>CM060984.1:71998910-73198910 GCA_030765065.1 Deroplatys truncata
TATTCTCCAATAATCTCTTAACATATAATTTTTATACAAATGTATGCAGAAGGATAAAGCGTCAAGTATTGTTCATCTCTTCGAGTTTACAATTCTAATATGGCTTTAACTCATTTAATATATTTGCTGCGTTCATCTCATTTAAATTCTGCGTCATAACGCAAGTGAGTTCTAGGATCAGGCCAAGTTATTAGCAGTAATCTTACCATAAGTTTTAGTTTATCTAGAGAAACTCAAAACACGGGCGCAACTATGATTATGTCCGAATATGTAGGTTAGAAGTAATAAATACAATAAAATATTAATTGACCTACTGAAATACTAAGTTGTCTTAAAGTGTATATTGTGCTTTCTCTTCCTTACAAATATTCAGTTAGATGATAGTAATGTGCTATTATCAGCAGTTCTCTTGTTACCAGTTTTGTCAACTGTACACTCTGTCAATTTAAAATTAGCCGTTGTCTGAGGAATGGAGCTCGATTCGGGTACTTTCGTGGGCGCTCGGCACAGCCGGGCTTTATTCACAAGACTGCGTAGATTATTGTAGTAGTTATAATGGGGAAAACAACTATAATCACAAAAGACTTCATATACGAGATTTCAGACAGATGTTTCAGTGTTCAGTCTAAAAATCGTTATAATGCTCAGTTTAGTGTAGCACTCAGTTCAGTGGTAGAGAGCTTACTGTTCCTGAGGTTCCAACTCAAAGGTGAACTACTCGACTTTTTCCCCCCTTTCATTTCAAAAACTTCTTTCTTCTTCTTTCTGTGTTTACTCTCCGTTGTTAGGGTTTACAACCCCCGGGACTTACAAGCAGGCCTGGTGCCAGACGCCTGTCGGGAGCCACAGATTATGGATCAGACAAAACACCCACGATAAGTGATCAGCCCCAAAGTCTGGTATGAGAGCGAGGAAGGTGATGATATGAAAGGGTGGTGAGATGAATGAAAGTAAAGATAATGGAGCAATTGGTGGAATGGATGATGGGGGAAGCCGGAGAAAACCCGCCAAGACGCCGCTTTGTGCACCAAAATCCCACATGCAGTTTCCTGGGGTTGAACCCGGGCTGCTTTTGTAAGAGGCAAGCGGTCTAACCACTCGGCCACGGTTCCGTTCCTGTTTTAAATATGTAGGTAAGAATATAACAGGTTTTCTGCGTTTTATATTTATGTGGTGTTTGTTTAGTATTTTTTCTTACTGGTAGATGGCAACCATGACAAATTATTGGTTGGAAGAAGGTTTCATCCTCGGTTTAATTTCATAACCATAAATTTCACTATTATTGTAATTACATTTATAAGTAAAATGATGTAATAAAAGCAATATTATTCATATATTACGGTAAACTTAGTTGTAAAAACTAAGAGATAACAAGGAGAATGAACTCGAGCTGCTTGTATATAATTTAAGCAGCTTAACCATGCTTCACGCCAAGCCTGGTGTGGAAGTAGTCCAAATAAGTGTCTTTGTGGCTTGTTATATAGTGTTAGCCAAAGCGGTGCACAGAAATTGGCGATTGTGAACCGTTCTCGAAGGGACTTTGAAAAATGTTAGCTGCTCAGGAGACCGGCAACTTTTAGTTTGACCGAGTGTACATTTTTACATTGAACTCTATGGACGATAACTACTCAAGAAGTATCTGGTGAAAACAGTATATTTGTAGGGGAACGTGAAGCGCTTGCGGGGATATTATGCATCATTTGACGGTAGATGGACTCGAGACGGCCGGCATGCGAGCCGCCAAGCGGTGGTCGTAGTGTGAGATGAAAGCATTGCACTTCCATAATTCAAGTTTTACTCATTTCTTTTAAATTTTCCGATACGTTCATTGAAATTTGGTGAAGGAGTCTAAAGCCTTTTCTTGATATGGCAAGGCAGTATTTTTAACACTTAAATGATTTTAGTCTAATTATATAATAAAAAAATATAATAACAGCCCGCCTTAGAGCAAAATGTGTATGTAACAATATATAAAAAGTGTATATTACAGTCATTGTACATGTTTATATTATTGTATACATGTAATAATGTTATCTGAATGTATTACGTAATTTAATAATGTAGCAGCTGTGAGAATAATAGGTTAAAATGTGCTAACAATGAGGTAACAATGATGTAACCTTGAGGCAATAATGAGTAAGAAAGTGTAATAATGCTACTAGTCATTCTTGGAGCAACAATAATGTAATTTTTGTGACAGTTTATAAAATAGCCAATCAACAACCAGAAAAAAAGCTTAAGTTAAATGAAAGTGTTCTATTGGATTAGGAATAACCAATTAGAGACTTTAAATACAGAAATTTACAAATTTAGGTAGTGGAATTCAGGTCAAGTGCTTGTAGACAGTGCTCATAACTGGATGTGTTGGTTGTACACAGTGTTCCTGACGTGAGATGCGTCCTCGAGAAATTTAATACGTATTCGTGTGAGACGAAAATAGTTTGTGTTAAAAAGTTCAAGTAATTAATAAAAAAGAACTAACAGCTCTCTCTATATCAGTGAAGTGTTATTTAAATTGTGTCAAGCATTAATAAAAGGACTGAAGTAAAATTATAATCTGTGTAAGCCTACATTCTTCAGTCGCACCACAACCCTGCAAAGATAAACGTGTCTCTAACAATAATACTGACGCAGTCGAGCCAATCATAAATATATAATATTTAAAGAAGCAGTAAAAATTACAAAGTTAATATATTATGTTAAACATTTTTGTGGCAAAGGCCACCGGAAAGTACATTTGGGACGAAGGCTACCGGAAACCGGGTACTATACGTGCGGTTGCAACGAACTTCAAGTTCGGCTCCCAACAGTCGAAATACAACACAACTCCTTCAATACAAACTTTTTCAAATTGGCGCCCAAAGCGTGGTGCAAATAACGAAACAATTTGACAAACTTCAATTGTGACTGTTGTTGCATTATCCAAATAAAGCATTACCCGTTGCAGACTGAATTCTTGCTATTGTGTCCTCTGAATCATGAATGTGAATGCCGAATTCCGACTGAATCTTCAATAAACCCTGAATGCTGACTGCTGAATCAAGGTGCGAGGCACGTCAACAGTCGCCCTTATATTTAAACTATGCTCCGCCTGACGGTTTAGGACCTTCTCTCTTAATGCTGATATGCTATTCTTTCTCTCCTTGTTCACGTATTTCTACACCTACCTGCAAAAGCGGCTAATTCTCAGAATCCCAACATCTTCTAGAAATTACATACTCAAATAATTACAAAAATTCCTTAGTTTGGACTTCGCTAACAGCTGACCATGGCCTGAGAGGCTAATTACTGCACATCTACCACAATGTTAATGTTTCCATTTTTGCAGTTCCAATTATTATACAAAATATTACACGAAGTTTAAAATGAAAACTATTGTACAAATATTTAAAACGCTGCACTCATGTAATGTAAGAGTATTAATATTAAATATTCCTTAAATATTACCATTATTATCCTGCGTTAATGTTATGCATCACTTGAACACATTTTTACTTTATTTATTTATTATTTAATATTAATTACTACCTGGCACTATCTATACGGTCTCAATATAAATATAGTTTTGAATTTAGGCTGTTAATAATTTTATATAAGGTTGATATTTAGAAAATTAGAACATGTTACTTAAAGGTACTATATAGTTTAATACATTTTTGCAGGAAACGTTTTAACAAGTTATGCTAAATGATACTCTAATTTGAGACTCTAGTTTTATTTTTGAAAATTGTATTACTGGAAAGTTTCATCCGTAGGACCCATGAAAATTAATTATGTTGAATAAAACTGTAATAAAATGTTCAATTGATATTTGTAGAACTGAACAATTGCAGTACTTACCGAGTTTAACGAACGTTTGTAGTCATAATTATTTCGTGACCTGGAGGTTTAGAATTAATTATCTTAAAACAACATACAGGAGTTTCAAACAGAAGTTAATTTACCTCAGGGAAACTATTAACGTTTGCATTTACCTCCGGTGAGATAGCATTAATGTGAACAAAAGATCCTAGATTTTACCTTTAATGCACAAAGAAGCATAGCAGAGCCACAAGAGCCTGCAAGGATGAATAGTAAACTTTTATGAACTGTTTCTGCTAGTATATCCAATTGTCTTACATTCTCTAGGCCGACATGTTTTACTATGCATGGAATGATAGCATAAACATATTGTATTATCATGGAGCACGAGTTAAATGCAGTGTGATTGCAAACACTAACCGAGTGAAATACCTTGTTAACGTTTTTAATGTCTAAGGCTCGCATTCGGGAGGTTTGCCGGCTTCGATTGTCGTCGACCGACCAATCTGACCTTGGGATTTTAGTTTTTGGACGGTAAGCGAATGTTGGGGTGGTTTCTCATTTACCACGATTTCCTTTCCATCGTTTCCCTTTCTTTCCATTCCTTCTTAGGTTTCAGGTGTGCTGCTAGGTTTCGTGGCGTACGGCGGTGCTGGACAGATATGTGGATGTTTGCTCAAAGGAAAGAGACAGGAGTCGTTTATCGCCCTCTCTAGACAGTTCTAGCAGTGGGATGGGTCTTCAAGCCTGGAAATATTAGAAACTTCCGCGCGTCTCTGTGGCATGTCTACCTGCGTCCTGTAGCCTCACCTTCACCTCGTTTCTTGCTTCTGGGGAGGTGTGTCCACCTCCGTTGTATAACCTATAACTATAACTACATATATTGGAATCTCTGGGCTATAGGCAAGTTGCCTAAACTTCAGCCCCATAACCTTTCTAGTTCTTATCCACTATATTCTCTTCTGTATGCAACAACCAAGCTCATATTACCTAATTTGAAATGATTTAAAATAAAGAAGTCATTGTGGGTAGAGAAGAACGTATTACCTTCTCTACTACGCATAATAAGTAGGCCAAAAATTCGATATCGAGATTTCACTGGAAATACACGTTTTGAGGCGCCCTGAATCCAAATAAAGCATTTTGGAAATATGTCTGTGTGTGTGTGTAAGTGTCTGTGAGCAGCATAATGAAAAAACGAAAAGTCAGATAAATATCATACTTCGCATTTAGGTTCCGTACCTTCCAAAGATCGACACTAAGAATTGAAAGAAAATCCTTCCACCACCAACAACTATTCTTTGCATGAAACATTTTTCAAAATTTTTGATTTTATAAAAAACTGCTCTAACTATTTTATTTAAAGATAACAGATATCAAAGATATTTACATGACAAATAAAATGTATATCTTGAATTTTCTGGGAATAGCCTAGGAAGTCCCTTTTATTCAGAAGGAGTTTTGTATAATCTCGTATAACTGGTAATCTTTAAGTGATAGACGAAAACGTACCACACAAAAGATGTAGATTTCCTTAAAATACACAATTTACTTAAAATAAGTTTTTTGTGCCATAAGCCGTTTCCGAGATATCCGTTATTAAATGTTCGAATTCTTCGATACATGTCATGCTTTTATAATCTCGTAGGAATTTTATTTGTTTCTCGCGATTGAATGGAAACAGTACGGAATTTTAAGTCCAGCGTAGAGGCCGATCACTGTTCTCTTTATATTTATAACGAAATGTAGTAGATAATACAATAAGCTTTAGCAAGAATAATTTACCCACTAATAAAGATAGAGGGTAGAGAAGGTCATGTGAATGTGTACAGCAGATTTTTAAATTAATACTGTAACAAATGAGAACACCAGTTATTTTGAAACACGTTTATTTATCCACCAGACCCTCAGCGTAGCACAAACGTTACACTTAATCACACACTCGGAACACAACACATCTAAACTACTGAGTCAAATCACAACTTACCTGCTGAGTCACGAATCTCGGCTAAACTGCTGAGTCATAGCTCATAACTAAACTGCACTATCCAATTTTCATTTCGTCACTTCTTCTAACAGAACTCAATTGCTGTCCTGGCAAGACAGGCCTTATAAAGGCGCCGCATACAAAGCGGAGGAACCTACGAGAACATGCTGAAACGAATGTACCAGAACAGGTAAGCGCCACATTATGGGCTATTGTTTCACACTGTCTATTGTTCTATTGTTTCCGTTCTCGCAACTGTTCCGACGTCCGATCGAAGTCTCTACCCTAGTGCCGGGCAGTAGGCGCTTATCGGTGGTCTGCAAGTAGCTGCGCGCACGCGATCACAATACTGTATGCGCAAAAGCAGTGTGCCTAAAATTGTAGAGCAGAAAGGCAGTACTAAAATAAACACTTTGAGGAATAGAACAAGCGGTCGCAGAAGTGTTTTTACTGCACTATATGTGTCAACATTAAATCTGTTACGGCGTGTCAGGTCTGTGGCGTTTGTCAGTACTAGTCACTGTCACTAGGTGTGTCTGATGTGAAGCCTACTGGCTGGTACAGTAATACCGTCTTGTTCAGTACAGTACGCGCTGGTTTCTCATTGTATATCAGTACTCATTAGTTGAGACAGTACATACACACTTGTCGTGTGATTTACATTTCATTTTGACTAGCAAATAAACATGTTTTATAAAGTCAGGTTTCAATTATGTTCATACAGCGCTCCTGTTGTTATACTGCATCTGCGAACACATGCTGCTAACCTCAAAATGCTTATCTTAATACTGCCTTTCTACTCTACAAATTACTTCAAATACTTATGAGAATGTAATGCGAGTGTAACGCATTAGATTCATGCTGGAAGTTCTAAAATTTGGTGGTGCGCGCGCGTGCATGTTGTGTTTATATCACTTTCCCAACATGAACTTTAAAAGGAGCATAAAGTAAAATAATCGAATGATCCCTGTTATTAAAAACAAGATAAGGTGAATATTTAGGACTTTACGTCAAGTTTAGGATAATTTTAATTGTTTATGCAAAGCAGCTATTACTAGAATAGAGTTGCAAATTGCATAAAAGGTATAACAAACAGGTATAAGTTGTGTATGTTTCAAATTTTAATTACGCTTCAGCAAACAAAAACGCTTTTACTACCGATTTTCAAAACAATACTTTTATAAGCATTACTCGGATAGAGAGAGGAAGAGGTTAATAATGGAGAGTGAGTGGAAATAGAGAAAGATATGGCGAAATGAGAGCGAGAGAAAGAAACGATGGAGAAAGGGGAGTTGGTTAAAGCAAGTTGAAAGGGTCGAGAGAGGGGGGGGGGAGTACAGGATATCTACATTTAACATAATAACGCGAGTCAGCTGAGGGTTCTGCTAGTGTTAATTTCGTCTCGGTCACTCTACACGATGTGCTCCTGTCAGCTTTAATAATAATCCCTAGTGAGTCTAATTCATATTACAGACAACTGTTTTTTCCTATAACCCACACCCGAGGGTCATTTATGTGAAGGAAATACAAGGGCTGTACACACATCGTGGTAACCCGCTGGTATGGGTTGGCAATGACGGTCTCGTTCTTCCTTTTATTTGGTTTTTATTGCTTTTGGCTCTAATGGACCTAATTCTTGTGATTTAGATGAACCACTCCTCTTACTGCGTGGACGGAAACAGAATTCCTAAGTAAAACCAAGTGTTTACATACAAAAGGGCAAGGGAAACGACAAGTTAATCCTACTTCCTTTTAGGAAGAGATTTACACTTTAAAACCGTTTAATTTATATTTCGTAGTTATAAATACTACAAATTTTCTCTTAAAATAATTAAAACAAATATAAGCTCTTTAAATATTACTGTTAAACGTTGTGGTAAGTGAGTGGAAGTGTCACGGTATCATCTTTAAATGCAGTTTCCGATAAACAAAGCTTTTCAGCAATCAGTTAGCTCCATTTAAAAAATAGGTAGATAACATTTACTAATAAGCAGTCAGAGGGGTTTTAGTAAGTAAACCGATCAATCGTGTTACCGCATGGAGTATAGGCGACGTCAATAGAGGTTTCGTTGCGACTGTTCCATTCATTCGACGCATATATAGACTAGTGGAGAACTCTAGCAACATGTCTAAAGTAAAGAAAAGTTCACACGTTAAACACACCATTGCAATAACCATCGTTTGTAGCAGAACTTGGCATGGAACACTTCATCGCAAATGGTGAAACCATCGAATGGAACATTAGAGCTCAAAGTACATTTAAACCTAACGTTAAATAACTTGTATTTCAATAAAACACAACAAACATGTGACATTGTTAGAAAGGAAGGAAAGTAGACTTTCATCAACCTCAGCTCCAAACTATGGATCAGAATTCTTCGAGGATGTCATATGCTAATAAGAGCGGTTATTACTATAAAAGTTTATAGCTTTTGGTTGAAAAGACAAGACAATGTAACTCAGATGTCCGTGTATTAACGCCTTAATTAAATTATGAAGTAACTTTATTCCACATTATCAATGACTACATGCATTCTGTTCCCCCCTTATAATACTCCTTAATTCTGGTGTGCGAGTATCTGCTATTTCGGTAGGGTGTACTACATTCAAACTGTACATTTGTTTACAGAGAACACTGCAAGGTCGCAAGCGGTTTCATCTTCTCTCGCCCCAAACCACCCTACCTTCCTAACTTGGTGGTTTACTTTAAGGAAAGATCAGGAATGGCATGGTTTAGACTGGGGGGCTGGAGAGCACAGAAAATGACCGACGATTCTGGCAGGAGAATCTGCCCATTCTGTGAATTGGATGAGGACTGGGTACATATTTTGGCGGAATGTGCACAGTGGGAGAACCAGCGAACGATTAAACTCAAAGAAAAATTCTTAAGTCCCTTAAGAAAGAGATTGGCATGTTGGGATCTACTGGCTGACCAGAGGAACTGGCAAAACATGGGCAATTTTCTGGCTAAAGTGCGCGAAGCTAGGTCAAATTTGTTCAGTTAGACAAAGGTAATTTATTTCTATTTCCCTTTTTCTTGTTCCTTTTGTTGTGTTTTCTTTATCTGTTGTTTATTTTGTCACCCTATTGTATCTTAAATATGCATGTACGGTCAATGACCCATGCACTAAATACTTGTGTAATAACTTCAATAATTTGAAACCAATAAAGATACCTTATCTACTAAAACCCCCCTACCTGCTAATAAGTTATTTTATATCAGACCTCTTAGATATTGTGTTTTCGTCCACTTTTTAACTGCCACTTCACTAATGTGATTTAGTTCGATTTTCCCTGCCACTTCGTGACAGGAATAATGCAATATGCACAAAGCAGCCTCTTCTCCCGATGGTTCACTCACAGGAGAGTCGAACACAAGACCTCTCTAATCTCTTGTAGTAGCAGCTCTTGCTGTACTCACCACATTCATCACAAAGTCACTTGTAGAACAGCACTTTTTGTCGCATTAGAATCTCACTCACTATATCACTCGCGAACACGCTGACATAACCGTTGGAAATTTCCACAGTACATTCTTGACTGTTATTGAAGCGGGGAGAAGGGAAATTTCCAGAATATTCTAGTTATCTATCGATGGTGCTTCCGATGGTTACGCTGGGCTAGAGCGCTACTTATCTCTCCAAATGCGCAGTCCCGACCTCCCGAATCTTGGGTCATAGTCGCTCTGGTACAATATTTAAACTAAGGAAATGATTTTTACTTCCACATTTACCTTTAATTTTAGAAAACAAAACTGAGATTAGGAAAGAAAAGGGAGAAAAAACCAGCAGTATTCAGGAAACATTTTAAAATATAAGGTTTACTGCATCAAACTTTGCACTCTGGTCATAGGGAGAATAATAGTTGTATTTAGGATGACGCAAATTTATTTCTTCACAATCTTTGAAAAGAACATGGCTTAAGTTCCAAAGATAAACAATATTAAAGCTTTATGGGGAGTCTAAATGGTGATTTCGCGATTTTTTTGTAATTTTCAAGGTTTGATTTCTTGTCAAAAAAAATTAGTTTATATTTATGGACGCTCTTTAACTACTGTCATCCTTAGCGTCCCATTATATATTGGGTGTGAAAGACCGATAATATTGCTGAGGTCTCTTTATCAGGCTTGAGGTTCTTTTACGTGCCGTAAATCTACGACACGGGTCCACCGGCTTTACTTCCCTTCAGAAGGAAGCTATGCTAAGGATTTTTACGCCCGAAAAAGATCCATCTCCATCCGCCGGGTTTGAACCCGCGACCTTGGGAACTAGAGGCTAGCACGGTACCACCAGTCCACGGAGGACGACGATTTCTTGTGAATATTTCAAATTGTCCGCTAATTTTTGTGCAACTTCTATAGCGGTGCTCTTATTAAGAAAAGGAAAACCTTAAGGACGTAATTCCATATTTTGATGAAGTGGATGAAGCCAAATCTCTTTATAATAATTAGGTTATACCAAAGCCAGTGACTTTCCTAACAACAAAAAATAATGAAAGACTAGAGCATTGGAGATGAGAGTAGAGGAGAGGACGTATTTTTAATGAAAAACGCGAGCAAATCTGCCAGTTTTATTGTTCTACTATAATTTTGCTTATTTAAACTCATTCCAGAGCACTATCTTCAGTCTGTTGCATATTCATATCATTAAAAAAGATGTTTAAAAATAAAGTAAGAAATGTACAGCTCTCTATTCAGAAGTAAGACGTCTGGAAGCTCGGGAAGTGCTAGAGAATTGTACTTCCTTCTCGTAAAATCACAATGCCAGAGAGAAATAAAAAGGGCTAAGAGCAGAAACTGCACAAAGAAAAGCAATAATAATCATGGAACAAGTCAGGAAGGTAAACAGAAACAGAAAATGACTGGTAGCACAAAGGCGGTTACGCAAACTTCTTGCAAGGCATGAAACAATGATAAAAAGAAGGAACCTGGCAACTAAAGCAAATAGAAAAGGGAGATGCTAAAACCAGAAGTTCCCTACCCACCAATAGAAGAGGTCATGCTCATTAACTTATGACTGCACAGACGTAAGTAAATACCAAGATAATTTAAACTGCCTCTATGCCTTAATAGTCTCTTTATTTGAAATCCTTGCTTACAAAACAGCAGTTTTTTATGGCTGAGAAAGATGAGTTAATAGTTTGCTAATCCTGTGCATCAAGAGTAAATATGAAACGTGGTTTTGTTAAATGCAAATAATTACCATTGTTTGATCCGAGTACACAGCAACCCATTCCACTAATGGAGACGGTGAGCTGAGGTTAACAAACTTCCATTCCTTTTATGCTATTTTGTCATAGAACAGTTCTGAGACATGAAAGGTTTTAATGACTTGAGACGATATTTATATTATAGTCACATAATGTCATTTTATGCCCCGGCCCGCCCGGATTGCCTCTATACGTGCTTCGCGTGCTGCCTGTTACATCGGAGGGTTTTCCATTCTAAAACTCCCGTTACATACCCATGAGTAATACAGGTCTTCGGTATAATACCTGACCGCTCGCACGGGGTTTTGCGTCTGGGTAGCACATCATGCCACAGCCGGCCATGCCAGCACTCTGTCTTAGTTTCTTAAGTCTACATTCCTGTAAACCTGTACACTAAATAATAACAAAATTAACTTTTACTCATAGAAAATGCTGGAAATGCCGACCTTCCGCAGCTAAACAAGCATTGTACATAGCAAATACGTTTAGACTAACCCGATTTAGCTCAGCCACTGTAATATTTCATAAAATAGCATTTACACACAAATATAGGTCACTCTAAAAGTTTCGAGAATGGGCAACAGTGAGTAGTGGTAAGCCAGAGCAGCCTTTCCTAACTTCAGGTTCAAGTTCAGATAGCAACATGTGCAAGTCTGGGCGCGCTCCAACAAAGTGCATCGTGAGCACCGCGTGTGTATATATAGGAGGTGCTGCTATGCCATACGCTACAGGGCGTCAATATGGCCCAGTTTGCCGATGACGTCCTGCTGTACACGGCCAACAGGCACATCCTCAGAGCCCTTAACCCTATACGACACATCCGTCTCGTTGAACAGTGGCGGATGTCCATGAATCAGGGCAAAAGCCAAGCTGTCCTGTTCGCCAAGAGAAGAATCCCCGCTGCAGACAGACCAACCTTCACTTATCGGGGCCAGAGGATAGAGTGGGGGAATTCCATACGCTATTTAGGTGTCACTTTAGATAAGGGCCTAACCTTTCGTGAACACGTGCTGGGAACAACGAACAGGGCTAAGGGGGCGGTAGTCGCCTTATACCCGGTTCTAGCTTCAGACACCGGGCAACAAAATTTTACGGAAAATTGATTTACCATGAGAACGCCCTTGTCAGATCCCTAGAGGACTACTTACCTCAAGAACGTCAATACAGACGCTACCAGGTTCCTCGCATGGCTTGCGGGTATTCCCGGTAACGAAGGCTTTAAACCTGCCAACAGCAAAAACATGCCGTCACTAAGTACTCCCCTCCTCTCCTATGGGAGTGGTCAAAAAAATTCAACCAACCAAAAAATTGAAACAAACTAAACAGCAGCGGAGCAGGGTACTGGCGCTGCTCCTGAAAAGGCAGCCAATGAGGAGCCGTTATAGAGCTACCTCCCATCATACCTTCAACTTCAACACCAAACCGTCACTCTGCAACAATCCATCCTACCTATGGTAAAACCCTTACAAGGGTAAGTACATAGCAAACTCACTTAGGTTCACCACGAACCTACCAGATACACTCCACTCCACTCCACACGCTAGGATGGATTTCAAACGGGAGCATTTCCATGCTATAATTTTCTATGACTGTAAAGTCGGTTTAAGGGAGAGAGAATGCCTTGAAAGACTGCATCATCGACCATTTGGGTATCTTTGCCCTACACAATCCACAATTTATCGATGGTATGTAGAGTTTAGAAGAGGATGGAATTCCTTCGAAGATGAAGACCGAGTAGGACACCAGGCTACAGCAACAATGGATTAAAATGTGGTGAAAGCAGAGCCATATTGCGAGAAAAACATCATTACAAATATGGTCAGATTCAAGAAACCCTAAATATTGTATCGGTAGCAGTGAAAACAATCCTGAAATATAAACTTGACGTCAGGAAGCTCTGCAGTCGCTGGATCCTCCACCAGCTCACAAATAAGCAGAAATAAGCAAGTGTGCAACGGTGTCAGGAAATGAGTAAACAATTCAATGGAGGAAGATCCAAAAAGCATATTTAACATTATCACAGGTGACGAAAGCTGTATATAACACTATGATCCAGAAACTAAACGACAGTCATCGGTATTGGTCTTCCCAGGAGATGATTCCCACAAAAATGAAGCGAACGAGAGGTGTTGGCAAGAAGATGATCTGTTCCTTCTTCTCAGCAATTGGCCACATTGTAACAATTCCGCTTGAGGGAGAAAAGACTGTTACTGCTAGATGGTATATTACAAAGTATCTGCCACAAGTGTTCAATAAACTGAGAAAAAAGCGTCCTAAGACTAGTCTGCGTGAAATTTTGTTGCACCATTACAATGCCTCTGCCCACAATGCACAAGAAACAATCCAATTTCTGCAGCAGTAAGGAGTCAGATATTTGTCCCATTCTTCCTACAGTCAAGATATGGCCCTTGCAACTTTTTTCTATTACTCAAAATGAAAGAAAACATTCGAGGTCAATGATTTGAGTCGCCTGAAGCCGTAGTAGCTGCTTACGAAGAATGCATTTGCACTATCTCAAAAGAAGAATGGCGTTCAGCATTTGAAAAATGGTTTGAAATGTATGGAATGCAATGGAGAATATTTTGAAATGATGCAATGATCGGATCTAAATTTTTTAATATTTTATTCCGTCCATTCTCACAGCTTTTAGAGTGACCCTATGTAAGTTGTTTTTAAGATAACTAACTACCTTCCCAATTTAGCAAACGAAAGTTGACTACTGACGTTAATGACTACGTGGTAACTGAAGGACAGAAAGTCAGTCGTGAGTACGGGAAGCCAGCCGGCATTGGCTCTGACGCACATCTTAAGAGGGGTCAGGTTTTATACCCAATAGTAACATGCACCATTAAGTACCAGTCTTATTATATGTGGTGTCCAACTGCATTAAGACATTCATGGCATTTTTCGCCGTCACGAGGTTGTAATTCATGAACAATAGCCACTCTGTAGTGTTTTAAATTTAAAAGTTTAGCAGCTGCATAAACAAAGGTTTTTGCAGCACATACTTGCTGTGCAACACACTTTAAGAGACTTCTTTGGAGAGTTTGGGAATGATACACCCATTTCGTCAATTCTATTCTGCTTTTAAACACGTCTTTTTCGCTTCTTAGGTTTAGAGTTTTGCGATTCTGCTGTCCTAAACGTATTAACCAGACATCTGACAGTATCTGTATTTGAAGCTGGAATACGAGAGAATGTCTCTTGAAATTCTCCTTACAATTGTTTACATGATTCGGTTTCTACGTATGTATCTTACATAAAAAGTCTCTGCTCAAGCGTGCATTTTTGGGTAGATATTTCAGTGGACTAATAACAAGACAATAGCAGCAACAACAATAATAATATTGTAAAGTAATTCACACACACAACACAGATGTTTTGATAACTTTAATTTTTTAGATTCACAATGAGCAAACTCTAGTCTTTACAGCACGAACAGAAAGTAGTAATTGGCATTTGACATTCAAGCCGATAAAGCGTAGCATTGACCGAATCATTCACCGCTAGTGAGCTAGCGGAACTTACCGAAGGGAAACCTGGTCGGGCCACAAAACAGCCGCTCAGTATATTGCAATACAAGTGTGGTAACTGCATCATTGGAGAACGAGGGAGTGTTTTTTCTATTTCCGAAATTATGCATTTATAATAATATTTGCATCATATACAATGTAATGATTTGTTAGCAAAACGGAACATAATTTATCTACAGTTTTCAGCAAATACGAAAATGTATGCATGTAAGCAATGTAACTTCTATGTTAAGAAAGTTCTCTTTAAAGACTCAAGTAATTTTTTTTCTGAGAATTTAGAATTTTTACACATTAAACTATTAAAATTAACTAAACATAATAAACATGCCGGAAGCGCCTCGAGACGCCACCAGATAATTTTTGACGCACACTTCCCCACGCCTACCGCGAACATCGGTACTCGCCGACTGTTATATATAAGCGAGCGAGCGAGCTCGAGAGACAAAGTCAGTGAGTTAGTGTTCTTTGATGTGACTTAAAATATTGTACGCATGCGATTAGTTAAGTCCAACGTTCGATGCTCCAGTGAGTGAAGTGGCTATTCGTCCATAATTCATTTCACTGCTATACGCAAAGAGCCATATCTGAGAGCATATCTGAACTAAATCAAACTAGAAAAGTGAAGTGTCATTGAGAAACCGAATAAAGTCACAATATGCTTCTTCATGATTGTGTTTATAAACCAATCATAGTAATACAATAAAATACATCTGGACTGTACAATTTTTTTGTTTATTGGATAGATTCGTTCAGCATTATAAATTCTATTCAGAACCAGGATAAAATACATAATACCAACATAAACTAATCAGAAGTCGGTTACATGAGGCCCTTCAGGCACCAAAGTTACAGATAATATTGTACAATTGATTCACTGACAGACTTCTAATTTAATCACTTCTGAAGAAAACAGCAAGTCCTGCGGGAGACGACTTTTGATCTGCGGAACCAGATCAGATCTTTGTCCTAAGGAGAAATATATTGTACCAGGTACTGAGTAAAGATACTGAAATATGTGTGAGCCTGAGAGTGAATGTGTGCAGAGATGGTAATGATTTCAAGTTCATGATGTATCTAAGTTTCTGACATGCCAAGGTGTGTTTAGTATAAGCTTTAGAAAAATTATTTTGAAATACCTGCAGACGATTGGTTTTGGTTGCAGCTGCACCAAATTGGACAAGCATATGTGAGTAAAGGCTTGTACAAAAGAGAACCACATGACACTTGCAAGGAATACTTACGTTTGAGAATACGATACAATTTACGTAGACTAGAACACCAAACAGGCATCTTTTTACTTACCGTCTTTAATTTTGTCAACAGTTTTTCACTGATTAGTCAATTAGAATCTGATACCTTTAAGAAAATTACAGATTCATGTACGAGGATCGTTTGAAGGTTCTGTGAATGACTTCGACTTCAGTACCATTTACGAAGCAGTTTTTGTTTTCAAAAGCAGTCATCTACGGTGACATTTATGCTTCAGAAATAGATTGTTCAGTAATAAGGGTATAAATGCAACTGGTATTCATACCAATGTGATATCCTCTCTAGGGGATTCTGCAACATCATTTTGAATCATTTCCCAGTGGACCTCGGAGTTTAAGCGTGGACTCCAAAGCTTCCGTACAGCGGAAGACCAATCTTCTACGACAACAAGAATTATCAACAAAGTACACGACTTGTAATAATCGCCGGATGGTGTCCGAAATTTCTGAAGCTCTGGAAATTTCAGGGGAACGTAAGTTTTATATTTTGAGGGAAGAGTTGGACATGTATCAGCAAGTTAATCGTAACTGCTGTGTCCAGATGCAAATCTCATAGAAAGTTTGGCTGGTTTTCAGAGACTTTGTGTCGCTTTGTAACAAATGAAGAAATATGCTTGCACTACTACACACCTGAAACAATACAGTATACTAAGCAACGAAAGCACCAATATTCTCTACCACCAAAAAGACAATGTGTGAGATTGACCGGGAAGATTATGTCGTCGATTTTCTGGAACACCTATTGTGTACTGCTGATTGATTGTCTCCCCTCTGTAAAATGTATCATCAGAGCGTATTATACTAACATTCTGAACAAACTGAAGACCAAAATACACCATAAAGAAAATCGTCTTCTATCAAGCCAGTGCTCGTCCTAACACATGTGTTGTTTCAGTGGGGAAAATCAACAAAATGTGGTATAACTTGGTGCCACATCCACCTTATTCCCCTAAAGTCAAACTTCCATTTGTTCCTTAAACTCGTAGCTTCTTGGGAAGAAAGAAAGTTTCGTGCAATGAAGAATATAAATCGTCATCTAAGGAGTATTTTTGGGTCTGTGGCAGGATATATACTATGCAGCATCACCAGTTCAAGTGCACTGATGCCAAGAGAATTCAACTGACAATTAACAGCAATTTAAACAGCTTTTCCACTTTATGCTTCATTCCGAGAAGGTTTTAATTGACCCTCGCAGCTTGAAAAACATACAATTATAATTCCCATAAGGGATACTGGGGCAGAGTTTTTTGATCTAAATGACATTGTAGATTTTTGAGTTGTCATATAGACACCTGTTAATAATTTTGCCCAACAATTTTTCGCGATCCCTTATTTTTAAAATCCCAGCGACATGTTTAAATCACTCATGTGCTCTCTTTTAATTCTAAATGGACAGGCCCACCTCTTCTTTTGTATGTGTTTTTCTTAGTTTTGTATTTTTGTGTATGAAATTTATTCTTTACATTTCTGTTTTACTCTTATTTAAATGCAAACTTGCGTACATAATCTCAAAAATGCTATCTAAAGATTTAAGTATGGATTTTATGATTGTTTTATTCATTGGTTTGCAAAAAAATGAATTTATACTGAAAAATAAGAAAACATCATAAAAACAAACATATTTTTTTACAAGTAACAACATTAACTTTTATCAAATACATAAATTTATTTTCACTGTAGTAAAGTATCATAAAAGTTCACTATCATACATCTCTGACAAATGTTAGTGCACAGGTCAGTTTTAGAAAGTTTGCATTTTTCATTAATTAAAAATATTTAATTGTATTATCTAAGAAACTATTTAAGCTAAACCTTAAACTTTAGCACAGTCACCTCTTTATGTACTCCTATTAAGTGTACCAAATTTCAAGAAAATATCCTTTAAAATTAAAAAAAGTTAGAAAATTTAGGCCCAATATCCCTTAACGTGTCTCGCTTGTTATTGATTTGAAAGTTTGTGAAACGTAAGATGGATAAATTATTTTTCTCATAAATCTACAAGACGTACTACTGATGGAATAAATAATGAAGAATGTGACCCATTAGTTACGACTAGAATTGTGGCTTTTAATCTTCAGCCAATATAATTAATGATGAAATCTAGAGTTCTTCGTAAACAGAGACGATAGTTAAACAGCTATCCTTAACTGTAGGTTTGAAACTGGCTTCAGTGTTACGGAAGACCAGCTTGACATCAAATTTGTACCCTATAAAAGATGATATTGTTGAAGATGTAGAGAACTGTTGAGGCGTTTTGTAAGGGAATCCTGAGATATGCTGCTACTTGCTCTCTTGACGCAGATGTATTGCATCTCATTTGCCACCGTGGCTCTCACAGCGTGTGGTAAAGTTTACATACAGCTACATGTTTCCCAAAACGTAAGATCTGTCTGCTCTAGCATATATAACAAGACGTGCTATTAAGTCTGAGAATTACTAAATTGAAAATACTTACATGAAAACAATCGTCTGGAAAATTATAAAATAACCTAAAACGCCTCGCTCTATGGACTGCGCGATAATTTAAGAGGGATAAATTGCCCCCAATCTACTTATCTTTTGCCTTTAGCTACTGAGTTATCCAATGAAGTGTCTTAAAAAGGAAGTGGGCTGATACGCGGGGAAGAAGTTCACGTCACTGTTGTGAACACAGCACTTTTACCGTGTAGAAAAACTTAATAGGATTTTGTTTACATCGTGATAACTAAAAGCTAAAAATCCTTATTCCAGTTATATAAAAAGTGTGTTAAAGAACACAATTTCGAGGTGGTGATGATGTGTGATTGGTCTCCTTGAAAAATAAGGCAGCTATTTTCCTTGCAAAACTTCAATTTAAATAATTTGTATTATGAAAATCAATCAGCGAGAAACTTTTTCCTTGAAGAGATAGATGAGGGAGTGAAGGCTATGAAATACCCCAAAAACTATGAATTAATTTCAAGAAGATATCCCATGATAATGCCGCATGTATGTGAACTGCTATCACTAGTTATATGCAAACATTTGTTTTCTCACCCGCTACGCCTTGTTCTTTGCGTGGCCTGTCACAGCAATCCATAAACACAACATTTTTTGTTGCAATGATCTTGTATCTTTATTCCTGCTTCTACAATTGGATAGTTAAAACAGTGGTGTGATTTAAGTGATAAACATTTATTAAGAGTAGAGTAAATCACGGGCTAGGCGAAATTATGTCGTGTGCTGCTCAAGCAGCGACTCAGAGGCGTATCCGCCCAAGGCAATTAGAGGGGGGAATACATAACTAGGTCAGTTACCCCTCCTAAGGTTTTTCTAAGTTGCTGAACAATTAATTAATTTAATCTTATATTCAACGGTTAAACGGTACTTGAAGTAGCTATTACATAAATCCACTTCCCTTAGAAGCTTTTTAATTTGTCTATTTATTTATAGTAAGTAGAGGAAGTATTATATTCCACCCAAAAATTGGATACCGAGATTTCACCGGAAATGCACATTTTTGGAGAAAGGTCCATGTGTGTCTCGTCTGTGTAACTGTGACCAGAATAACGCAAAAACGAGGAGTCCGATAAATACCAAAGTTGGTATTTAAGTTCAGCATCTTCCAAAGATGCGACACTAAGATTTTCATGAAAACTTCTCCACCCGAATCTACCCTTTACATGGAAAATTGTTCAAAACTGTTTATTTTCTCAAATATGGCTGTTAACGATTTTAATTAAATACCATATATTCAAGATATTTTCATGACAAATGAAATTGTATATCTTGAACTTTTTGGGAACATCCTCTGAAGTCTTCCTCATTCTGAATATGTTTAGTATAATTGGTAAACCAGAAAATATAAACAAAACCTTACTATGTAAACAATGTAGACATTGTTAAAGTGCACAACTTATACCCATATTTTTTGTGTGACGCTAAACATTTCCGAGTTTCTGATTGGTTTGAGTTTTGAAATACTTATACTTTTCTCAAGCGAAAACCGCTTTGCCTTTTTCTGTTTTTGTTGTTTTCCTTTCCCTTTACTTTCTCTACTACGTGTAGTAAGTAGATAGATAAGGTATCTTTATTGGTTTCAAATTATTGAAGTTATTTCACAAGTATTTAGTGCATGGGTCATTGACCGTACATGTATACTTAAGATACAATAGGATGAAAAATAAACTACAGAGAAAGAAAACACAACAACAATGAACAAGAAAAAGGGAAATAGAGAAAAAATGCCTTTGTCTAACTGAACAAATTTGACCTAGCTTCGCGCACTTTAGCCAAAAAGTTACCCATGTTTTGCCAGTTCCTCTAGTCAGCCAGTAGATCCCAGCATGCCAATCTCTTTCTTGAGGGACTTAAGAATTTTTCTTTGAGTTTAATTGTTCGCTGGCTCTCCCACTGTGCACATTCCGCCAAAATATGTACCCAGTCCTCGTCCAGATCAAGGAATGGGTGGATTCTCCTGCCAGAATCGTCCGTCTGTGCCCTCCATCCCCCCAGTCTAAACCATGCCATTCCTGATCTTTCCTTTCTTCCTAAATTAAGTATATATGCCTCTTTACCCCAGTTCAATTTTATTTCATTTGCTAGATTTAGAGAAGGTTTAATTTTACAATCCGATTCTATTTCCTGTTGGTTCATGTCTCTTAGTCTTCTTTTGACACCTTTCCATATGTTTTTGTCATTTGTTTCAGCTCTTAGCCATACTGACCCCATCCCTATTCTCCTCAAACCCCTTTCCAAATCAGCTGCCCAAAACTTAGGAGACAGGTTTTCTCGCTGGTATTTATAACAGGGAAGTATTGCATTCCATCCAAATATTCAATACCGAGATTTCACCGTAAAAATATGTTTTGAGACCCCTAAATCCAAAAAAGAGCATTTTTAGAAGAAGGTCTGTGTGTGTCTGTCTGTGAACAGTATAAGTCAAAAATGAAATGGATAAATACCAAATTTATTATTTACTCTTAGATTCAGTACTTTCCAAGAATACGACAAGAAAATTTTTAAGAAATTATCTCCACCACAGATTACCCTTTACGTGGAAGATTTTACGAAATTTTTTATTTTATAAAAACAGCTCTAAGGATTTTGATTAAAATACCACATATTGAAGATATTTACACGAAAAATAAAATGTATATCTTGAATTTTCTGGGAATTTTCTAGGAAGTCCTCTTTATTCCGAAGGAATTTTGTATAATCCCGTATAGTAGTTAAACATTAAGCGACAGACAAAAACGTACCACACAAAAAGTGTAATCTTTTTGAGGGACTGAGCCGTTTTTGAAATAAAGTTCGAATTGTTCTTTTAACTCTCTTAAAGTCTCATCGATTTTCAGTTGCTTCTCACGATTGCATGGAAACAGTATGGAATTTTAAAGCCAGCATATAGCGTCCAGGTCTTAACATTTGGCTATTGCTGTTTCCTTTGAATTTATAAGGAAATGTGTAATATAAGTATTTTTGCAATGGTCTATTTGGATTAAATGTAGTAGGTAGAAAAATAAGCTATAGTAAGAATAACTTGTATCTTAATAGTAAACGACAGAGGGTAGAGAAAACAATGTAAATGTATCACAAACAATTTTTTCAAGTGATTAGTGGCTATTTAATTTTTCTCGTCACAGAATGTGCAAGGATTTTCAGAGACATCACATAACCTTCTGGTTTTTAAAAATCTATCGCTTTGCTTACTGCATTCTACAACGATAGGTGTAAACGTGAATTCAAAGTTTATCCAGATCAAGAGGTAGTAGAATGATTACTTTTTAAGAATAGTTTGTAGAGGAGTGAGTAGAGAAAGTCATGTGAATGCAACATAACAGAACTTTTTCACTTGTTCCTCTCATTTAGCCACACGTTTCACAGACTATAAATTTGAACGTGTCAGCTCTTCGCCTCTTGAGGCAGAGTCAACCCTACTGTTAAGCTCGTTATGGAGTTTGGAGTTCCCTGACTTTCCCCCTCAGTTCTGTGATGTAGCTGTAGTTCTAACCTTTACTTCTTCTGTGGGGTCGCGAGAGGCATAAAACAGCAATAACTTCATCTAAGTGAAAAGCAGCTTAATTTGTTAGAAAGTAAATAGAAATTTAACCAGAAGATAAGCTTCTGCAGTTTGATACCAGCAAATTAATTAGAACCCAAATACTTCGTGATTTATTACAATGCTTCGGAAGACTCCAAAACAAAAGCAGATAACTGTGTGACTCATAGCGTAGTATTCTGGTTCCTTGCCATGGTGAGGCAGTACACTCCGCATAAAGCATATAAAAATGTAATAATACTTTTATAAAGATTATGGACAACTCCTTCTTCCGTCATCGCTCTTCTCCTTCTCGTTTGCTGTTTGAAACATACAACAGTCTTCTAACCCAGTGGTGGAACACTCTACGCAATTACGAGATGCGTTTCACGAGCTTGTCGAAAATTTGGGGAAGAATATTTTGTAGCATTGGTATTTAAGTTCAGTATCTTTCAACCTTAAGATTTTTTATGAAATCATCCCCATACTAACCATTTCTAATTTTCTAAAATAGCTCTTACGATTTTAATCCAAATTCGGTATCTTTTACATATTTATATGACAAATAATGTATACCATGAAGTTTCTTGGAAATAGCTGTGAACACTTCTTTATTCGGAAGAGGAAGAAGAATTTTGAACAAATGATAAACTGTAAGAGTTACAAAAATACTAAGTACAGAAAATTTGTGTTTATTGAAAAGGTGTAGGTATTTTAAATTATTTTCTTATGGCAGACAGTGCTGAGATATTCGCTGTTATTGATTTCAAATTTTGAATCTTTTTTTTTTTTTTTTTTTTTGAACTGTGATTATCATTCGCTTGTTTTTATGAGGAGTATGAAATTTCAATACCAGAAGATAGCAATTCCGTTTTAAAAGATTTGAGAACAGCGTCTGTTGTGTCCTCTCTGTGTCTCGTATAAGAAAAGCATTTCTGCAAACGTTTAACTCATTTACCTAAGTAAATTTCACAAGAGATATAAAAGTAAACAATATAAAAACAATTTTTAAAAACTAACAAAGTTGTTTTCCAAATGCTTCATAATTATTACCACACACCTTATACTACTCTTCCACATAGTCGCCGCCGTTATTCGGCACTAGCAACAGGGAAACCAGTTTTTGTACGCCTTCGTCAAAGAATGATGCCGCCTGTGATGAAAGCCAAGTCTGCACTTCATGTTTCACACCATCATCATCCTTGAAATGTTTTTCACAAAGGATTTTCTTCAGTTGAAAAAATGGATGAACATCGCTTGGTGCCAAATCCGGACTGTAAGTGGGTGGTCGAATTGTTCCCAACCAATTGTGCGATCAGATCTTGAGTTTGTTTGGCTATGTGTGGACGGGCATTGTCGCTCATGAGGTGCCGAGTTCAATCCCGGCGGAGGACGATGGATTTTTTCGGGCGTAAAAACTCTTAGCATGGCTTCCTTCGGAAGGGAAGTAAAGCCGGTGGTCCCGTGTTGTGGATTTACAGCACGCAAAAGAACCTCAAGCCTGCTGATAAAGACGCCTCTGAAAACATTTACGGTCTTTCACGCCCAATATAAAATGCGACACTAAGAACCATAGCAGTTAAAAAGCGCCCAAGAATAAAACTCAATTTAGTTTTTAATTGTCACTCATTATTGTTTCCCCATAAACCTCACACAAATGGCGATTAATGTTTACTGGCGTAACACTTCTTGCACTCAAAAACGAAGTCAGCAGGTCGTTGCATTGTTTTGAACATTTCTAAATACCGCAATATTTAAAATATTAATATTTGCATAAAGTGAAAAATATATATCAAATTAAACAAGAATTTCCAGCTACTAAGACTGCACAAAAAACTAAAAATGTCATTCTTAGTAATTTTTACTTTCTCTACTACGTATAGTAAGTAGGGGAATATTATGTTCCACCCAAAAATTCGATACCGAGATTTCACCGGAAATACATATTTTGAGACCCCCGAATCCAAAAAAAAGCATATTTGGAAACATGTCCGTGTGCGTGTCTGTCTGTCTGTCTGTCTGTGTACCTGTGTGTCTGTACACAGCATAACTCAGAAACGAACAGTCGGATACACACCAAACTTGGGATTTACGTTCAGTATCTTTCAGAGATGCGACACGAAGGTTTTCAAGAAAATCTCCCCACCCCAGATTACCCTTTACATGGAACATTTTTCGAAAATTTTAATTTTCTCAGAAACGGCTCTAACGATTTTGATTAAAATATCATATATGTAAGATACTTTCATGACAAATAAAATGTATATCTTGAATTTTCTGGGAATGTCTCCAAAAGTATTCTTCATTGTAAACGACTTTTGCATAATGGTAAACCATAAGAGATAGACAAAATTTTAATACACAATAAATGTAGATCGCGTTAAAATACACAATTTACGTCATATACATTTTGTTTGTTGAGTGAACCATTTTCGAGATATTGCTTGTTATTCCTTTAAATCTTCCAATACTTACACTTTTTCTCAAATTCGTTATTCATTTTTTTTATGTTCTGTGCATACAAAGAGAATGGAATGCGCCACCTAGCAACCAGCTCTTAAAATATTTGACTATCGCTTAAAACCCACCATATTCCGCTTGCATCTACAAGAAAATTAGCAATAAGATTGACATATCGATATCTCGATTAACATGAAGCATATGGAGAATAAGCGTTTATAAAAATAGTTTGTACAAGAGTAGAGAAAGTCATTGAATGTAACACATCATAATTTTTCTATTAAGGTCAGCCCTTAAAACTGTTTACCTGTTCTACTATTAGTGTTCGATTATTAATCTCATTGGGATATCTTAATATATAAAAGTCATTGTATGAATACACTTAGATATGTATGCTCCTTATAGGCCTCTACACAATGGCAGTAGTTTAGACCAAACTTACTACAGATAACTTTGGCACTAGCTGAAAATTACTGTCTACCTTAGTATTCGAAATTTCGCCCCATTTACAGTTATTTAATTTTGTGTAATACCTACAATCCTCGCAAGGCCATTTATATCTTTCTCATTAATAACCTTAAAAGGTCGAATATTTCCAACATAACAATAATTACTTAGGCCTTCATGGCCCCACAAAATGACAAACGAGTTCACAAATTATTCGTTGATCTCTCTGATATTGATCATAGAGTAGTAACACAGTCAAATAAATGATTACATCTATGCCACCTGTGCCTGCTCTTGCGCAAATGTAAAGGCGCAATAATCGATTGGTTGAGAAATTAAACAAAATTTCTAACTGTATTACATTATACTGCGACAACAGCAACGGCAATGAACCAGACTATATACCACTTCCTTCTATTAACTTAATATGATTATTTATTGTATATCGATATAAAATAACACAGAGGCATTCAAATAACCACTACGAAAGTCTGTATGGTGTTCGCACATTACTAACATAAGAGCAATAAATAAGTCGTAGCTCATATTTATTCTTTCATCGATCATATTGGAATTGCGGATATTCACTTATTATATTTGTAGTCTTTAATTTTCTTTTTTTGTATACCGTATTTTATTTTACGTCGCTTTAAGTCCTTGGTCACATCGCGACGGATCTGTTGGTAGATAACTCTTAGAACGATATGTGATGGACAGTTAGCCTTCTAGGTCTCATCCCTGTAACCACCCGCTTCGTCATGTGTCACAGAGATCCTAGCGCATAGCTACCAAATCTTCTGCTTCGTGCCGTGCAGACGGAATTAGGGTGCCGTCCAGTCCAACCGTCGCCCCCATATAAAGCCGGACAGCTAGCCTTCTAGGTCTCATCCCTGTAACCACCTGCTTCATGCCGTGCAGATGGCGTTAGGGTGCCGTCCAGTCTAACTGCTTACATTGTCTATAGATAGATGGCACAGCATTCGCTATTACCACTTATTTTTCATTTTACTATTGTTTTAGACCTAAGGTAGAACTTGGGGTCGTGGTATTAAATATCCAATCTAGTATTTACCTTGGCAACTGAGGAAAACCACGAATAAACCTCGGACAGATTGGTCGGCCCACGTAATTTGAACCCGGGACCTCCGGAATGCGGGCACAGACTTAACCGCCTGAGCCATCCCGCTTGGTTTAATTTTCTTCTTCTTCCCCTTTGAATGTTAATTAGACCTTTTGTTTGTTTTAACTTTGTTGTGTTTGCTTAGTCGTTTTATGTGTGTAGTTTACTAAGAATAAACAAAGTTATACTGATGTTACTTAAGCTGCTATTATTTCTTCTCAACTGAGATTTTCTAAATAAATAGGCAGCCCAATGTGATAACGTGTAAATCAATCAGCTGCATTCACGAGGAATCATCGTTACAAACTGTGGCATTTGTGATTGTTCAATAGTGGTTTTGAGTAGTGTTCTTATTTTGTTCTTTATAGTGTCCTGAGAGTTTTGATTAACTCTTTGTTTAAGTGTCTCGCAGTTTCATAAAGAACGGGGGGGAGTAGGTGAATGAAATTAATTATATCGCCAGTTGAGTTTGGAAAGCTAGCCATCCGTGCAAAGCCGTTGTCTAGTTTTATTTGCAACAATGTGATGATTGTCACCTGTTTGATTTAATTCATAGAGACCTGTTATAGTTTATATTCGTTGTAAAAAAATCTGATGTGTTACACTCACATGACTTTCTCTACTCTTGTACAAACTATTTTTACAAACGCTTATTCTCCATCTACTTCATGTTAATCGAGATAAACATTTGCAGACTCTTATCTTATTGCTAATTTTCTTGTAGATGTAAGGGGAATATATATTTACAAGGGCAATTTGGAAATACAGTAGCCTTTAAGCACATACATATCTCTTAATAGCTGGTTGCTAGGTGCAGCACCATTCCCTTTCCCACAGTTTAATACTCTTTGCATATCCAAGACAAAAAAATGAATAACGAATTCCCATTTGAGAAAATAAGTATTGAAAAATTTAAGGGAATAACAAGTAATATCTCTAAAATGGTTCACTCAACAACAAAAAATCTATATGACATAAATTGTGTATTTTAACGCAATCTACATTTATTGTGCATTAAAATGTTGTCTATCTCTTATAGTTTACCAGTTATGCAAAAGTCGTTCACAATGAAGAATACTTTTGGAGACATTCCCAGGAAATTCAAGATATACATTTTATTTGTCATGAAAATATCTTAAACATATGATATTTTAATCAAAATCGTTAGAGCCATTTTTGATAAAATTAAAATTTTCGAAAAATCTTCCATGTAATGGGTTAATCTGGGGTGGGGGGATTTTCTTGAAAACCTTCGTGTCGCATCCTTGGAAGATACTGAACCTAAATACCAAGTTTGGTGTTTATCCGACTGTTCGTTTCTGAGTTATGCTGTTCAGACAGATACACAGACAGACAGACACACACGGACATGTTTATAAAAATGCTTTTTTTGGATTCAGGGGATCTGAAAACATGTATTTCCGGTGAAATCTCGGTATCGAAATTTTGGGTGGAATACAATGCTTCCCCTACTTACTATACGTAGTAGAGAAAGTAAAAATAAATACAAGGCCATGTGAATACAGGGGTGAGCTCATATGTCCTTGTATTACAGTTTCCACTGTCAGATAACACTGTCAATGTATAAATTAAACACTCATGCCTTGCAACAGTATTAATTTTCTTCTAAGACTGGACCAGGTGATTATTTTATGCATATTAAATTTTGTTAGGTATATTCACAGATATATTCCTACCCTTCTTACTTTCTCTATCACGTACTAATAGGCATATTATATGGAGATTTCACCGGAAATACACGTTTTGAGATCTCTGAAATGTATTTTTTTTGGAAAAAAACGTCCATGTGTATGTAACTGTAAATAGCATAACTCAGAAACGAAAAGCCGAATAAATATCAGTAGATATCTTTCAAGGATGTCACACAAAGGTTTTCAAGAAAATCTCACCTTTACATGGAAAAATTGTTGTTTTTAATTTCCTAAATAGCTCTAACGATTTTAATTAATACACCATATGTTTAAGGTATTTAAATGACAAATAAAATGTATATTTTGAACTATCTGGGAATATGTAACTTGGAACTCTCTTCATTTGGAATGAATTTTTCAAATCTTTGTACAACTGGTAAATCATAAGGGATAGACAAAAAAGCTTTAAAGTTAAACGATATAGATATATTTAAAACATGCAACTTATTTCGAATAATTTTATGTGACATTGGACATTTCCCAGATAGCCATGATTGCAGGTTTGAATTTTTCAATACTGTGATGTGCGCGTGAAGCTACCTGTGGACCGCCGGTAAATGAATCCCGGCCCGGCACCTGGGTGGGGCCCTCAATCGAACTTCATAAAAATAGGTGCGCAATGAATCCATTATGTGGCGCTTCGCAGCAGTTTTACTACTCCAGAAAGTCGTCCTCCGTGGTGAGTGGTTATCATGGTAATGTGAGGTCGCGGGTTCAAACGCGGCGGAGGACGATGAATTATTTACGGGCGTAAACATTCTTAGTATGGCTTCCTTCGGAACGGAAGCAAAGCCGGTGGTCCCGTGTCGTAGATTTACGGCACATAAAATAATCTCAAGCCTGATAAAGAGGCCTTTGAGCAAAATTACCGGTCTTACACACCCAATATAGAAGGGGCATTAATGACCATAGCATTAAAGAGCGTCCATAAATAAAACTTAATTTAATTTTTACTACCCCAGAAGATTCCTTTCAGTCGTCCTCCGTGATGTAGTGGTTACCATGCTAGCTTCTAGTTCCCGAGGTCGTGGGTTGAAATCCGGCGGAGGGCGATGAATTTTTTTCGGGCGTAAAAATCCTTAGCATGGCTTCCTTCGGAAGGAAAGTAAAGTCGTAGATCTACGGCACCATAAAGAACCCTCAAGCCTGTAAAAGAGGCCTCTGAGCAAAATTACCGGTATTTCACGCCAGTGTACAATGGGGCGCTAAAGACCACAGCAGTTGAAGAGCGTCCATAAATCAAACTAAATTCAAAGACGTTTCCAGTAGCTTCCCCTTTTAGGACATTCTATTTTGTAGGCTGGGCCTATATAATAGGACTGTTCTTACTCGGGAGTTAGTGAAGAATTTACAAAGTTAAGTGCAGTTAAGAAGTAAGAGTTTGCACAGAGCCGAATGCAGTTCATTTGTGATTTGATTCAATGGATTAGATGTGTTCTGCTCTGAGGTGTTCCAAAAGTGTCTCAAATGTAAAGTTTGCCCTATGCTAATCACCTTAGAGACAAGTAAAGTATTTTAACAGCTAGTGGTATTCTCATTTATTAATTTAATATTTTATTTTGTTAAGTACTGTCGTGATACAGCTGTTTCTCGCGATATAATGGAAAGAGTATGGAATTTAAAGGCCATCATAGGGACCCGTTTTTAAA
This sequence comes from Deroplatys truncata, assembly GCA_030765065.1. Classification (NCBI taxonomy): domain Eukaryota; kingdom Metazoa; phylum Arthropoda; class Insecta; order Mantodea; family Mantidae; genus Deroplatys; species Deroplatys truncata. Next base: position 72,028,094 of record CM060984.1, read on the forward strand.
CATCTGTCTATCGGTTCGATTTCTTCTATTTCCCTTGTGTCTACAACGAAATATGTAATGAAAAACACAAGAATTTTACCAGGTTTCAAGATGAAAATGTTATCTATTTTCGGAGATCTCATTTAGTTCTCTAAGAATACTTTATGATACACTTCAATATTTGATGTAATGAATTAAGGGAGGTTTCAATGTTTGCCTTTTGGAAGTTATCTGCGTCCTCTTTAGATGTGCCCCATACTGCTTTATTAGGTTATATTTCAATCAGTTTTATATGAAGTAATGCGGTAAAATGTCTCAATTGATATTGGGGCCATTTGCTAGGCGAGAGTACATACTAATGTTCGGTATTTAGTTCCAACAAGCAGTAGGGAAATGCCTTTATCTTGCTTTATATATGATGGTAATCTTCGTGATTTTGCAGGCGACGCAGCATGCCGAGTGTTGCTGCAGAATACAATATCCGTCCCTAGCCTGTGCTTATGGACAATGTCCCTAGCAGGGCGACGGTATGGAAACCATAAATTTCATTTCAACCCTCTCTTTTCCTTGGTCACTTGATTCGAGGGTAGGGAAGGGGGAGGGGAGCAACAAGCTTCTTCCTCTACCCTTCTACATCCCACACATAAAGAAAATTCTTATTCGTATTCCGAACAGAGAAAACGGTCCAGGAGAAGGGGGGAGTGTAGGAAGGAAGGAGGAAAACATCGCCTGCAAGACCGCGCAGGACCTCCTCCTCCCTCTCTCTCTCTCCCTCCAATCATTTCGTTTTATTTCATTGCAATATTATTGTGCCGAGCTGGGAATCGAAATGTCACTTCGATAAGAATCGATTTCTTCCCATCGGGGCGAAAAAAAAGTACACAACAAAATCCGGAAAGAGCGCCCGTAGCCTACCCTCTTTGGTCCTTCATGATTCTCAGACATTTATCTTGAAAACATTCAGAAGAAGTAGAACTGATGACGGCCCAAAGTAAATGTTTGCGTTAAAACTTAAGATAGAAAAATCCAATACCCGTTTTAAAATTCAAATGAAACTAAAACTTAAACCCTTGGATATGTTGTAGTATTTGAGACAAGAAGAAATGCTTTTTCCAAATATACTGCAGAGATACTAACTGTCCTGCTGGTTCTCGAAATTAAATTTGATCTACATAATTAAGATATAGAAGTAACAGAAAATAAGACCAAGGTAATATTAAATAATACTCGAAGTTTTAAATGTTAAAAATTCTGTCATTTTATGTTTTAATTCCTTTGTTTTATTCATTTTATGACATGTTTTATGATGATGTATAAGAACATACATGTAATTTGTCGTCGTAGTATCTAACGCTCCCAATATGACCTATGACCTTCAGGGGACACCTGATTCCATCAAGCGATTGGACCCATTTCTGAGTTGGAGGTACCCAGCGATCGGAATCCGTTGCCTTAGAGGGTAAGGTAGTGATGATGGCGGTAGAATGAGAGGACCTACAGCTTTTACCGTGGACTCCGATCCACTTTGTGCCTTGGGGATACTTCACATGAGCAAGTCAGAGGTAAAGGCGTGAATATGGCCGACTTAAAGGTTTCAAATTCCGCACCCTCATTACGAGACCCGGACACGAAATCACTGTGCTACTTCGGCGTCCTTCATGTACTTTGTTGATTGTGGTTTTAACACAGGTGGTATAAATCAAGAAATTTAAATGTATCTTAAGGATTTTTATAGCGTGTTTCATCTCCGTTTAACTAGGAAGAGGTCAAGAATGTGTGTTTCAATGAAACAAACTGTATTTTTACTTTATTTATTACGTGTAGTATGTATAGCATGTAGGTATTGCGTTCTATCCAAAAATTCAATACCGAGATTTCACCGGAAATACATAGAAAAGGTTGTGAACAGCGACAGAAAGATTTTCAATAAAATCCCCCCCACGCCAACTACCCTTTACATAGAACATTTATCGAAAATTTCGATGCTGTCAAATGGTATTACCGATTTTGGTTAAAATACCCCTGTATTAAATATATTTACTTGAAAAATAAAATGTATATCTTGCATTTTCTTGGATTAGCCTGTGAAGTCCACTTCATTCGGAAGGAATTTTGTATAATCTTGTATAACTGGTAAACGTCAAGCGATAGACGGAAACATATTACACAAAAAGAGTATGTTTCCCTTGAAAAGCATAAGTTTCTTAAGATAACTTGTATTGACATAAGCCGTTTCCGAAATATCCGTTCGAATTGTTCAATACTCTGTTATTTTTAATGTCCTTTCAATATTCTGTTGTTTCTTGCGATTGCATGGAAAGAGTGTGGAAGTTAAAGGCCTGTATTTATGTCCAGTTTTAAAAGTATTCTATTGTGTTTGTATCCATGATGAAATGTATTATACGGCCATTTTTGCAAATATTTATCTCGATTAAGGTGAAGGAAATTGAAAAAAGTCTGATGTGTTACACTCACATGACTTTCTCTACTCTTGTACAAACTATTTTTACAAACGCTTAATCTCCATCTACTTCATGTTAATCGAGATAAACATTTGCAGACTCTATCTTATTGCTAATTTTCTTGTACATGTAAGGGGAATATATATTTACAAGGGCAATATAGAAATACAGTAGCCATATCTCTTAATAGCTGGTTGCTAGGTGCAGCACCATTCCCTTTGCCACAGATTAATATTCTTTGCATATCCAAGACAAAAAAATAAATAACGAATTTCCATTTGAGAAAATAAGTATTGAAAAATTTAAAGTAATAACAAGCAATATCTCGAAAATGGTTCACTCAACAAAAAAAAATGTATATGACATAAATTGTGTATTTTAACGCGATCTACATTTTGTGTGTAGTAACATTTTCTCTATCTCTTATGGTTTAGCAGTTATGCAAAAGTCGTTCACAATGAAGGATGCTTTTGGAGACATTCCCAGAAAATTCAAGATATACATTTTATTTGTCATGAAAATATCTTAAACATATGATATTTTAATCAAAATCGTTAGAGCCATTTTTGAGAAAGTTAAAATTTTCGAAAAATCTTCCATGTAATGGGTAATCTGGGGTGGGGGGATTTTATTGAAAACCTTCGTGTCGCATCTCTGGAAGATACTGAACCTAAATACCAAGTTTGGTGTTTATCCAACTGTTCGTTTCTGAGTTATGCTGTTCACAGACAGACACACACACACAGACACACACACACACACGCAGAGAGACACACAGACAGACACACACACACACACACGCAGAGAGACACACAGACAGACACACAGTCACACACACGAACATGTTTCCAAAAATGCTTTTTTTGGATTCAGTGGGTCTCAAAACATGTATTTCCGGTGAAATCTCTGTATCGAATTTTTGGGTGGAATACAATACTTCCCCTACTTACTAAATGTAGTAGAGAAAGTAATAAGCTTTCGTAAGATTAGCATCTATACTACTAATAAACGATACGGGGTAGAGAAAGCCGTGTAAATGCAACACATCAGGTTTTTAAATGTTTATTTGTTTCTTCCCATCCTCTGGTTAACTTCATAATGAGCAAACGCCTCGTTGAGCTTAATTCGGACATCTTCTCAGGAAGTTGTCATTCACACTGGAGAGTTAATATGCGAAATTGGACGAATTTCTCGCCTGATATTTTCTTTTAGTTCTTAACAATCTATGGTGTTTATTGCGTTATTTATTGATCTTCTCCCCTTCTTTAGAAATCATTGTAGAATGATCTAAAGAATTTTATTGCAAATCCACCCTTTTACCCCTTATAATTGTATTAAAATTATTTAATACATTAAAATCTACATATTTTTCACATAAAATTTGGAGTCATTTAGGTCTGTTATGAAAGTTCCTGATATACCAGTGAGGACAATGGACATGGTATACAGAGCTGTTGTTAGGTCTAGTTTGTCATATGGGGAAGAAATTGGGGGTTCGGAATGTATCTAAACATTGAACCAAATCCAGACGCATTTTCTGAAGCGAATTCTACAGATGGGGAGGGGTACTGCAAATTGTGGATTCTTAAATAATTCGGCTTATACAATGAAGTCGTACATCTAAAAATAAGGGCAGTTAAACACTGGTAACACATAGTACGGAGAGATTAGGCACTTCCACGTGCGGTTTGTTTCAGGGAGCAAGTACGTGTGTGGCAACGAAATTGCGTTGGGGCTTAGAAGAAATCAGAATGGGGTACTTTTGGCTACAGGAGAGGGACATGAGAGTAGCGGGTGGAAGATAATACAGAGACAACTACGTGGTATTGACAGACAGAGTTTAGAATCACAATGTAAGGCTAAAATATCACTTAACTTACAGTGTCAAATAGCGCCGGTCTGGGGGAGGTAGGCCTGTTTAGATAACTGTACGCGAGAGGACAGAAGTGGTTTCGTGTGGCTAAGATTGGGTACCTGGAAAGGCAGCAAATTAACTGATGATGCCGAAGTGAGAATATGTCCACTCTGTGGTGAAGGGGAAAAGTAATTTTGGAAACATGTCCGTGTGTGTGTCTCTGTGTCTGTGAACATCATAACTCCGAAACGATCTGTCAGATAAACACCAAACTTGGTATTTAGGTTCAGTATCTTCCAGAAATGCGACACGAAGGTTTTCAAGAAAATCCCCCCGCTCCAGAATACCCTTTACATGGAACTATTTCGAAAATTTTAATTTTCTCAAAAATAGCTCTAACGATTTTGATTAAAATATAATATATTTAAAATACTTTCATGACAAATAAAATGTATATATTGAATTTTCCGGGAATGTCTTCAAAAGTACTCTTCATTGTGAACGACTTTTGTATAACTGGTAAACCATGAGAGAGACAAAATTTTACTACACGAAAAATGTAGATCGCGTTAAAATACACAATACTTTTTTTTGTTGAGTGAACCATTTTCGAGATATTGCTTGTTATTCCCTTAATTTTTCCAACACTTATACTTTTTCTCAAATGGGAATTCGTTATTGATTTTTTTGCCCCGGAAATGCAAAGAGAATGGAATACACCACGTAGCAACCACCTCTTAGAATATTTGAATATCGCTTAAAGCCTAGCAATTCCCTTTGCATGTACCAGAAAATTAGCAATAAGATTAACATCTCGATTAACATGAAGCATATGGAGAATAAGTGTTTGTAAAAATAGTTTGTACAAGAGTAGAGAAAGTCATGTGAGTGTAATGCATCAGATTTTTTTTTACTTTCTCTACTACGTGTAGTAAGTAGGGAAGTAGCGCATTCCACCCAAAATTTCGATACCGAAATTTCACCGGAAATATATGTTCTAAGGTACTCTGAATCAAATAAATCATTTTTGGAAACTTGTCCGTGTGTCCGTCTGTCAGTCTGTAAACAGCATAACTCAGAAATGAAAATTCGGATAAATAACAAACTTTGTATTTTAGTTTAGTATCTTCCAAGGTTGTGGCACTAAGATTTTAAAGAAAATCTCCCTACCCCAGACTACCCTTTGGATGGAACACCTTTCGAAAATTTTTATTTTCTCAAAAATGGCTTTAACGATTTTGAATAAAATATCATGTGTTTAAGATATTTCCATGGCAAATGAAATGTATATGCTGAATTTTCCGCTAATGTCCCCCAAAGTCTTCTTCATTCTCAATGACTTTCGCATAACTGATAATGCGTAAGAGATAGACAAAATTCTCCTAGACAAAAACTGTAGATCTCATTAAAACTTACAATTTATGTCATATGCATTTCTTTGTCCAGCGAACCATTTGGGCGTTATTCTTTGTTGTTTGTTTGAATTTTCCAATACTTATACTTTTTCTCAAATGGGAATTCGTTATTCGTTCTTTATGTCCTGTACATACAAAGAGAATGGAATGCGCCACATAGCAACCAGCTCTTAAAAGATTTGACTATCGCTTAAAGCTTTGCACCTACAAGAAAATTAGCAATAAGACAATTTCTACAAATGTTTATCTAATTAGCATGAAGTAGACAAAGAATAAGCGTTTGTATAGTTTGTACAAGTATAGAGAAAGTCATGTGAGTGCAACGCATCAGATTTTCTACTTCTCAACAAAAGCTTTCTAAATATTTTTTAATCCTTTAGTGATTTATGAATTGAAATTAAGTGTTTTATAGTCTATGTCTGTAAAAAAGAATAGGGTCTCTCAATGGCGAAAGAATCGTCAAAATCGGTGAGTGATTTTTGAGTTTGCCCTACACACATTTTATGTCTTTATTATATTATTAATATAGATTATATTCATTTCTTGCGTTTCTCTTGATGAAACCTTACATATACCGTACATTAACGATTACGTGGTTTACCATTTCTTTGCAACTATAGTTCTGAAATAAGTGCTTTAAATGTGTTTTGCCTAGAGAGCATTTTTTAAGTATGATATTGAATTTAATCCTTTAAATTTAGAATGTTTTGTATTGTTGTGGGAATTCTTAGTTCCATTCTAGTTTGAAATTTTACATTATAAGTTTCTGAAAATATTTAATAGGATTTTGTGAATTCAGATTTCGACTTAAGGGGTGAAAATTAGTGAGATCAGTTAACTGATTTGTGGTCGGTCTCTTTGGCATCCCTTGCAATTTTATTATATGGCTCCATCTCTCTCTTTCTGTGTCTGCGAAGCTTGTGTTTGCGTGTGTTGGTGTTCATAAAATAAAATGTGTTTGTCTAGACGTTCAGCTGTCAAAGCTTTTAGCCTGGTTGACCTAGCTCTTACATGGCATTTCCTGCTCGCTAATGGTATTTCTAAATGGGAACTATAAAAAGGAATATACAACCTATGTCTATACATTTTCTGTTTGTGTGATATGTCTTTAAACATATTCGCCTCGTCTGTCAAAGAAATGCTTTCTCTCGCAGACTTCCTGCGAGAGGCACTGGTGGTTACATAGAGCACATGCTGGAAGCGAGCAGTCTTTGTTTTCAGATTTGATACACGGTAAAAACACCCTTTGTTCATTGTTAGCTGTTTCGTTCTCTTACGCTAACATTGTATGTGATTGATTACAACTGTCAATGCAAAACATCCCATTCAAAAGCTATTGTGAACGAGGTTAACAAGTTATTTAAAGAGTAATTAAAAACTTCGTTTCGAAACGTGATGGCAGATAAATGAAGTTCACTGCAGCAGGGTAGCACCTTTAGACATTGTGGGGAATGAGAGAGTTTGGCGAGGATATTAATTTACTGCGATTGTTGTAGATTAATCGCGGTCGCCATAGAGAAATAAATCAGCTAGTATCTATAAATCTCTGTACCACTGTGCAATAAGTTCCAGTGCAAGTGCATCAGAAACTGCTGCGGCGATAATATTACATTTGAAGCGTTAGATTCACACGACCTTCACTCCTCTATTTTTCATACAACAGTTTTGCTTCTATGTTTTTCCTGTTAATCGAAATAAACTTCCATTACACATTTACACATATCTTTATAGATATAAGGAGGATATTGTAGGTGTCGTCCTCCGTGGTGTAGTGGTTAACATGCTAGTCTCTAGTTTCCGAAGTCGCAGGATCAGCCCCGGAGGAGGACGATGGATTATTTCGGAATTATTTTTATATTATTGTTGCTCCAATAATGACTAGTAGCATTATTAAACGTTCTTACTCATTATTGCCTCAAAGTTACCTCATTGTTAGCAACTTTTAACTAATTATTCTCACGGCTCCTACATTATTAAATTACGTAATATACTCACATAACATTATTGAACATGCATACAATAATATAAGCATATGCAATGATTGTTACATATATTTTACAAATTATTACATACACATATTGATTTAAGGCGGGCTGTCATTGAATTTATATATTATATAATTAGACTGAAATCATTTAAATGTTAAAAACACTGCCTCAAAATCCTTAGTATGGCCTCCTTCGGAAGGGAAGTAAAGTAGATTTACGGCACGTAAAAGAACCTCAAGCCTGATAAAGAGGTCTGTGAGCAAAATTGCCGGTATTTCATGCCTAATATAGAATGGGACGCTAAGGACCACAGCAGTTAAAGAGCGTCCATAAATAACACTCAATTTATTTAGGATATTGTAGACTAAAGTGAAAGATTTTTAGAATCGCCATGTAATGCCTTTGAAATTCCAAGCTCCTTGCATGATCACGAGAAAAACTAGTAGCGATTAACAACTTGACAAAAGTTTAAATATTTTAAAATTCAAACCAATACCAAAGAATATCTCACAAATGATTAACTCCAAAAAAGTTATTTCACATAAGTTGTGTATTAATGCGATCCACATTTACTTAGAAAGATTTTGTGCGGTTTATCTATTACACAAGTTATTCAGAATGAAGAGAACTTCCGAGCAAATACCTTAAGCTATTGTAGTTTGAATTTATTATATCACTTTTATAGAAATTAAAAAACAAAGAAAAAATTTCCACGTAAAAGATATTTTGAGGTGGCAGGAAGGTTTTGAAAATCAAGTTTGGGATTTAATCAACTTTTAGTTTTTTCAGTTATGCCATTCAAAGACATACGAGGACACACACAAACGCACGGAACATTATCTAAAAATGCATTTTTGACTGAAGGGCTTCAAAGCGTATATTTGCGCTGAGATTTTGTTATCGAATTTTTGTGTAGCATTCAGTACTTCCTGTACTTGCGAGATTTGAACCACAGACTTATCGTTCACGAGTCTGTGCCTTAACGACTTCGGCTGCCCGTCTCGGTGGTACATAGTTTAGTCTATGGAAAAAAACTACTATATAGAAATATAGAACTCTTAAAAGGCACAATTTAAATGAAATAGCATTTTTGTGGCATCAGACGTTTCCGAGATCAGTTACTAACGGCTTGAATTTTTCATTACTTTTTCTTTTCCGTTTTTTAGAGTTTTGTATCTATTAGGCTATTTTTGCGATATGATGGAAAGAATACGCAATTTCAGGACCAGCTATAGCTGGCGCTTTTAAACGTCTGATTATTATTGATTCAGTTTCCGCTATTCTCCTTGCATTTATAAAGAAATGTGAAATGTAACTCTTTCGTAAGAATTGTGTGTAGAAGTTAAATATAAATAATAGTGGGAATACAAAAGCATGTGAATAATACATCGAATTTGTACTAATGCTTTGTACTACTACTGTTTGAGGCAGTATTTTAATACCTGAATAATTTCAATAGTATTATATAATTAATAAATTCCATAACAGCCCGCCTTGAAACAATATGTATGTAATAATTACTTAAATTGTATGTAACAGTCATTGCAAATGCTTATTTTTATTGTAAAACATGTTTAATAATGTTATGTGAATACATTACTTACTTTAGTAATGCAAGAGCTGTGAGAATAATAAGTTTTAATTGCTAACAATGAGGCAATAATGATTTAGAGAGTTTGAATGTTACTAGTCATGATTAGAGCAACGATAATGTAAATTCGTAACAGTTTAAAATTAGCCAATCAACAGCAAAGAAGAGCTTTAAATAAAATGCAGATATTCTATTGGACTAGAATTAGCCAATCAGAAACTTGAAATACCGAAGCTTACGGGTTTAACGGTTGAAATAATGTTCAGTTGCTGGCAAATTTTGGTAGTGATCAGATGGAAGATGTGTTCTCTACAGAAATATTTCGTGTGAATCGTAAAATATGTCTATGCGTTAGCTAGGGGAAAGTATTAAAGAATCTCACAGCCTTTAAAAATGTGCAAAGGATAAAAATAAAAAAAGAAGTGAATTTTAAAACTTAAATTCTGTGTATGTCTACAATTATTGTCGTACGCACCTTGCCTAAGAGATACATGACTCTACAAACATTACTGACGCAGCCGAGGCAAATTCATACATAAATAATACATAGAAGCCGTTTTAATAACAAAATTGAATATTATAGTGTAAAACTTGGAGTGTAACAAGAAAATTACATCTTAAAAACCAGCTTCTCGTACGTAACAGTATATTGCGTAACAACAGTAACTATTACGTAATCAACAACTTCAAAATTGACGCCCAAAGCGTGTTGAAAACTTATTAAACAAAGTAACTCCAAGAACAATACTTCAAGTTAGCTTCCGAAGCGTAAAGCTAAATAAATTACGTAAAATATATTACGTAACAAACAATCTTCTTCATGTTTTTAGTATGTTACGCTGTGCGTTTTACCAAGAAATATAACTAAAGCGATTGCTGAAATCGAATCACTGCATATCTGCTGCTTAGGTATTCCACCTGTTCCGTCTTCGCATACTTCACTTTATTCTCATCTTTTTCTGGGGCGTCCGATGACTTTTTTTCCCTAATGATTAATATTTAGTAATTAAAAGTGGTATCGTTTCTTCACTCTTGCGGTTCATGTGCTCCTTCCAATTATGTTTATTGTCTTCAATTTTATCATATGATTTATAATATTCAGTTCTTCTCTACTTTTTTTTCATTTCTTATTAAGTCTAGTTTAGTGTGTCCTTTAGTTCTACGTAAAAATCTATTTCCACTGTCTGAATTTTACTTTTGTCCTTTTCTTTTATTATCCATAATTCGCTGCCATACGTGAGCACATGGTCTTGTAAAACCAGTTTTTGTTTCTTTCTTTGTTTTATTTTGTAGAGTTGTTGTTTTAGTTTCACTTATTTGTTGAAAATAGTTGTTATTTTATATATCTCTATAGACACGGAAGCTTATATCACAGCGCAAGTAAATAAAAATTACGACTTGTCCCAGGATATTATTCCAATACATTGTTTTGTTCTAACTAGGTACTTTTTTGGTGCGCTATTACTTTTGTCTTTTTATGGAAGTCTCGTGCGTTATGTTTATTGCGCAGTTGGTACAAATTATAAACAAAGCACTGTACTGTCCATTCCAAACCAGAGTTCCCTCTGATGTAAACAGAAGCACGTGCTTCAGCTTGTCACGAACCCAAGGATATACTCTTACGCCAACGTAAATAGTTCCTTAATAATGTATTGTGTTACGAAATATTAGAGCAAGAAAGGTATAGAACTGCACATTTTATTGCGGTTATCATAAGAACTCATCGTTAAAGGTAATGGATATATACTAGCTGTTAAGAGATTACAAAATATCATTTTCGCCTACTATTGCGCTAACGCCGAGAGCACCTTGCTTGATAATACCAACCGTATGCACGACTGCCACTCTCTTACATATACAAGAAATGCAGCAATGAATCCCCAGAGGTGCTATCTGAGTACCGAATAAACACTTTGCGTAACACAGGATATATGATAAGCGAACAATCATTCATAATACACTAACACACATATGCTCAGCTCAGGTCAAATCTTGTGATTTAGTCAGTTGGTATTTGAGCTCACATGGCAGAGGAAGGTGCGTGTAGTGCGAATAAACTGTTCAAACACAGAAGCGGGAAACAGTAAAAAGTGGCTAAAAACAAACAATACTTCATATATTCAACTCACTATTACAAAAATACCTGACACTTGCATTATTGCATATTACGAAACTAATATCGGATTTTACAGGCGTTTCAGTGAGAAGTGTAACAAAGCGAGCAGGGAATATAAACAGCCATAATACAACATAGAATAGGATAAAATGTGGGAACTTGTTTTAAGTGCGACAGTGCTGTGGAGTTGTGGATAAGCTTGTCATTATTTTGGAGAGTAGTTCTGATTCTGATACGGCAGCTGAGTCATCTTCAGAGGATTCGGATTTGGGTGTTGCAATTTTGCCCGAGGATTGTGATTAACGTAAGTAAAATGTTCGTTGCCGCATACTTATAAAATCGATTGTTACCTCAGGTTGCATTTTGAACTATGATTCTCACGCAGGGCGCCTTTTTATAGATTAAATAGTGTTCAACAAGCACGTGGGAGGGGAACAAGCAGCCATTATGGGCGGGAATTGCGAACTATTTTCCCGCGGATAATACAAAGAGTTTGTTTTCAGTGAAAGGCATTCTGGTTTGGAATGGACAGTGGGTGTTCTTCGTTATTCTGTAGTATTACATATATGCTTATAACATTGTGTTTAAATACAAACTCTTATTCAATTGTATTCCTAGATCTATTATTACTTTTCTACTACGTAAAGTAATCAGGGGAAGTACTACACCCAAAAATTCGATACCGAGTTTTCACCGGAAATACATGTTTTGAAGTGCCTTGAATCCAAATAGAATATTTTTAGAAACATGTCCATGCGTGTATCTTTGTGTCTCGGTGTGAACAGCATAATTCAAAAATTATATGACAAATGAATTTTATATCTTGAATTTTCTGTAAATGTTCTCAAAAATCCTGTTCGTTCTGAATTACGTTTGCATAACTGGTAAACCGTAAGAGATAGACAAAGTTTTACTGCACAAAAAATGTAGAACTCGTTAAAACACACAATTTATGTCATATACTTTTTTGTGGAGTGAATTATTTCCGAAATATTCCTTGTTATTTGTATTAATTTTCCAGTATTTATAATTTTTCTCCAATGGGAATTCGTTATTGTTTTTTTTATGTTTCCATAAAGCGTTTGTAAAAAAAAGTTTGTACAATAGTAGAGAAAGTCATGTGAGTGCAACGTATCAGATTTTTTCGCATGTTTTCATAATATCATCCGTGTATGTATTGAATAAAATGGGTGAGAAGTATATTTAAATTGAAACAAAATAAATAAAGAAGGATTTTATGCATATCTGGCAAATTCAACTATTGAAAACACCTACAGTTATTGGAACATTTTGTTGATGAAAGTAGGCGCAAGATTGGAAACTGCCGGTGGAAGATACGGATCAACAAAATCCTTCAAAGCGCCTGGTAGTATTGGGTCCATCTCGCAGAAAACCACCAATGTGTGCTACTGCTGCTGGGGAAAAAGATCTATTTGCACGCCTGTGTTCCTATCGTATTTGCGAACGTCGCGACAAAGTGCAGATTGGGTTTACGACGGAACCTTCAAACAGATTTCCGCAGATGTATTCCTTTGACAGACACAACTGTAGCTGGAGTTAAATAGGTAAGGAGCTGCATTTACGTTACTGAAACATAAATACAAGCTGTATACTGAGACAGTACGTTCCGCGTTATCATTGTTATTATTATTATTATTATTATTATTATTATTATTATTATTATTATTATTTGCATAAAGACTATATACAGATAACGAGGAAAAATATGTGTAGGGTAAACAAGAATATGATGCAGATTTTGAAAACGGGTATAATGAACATTCAAAATAAAAAACAGAGCTGAAACTGTAAATGCGTGTTCTAACTATAATTTTGGCTATGAAGTGTGAAGGAGACCGGCGTGCACTTATTGCAATGTTTAAAATTTTGAATCATTATAAAAAAAGTTGTAGTTTGCAATACCTTCCACTCATGTTGGGTGATACGAGAAAATTCCTATGTCTTAAATTCACATGACTTTCTCTAGCCTGTTTCGGTTATTATATGGTCTATAAAGTATCCTTACGAAAGCTTGTTTTCCTTCCTACTTCATTTTAATCGAGACAAATATTTCTAGAAGTAGTTGATTACACATTTGTTTATAGATACAAAGGTAATGACGATAGACAAATGTTTTAGAGCTGGTCGCTATACTCTGGCCTTAAAATGCTATACTGTTTCCATTACATCCGCAGAAACAACTGAAAATCGGCAGGACTTGAAGGAAATCTTAAGTATTGAATAATCTGAGCCATGATAACTGATGTCTTGTAAATGGATGATTCCACAATAAATGTACTTGAAATAAATTATGCGTTTTACACAGAGATTACTTTTTTGTGTAGTGCATTTTTGTCTATCACTTCACGTTTAGCACTTATACAAGATTATAAAAAATTCCTTCCGAACAGAGGACTCCACAGGCTATTCCGAAAATTCAAGATATACGTTTTATTTGTCATGAAAATATATTTAATATATGGTATTTTAATCAAATTCGTTTGAGCCAGTTTTTAGAAAATAATACATTTCCAAAAATGTTACATTTAGGAATAATTGGGGATGGGAGAGTTTTCTTGAAATATTTGGTATTTATTCGACTATTCGTTTTTGAGTTATGCTGCTCACACACATGTACATCTTTTTTTTTTATAAAATGCTTTCTTTTGAATTCAAGGTGCCTGAAAACATGTATTTCCGTTGAAATGTGGTATTGAATAGATATAGCGGTAAAATTGCTAGAGACAGGATGTGGGAAAATTGTTAGATCCACAGTGACATTGGGGCAGAGATCAGGGCTTGGGAACCCTCGGAAAAGTTAGACCAAGTAAGAATAGGTTTTCTAAGAGTTCTCTTGGGTACGGGAAGAGTAACCGCAAACTGCGGCATTTTTAGAGATTATGATCATTACAGCGAAATAATTGAATGTAAGGTACGGGTGATGAAATTATTGGATTAGAATTATGAGAGAGGATCAATCACTTATGAGAACAGTATGATATAAGGAACAGTTTAGAATGGTAGGGAAGAAGACGTGGGCAGCGAAAATCAAGAAAGAGTTGGAGAGAATAGTGATGGATAATATTTTGTTTGAAAAACCTGGAAATAGAGAGATTGTGTGGATAAAAGTACAGAAGCGACAGAAGGATATAGAATGACAACAGACACCGTCACACTGTAATGAGAAAGTATTATTAAGCTTATAGTCGATACCAAAAACAGAATGGGGTAGAACATTACATTTTGGCCAGAAGTAGAGCAAAAGTAAGGGCTTGCTGGGATCATGGCGAGCGATCAAATTCATTAACGAAGAAGGCATAACCTCCCTGGCTAGAGAGGAAGAACTTTAAATTCATATTCCGACAGAACAGTTGAGGAGAATGTATCTTCCAGGTTCATTTGTTAACTCAAGCAGAGGGTAAAAAGCTTCTTGGACGTTGCTGGTTGGGAGAGAGAAGCAATTGGTACATTTTTACAAAAGATTATGCAGCTCATTTCTGAGTAAAAGGTAGAGGGTCAAGGGAGGGAGGGGGAGGGTTAGTGCCTTAGGGGCGGTATTTATTTGTTTTGTAAACGATAGCGTATGCCTTGTGAACGAGTTTTTTATTTTCTTCTTATGTTTTGTTTGTGTGATTTTTGCTGTTAGTTTTTTTTTCATTTCTTGTAAATATCATTAACTTTAAAGTTCAGTGTGATGCATATAGTCTGAAACATATGAACTACAGTGTATTATATAAGTACGTGCGGTCTATCTGACCCGTGCAGTGTATGAGTTTGATCATCTAAAATGTTTAAGACCAATAAATACACCACTCTACGCTAGTTTATATACTGCATTAACCTTCAAGAAGAACACCTATGCTTTAACTGATTTCGTCAAAATGTCTGAGGCTGCTGGTTTTCTCCTAGAGTCTTCACATATGTGTTCCAATATACCGAGTTGGTAAATTGCAAAACTCCTGCCTGGTTGAACCTCCTCATTACGATATTTTCACAACAATGTGTTGCATATAGTTTTCTAAATGCTTTCCAACAAAATAGAAATTCAACTGTACCAATGTGTTTTTTAGAACATTTTATTTACTGCCATTGGGTTTTTACTTTCTTTACCACATATACATAGTAGGTAGAAAAGGTACTGCACTCCACCTAAAAATTCGGTATAAGTTCCACCGTAAATACATGTTTTGAAGCCCAGCGAATCCGAAATAGGCGTTTCAAGGAAAACATGTTATTTAAGTTCAGTATCTCCCAAAGGTGGTGCGACACGAAGATATTCACCTCAAAATAACCTTTAAATCAAAAGCTCTCTAAAATTTTAGATTTTCTCAAAAGTGTTTCTAAATTTTTATTAAAATACCATATGTTCATAATTTTGCATGTCAAATAAAATGAATATCTTGAATTTTTTGGGACTAGCGTGTGACGTCCTCTTCATTCGCATGAAATGTTATGTAATGTAGTATAACACATAATATTAAGATAAGATAAAAGCGTACTCTACAAAAAATGTATATCTTTTTATAATACAAATATGTTGTAAATAAATTTTTTGTGACAGTACGCTTTCGGGATATCCGTTATTATTGTTTTAAAAATGACAATGGCTAGTCTCGTCATTCTCCGATGCCATGGAAAGAGTATTGAATTTCTAAGCCAGCATATTGAGACAGTATTTTTAACACATAAATGATATCAGTCCAATTATATAATATAAAATATAAAAACAGCCCGCCTTAAAGCAATATGTGTATAATATAATATATAAAGCGCACTTAACAGTCATTGTATTATGTTTATATTAATATGTACATGTATAATAATGTTATGTTAATGTATTACGCAGTTTAACAATGTAGGAACTGTGAGAATAGAAGCAAGCTGCTTTCCGTAGCAAACAGAATTACAAAGTAAAAGCCGAAAGCTGTTAATAATGAGGTAAACCTGAGACAACAATAAATTAAAAAATTTAATAAAGGCTACTAATAATTCTTGGAACAATAATGTAATATTTAAAACAGTTTATAAATAGCCAATCAAAAACTAGAAAAAGCTGAAGTTAAGTAAAGGTATTCTATTGAAGTAGGATTAGCCAATCAGAGACTTGAAATAGAGGAAATGTGCAAATTCAGGCGGGAGACGCTACAAGGAATCGTAACCAAGCAGTCCAGTTTAGATTCGGTATGGTACGTGTTCAGTGTGAGACATGAAATTTTATTGCGGTGAGAATAATATACAGTTTACGTGTTTAACTGTACAACTAACACTAATCTCACAGCTCTATAGTAGGATACATCAGTGAAGTGTTATTTAATCGTGTGAAGGATTAATAAACAAAGTACAATACAATTATAATCTGTGTAAGCCTTGTCCTTTAGCCGTACCAGCCCTGCTAAGAGATACGTGCTTTACATATTACTAATGACGCAGCCGAGGCATATACAATATATATATATACATATATAATATTTAAATAAACATTAAAATACAAAGTTTATTTTTAAACGTGGAACGAAGGCCGCTGGAAAAGTAAACGTGGGGGAAGGCTACCGGAAAGTTTGTATAGTACGTGGGGCGAACACTCCAAGAAACGTATCTCCCGCAAATTGGCTCCCATACGTGGGGCTGCAACGACTTCAAGTTTGGCTACCATACGTGGGGCAACTACTTCAATATAACGACCCGGAATTTAAACATCCGACCATCGAATCGGGTCCCTGTATCCCCCTTGTACCTACAACGAAATGTCCTGTGTAATATTTCTGCAATAGGTTGTCTCCATTACTTTTAATAAGACTAGTGTGCAGACCTTATTTTAAACCAAACGGTAGTGACTAGACAAAGTTTTTGTGTTTAAACTGCAGAAGAGCACTACAGAATGGTATGTAGAGCTAGCTGAGAACATGGAAGGCAGTTTAATTACTATCATTATTATTATTCCCTGGATATAACCATTGTAGCTTTCTCAAGCTATTTTATTGCACCAAAGAGCTCTTACGTTCCCCTTTAGAGCAATAAGTAACTGTGAAGGTAAGGGCCGTATCGGCCCAATAGCATATGCTTTACACAGCTCTGTTGAAGACTGTAAATGTACAGCATATAATTGAAGTGAATGTGCCAATGTATACAGAAATAGAGGACTTACTTTTGATCCAAATTAGTTACTAAAACAAATGTTTACTATAACAACAATAACAGTTATGATAAACGCTTACGGCTCGATTCCCAGTGGCGCCATTTGTTTATCCCAAGCGTTACGAAATCTAGAGCGATAATACATTATCTGGTAATGCATAAATTATGCTACGTTCGTAAATACGGCTAAAGTAGAAATTAGTGACATAAACATCACCTATGCAACTGTGCTTTCACGTCAATTGAAAGTTTTTCTGAGTTTTTACGGAGACAAAATTCCCAAAAAATTACATTTTTAGCTCTTCATAGAAACTGAAACTTCCTCCTTAATTTCACATATATTTTACACTGTAATCACAATACTTATGCTTTAAATCTGTTTTTAAAAATGGTACTGATACTGCTATTCCGCACTCTAAATTTTGCGCCACTTCACAGAAAAGAAAAACTCTTATGTTTTGCATTCACATGACTTTCTCTACCCTCTAGCACTTAATAGTGGGTACAAGAATACAAGGTATTCTTACGAAAGTTTTTTTTCTATCTTTTTCATTGTAATCGAGATAAAATAACCGGAAATAGTTGTATTATTCATTTCATTAAAAATATAAAGGGAATAGCGATAGTCAAATTTTTTATAACTGGATTCTATGTACTGGCCTTAAAATTCTATGCTCTTGCGTGCAATCGTGAGAAACAACTGAATATCGAAAGGACTTGAAAAGAATGAGAAAGTATTGAACAATTCGAAACATTAATAACAGATATCTTAAAAATGGCTGTTGCCACAAAAAACTTATTTAGAGTATAAAGTATGTTTTAAACTGATCTAATTTTTTGTGTAATACCTTTTCGTCTATTTGTTAACGTTTATCAGTTACACAAGGTTATACAAAATTTCTTCCGAATGACGAGGGTTTTTTAGGCTATTCCCAGAACATTCAAGATAACTTTATTTCTAGTGTAAATATCGTTAATGTTTGTTATTTTAATCAAAATCTTTAGACCCATCTTTTAGAAAATGAAAAATTTCGAAGACGTTCCATGTAAGGGGGAGTTTAGGGTGGAATAATTTTCTTGTAAATATTGGTGTTACACTCTCCACAGACAAATATATGCACAGACATTTTTCCAAAAATTCCCTTTTTGGATTAGGAGACCCCAAAGTATATTTCCGGTGAAATCTCGGTATCCAATGTTTGTGTGGAATGCAATACCTTCTCTACATACCATCCATATAGGACAGTGGTGGCAAAAACGCGACTCGCGAGGCAGTGTGACTCGCAGGCGCAACTCCTTTTATAGCCGTCTATTCATATGTTTACCGTGTGCTGCTGAGTGGTGTAGTGCGTGTTGCATATTTGATGACTGGAGAGAGAAAGGCATTTTACCACCCTTGATGTTCGTGGTATAGAAAGTAAAAATAACTCCTATACTCTTTTGAATAGAGAGGTACAGTTTAGTTCATGTTTTAGGAGAAGCTTTACTCTACAAATTGGTAGCAGTTACAAATATAACAGCTTCTGTATGCTCAGTCAATATGATTTGCATTTTCAAATATATATGAAGTTTTATTTTCTCGAGTTTACTTTAAATAGTGGTTTTCTCTGAATGAAAAACCTTTTCACGTGAACCAAGAAGATAAATAAATTAAATGATAGTTTAGTAAAAACAATACCTCATTGGTGTCTACTGTGAGTTAAGTTGGTTAGTTATATTTTAAAAATGAATTGATGCTAAATTTTAATACAAATTTGTATAATTAAGGAAAGGACCATATCTTCCATAACATACATTATTATTGCATGAAATCGGGCTAATACATTTTAAAGGCATGTATCCACAACTTGTAAAAATTTCAGTCCGATGTGTTAAATACTTTCTGAGATAATGGGTCGTGAAAGTAGAAAATATAATTTGGGCGGAATAGGGCTTTTAAACTCCCCTTGAAGAAAGTAATGCCGAATAGCGTGTAGTAGAAAAAAACGTATTCAGTAACAAAATGTATCATAGATGCGGGCTGCACCATTTATTATAATCATAATGGAATAGACTATCCACTTATTCCAGCTCACTACCCGTTTGCCTATTTTGGGTCTACTTAATTCCTCCGGAATTCCTAGTATTTACCTAGTTATATTCATTGTATTTACACTACGTGATCAAAAGTATTCGGACACCTGGCTGAAAATGAGTACAAGTTCGTGGCACCCTCCATCAGTAATGCTGGAAGTCAATATGCTGTTGACCCACACTTAACCTTGATGACAGCGTTCACTCTCGCAGGCATACCTTCAATCAGGTGCTGGAATGTTTCTTGGGGAATGGCAGCCCATTCTTCACGGAGTGCGGAACTGAGGAGAGGTATCGATATAGGTCGGTGAGACCTGTCACGAAGTCGGTGTTCCAAAACATCCCAAAGGTGTTCTATAGGATTCAAGTCAGGACTCAGTGCAGGCCAGTCCATTACAGGGATGTAATTGTCGTGTAACCACTCCGCCACAGCCCGTGCAATACTAACAGGCGCTGGATCGTGTTGAAATATGCAATCGCCATTCCCGAATTTCTCTTCAACAGTGGGAAGCAAGAAGGTGCTTAAAATATCAATGTATGTCTGCGCTCTGATCGTGCCACGCAAAACAACAAGAGCTGCAAGCCTCCTCCAGGAAAACCACGACCACACCATAACACAACCACCTACGAATTTCACTGTTGGCACTACACACGCTGGCAGATGACGTTCATCGGGCATTCGCCATACCCACACCCTGCCATCGGGTCGCCACGTTGTGTACCGTGATTCGTCACTCCACACAACGTTTTGCCGCTGTTCAATCGTGTAATGTTGACGCTCCTTACACCAAGCAAGGCGTTGTTTGGCATTTTCCTGCGTGATGTGTGGTTTATAAGCAGCCGCTCGACCATGGAGTCCAAGGTTTCTCACGCCTAACTGTTATAGTACTTGGAGTGGATCCTGATGCAATTTGGAATTCCTGTGTGATGGTCTGGATAAATGTCTGCGTATTACTCTTTACGACCCTATTCAAATGTCGGCAGACTCTGTCTGTACATGTCCCTTCACGTTTTCACTTCACTATCACATCAGAAACAGTGGACCTAGGGATGTTTAGGAGTGTGGAAATCTCGCGTACAGACTTCTGACACATGTGACACCCAATCACCTGACCACGTTCGAAATCCTTGAGTTCCACGGAGCGTCCCATTGTACTATTTCACGATAATGACTACTGAGGTGGCGGATAATGAGTACCAGGCAGTAGGTGGCAGCACAATGCACCTAAGATGAAAAACGTATGTTTGTGGGGTGCCGGTATACTTTGGATCACATAGTGTATATATTGCTTGTAGTTTTATTGCATCTGAATGTTTCTTTCGCCCAAACAAGTACTTCGAAAGTCGTGCATTATGAGAGATTTGTAGAAATAGGGAAAACAATAAGAATCGGTTCTGGAAAATGGTAAGATAGAGATTTTAGGATACAGAAATACAAATAATGTTTGACGAGATAATGGAAACTTTATTTCGGTTTTTTCTATACCAACGCATATTGCGCATGTAGTTCCTTTAAATTTTACTTTCTCTACTACAAACAGTTAGTAGAGGAAATATTACATTACACACAAAAATTTGAATACTAGATTTAATCAGAAATACATGTTTTTAGACCCTCTGAACCATTTTTAGAAAAGCTGGGTGTATGTGTGGGGGAGGGGGCATAAGTCAGTAAAGAATAGTCGGTTAAACATGAAACTTGATATTTAAGTTCAGGATCTACAAGTATACGACATAGATTTTCAAGATAATCCCCATCCCAACTTACCCTTTACATGGAAAATATTTCTCAAAATTTTCTATAACGATTTGGATTAAAATACTAATGTTTAAACATCTACATCCTATGAAGAAGATTATTTTTTACGTTGTTTGCTTCACGTTGGGCTCCAATTTGAAGAAGATTATTATTATCTTTACGTTGTTTGCCCCAAAATTTAAAAATAATATATTAAATTTGTAATTAATCTGTTTCTTTAAATATTTAATATTTATGTTTGCCTCGGGTGCGTCAGTATTTATTTTAGGGGCATGGAAGTCTTGGGAGGGCGTGATGCGACAAGACTGTAGGCTTACACAGATTTTAAGTTTTACTTCACTTCTTTTTATTAATCCTTGACACAAATTAAGTACCACTTAACTGATATCGAGAGCTGTGAGATGTTTTTATTAAATAATTACACCTTTTTAATACGTAAACTGTTTTAGTATCACACGAATACTAATTAATTTCTTGAGGACACTTTTTGCGTCTGGTTAGTAACACTGTTTGCAGGCAACTGAACTGAATTCAACCGAACTTGTAAATGTCTGTATTTCAAGCCTCTGATGGCTAATCCTACTCCAATAGAATACCTGCATTTAACTAAAGCTTTTTCTGGTTGTTGATTGGCTATTTTTATAAACTGTCACTAAAATCACATTATTGTTACTCCAATAATCAGAAGTAGTATTATTAAACTCTCAAACTCATTATTGCCTCAAGGTTACCTCATTGTTAGCAACGTTTAACTTACTATTCTCACAGCTCATACATTATTAAATTACGTAATACATTCACATAATATTATTACACATAGATACAACAATATAAGCGTATGCAATGACTGTTACATATATTTTACAAATTATTACATACACATATTGCTCTAAGGCGGCCTGTTATTGAATTTACGTATTACATAATTAGACTGAAATTATTTAAGTGTTAAAAATACTGCCTCACTTATTGTCCTTTTATTTGCATATACAATTTCACTTCCTCCATCCATTGATTAGATGATCTTCCTTCGTTATTTCTTCATTCTAGTTTGTTCCATAAGAAATTTTCCAACGTTCATGGAATACATGGCGGTACCTGTATAATATTTTTTCTATGCTTATTGCCTTTCTTATCACTACATTACCTATCTTTTCCCTCCTTGATACGTAAACATTATAAACGGTATATCCGATACTCAAGGTTACATATCAACGATATCCCGGAGATAGTTAATACCACAGTAGTAGTTTATGAAATAAATGGATAATCTTCATTATGGCAGAGTCAGTTTTTACAAACTTATATTAAGGTTATATACGAGATGGATACATTTTATGCAATCTTAGGACTATAAATTGTAGGAAATAAATGAAGTAATTCAGAATCCATAGCTCAAGTGAGAGCGTCTTCATGCGCTGTGACACACAAGCTTCTCTCCCTGCATTTCGTTTCTTATTACCTTCGTGTTGAAACGATAAACAAGACAGCCACTTGCACGCGTTCTCTTCCTGGGACAGAAGCGAGCAGATGTTACGTAGCCTATTAGCACATCATGGTAGATAATTATAAATTAGAATCTTAATTATTTTATATCTAATAATGTAAAGAGATTTTTCCATCTTCTTACTCAGAGAAAAGAATATCACAAATTGGTTTCATCTTCTCTCTGCTTGTCACGGCTACTTGAAATACCGGTATATAGGAAATACGTCATTGTATTATTGGTGCATGTCATAATGAGCCAGTTATGCACAACATTGAATACAATAACGACCCGTTTATAACGTTGGGGTTGCATAAACGTGTTTTTTTCACATAAACTGTGTGCTTTAACGAGATCTATATTTTCTGTGCAGCAAGACTTTGTCTATTACTTACAGTAAAACAGTTAGAGAAAAGTCATTCAAAGATTTCAGTATTTCACAGAAAATTAGTTAAGCACTTTATTTACCATGCAAATATGATAAATATATGGTATTTCAAACAACATTTTAATCAAAAATTACAAAAAATTTTCCACGTAAAGTGTAGTTTGAAGTCGTATGCTTGGAAGATTCTGAACTTAAATACAGAATTTGATATTCAAGAGAATTTTCTCTTATAAGTTATGCTATTCAATGAACGAGATGGCGCGTGGCAGCGTGTGCTAGTTCAAATCCCTGAGCCGGACGGCTTTAAACGAAGGTTTCTTTTTACGGGTTTCCTCAGTCGCTAGACAAATATTGAGTTGGATAATTCGATCCCTGAATTTTCCTACCATCCCTTTCATCACTACATTTCATTCTCTTCTTCACCGCTACACCAGGCATTGGCCTGATCACCCATCCTGGATATGCTATTATCCAGAGTTGTGCTTGTCCTTGACAGATTACTGACCCAAGGCATTGGGCTGATCATCCATCCTGAATATGCTATGATCCAGAGTTTGCTTGTCATTGACAGACTACTGAAACAAGGCATTGAGCTGATCACCCATCTTGGATATGCTATGCTCCAGAGTTTGCTTGTCCTTGACAGACTACTGACCCATGGAATTGGGCTGATCATGCATCCTGAATATGCTATGATCCAGAGTTTGCTTGTCATTGACAGACTACTGACCCAAGGCATTGAGCTGATCATCCATCCTGGATATGCTATGATCCAGAGTTTGCTTGTCATTGACAGACTACTGACCCATGGAATTGGGCTGATCATCCATCCTGAATATGCTATGATCCAGAGTTTGCTTGTCATTGACAGACTACTGACCCAAGGCATTGGGCTGATCATCCATCCTGAATATGCTATGATCCAGAGTTTGCTTGTCATTGACAGACTACTGACCCAAGGCATTGGGCTGATCATCCATCCCGAATATGCTATGATCCAGAGTTTGCTTGTCATTGACAGACTACTGACCCAAGGCATTGGGCTGATCATCCATCCTGAATATGCTATGATCCAGAGTTTGCTTGTCCTTGACAGTCTACTGACTCAAGGCATGGGGCTGATCATCCATCCTGAATATGCTATGATCCAGTGTTTGCTTGTCATTGACAGACTACTGACCCAAGGCATTGGGCTGATCATCCATCCTGAATATGATAATCCAGAGTTTGCTTGTCATTGACAGACTACTGACCCAAGGCATTGGGCTGATCATCCATCCTGAATATGATAATCCAGAGTTTGCTTGTCCTTGACAGACTACTGACTCGAGGCATTGGGCTGATCATCCATCCTGAATATGCTATCATCCAGAGTTTGCTTGTCCATGACAGACTACTGACCCAAGGCATTAGGGCGCTAATGACCTAGAAGTTGAGGACCCTTAAACAAAACCAAACCCGAGGCATTGGGCTAATCATCCATCCTGAATATGCTATCATCCAGAGTTTGCTTGTTCTTGACAGACTACTGACGCAAGGCATTGGGCTGATCATTCATCCTGAATATGCTATCATCCAGAGTTTGCTTGTCCATGACAGACTACTGACCCTAGGCATTAGGGCGCTAATGACCTAGAAGTTGAGCACCCTTAAACAAAACCAAACCCGAGACATTGGGCTAATCATCCATCCTGAATATGTTATGATCCAGAGTTTGCTTGCTTCTCAAAGGCTACTGATCTAAGTCGTTTCTAAGACTAAGTCTTACAAAAAGGAGCGTAATCCGTTAGAGAAGAGGAACAGCACAAACGCACACAAAAAATGATTTTTTCAAATGCTTTGTTTTTATTCGGGGAGCCTTAAAACCTCCAGCAAAATCTCTATATCGAATATTTGGGTGGAAGGAGTGCCTCGTCTATCTGTTTTAAGCAAATATTTAAATTATGAATATTACCAACTTAATATATTTCTAAAAGACAAAAAGTAGAGGAGGCTTTCTCTGGATTTGGTAGACGTATCTACGTTTCAGAACATCTGCTCTTTGTGCTGTTGAATTCTCTAGGCAGCAAGACAACAAGAATGTCTCAGTATAACAATTCCACACTAATAAGAGGTAGCGACAAAATATGCAGAGTAACAAACTACCATGTCTACAAACTCATACCAAGAATATTTATGATACAGAATAAATTATACGCTCGGTATTCAGGCGCGCTGCGACACGACGCGACGCCCATCTGCCTTCCGGGAATATGGATTCCTCTCCGTCAATCCACGAAAACCGCCTGCACAGGATCAGAGATGCAAAGAAAATAAAGTTTATCAAATGTAAGAGAGAGAATAAGAAGTGAATATGATCCATAATGTAAGGCTGGAAAGGATAAGGAATCTTGAATTCTTCTTAGGCACTACTTGGCAATGCAATCCAATAATGTATCAACGTCACACAGTTTCTGTCTCATCTGCCTTGTAAAGCAGAAAGTAAAAGTGAAAAACTTCCCGTCTCAAAGGTACACGCCTTCTTATGTCCTAGTTCTTTCATTTATTGCTTCAGCTGAGAAAAGAAACACGAAACGGAAAGCATAAAATAAAAGGTGAAGGAACCTTATATGGGTTGCTATCACCTCTTAACGTTTCCTAGGAGACCAGCATATCGAGTGTTTTGTTTCCGTGTGAAACCTTTGAGTTTTCTTAAGTAAAAATCTGATATGTCACATTTGTATAGCCTTCTGCATCCATTATCGTTTATTTTTATATAAAGAGTATTCTTACAAAATCTTATTTGTCTTAATACTAGAAATAATCATTTTATTGTCACACACAAAGTAAGGCTGACTGAATCCAAGAAATAGTGTAATAACATTGGCATCGATATGTTTTACAGATTACCAAGAGCTGCCCATTCAGGCCTAGATAGATTTGAAGTGGCGTTAACGGTTTGGCTTGCTGCTAACTCATTTTATAATCTTAATGATTTTTTTCAAGCCAATTTTGACACTTTACTTTGAAGTGTCCTGTTTTACATTTTTGTATGTTTAGATTCTGTTTTACTTATCCATTTTATCACTCTCAATTTATTCATTGACGTATGTTAATAACTACTGATGATTCCGTTCTACAACAGCAATAAATATTGAGCATTTTCACTTTTCCTACTACTTGTATTGAAGTATTGTATTGCATCCAAAAAACTGATGAATATTTCACTAGAAACTCATACTTTGAGGGTCCCTGAACCCAATAAAAGCATTTTTTTAAAATGTTCAATCAGTGTGTGTGTGTGTGTGAATAGCATAACTCAAAAAGGAAAAATTGGATAAATACGAAAGCTGATTTAGCGCCTTCTAAAGGTGCGACACAAGATTTTTAAGAGAATCCCCACACCTCAAACTTTCCTATACATGAAAAATGTTCGGTTCTTTTTATTTTCTCAAAGAGTAACTGGAATGAAAAGGACTAAAATACCATATGTTTCTTCTTATATTACAAACCTTAAATTTTCTGGGAACAGCCTGTGATTTCTTCATTCTGAATGAGCTTTTTATTCGGTAAATCGTAAAAGAAGACAAAGGATTAGTGGACAAATATGCAGATCTTGTTAAAGCACACAATTTATGTCAAAATATATTTTTGTGGCGTTAACCATTTCTGATGTATTCTTTGTTATTTGTTTGAATTCTCTTCTTCTTTAACTAATTAGATTGTCCTCCTCTTTGTATACCTTGGGTCAGTTGCCTGTCGAGGAGCAAGCAAACTCTGGATCATAGTATACCCAGAATGGGTGATCAGCCCAATGTCTTGGGTCAGTAGCCTGTCGAGGAGCAAGCAAACTCTGGATCATAAGTATATCCAGGATGAGTGATCAGCCCAATATCTTGGGTCAGTAGGTCGAGGAGCAAGCAAACTCTGGATCATAGTATATCCAGGATGAGTGATCAGCCCAATATCTTGGGTCAGTAGGTCGAGGAGCAAGAAAAATCTGGATCATAGTATATCTTGGATGGGTGATCAGCCCAATGTCTTGTGTCAGTAGGTCGAGGAGCAAGCAAACTCTGGATCATAGTATATCCAGGATGAGTGATCAGCCCAATATCTTGGGTCAGTAGGTCGAGGAGCAAGAAAACTCTGGATCATAGTATATCTAGGATGGGTGATCAGCCCAATGTCTTGTGTCAGTAGGTCGAGGAGCAAGCAAACTCTGGATCATAGTATATCCAGGATGGGTGATCACTCCAATGTCTTGTGTCAGTAACCTGTCGAGGAGCAAGAAAACTCTGGATCATAGTATATCCAGTATGGGTGATCAGTCCAATGTCTTGTGTCAGTAGGTCGAGAAGCAAGCAAACTTTGAATCATAGTATATCCAGTATGGGTGATCAGTCCAATGTCTTGTGTCAGTAGGTCGAGGAGCAAGAAAACTCTGGATCATAGTATATCCAGTATGGGTGATCAGCCCAATGTCTTGTGTCAGTAGGTCGAGGAGCAAGAAAACTCTGGATCATAATATATCCAGTATGGGTTAGCAGCCCAATGTCTTGTGTCAGTAGCCTGTCGAGGAGCAAGAAAACTCTGGATCATAGTATATCCAGTATGGGTGATCAGCCCAATGTCTTGTGTCAGTAGGTCGAGGAGCAAGAAAACTCTGGATCATAATATATCCAGTATGGGTGATCAGCCCAATGTCTTGTGTCAGTAGGTCGAGGAGCAAGAAAACTCTGGATCATAGTATATCCAGTATGGGTGATCAGCCCAATGTCTTGTGTCAGTAGGTCGAGGAGCAAGAAAACTCTGGATCATAGTATATCCAGGATGGGTGATCAGCCCAATGTCTTGTGTCAGTAGGTCGAGGAGCAAGAAAACTCTGGATCATAGTATATCCAGTATGGGTGATCAGCCCAATGTCTTGTGTCAGTAGGTCGAGGAGCAAGAAAACTCTGGATCATAATATATCCAGTATGGGTGAGCAGCCCAATGTCTTGTGTCAGTAGCCTGTCGAGGAGCAAGAAAACTCTGGATCATAGTATATCCAGGATGGGTGATCAGCCCAATGTCTTGTGTCAGTAGCCTGTCGAGGAGCAAGAAAACTCTGGATCATAGTATATCCAGTATGGGTGATCAGTCCAATGTCTTGTGTCAGTAGGTCGAGGAGCAAGCAAACTCTGGAACATAGTATATCCAGGATTGGTGATCAGCCCAATGTCTTTCTTGTGTCAGGAGCCTGTCGAGGAGCAAGCAAATTCTGGATCATAGTATATCCAGTATGGGTGATCAGCCCTTTGTCTTGGGTCAGTAGCCTGTCGAAGAGCAAGCAAACTCTGGATCATAGTATATCCAGGATGGGTGAGCAGCCCAATGTCTTGTGTCAGTAGCCTGTCGAGGAGCAAGAAAACTCTGGATCATAGTATATCCAGGATGGGTGATCAGCCCAATGTCTTGTGTCAGTAGCCTGTCGAGGAGCAAGAAAACTCTGGATCATAGTATATCCAGTATGGGTGATCAGTCCAATGTCTTGTGTCAGTAGGTCGAGGAGCAAGCAAACTCTGGAACATAGTATATCCAGGATTGGTGATCAGCCCAATGTCTTTCTTGTGTCAGGAGCCTGTCGAGGAGCAAGCAAATTCTGGATCATAGTATATCCAGTATGGGTGATCAGCCCTTTGTCTTGGGTCAGTAGCCTGTCGAAGAGCAAGCAAACTCTGGATCATAGTATATCCAGGATGGGTGATCAGTTCAATGCCTGGTATGGCGCTGAAGAAGAAGGAAATGAAATGATGAAAGGGATGATAGAAAAATTGGCGTATCAAATTATCCAACTCAGCATTCGCCTTGCGACCGAGGATATCCGCAAAAAAGCATTCGGTCAGATTTTTCGGCCACGGAGGTTTGAACACGGGACCTCCCGAATGCTGGCCATAGACGCTGCTGCCTGAGCTGTCCCGCTCGTTTGTTTGAATTCTCAAATATTTGTGCTTTTTCATGTGGTAAATCGCTATTCGTTTTTTGTTGTGGTGTTGCAAAGACTATGAATTCAATGCCACCACAGAGCAAACAGCTTCTTAAAAATCTGAGTATCGTTTATACCCACAGCGAAATGTAAAATGAAAGTTATCTAAAAGTTAATAACAATAGAAACTATCCACAAATGTACCTTTCAGAAGACTGTCTTCATGTATATATGTACAGGTGGTTCACTCACAGACCCAAGTCGAGTGTCAGAGCAGGAGGAGCATGTTCCCTGTTTTCCTTTAACCAGCATGCACAAACAGGTACAACAAATTTTGATGGTGAAATACATGTCATAAGAATTTTCCTGCGAAATATACTAGCAAGGAAAGACATAGATAAGAAAATAGTGAACTTCCCCGACTCCACAGCTATGCAAGCAGCCTGGGGTGGATATTTTCTTGAAAATCTTCGTGTCGCATCTTTGAAAGGTACTGAATCTAAATACCAAAAGTTTATCTAACTTTTTGTTTTTGTGTTACACAAACACACACGGACTTTTTTCTAAAACTGCCTTTTTCGATCAGGGGCCTTCAAACATGTATTTCCGGTGAAATCTCATATCGAAATTTTTGGTAGAATGCACTTCCCTTACTTGCTATACGCAGTAGAGGAAGGAAAAATTGGAATGCTTGTTGCAAAATCCAGAAACCATACCACACTGTGGTCCTTATTCTGCAAGTTCCGTGTTCGATTCCGCCAAGTCTAACCATGGGTTTTCCGGTTGAGAAGACAAATGCTGGAATGATGTCTTCTATAATGACTCTCCTCTCTCTCCCAATTTCCTCTCATTTCATCTCCCTCTTTAACGTTACAGGATGGCTCTGGGGTTGTATGTCGGTCGGTGGTAGGTAGTTGGCGCAGAGACATGCGCTCATTCTTGGCCCCGTTTGATGCCAGCCGTTCAAGCCTCCATTGCTGGATCGAGCTTTCCCTGGTCTCCGCTGAGGGGATCCTGTGAGCCGCCATCCAGTGGCTTGGAAGGGTCTCCGCCGAGCGCTCTCCGGCCGGGGGCTCAAGCCAGTAACTATTAGGGAACTCTGTCGTCTTATCGAGTTCTGCGGCCCAAACGTCACCTGCGGATCCATTATCTCATCCGTTCATCCCGGGGGTGTATGAACGAAAAAGCCTTTGCAGGTCAAGGTGCTACCTCATCTACCCTCCGTCTACTAATCCTAACAATACCACATCTGCCACGGAAAACAGCGTCGCACAATTCAGGCTAATAACAGGACATGACTGTCTAGCCAAACACCTGCATAGGATCAACATCTTCACATATTCTAAATGCATCTTATGCAAGAATACAGCAGAGAATGTGGACGAACTCCATCTGGACAATTGGATTGCATTACAAAGAGAAAATTTCAGGACAGCAAAGTACTGGAGAGCAAGACTGCCATTGACTTTGATGTCAAATACAGCACATTAGAAAACAACTACTACATAATGAATGTTTATCTCGATTAACAAATAGAAGGTAGAATGCCATTTGGGTAATGCAGCTCTTGTGATTTTAAGATATGTTTGCTACAGAAACATTTTTCTGTATGAAGAATATCAGAAAGATATGTGCGGTCCTGTCTCCCGCAACAAAAAAGCGACCTCTCATGTATGTTTCGAACACGTCTGAAAACTTTCAGCTAGAAAATTTGAAGAAGGTCGTATTTTGCCCCACGTATGGTCGTCAATTTGAGAAAGGAGTATTTTAGAAGGAGTTGTATCGTATTTCAACTGTTGGGGAGCCGAACTTTAAGTAGTTGCAACCGCACGTATAGTAAACAGTTTCCGGTAGCCTTCGCCCCAAAGGTACTTTCAGGTGGCCTTTGCCCCAAGTTTTTAAAAATATATATTAACTTTGTAGTTTGAGTGTTTCATTAAGTATTATATATTTATGTTTGCCTCGGCTGCGTCAGTATTATTGTTAGATACACGTTACTCTTAGCAGTGTTGTGATGCGACAAGAATGTAGGCTTACACAGATTTTAATTTTACTTCACTCCTTTTATTAATACTTAATACGATTTAAATAACACTTCACTGATATAGAGAGCTGGAGATTCTTTTTATTAATTAATTACACTTTTTAACATGTAAACTTACTTTTTTTCGTCTCACACGAATACATATTATATTTCTTGAGCACACTTTTTTCGTGTGGTTAGTAACGCTGTGTGCAGGCAACTAAATTGATTTCAACCGTCTAAAGTTGTAAATTTCTGTATTTCAAGTCTCTGATTGGCTAATCCTACTCAATTAGAATACCTTCATTTAACTAAAGCTTTTTCTGGTTGTTGATTGGCTATTTTTAAACTCTCAAAATTTACATTATTTTTGCTCCAATAAGGACTAGTAGCATTTAAACATTCAAATTCATTATTGCCTCAAGGTTACCTCATTGGTACCTCATTGTAAGCAACTTTTGACCTATTCTCACAGCTCCTACATTGTTACATTACGTAATATATTCACATAACATTATTACACTTGGATACAATAATATAAGCATATGAATGACTGTTACATACTTTTTACAAATTATTACATGCACATAATGCTTCAAGGCGGGCTGTTATTGAATTTACATATTCTATAATTAGACTGAAATTATTTAAGTGTTAAAAATACTGCCTCAAAAGTAAGTACATAAATTCTAGTTGCCTCTCCAGCTCTTACTCTCAATAAAAAAAATGCCCCCCAATCTACTCTTTACATGCAACATTTTTAGAAATATTTGATTTTCTAAACAATGGCAAAACGATTTTGATTAAACTGCCAGGCACTAAAGATTTTTACATGAAAAATAAAATGTATATGTTGAAATTTCTGGGAATAGCCTTGGAGTCCTCTTCATTCCGAAGGAATTTTGTGTAATTTTGCATAATTGGTGAACCTTATGTGATATAAGAAAAAGTACTACAGAGAAAATGTAGATCTTTTTAATAGTTTTTTTGTGGCAGCAGTCGTTTCTGAGTTATCCGTCATTAAGGGTTGAATTATTCAATACTTAGCCCTTCCTGTTGATTTTCAGTTGTTTCTCGCGTTGTCTTGGAAACAGCGTCCAGTTTTTAAATTTAACTATCGCTGTTCTCTGTGTTTGTATAACGAAATGTGTAATGTAGCTATCTCGATTAAAATGAAATAGATATGAAAATAAACTTCCATAGGAATTATTTTGAAGTAGATATTTTGTTGTATTGTTATTTTTACGTTGGTATTTTTAGCACCACGCTTTGTGAGCCAATTTGTAGTAGATAATATCTTTACGTTATATGCCCCACGTATTTGGGCGTCAATTTGAAGTAGGTTGTATTGAAGAAGTTGTATTATATTTCAACTGTCGGGAGCCGAACTTGAAGTTCGTTGCAACCGCACGTATAGTACCCGCTTTCCGGTAGCCTTCGCCTCAAATGTACTTTCCGGTGGCCTTTGTCCCCCCAAAAATGTTTAAAAATATTAAATTTGTAATTTGACTGTTTATTTAAAGATTATATATTTATGTTTGCCTCGGCTGCGTCAGTATTGTTGTTAGAGACATGTTTCTCTTTGCAGGGTTGTGGTGCGACTGAAGAATGTAGGCTTACACAGATTATAATTTTACTTCACTCCTTTTATTAATGCTTGACACGATTTAAATAACATTTCACTGATATAGAGAGATCTGTGAGATTTTTAAATTAATTACTTGCACTTTTTAGCATGTAGGTATTTTCATCTCACACTGAATACGTATTACTTTTCTCGAGGACATATCTCGCGTCCGGTTAGGATCACTGTCTACAAGCAACTGAATTGATTTCTAACGCCTAAATTTGTAAATTTCTGTATTTCTGGTCTCTGATTGGCTAATCCTACTCCAATAGAATGCCTTCATTTAACTAAAGCTTTTTTCTGGTTGTTGATTGGCTATTTTATAAGCTGTCTCAAAACTTACATTATTGTTGCTCCAATAATGGCTAGTAGCATTATTAAACTTTCTTACTCATTATTGCCTCAAATTTCCCTCATTGTTACCTCATTGTTAGCAACTTTTAACCTATTATTCTCAGAGCTCCTACATTTTAAATTACGTAATACATTCACATAACATCATTGAACATGTATACAATAATATAAACATATACAAGACTGTAATATACACTTGTTACATTACATATTGCTTTAAGGCGGGCTGTTATTGAATTATATACATTATATAATTAGACTGAAATTATTTAAGTGTTAAAAATACTGCCTCAACTTGTATACCCGCTAATAACCGACAGAGGGTAGAGAAAGTCATGTGAACGTAACACATAAGAATGAAAAATTTCTGTGTACCAGTTTTGTGTATCAACATTTGAATAGTGTTCTAGTATTTTGGTTTTTCAAAATTACAATTTCTGCATCTTGTGCATCAGCTGATTAATTAGTATAATAAAAGTAAGGTAAAAGTGTTTTCTCGGAAAGATATCTGCATAAAATGTAACACAAAATTGTAGTAGAGGAACATGTGACAAATTTTTGAAAACATTTAGAAAATTCACTTATGCTTACTCCTCATATAAATTGGTGTTTCCTAGCTATTTACCTACAGTTCAAGCTATAGCTCCCTTCCTCCTTCAACGCACTAAGGCAGAATGAGGCGCCAGCGGATATTTAAGTTACACCTTATTAACGCCCTTACAGACGATCAGAAATCGGATGTAGATTACTTCTTGTGGGATTATTACATTAAACTGCAAGTATTTGTAAAATTATTGCACTTACTTGCTATTTTATAATATATAGTTTAGGGTAATGGAATTAATTTCAAAGATAAATATTAAAAACCATCTTTGCACACTAAAAGTATATATTTATTTTGGAATACACTAAACACAGTTGCAAGTTGCTATCACACAGCAATGAAATAGCGAATTCTTCTGTAATGAACACATAACATCAACTGCAAAATTAATAAAATAAAAGTTGATTGATAGATTAATACTGGTTCTGTTACTTTGTTACATAATGGAGAATTACATATGATTATTACAGTAACTAAACAGGAAAAAAATTTGTTGTATACCTGGTACAGTCAAAATTTATAAACAAATTGTGTGGAGAAAGTGCACAAATTTCACAATTGTTAACACATTTCTAGCGGATGTAATACTGAATAGGTATTACATTATAAACTGCATTATAAATCGCATAACTTATAGAATTTCAGCCATGGATTACAAAGAATTACTTGATATCATTTTAATTGTCTCTCAAAAATGCTTCTTTGCCTTTTGTATGTGTGTTGCACTCCAATTACGGATACCTGAGATCTCAATTCTCGACTTCAAAGTGGAGATAATGTTTAGCCCTGGTGTAATGAACATGACACTTTTGTTTATCTACTTTAGTTACGTAATATAGATTTTATAATACTAAAAAAAGAAGTTGTAACTAGTGGTACCCCATTACGCAAATAGTTTCGTAATGATGCTGCTATTACGCAACGATTTTCGTAATGTAACTCCTATTACGAAACTGGTTGCGTATTGTGAACCATACATAAATAATAAACAGAATGAACCAGTTTTATTTATTATAAACATTGACAAAAATATTTTTAAACAATGTTTTAAGTCGGGATTTATTAGCAATTAAACTATCTGTAACAGAAAAAGCTGCGTTTGCAACAACTTCGTCAGAAGTCAATTTTCAAAGTTTATTTATTTTACCTAGTATTCTTCTGTATTAAACAAAACCCTAACAAACAAAGCCTCTATCATTCATGACCCACTAAGATCCGTATCAGCTATGTATCAATGTAGTGTACTGTTTCAGTGATTCCTAATACTACGTCAAAAATAAAAGCTTAATTTAACAAAGTAAATAAGAAATCGATATTACGTAACTAAAGTAGCTAAAACTTTGTACGATACACATATTGTAATATGATACGTTACTATATTCGTATCGTAAATTACTATTTCATGATTGCTTTTGTGAAAGGAACAGCTTCATAAATATAAGTATAAAGAGAAATGCCATGGTTCATAGGATAAAACAAATTCATACTAAGAGTTACATGTGCTTTTGTAACTTACTTAACTGATTTTGCACTCTATCGTCTCAATATGCACCCCGAATTCCCTCATCATTTAGCAGTTGCCCATACCCCTCCCTACTACAGCATTCCTTTTAAAAATTAAGCCTTCATTTGGTCCAGATTCCCTATTTATTCCCACCCCCATATTAATGATTCATATGTCATCCTCGATTTAACTGTCTCTCCGTATACGGTCTCCAGCAAGGTTTTGGAGATATCTGGAATTCTGCCATGTATCCAGAGAGCTTCTGGTGCTTTCACTCTGGCCTTGAGTTTCGTGACGTCAGTATGTTTAGCACTTTCCGTTCATCATAAACGTGGCTCATAAGTACACGAAGTTTTTAGCGTTATCCAGATCCTGTCGTGCTTATGTATATCTCCTCCTTGAGCAAACAGAAGCTGCCATATTTAAGAGTAGTACTAATTTATAGAGCAAACCTTACTCTAAAATATGGGCTAAAAGTTAATCACTCTACTTTAAAGTTTGTAGCAGTTATGGTCTTATTCTGTGAAGAGCTACAGAATTCACAATAGAAAATCGCAGGTGTAGCACCTTTTTAACAGGATAATTAAACATAAACACTGCACCAGCAACGA
Source organism: Deroplatys truncata (assembly GCA_030765065.1). NCBI lineage: Eukaryota > Metazoa > Arthropoda > Insecta > Mantodea > Mantidae > Deroplatys > Deroplatys truncata. The sequence goes on from CM060984.1 coordinate 72,064,008, forward strand.
TAATATACGAGGGGCACTTTATATTTTGAGCGTTGGCAACCCTGAATGTTGTAGGTGCCATCTGACGTTTCCAATGGAACGTTTGACACTTTTGACCATAATCTACTTCAAACATTTTGTCAATAGAGCATCATTTGTTTTGTTTACACTAACTTGAAAATTGTGTGTCAACAAAAACATGGAATTAACTCGTGAAAATGTTCGTGCAATGATTTATTAGGACTTTCGATGTGGATTATCAAGACAAGAGTACATCGATCAACTAACTTCCACATTTGGCGACGAAGCTCCATCCTTTGCCACTGTGAAGCAATGGTATAACGAATTTAATCGTGGCCGCCGTTCGCTCAATGATGAAGTTCGTGAAGGTCGTCCAAAATCAGTTGTTGTGCCAGAAAACATTGATGCTGTGCAAAACCTAATAATGAAAGATCGTCATGCGACATATTGTGAGATTGAGGCAACCCTAGACATTAGTTCCACCAGCATATATAAAATATTGCATGATTATTTAGCCGTGAAAAAGGCTTGCTCTCGTTGGATCCCACATAATTTGACGCAATCTCAAAAAGATGATCGTGTCGGTTGTGTAAAAAATGCTCAAGAAATACAATGGCGGTGCCTCAAAAGAGTATATCAGATTGTATCAGGTGACGAATCATGGATCTACGCGTATGAGCCGGGACGTAAACAGCAGTCGACTGTACGGGGATTTCAAGATGAAGCAAGTCCAACAAAAGTTGTTCGCACTCGAAGCACTTCGAAGCAAATGGTCGCCTGCTTTTTCAGCAAAACTGGCCATGTGGCAACAGTCTTTAGAAGAACGTAAAACAGTCAATGCCGAATGGTACACAACCATTTGTTTGCCGGAAGTCTTCGTTGAAGTAAGGAAAACTAACAAGAACCTTAGGATTGTTCTGCATCAAGACAATGCGAGCGCACACTCATCTCGTCTAACAACAGAGTATTTGAAGGTTCAATAACTCGAATTGATGGGTCATCCGCCATACAGTCCTAATTTGTAACGCAATGACTTCTTTTTGTTCCCGAACATCAAGAATGAATTGCGTGGACAACGATTTTCTTTGGCAGAAGAAGCCGTTGATGCCTTCAAAATCCATGCTTTGTAGTTGTCTCAAGAGGACTGGAATGGTTCAAATGGTTCAAACGGATGCAAAAGTGTATTGATCATAAAGGAGAATATTTTAAAAAACAATAAAGCAGTTTTCAATCAGAAATTATTTTGCTTTAATTATTAGGCTCAAAATATAAATATTGCCCCTCGTATATATATAATCGCATTAAAGAGGATATTTCAATTGCCATTTTTGGCAGGTTTTGCAATTATAGTTCGAACCTTAAATGACGTTTCGAAAAGCGTATATCATCAAAGAATATCTGTATAATAAATTCTCTGATGCTTTAAAGAACTAAGTAAGGTGCCATGCAATGACCCCGCAGTGCACTCTGAATTTGTATCGCGTGTATCATTGGATAGAAGATAACCTGTTTCAATCGAGTTGCATTTAGAAATCATGTGGTACCTTTCGAATATTTACGCCTTCCAATGCTTCTTTCCTCGAAAGCTGCTCTTTTGTAGCATATAATGGATTCGATAGATATAGATCTGTGAGGGGAAATGGAAGAGGGAAGGAATGGGAGAAGTCTCCGGCTAAGCTGGAGAATTTCACCTCGACAGTGGTTGTCAGGTATGAAGAACATTTCCTACAGTAATCCAGGAAAAGCTACACAAACCTGCCAACTCTAAGCTGGTATAAGCCTGACAATTCTCTCCAGAATGCTGTTAGTTTAAATTAAACTGTAGCACTGTGCAACATTTAGGGTAGTCAGAGCTCAGGAATTTTAACATCTGACTTCATCGAGGAAACATGGTCTACGGTAATTTAACTAAGTTGAAATGACAAAACTGTATTCGACAAGCCGTCCAAAAAAGTTTACTGAAAGTGCGAAAAAATATTCTATATATCCGAATCAGACAAATAAATGCTCTAAGAGGGCAGAGGATAAGTCTCTCTTGCTCCCGGTTCAGAGAGAAGACATTGAAAAGTGTAAGGAAAGGGTTAATTGAAAAGCGGAATACATGTTATACATTGTACAGTGACTGTCCTTCGTACTGTGGCCACCACATGGCTGCTCGCGCGCCGGCCGCCGCAGCTCGAACTCCCACTAATACAATTATAATATCCCTCACGTTCTTATACCTACAATTAAATTACTATTTCACTCATGTCACAAATGGGAGATAATGACCAATCACGTTTAAAGAAATGATGTTTTCGAAACAATCACGGCCATGATTGTACTCGATGTTTATAGAAGTATCTTTATCACCTTCTTTGGGTTACGTCTCTTTTTAATACTCTGAAGAAGAATATCATTTTGCAGTGACTCAGCTACCAACAATCAATGCCGCTGTGAGTAAACATAAAAATTGAAAATCGTGATTTGGTAGCCCTTCAAATAAGATATATACGACATTATTAATTAGGCATGCCAATTGTAGCGCAGAGATAAGGAAGAACTTCATTTTTAATCCTTCAGGGGTGTTCTCATCCCATAAATTGATCACTGTTTCATTTTCTTCGCACTTTAAAACCGCTGCACTAACCTTTCTAACTGCTTTAAACCAGTTTTCTTTTCGCGTTCCTTGCATCTCTCGCTTCTTGATACTCCTGCTCTTCAAATGGATTGAACTTTATATGATACGAGTATTTATTAAAATAAACTTCTTGTAGCATTTCAATTGTGACATCCCCACATTCTTTTTATAGCATTTACCTCAGGAAATCAAACGGAGAAAAGTACAAGCAATACACTATAAGGTTAACGAGATAATTGTTACTTTCTCTACTACGTATAGTAAGTAGATGAAGTATTGTATTCCACCCAAAAATTCGATACCGAGATTTCACAGGAAGTTTTGGACACATGTCCGTGTGTGTGTATGTGTGTGTCTCTGTGTGTGTGTGTGTGCGCGCGTGTGTGAGCAGCATAACTCAGAAACGAACAGTCAGATAGACACCAAACTTGGTATTTAGGTTCAATATCTTCCAGAGATGCGACACGAAGGTTTTCAAGGAAATCCCCCCACCCCAGATTACCCTTTACATGGAACATTTTTCGAAAATTTTAATTTTCTCAAAATGGGTCTAACGATTTTTATTAAAATATCATATGTTTAAGATATTTTCATGGCAAATGAAATGTATATCTCCGATTTTCTGGAAATATCTCCAAAAGTATTCCTCATTGTGAACGACTTTTGCATAACTGGTAAATCATAAGAGATGGACAAACTTCTATTACACAAAAAATGTAGATCGCGTTAAAATACACAATTTATGTCATATACATTTTTTTGTTGAGTGAACCATTTTCGAGATATTGCTTGTTATTCCCTTAAATTTTCCAATACTTATACTTTTTCTGAAATTCGTTATTTATTTTTTTTTTGTCCTGGTAATGCAAAGAGAATGGAAACTCCACGTAGCAACCAGCTCTTAAAATATTTGACTATCGCTTAAAGTCTATCCAATTCCCCTTGCATCTACAAGAAAATTAGCAATAAGATTAACATCTTGATATCTCGATTAAAATTAAGCATATGGAGAATAAGCGTTTGTAAAAATAGTTTGTACAAGATTAGGGAAAGTGGTGTGAGTGTAACACATCAGATTGTTTTTCTGTATTACTCTATTTATTTTACGTCGCTTTAACTACATGGTCATATCGCAACGGATCTGTTAGTGGGTACTCTTAGATCGATGTGTGGCGGACGGTTAGCCTTCTAGGCCTCATCCCTGAAGCCACTCGCTTCGTTACGACCTTAGTACCTAGAAACAGGATCTTTTGGTTCGAACCATGCAGATGGCATTAGGGTGCTGTGTGGTCTAACTGTTGCTTTCATATAGAAATGCGGACAGTTAGCCTTCTAGGCTTATCCCTATAACCATGCCATCTTTCTTCGTCACGTGTCCACAGAGACCCTAGTGCATAGCAACTGGATCTTTTGTTTCGTGCCGTGCAGTTGCATTGTGGTGCCTTCCAGTCTACCTGCTTTCATTATCTGTGGATAGATGGCACAACATTCGCAATTATCAGTATTTTTCATTTTTACTATTGTTTTAGACTTAAGGTGAAGCTTTGGGTCATGGTATTAAGTATCAATCCGGTATTATCTTAGCGACTGAGGGAAACCACAAAAACCCCTCAGTCGGATTGGTCGGCCCACGAAATGTGAATCCGGGACCTCCCGAATGAGGGCCACAAATATTACTGCCTGAGCCATCCCGCTCGCTGAGATAATTGTGTTTTAAATAATGTTTCTAATATACCAATGAATTGAAATAAATTATGATTTATCAGCCTTTTTTCTGTAAAGAAATTTATAAACTATAATGTTGATAACATAGGTTTTATTTGTTTCATATTTTATGTACTAGAAGAAATATTACGAATAGATAAAAAATCTGATGTGTTACACTCACATGACTTTCTCTACTCTTGTACAAACAATTTTTACAAACCCTTATTCTCCATCTACTTCATGTTAATCAAGATAAACATTTGCAGACTCTATCTTATTGCTAATTTTCTTGTAGATGTAAGGGGAAAATATATTTACAAGGGCAATATAGAAAAACAGTAGCCTTTAAGCACATACATATCTCTTAATAGCTGGTTGCTAGGTGCAGCACCATTCCCTTTGCCACAGATTAATACTCTTTGCATATCCAAGACAAAAAAAAAAGAACAACGAATTCCCATTTTAGAAAATAAGTATTGGAAAATTTAAGGGAATAACAAGCAATATCTCGAAAATGTTTCACTCAACAAAAAAATGTATATAACATAAATTGTGTATTTTAACGCGATCTACATTTTTTGTGTAGTACAATTTTGTCTATCTCTTATGATTTACCAGATATACAAAAGTCGTTCACATTCCCAGACATATATTTTATTTGTCATGAAAATATCTCAAACATATAATATTTTAATCAAAATCGTTAGAGCCATTTTGAGAAAATTAAACTTTTCGAAAAAGCTTCCATGTAAAGGGTAATCTGGGGTATGGGGATTGTCTTAAAAACCTTCGTGTCGCATCTCTGGAACATACTGAACCTAAGTACCAAGTTTGATGTTTATCCGACTGTTCGTTTCTGAGTTATGCTGTTCACAGACAGACACACACACACACACACACACACACACACGGACATGTTTCCAAAAATGTTTTTTTTGGATTCAGGGTGTCTCAAAACATGTATTTCCGGTGAAATCTTGGTATCGAATTTTTGGGTGGAATACAATACTTCCCCTACTTACTATACATAGTAGAGAAAGTAAAAATCGTGAATTCTTTCTGCAAGTTCCGCACGCCAGATGGCAGAAAATAATTCCTATGTGATCAATTTGCTCTGATCAAACAAACAAAACGTGGCCATACGATTCTAACTTGTTTTGAAAACAACGCCGCTTATATATATATTATGTTCTTATTATAATGAACATGATTTTTGAGTAAATCACTATTTTGCTAAAATATTCTTAACAAAGTTCACTAGTGATTTCCAAATCCTCTAAATAAACTCTCTCATCACTTTCACCCGAGAATTTATCGATGATTTGGAAGCCACTTGTGGCATTTCTGCAGATAATAAACATACATTATCATAAGAGATGTTGGAAATGTTGTCATTCTCTATCCACATATTACTGGCATCTTTTTAGGAAATTATAATTTACCCCGGGGAGCTTAATATCCGAAATTGAATGAATTTATCGTCTGACGTTTTCTGGTACTTCTTTTAATGTATGGGGATGTCTTGTACACACCTTATTTTTCGTGTGATCATCACATTATCGGGTAAATTTCTGTAATTGTTTTTGTATAATGATAGGAGTAATTCTCCCACGCTTAATATTCTTCTTTGATGAAGCGTGGTTATATTTATATGGCTATGTTTGGTTAGAAAATAATACGAGGGCGGATCGAAAAGTAACGTACAATAATTTTTTTCTGCCTTATTATTGCAGCTGGAATGTTGAAATTTCACTAGTTTGAAGTTTTCACTACAGGGGGTATTTTTTTCTTCATGTGCAGCTCTAACGAGAGAAGCATGAACTACACAACAAAATGGCGCGCGTATTACTGTCGTCCACGTGTGAAGAGCAGAGAGGTGTGGTTCGATATTTGTGGGCCAAAGGACATAAACCGAGTGATATTCACAGGGACATGCGTGACGGTATGGGGATGAACGTCTCCAGGTGGTGTACATTCTTCCTAGAGGGCCGTGTGAAACTTAGTGATTCGCCACGCTCCGGGAGGTCGGAACAGTTGTAACCCCGCAGAATGTCAGGCACACAGAGGCGGCAGTTTTGATCGACCGGCGTGTCAGCTGCGAATCTTATTGCAATAGTTCAACATATCCTATGGTACAGTGTACGATATTGTTCATGACACGTTGAAATTTCGTAAAGTTAGTGCTCGCTGGGTGCCTAAGAACTTGACAGACAACCTCAAAGCAGCGAATGATGAGCTTGGATCACCTAACGCGGTACACCGCAGAAGGGCATGAATTTCTGAAAGTAATCGTCACTGGTGAAGGGTCGTGGGCATACCACTACACGCTCAAAACCAAGCAGACAATTTTGGAGTGGAAACATGTTGGTTCTCCAGTGAAGAAAAAATTCAAAGTGCTTCAATCTGCTAGCAAAGTGCTTGTGACGGTGTTCAGGGATATGCATGGTGTTGTATTGGTAGACTTTGCTGATCACGGAACCACTGTAAATGCTGCAGCCTACATCAAAACTTTGGTGAAATTGCGTCGTGCCCTTCGTGAAAAACTCCATAACATGTATGCTGACAGTGTCAAAATTCTTCATGACAATACTCGCCTCCATGTTGCTGCTGCTGTTCTTCAGAAAATCACCAAATTTGGTTGGGAGGTGCTCCAGCATCCACCATACAGTTCGGAACTTGTACCATCGAATGCTAGCCTTAGACGTCACTATTAGATCGGCGTTCTTGATTTATGCTGTCTTAAGAAACACACACAGACATTTTATAAAAATGCTTTTCTTGGAGTCAGGGAGTCTCAAAATGTATGTTTCGGGTGACAATTTTTTGTATGGAAAACAATACTTTCTCTCCGTACTATAAGTAATAGAGACACTATAAAACATAAAATAGAAAACTTCACAAATGGGACACTTTCATAAAGGAATAAGTGAAGCGCTTATCTGGCAAAATTAGGACAAAGTACAAAGCTTAAAACGTTTTTATTGCCTAAAGAGCTTCTACAAGAGGAGGTAGTACTGTTTTATTAACTGTATTGCTTTAGATACAGGCCACACAAGAGGAAGACAATGAAGGGGGCGTGGGGAGGTAGGAGTGTTTCCGAATTGTTGCAATTCGTATAAGTTACTCGCATGTGTTTTGTAGTATGCCCATCAGGATTCTCGTCTGCACACTATCGAACGTGACTGCGAATATGAATGCAGTTCTTGCCTTTTTTATCCTGCTACGCTTTGTGTGTTGCGGATGTTATATAATGACTTCTGGTGCTCTGGGCCTTCATATGTGACACACAAAACTATCGTTCATTGTACACAACAGTATCTGGCTACAGAAAAACAATAGCTGGAGGCGGGAGCGAGTAAATCGCAGCTGAAACTCTTCATTAACCAATCGTCAACACAAATAAATACGCAAAAGTTACACGACACATTGCAAAGAACAGCATATACTTCAATATTTATTATTTAAACGAAAACGAAACAATATGTTAGACATAAACGAAATAAAATAACAGAAAATAATGTTCTCTGTGAACTAAGCATTCTTTAGACCACCCTCCATTTTTACTTTCTCTATCCACAAATAAAAACACAGTTTTAGTTTCTACGCTACATATAGAAAGTAGGGGAAGTATTGTATTCCACTAAAAATACGATACGGAGATTTCACCGGAAATACATGTTTTGAGACCCCCTGAATTCAAGAAAAGCATTTTTGGAAACATGTTCGTGTGTGTATTTCTGTGTGCCTGTGAAAAGCATAACTCAGAAACGAACAGTCGGATAAACACCAAACTTGTTATTTAGGTTCAGTATCCTCTAGAAATGCGACACAAAGGTTTTCAAGAAAATACCCCCACCCCAGATTATCCTTTACATTTCGAAAACATTTTTCGAAAATTTTAGTTTTCTCAAAAATGGCATTAACGATTTTGATTAAAATATCATATGTTTAAGATATTTTCATTACAAACAAAACCTATATCTTGAATTTTCTGGGAATGTCTCCAAAAGTATTCTTCATTGTGAATAACTTTTGCATAACTGGTAGACCAAAAGAGATAGACAAAATTATACTACACAAAAAATGTAGATCGCATTAAAATACACAATTTATATCATATACATTTTTTTGTTGAGTGAACCATTTTCGAGATATTGCTTGTTATTCCCTTAAATTTTTCAATACTTATTTTCTCATAAGGAAAATCGTTATTCATTTTTACTTTCTCTATTACGTATAATAAGTAAGGGAAGTATTGCATTCCACCCAAATATTCGATACCGAGATTTCACCGGAAATACATGTTTTGAGACTCCCTGAATCCAAAAAAAGCATTTTTGGAAACATGTCCGTGTGTGTCTAGGTGTCTGTGAACAGCATAACTCAGAAACTAACAGTCGGATGAACACCAAACTTGGTATTTAGGTTTAGTATCTTTCAGAAATGCGACACGAAGGTTTTCAAGAAAATCCCCCCACCCCAGAGTTACCTTTACATGGAACATTTTTCGAAAATGTTAAATTTCTCAAAAATGGCTCTAACGATTTTGATTAAAATATCATATGTTTAAGGTATTTTCATGACAAATGAAATGTATATCTCCAATTTTCTGGGAATGTCTCCAAAAGTGTTCTTCATTCTGAACGACTTTTGCATAATTGGTAAACCATAAGAGATAGACAAAATTTTACTGCACAAAAAATGAAGATTGCGTTAAAATACACAATTTTGTCATATACATTTGTTTTGTCGAGTTTTCGAGATATTGCTTGTTATTCCCTTAAATTTTCCAATACTTATACTTTTTCTCAAATCCGTTGTTCATTTTTTTGTCCTGGACATGCAAAGAGAATGGAATGCGCCACATAGCAACCAGCGCTTAAAATATTTGACTGTCGCTTAAAACCTACCATATTCCCCTTGCATCTACAAGAAAATTAGCAATAAGATTGACATCTCAATATCTCGATTAACATGAAGGATATGGAGAATAAGGGTTTGTAAAAATAGTTTGTACAAGAGTAGAGAAAGTCATGTGATTGTAACACATCAGATTTTTTATCTTGGATATGCAAAGAGTATTAATCTGTGACAAAGAGAATGGTGCTGCATATAGCACCCAGCTATTAACAGATAAATCTATGCTTAAAGGCTACTTTATTTGTATATGCCCTTGCAAATACAGAACAAAATTAAATTAAATTGAGTTTTATTTATGGACGTGTTTAACTACTGTGGTCCTTAGCATCCCATTCTATATTGGGCGTGAAAGATCGGTAATTTTTATCAGAGGCGTCTTTATCAGGCTTGAGGTTCTTTTACGTGCCGTAAGTCTATGACACGGGACCACCGGCTTTACTTCCCTTCCGAAGGAAGCCATGCTAAGGATTTTTACACCCGAAAAAATCCATCGCCCTCCGCCGAGTTTAAGCCCGCGACCTTGGGAACTAGAGGCTAGCACGGTACCACTAGTCCAAGGAGGACGACAATACAAAACAAGGGGAATACAGTACGCCTTAAGCGAAAGTCAAATATTTTTAGAACTGGACGCTATGTGTAAAATGTAATTCTCTTTGCATGCCAAAAGATCGTTTCTGCAAACGCTTATCTCGATTAAAATGAAATAGATGAAGAATAAGAGTTTGTAAAATAGTTTACAAGAGTAGAGAAAGTCATGTGAGTGTAACACATCAGATTTTTTAGATAAAGGTACGTGTAGGTGTGCGTGTGTCTGTCTGTGTGTATGTGTGAACAGCATAACTCTAAAACGAAAACTATGATAAATACCAAACTTGATATTTAAGTTCAGTATCTTCCAAAAATGCGACACGAAGGTTCTCAAGAAAATCCCCCACCCCAGCTACCCTTCAATGGAACATTTTTTGAAATTTTTTATTTGCTCAAAAATGGCTAACGATTTTGATTAAAACATCATACTGTAAAGATATTTACATGGGAAGTAAAACGTAGAACTTGAATTTTCAGGGAAAACCTGTGAAGCGTTTTCATTCGGAAGGAATTTGTAAACCTTGTATAACTGATAAACTTTAACCGAGAGACTAAAACAAATAGTACTCTTTAAAAAACAGTATACTCCAAACAGGTTTTTCTGTGGCATCAGTCATTTCCGAGGCATTCGTTATTAATGGTTCGAATTGTTAAATATTCTCATTGTTTAAAGTCCTGTAGACACTCAGTTGTTTCTCGCGATTGCATGGAAACAGTATGGAATTTTAAGGCCAGCGCATAGCGTGCAGTTCCTAAACATTTGACCATCACTGTTCCCTTTGTATTTATAACGAAATGTGTAATGTAGCTATTTCTGCCAAAGTTTATTTGGATTAAAATGAAGGAGACAGAAAAAAAGCTTTCGTAACAATAATTTTTACACCCGCTAATAAACGACTGAGAGTAGAGAGTCATATGAACGTTACAGATCAGATTTTTACTTTCCTTATCCGATATCTAGTAGGTAGAGGAAGTATTGCATTATACCCAAAAATTACATGTGGAGATTTCGTATAAAATGCCGGTTTTGTGGCCTCCTGAATCCAAAGAAAAGTTGTGCGGGTGTCAGTCTCTGAACAGCATAACTAAAAAATGAAGCGTCGTTAAATCCCAGACATGGTACGTATGTTCAGCGTGGTGACACGAATTTCAGGAATATTCCCCACCCCAAACTATACTTTACATGAAACCTTTTTCGATATTTGTTTATTTTGTCACAGATGGCTGTAAGGATTTTGATTAAGTTACAATCCATTTAAGATAATTACATGACAAACAAAATATATACCTTTAATTTTGTGGAAACACCCTTTGAAGTCCTCTGCATTCGAAAGACCTAGTCAACCATAAGAGGCATACCAGACAAGGAATGCAAATGTTTTTAAAACCTAAGCTATTTCAAATAACTACTTTTTTACATCTGCATTTTTGAAGTATCCCTCATATTGTTTTGAAGTTTTAAACACACTAATTGTTACAAAGTGCTGTCGTTATTCAGGTTTTTCTCGCGATTGAGATGGATTAGGTTTATTATCAGAATGTAAAATCTTATAATCCTGAAATATTAAGTTCTTTATCAAATCAATACGAGATATTTAATTTAATCGATTTATTTTATTTTATTGGTTTTAATACTTGTACTGTAAACAATATTTTTAATTCAAAATACAATACAAATTTTGCGCGCCGAAACATTCTCTTCATGGAAACCGTATGGAATTTCAAAGCCAGCATATAGGAGCTGCTTTTAAACATTTGACTATCGATTCGATTTCCTCTATTCCTCTTGTAATAAAATCATTTATGCAAATGTTTGACTCGATTAACATAAACGATATAGAAAAATAACCTTTTATAAGAACTTTTTTTAGAAATTATACATAAAAATGACGATATAGGGAAGTGAATGTAACATCAGACTTTTTTTTGTTCGTAAAACGCATAGAAATAGCTATTCTATGATGCCACTTATTTCAAATACAATTTTTACTTTCTCTTGTACGTATACTTAGTAGGGGAATTATTGTATTCCATCCAAAAATTCGACACCGAGATTTCACCAGAAATATACGCTTTGAGACCCCCCTGAATCCAAAAAAAGAATTTTTGGAAACATGTCCCTGTGTGTGTGTGTGTGTGTGTGTGTGTGTGTGTGTGTGTGTGTGTGTGTGTGAGCATAACTCAGAAACGAACAGTCGGATAAACACCAAACTTGGTATTTAGGTTCAGTATCTTCCAGAGATGTAACACGTAGGTTTAAAAGAAAATCCCCCCCCGAGATTATCCTTTACATGGAACATTTTTCGAAAATTTTAATTTTCTCAGAAATGGCTCTAACGATTTTGATTGAAGTATCATATGTTTAAGATATTTTCATGACAAAGGAAATGTATATCTCGAATTTTCTGGGAATATCTCCAAAAGTATATTTCATTGTGAACGACTTTTGCATAACTGGTAAACTGGTAAACCATATGAGATGACCATAGGTCATATACAGTTTTTTTGTTGAGTGAACCATTTTGGAGATATAGCTTGTTATTCCCTTAAATTTTCCAATACTTTTTCTCTAATGGGAATTCGTTATTCATTTTTTATGTCCTGGATATACAAAGAGAATAGAATGCGCCAAATAGCAACCAGCTCTTAAAATATTTGACTATCGCTTAAAGCCTACCAATTCCCTGCATCTACAACAAAATTAGCAATAAGATTAACATCTCGATATCTCGATTAACATGAAGCATATGGGGAATAAGCGTTTATAAAAATAACTTGTACAAGAGTAGAGAAATTCATGTGAGTGTAACACATCAGATTTTTTCTGGTATAGCCATTCCCGTATACATAGCTAATGTTATTGGTTTAAATTTTTCAATACATTTTTTGAAGCGCTGTTGCTTTTCAGTAGTTTCTGGCGTTGTCTTGGAAAGGTATGGAATTTCAAGGACATATAGTGACACACTTCTAAGCATGACTATAGATTCAGTTTCCTCCCTTCGAATTGTACCTACAACGAAATGTATAATGAAACTGTTTCTGCAAAGGTTTATCTCGATTAACATAATGTAGGCAGGAAAATAAGATTTCAAAAGAGGATTTTGTTGAAGCTGTATAAAAAGGCGCGTAGAAAAACCCATGTAAATATTATACGTCATGCTTTTGGTTTACCTATAGTGCATAATATAAGGGTAGTATTTTCTTTTCTCTAAGCAAGCGAATACACCAATAGCATGCCATGCTAGCATTGGGGAATCATCTGTGCTTCAATGAATATTAATGGCGTTATGATTAAATATCATATTTACTGTGTTACTTTACTTGATGGACTAAGAGCTTTCTGTTTTCATCTGGATTGACGTTAGCATGGAATTGTGCAGTGAATATCAAAAAGAATTATTTGTACAGTATTTAATTAACGAATATGGATTTTGATATGTTGTTTAGCCAAGTAACATTATTTTATATCTTGTAGACACTTAATTTAATTCATCATGTATTCTATATGTCGTTCTAGTTCTGTGCACAAAAGCACACATTTGGAGTAATAACACTAAAAACAAAAGCTTAGCACACATTCATTCTTTACACTAAACATTTGATGTTACACTCACATGACTTTCTCTACGCTTGTACAAACTATTTTTACAAACGCTTATTCTCCATTTGCTTCATGTTAATCGAAATGTTAACCTTATTGCTAATTTTCTAGTAGGTGCAAGGGGAATATGGTAGGCTTTAGGCGATAGTCAAATCTTTTAAGAGCTGGTTGCTATTTGGCGCATTCCATTCTCTTTTATGTCCAGGACATAAAAAAAAAATGAATAACGAATTCCCATTTGAGAAAAAAGTATTGGAAAATTTAAGGGAATAAGAAGCAATATCTCGAAAATGGTTCAGTCAAAACAAAAGTATATGACATAAATTATGTATTTTAATGCGATCTACATTTTTTGTGTAGCAAAATTGTGTCTATCTTTTATGGTTTACCAGTTATGCAAAAGTCGTTCACAATGAAGAATTCTTTTGGAGACATTCCCAGAAAATTCGAGATATACATTTCATTTGACATGAAAATATCTTAAACATATTTTAATCAAAAACGCTAGTCATTTTTGAGAAAGTTAAAATTTTGGAAAAATGTTCCATGTTATGGTAACCTGGCGTGGGGGATTTTCTTGAAAACCTTCGTGTCCATTTCTGGAAATACTAAACCTAAATACCAGATTTGGTATTTATCTGACTATTCGTTTCTGAGTTATGCTGTTCACAGACACACACAGACACACAGACATGCACACGGACATGTTTCCAAAAATGCTTTTTTTGGATTCAGGGGGTCTCAAAACATGTATTTTCGGGGAAATCTCGGTATCGATTTTTTGGGTGCTTATTATACGTAGTAGAGAAAGTAAAAGGTGAATCATATCATTATGTGGTAGCTATTTTTTTCCTTTCTTTGAAAACTGGTAACAGATGTATTTGAGGCACACTTTTACTAAAAGCAACACGTATTAATACAGCAATTATAATATTGAATAAAAGTTCTGAAGTCATTCATTCAAGCAGAGCTCGTCCACCACTGGTAATAATGTTGTATATTGTGACAGAGCTACTTGGGTAACGGGCGTGCTCTACAGTGCCGGCCGCCGTATGATTAGTTAGAGAGAGATTAGCTCGGTCCGAGCGTAAGCCTTCTCGGCCCGAACACTCCAGAACGCTAATCGGGGTGCAAGAAGCAATTTCTAGACCTTACCTTACCTAGCTCTGTACAGAAACTTCTGTACGGTCTTGTGCAAGTATAAAAGGACGTTTACTCGCAGCGAAAGGATGAGGTGGTTTGACGTTCAGTGCTATGTAACGAGTCCTACTTTCGGCACATTAGCGAGTGAAAGAGAGGAGAGCAGTCCTGTGTTTGACGCTCTATTGAGCGACTGGAAGAGAGAAGCAACTGACTTGCCCGTCGTTAATTGCCGCGCTTACATGCAATGAAAACTGAAGAGTAATTAGATAATATCCGAACAGTCAAAATACAGATACAGCCCCGTTCGGAAGTCCTTTGTAATATGGAAATTTTAGATGTGGAATTTTTAGGTGTAATGAAATACCTTCTCTAGCTACTAGGTGTATGGTACAGAAAGTAATAATATAATTCAAGCCTCTTAAAAATATTTGGCGCTTTTAGCTGTGGATTTTACACAAATTTTCACGACATTTTTGACACAAACACGCCATCATTTAAGCCTGCTTTTTCTTCTTCCTCACCGTGAAAGACTCGTCAATTTTCTTCTTTCGCTCTCTAAATTGAGCTTTCCTACTACAACCCTCTTTAATATTCCTCCAGATCTCCTCTAAAGTCATAATGATTCAATGAATTACGAAAATGGTTTTGAATTGAAAAGAAGAAGAAGAATCCTATGACTAAGAACATTACAATTTCCCAAAAGCCCATAAGAAAACACCAATAAATGTGCATATTTTACCTTTTAATCAAAAAAGCCTTTGCTGAAGTAACTCCATTACACATTTCGTTGTAGATATAAAGAGAACAGCGATAGTCAAATGTTTAAGAACTGGACGCTATATACCGGCGTTAAAATTCCATACTGTTTCTATGACATCGCGAGAAAGAACTGATTGTTGAAAGGACTTTAAGAGAATGAACCGAGAAATGAACAATATATCTCATAAATGGCTTCTGCCACAAAAAACCTATTGGAAATAAACCGTGTGTTTTAAAGAGTTTACTTTTTTGTGTACTAAATTTACTACTATCACTTAAGGTTTACCAGTTATGCAACAGTTTACAAAGTGTCTTCCAAATGAAGTGGGCTTCACAGGTTATTCCCAGAAAACTCGAGATATACATTTTATATGTAATGTAAATACCTTTAACATATGGTATTTTAATGAAAATCAGTAGACATTTTTTTTAAATCAGAAATTTCGAAAAACCTTCTATGCAAAGGGGGAATTTTCTTGATCATCTTCGTTTAGGATCTTTGGAAGGTACTTATGCTAAATACCAAGTTGGGTATTTATCCGACTGTTTGTTTTTGAGTTATGCTGCTCACACACAGAGAGACCTCTTTCTAAACTTCTTTTATTCAGAGGGCCACAAAACATCTATTTCCGGTGAAATCTCGGTATCGAATTTTTTGGTGGAATACAATACTTCCCCTGCTTAATATATGTAGTGGATAAAGTAAAACGTTCTGATGTCTGGCATTCACATTACTTTCTTTCATTATAATTTTGTTCATAAATATACCTTCTATATACGAATTAAGGCTTATTTTTCTATTCTTAAAAATAATTTAGTCTCCTTCATTGCCATGACCAAGTACTGCAAAATGCAAACCAACAACGACGTTTACCTTGGAAATGGTGGATGGTACAAAAGCTTATTTTAAATTGATTGTATTTTTGTGAAGTGCGTTCTTGTCTCTTATGTTTTACCTATTGTAGCAAATTATGCAAAATTCCTTTCGAATGAAGAGGTCTTCTCAAAATATTCACAGAAATTTAGGTTATACTTTTTGTTTTTTATACAAATATCTTAAACTGGTATTGTAATAAAAACCATTACCGCCATCTTTTAGAAAATAAATTTACGTCCATGCTAAGGGTGGTTTGAGGCTGGGATTTCCTTGAAAATTTTCATTTCGTTGAACTTAAATACCTAGCTTGCGATTTATTCCATTTTTCACTTTTGAGTTATGCTGTACACACGCACGCGCGGAACTTTCTCTAAAATTAATCCTTTTTGGATTGAAGGGGCCTCAAAAATGTATTTCTGATGAAATTTCGACATTGAAGTTTTGGATGAAATGCAATACATGTTAGAGAATGAATAATCAGACGAGGGTAGAGCGCATTTACAAAACATTTAGTGACTTACGTTACACTTTAAGTACTAACAAAATAAAATCCAAGATTTCGATAGAGTTTCATATCTCCTCAGGGATGTGATATCTTAAATCTCTGGAAATGTTGAGTAGCACTCCCCTATATGGGAATGGACGTTTTACATAAGAAATACTTATACAATCGAGAACCGAGCGTATCTATAATAATCCAGAAGCCATTTAACCCAATCACACACCCTTTTTAGCAACGATTCTATACTGGAGTGAAGCTGGTTAAAGGACGTTAAACAATCGTCAATTGGCTAAATTTATGTCGCCAACATTTGAAAACGCTGCGAAAGTAATTTAGGGTTTTAGCTTCACATATGCTACGACTACGCTCTTCGTTGTTCCGCAGTTCACTCCTGTACTTGTAAAAACATCGCTCGGCAACGCTAAGTTGGCAACGGAAGCAATGTTCCCATAATGCCTCGGGTGGAATGCATATGTTTAACTTTGGTTATAATGAACAGAGGTGGAAATACTTGTGATAAATGTCTTAAAATAGTTATCTTTAGTGTTAAATTGTTATATATATATATTTGCGCTATACAGTAAAGTATAGGGTTTTTCAAAAAGAAGGAATTTACATATTTGTTTACAATGGACAACAATAGATGGCGACGCATGTATTACATCAGTGAGTAGAGAAAAGTTCAACGTTTTATTTTATGTGTTCAAAATGAGCACCATTCGTTATGCGTGGACAACCAGTGCTTTTCTGTTTGCATACGCATCCATCTTCTACCAATTTATTGTATCAATTGTGAAGTTTTTATGACGAGGTGGATCGTTGTTGAACTTACAACGAAATGCACGCTGCAGTGAAACAATGGATTCACTCTTTGCATGATGCAGCACAGAAAACCACGTATGCTGTGGCGTCGCCATTTTCTCGTAAACAAGCACAGGCCCGCTGTAAGCACTGGACGGAACTAATAGGTGAGGCTTAAAACTCTAAACCTTCCTCTATTCAATGATGTGTTGTATGTGTCCTATCTTTTGTCGTTTATTAGAAATAAATGTGTAAAGTATGTTCCTTTTTTGAGTAACCCTGTATATATGTACATGTTTGTTATTTGTACAGCGAGTCGGAGTGATTCTTCGTATATACGGGAGTAAAGACGTTTATTTTATTAATTCTTAAGTATGAACTTAAGTGGTTACGAATAATATACTGCCGCTGTATAGAAAGATTTCTCTGAAGCTTGCAAACAAATCTGGCCGAGGCCACAAGAATACACCGCGGCATTTCTCCATAGCTGTAAGTGGACGAAAATAATTTGTTTGTCCCTCCTTTGACTCTACAGAAAAAGACTGAAAAATGTTTGTCCTTAGCAAGAAATTGGGTGCTCCCCCATTGCCACTTTAGTTAAGAGGGTCACTGTTTACGTCCGTTTCACACAATATGCAGGGTGCATTGCGGCCACTTAATAGCAGCTGTCTGGGGAACTATAAGGCACTTGCGGGCAAAAAACCACGTATAGCGTCATGCATACATAATAGCGTTTTAAAACTCACCTTACTGCTTAAAGCAGACATTCGCGGGCTTTTCTTCTGGGCAGAAGAACGTCCTTCTACACAGTCTTCATTTCCTGGACTTTACAAATGGATAAATACTTCAGAAACTATTCACTTAAAATTTAGTAACAATGTATCTGTAAATAGACACCAACGTCGGAATTATAAGACAATCTACAGAGTGTATCACAATAGCACAAACTGAAACGGTTGAAAGCATGCGATAATAGAAGCAAAAAAGTTCCAGTACACATGGTTCTGCAAACAAGCTATGCGAAATTTATTATTGCGAACGTGTGGTTATGAGCCGTCACTGTGGTGAATTGTTTTAGGATATTGAGGCAGTACTTTTATCACTTAAATGGTATCAGTCTAATTATATAGTATAAAATACAATAACAGCCCACCTTAAAGCAATAAGAGTATAATATAATATATAAAATGTATTTAATAGTCATTGTACTATGTTTATATTATTATATACATGTATACTAATGTTATGTGAATGTATTACGTAATTTAACAATGTGGGAGCTGTGAGAATAGAAGCAAGCTGCTTTCCTTATCAAACAGAATTATAAAGCAGAAGCCGAAAGTTGCTAACAATGAGGTAACCTTGAGACAACAATAAATTAGAAAGTTTAATAATTCTTGCAACAATAATGTAATATTTAAAACAGTTTAAAAATAGCCAATCAAAAACTACAAAAAGCTTAAGTTAAATAAAAGTATCCTATTGGAGTAGGCTTAGCCAATCATAGACGTGAAATAGAGAAAAAGGACAAATTCAGGTGGGAGACGCTACAAGACAGCGTTCCCAACCAGTCCAGTTTAGATTGCGTACCCGATCGGTACGGTACGTGTTCAATCTGAGACATAAAAATTCATTGCGGTGAGAATAAAATAAAGTTTACGTGTTAAAAAGTGCAATTAAACAATAATCTCACAGCTCTATTGTAGGATATATCAGTGAAGCGTTGCTTAATCGTTGTGAAGGATTAATAAACAACGTTTAATACAATTATAATTTGTGTAAGCCTGCCTTGTTCTTTAGCCACACCAGCCCTGCTAAGAGATACTTGTTGTGAAAATTACTACTGACGCACCTGAGGCATACATATATAATATTTAAATAAGCATTAAAATTATAAAGTTGATTTTTAAACGTAGGGCGAAGGCCACCGGGAAGTTAGTATCGTAGGTGGGGCGAACACTCCAAGAAACATATCTCCCGCAATACGTGGTGCAAATACAACAATTAAACCCTTTCAATGTGCCCCTTGAACAACGTCGGAGTATGTGGTATATGCATGATGAAACGCAAGCACATTTAGGCTTCTACTGTAAGAAGACATCTAACGTGGAGATACGGTCAAGATGGATAGGTCGAGAAGGACCTGTACCTTGGCCTTCACGATAATCTAAACTCAATCCATTGGATTTTTCTGTATGTATTCATCTCAAAAGTGTAATGTATAGCACTCCCGTTGATACCGTTGAAGTACTGGAGCAGAGAATGGTACGTGCTTGTCCAAAATATGAGGTGATCCGAGAGTATTTGAAAGAATTCGAAACTCAGAGACGAGTGCGGTATTGCATCCATATGCAAAGACAACACTTTGAACATCTCCTTTAACAGTGAAGAGTGTACAGTATTAATGGCATGTAACATCCTAAAGTAGAATGGTATTCCTTGTTAAAATAAGCTCTGAGTGAATTTTGAGGATACTTAGAATGCAAATTATTAAATGGAAAGTATACTTTTCAAGTTCACTTGTACAAATTCGGACGATGTTGCTTAATGAATTCAGTGGCAGTTTGGTATCACAAATTTGCAATTATTTCGCAGACGACTCGTTTGCGGACCCATGCTTACTGGAACAATTTGCTCCTACTATCATATACTTTCAACCGTTTCAGTTTGCGCTATTAATTATGATAAATTCTGTGCAGCAAACAGCACACATATTAGCACAATTTGTGAGAAAATGTAGATTCAAAAATATTCATTTTCAAATTAAAAATGAACAGAATAATTTATAACTAACATTAAGTTACTGAGTGTCGCAATGTAATTATATTAGTTGAAACATTTTCGGTAATAAACCTGATATAGCCACGAAGGTTGACATATTCATTATGTATGGAATATTGAAGACAACAGTGTGAAATTAAACCAGTGAACAAAGTTATCCAACAGCTATTGTTCTGTATGGCCTCCAAGAGTTTTAAACCTAAAGAGATTTACAATTATGATGTCTTAAATTCATATGACTTTTGTTTACTTTGATACCTTCTCTACAAGCTATTCTTATAAAACCTTAATTTTCTATCTATCCCATGTTGACCGAAATAAACCTTTCCAAATCCATTGGCAAATGTTCAAAAACCTAGTAGCTATGTGCTGGCTTTTAAATTCCATACTCTTTCAGTAACATTGCTAGAAGCAAGAGAATAGCGCCAGCACTTCAAGAAATAACCAAGGTATTAAAAAATTCAAAACAAAAATGGTTCCCGCCTCAAAAATATATTTGTAATAAATAGTGTGTTTTAAAGAGATCTGCAGTTTTGTGTGGTAAGGTTTTGTCCATCTGTTATACTTCACCCCTTGTACAAAATTCCTTCCGAATAAAGCACTTTACAGGTGGTTTCCTAGAGAGTTCAGCATACAAGTTTTGTTTGTCACGTAAATACTTCTTTAAGCGATGTCAAATATTTTAAGAGCTAGTTGCTATGTGGAGTATGCCATTCTCTTTGCATTTCCAGGACATAAAAATCTGATGTGTTACACTCACATGACTTTCTCTACTGTTGTACAAACTATTTTTACAAATTCTCATTCTCCATCTATTTCATATTAATCGAGATAAACATTTGCAGAAACGATCTTTTGACATGCAAAGAGAATTACATTTTACACATAGCGACCAGTTCTAAAAATATTTGACTATCGCTTAAGGCGTACTATGTTCCCCTTGTTTTGTATTTGCAAGGGCAATATAGAAATACAGTAGCCTTTAAGCATAGACATATATCTTAATAGCTGGTTGCTACGTGCAGCACCATTCTCTTTGCCACAGATTAATACTCTTTGCATATCCAAGAAAAAAATGAATAACGAATTCCCATTTGAGAGAATAAGTATTGAAAAATTTATGGGAATGACAAGCAATATCTCGAAAATGATTCACTCAACCAAAAAAATGTATATGACATAAATTGTGTATTTTAACGCAATCTACATTTTTTGTGTAGTAAAATTTTGTCTATCTTTTATGGTTTACCAGTCATGCAAAAGTCGTTTACAATGAAGAATGCTTTTGGAGACATTCCCAGAAAATTCAAGATATACATTTTATTTGTCATGAAAATATCTTAAACACGCGATATTTTAATCAAAATCGTTGGAGCCATTTTTAAGAAAATTAAAATTTTCGAAAAATCTTCAATGTAAAGGGTAATCTGGGGTGGAGGGATTTTGTTGAAAACCTTCGTGTCGCATCTCTGGAAGATACTGAACCTAAATACCAAGTTTGGTGCTTATCCGACCGTTTGTTTCTGAGATATGCTGTTCGAAGACAGACACGCACACGAACATGTTTCCAAAAAATGTTTATTTTGGATTCAGGGGCCTCAAAACATACATTTCCGGTGAAATCTGGGTATGGAATTTTTGGGTGGAATACAATACTTTTCCCACTTACTATACATAGTAGGGAAAGTAATAAAACTTCTGATCTTGCAACATATGAGCCAATTTATGAAAATAACGATCATGAGTGATACTTGAATCAGTATGGTTTTTTAAATAATCGAAATAGTGTTTGTTGATTTTCGAACCGTAGTCATAGATCTTGATATATAGGGCACCCTAGGGTGGGGAACGCCTCGCACACTACGACAACTATTACGTGTACCATGCTAGGAGGGCTACGGCCATTAGGCTGGCCCGTCCCACTACTGGAGTTACTCAGAGAGGGCGAAGAACGACTCCCCAACAAGCAGCTCTCTGGTGTCCTCGTGAGATACTCTTCCCTGCACCATCTGTCCGGCACCTTCTTTTGCACGAAACCCTGAAACATGAAAAGGAAACGGAATGAAAGGGAAATGAGGGAAACGAAATCGTTTAGATGAGAAACCACCTCAATAATCGTCTACCGACCAGTGAAATCCACAAAAAACGCAAGGTTGAAGTGGGCGGTTGAGGGAATTGAACACGGGACCTCCCAAATAGGAGCTTTACATGCTATCCCTGAGCCATCTCGCTCGGTAGATCTTGATGTAACGTAAATGTGTTTTATTCAGTTATTTACAGTGTTTTACTGTCGTTTACTAACTGAATAATATAAAGACTTTCAGTACGTATCCAATTCAACAAAGGAATTTCGTTTTGTCTGTTTATCGGTACTTCACGAGAACTCTGGCGGATTGTGGTGCGGAAAAAGAAATGACAGTTGAATGCACAACATTCTTTACATACCGCTGCATTTGTATATTATTTATGTGAGTAGAAAAGATTATAGGAGCGATGTTTTTAACTTCGAAAATAGTGTCCGTTTCATACAAACTACCAATACCAGCATTCAAATATTAAGTAAGTGGAAACATCGCCTGTGGATACTCCTTTTCCATGTACACCTACGTCGGAGAAGTTGCCGATACATCAGGGGTTTATATGAAATGTCATTCACACCTACCTCAAAGTGCAGCATACGTGCAGTACAATAAAGGCAAAGAAGATGCCGAACAGCCAGGGGCATACGAAACTTCTAAGGTGTTTTCTGCAAAATGCACTTTCAACAAATTGATGCAAACCCTAATCATATAAATTTGAAATGGTACACAATTTCTCTTGTTTTCGATCTTCTTCTGTTCCTGTTTTCCAGAGTTTTCTAACCTCCCATTGTCCTTAATCCAGGTCCTTCTTCCTTATGGTTGTATTTATTCCTACATGCAACGCCTTCCTTGCTCTTCCACGTTTATTCCTACTAGGATACGTTTGGGCCACTTCTCCTCCGACATTCCATGAACTTATCCATACCATTGCAAGAATATTTTTTCTATTCTCTTAGGAACGGTTTCCTCTGCATCCATTTCATTTCTCATGTATACATTTCTTGTATGTTGTACTTTAGATATGCTCATGTTTCTTCACAGTCCACTAATTTCCAATGCCATTCATTATTCGTTTCTGCTTTTCCTCATTTATTGTCCAACTTTATGTACCATACATAAGCATAAGGCATAGGTTATACAACACTTGCGCACCGCAACCTAGGCGGCATCTACTGCGGCTACTACCTCCAGGAGGAAGCAATGAAGCATAGGAACACAGGAAGCCACTGGCTGTAGCCAGATATGTAACAGAGACGCGCGGCAACCCCTAATAGTTACAGGCTCGAAGACCTCTCCCACTATTGGAGCTGCCCAGATAAGGCATAAACAACCCGTTAACCAAGTAGCCTTCTAGTGTTCACGGGACTCTTTCCTTTGAGCATACATCCACGACATCTCTTCGGCGCTACCACACACCATGAAGCCTAGAACACATCTGAAAGATGACAAGGGAATGGAATGAAAGACAGATGAGGAAAGAAAATCGTGGTAGATGAGAAGTTACCCCGAAATTCGCTTACCTGCCAGGGAAAATCACGAAAAATCAAGGTCAGAATGAGCAGTCAACGGGAATCCAACCGGGATCTCTAAGGGTATCTCTCGCTATAGTTTTTAAAATGTTTTGTTTTGTACTCCATAGAACACTGTTGAACGATGTAATTGCTTCCCTAACCTGATCAACTCCTTTGCGCAGGTACAGATTTGTCAATAACAGAACCAAGGTATTTAAATTTGTCAACATATTAACTTTTCATGTCATTTACTTGCAAATCCCTCTCCTTTTCACCAATTGTCATACGTTTTATCTTATTTCGATTTATTTCAAGCTACATATTTCATATATACTCAAAGCTCACATGTACTTTAAATATAATAATTTGTGTCTATAAATTCCAATGCCGTAGTTTCCGAAATAAATTACTGCTATGGATGATCTCGTTCATCTAAAATAAATAAAATTAAAAAAGCATTAGGAATTTAAATAAAATCTGATTTGACAAATTCGGGTGAACTTATTCTTCTATCTACTACATTTCAATAGAAAATAATCGTTTGCAGAAATACATGGGTAGGTCAATAACTATTCACAACTATTTTTAATTCTTTGTAGAATGGTAGTTCCGGTTTGTGCGCGCGTACGTCGACGTGTTTTTGCTTTGTCTCCGCTTGTGGTATGTACTTTGACCGTTATCACTCCAGTGAGTGTTGCATAATAAGCATGGCTGCACCCCTCATCGTTTACGCCAAAGAAGAACAGTGTGCGGTTATATGTTTTTCGTCGTCTAAAAGTATACCAGAAACCAAAATCCATCAAATACTTTTCGCACAATATGGGGGCAATGTTTAGCCCAGTAAAATGTGTACGAATGGGTTAAAGAATTAAAAAAAATAGTCGGAGAACTGTGAAGGACGAGCAAAGAGCAGGAAGCCCTTCGATATCCACTAGTGACGCCAACATTGAGCAAGTCTGTATCCTGATTCAGAGAACCGAAGATTGACTGTCGATGAAGTGGCAAACCATATCGTTTTTAGTCCACTTAAAAATGCCTTAAGGGGCAGTCGGTTTACCGAAGACCAAGAAGTGAAGGAAGCGGTGCAGATAAGGTTTGATGCTCAGCCGAAGACTTTTGTTTCTGAGGCCATCAGAACGCTTGAACAACGATGGACCATGTGCATTGAGAAGCAAGATGACTACGTTGAAAAATGAGGTAATTGTAGGTTTCTATTGCTGTAATAATAAATTTAAAAAATCTGATGTGTTACAGTCATGACTCTTGTACAAACTTACCTTCGATATCCACTAGTGACGCCAACATTGAGCAAGTCTGTATCCTGATTCAGAGAACCGAAGATTGACTGTCGATGAAGTGGCAAACCATATCGTTTTTAGTCCACTTAAAAATGCCTTAAGGGGCAGTCGGTTTACCGAAGACCAAGAAGTGAAGGAAGCGGTGCAGATAAGGTTTGATGCTCAGCCGAAGACTTTTGTTTCTGAGGCCATCAGAACGCTTGAACAACGATGGACCATGTGCATTGAGAAGCAAGATGACTACGTTGAAAAATGAGGTAATTGTAGGTTTCTATTGCTGTAATAATAAATTTAAAAAATCTGATGTGTTACAGTCATGACTCTTGTACAAACTATTTTTACAAACGCTTATTCTCCATATGCTTCATGTTAATCGAGATGTTAATCTTATTGCTAATTTTCTTGTAGGTGCAAGAGGATTATGATAGTATTTAAGCGATAGTTAAATCTTTTAAGAGCTGTTTGCTATGCGGAGTATTCCATTATCTTTGCATGTCCAGAACATAAAAAAAATAATAACAAATTCCCATTTCAAAAACAATATTCCAAAATTTAAGGGAATAAAAAGCAATATTTCGAAAACGATTCACTCAATAACAAAAATGCATATGACATAAACTGTGTATTTTAATGCGATCTACATGTTTTGTCTATCTGTTACGGTTTACCAGTTATGCAAAAGTCGTTCACAATGAAGAATACTTTTGAAGACATTATTAGAAAATACGAGATATACATTTTATTTGTCATTAAATATCTTAAACATGCAATATTTTAATCAAAATCGTCGTTAGAGCCATTTTTGATAAAATTAAAATTTTCAAAAAATGTTCCATGTGAAGGGTAATATGGGGTGGGGGGATTTTCTTGAAAACCTTCGTGTTGCATCTCTGAAAGATACTGAACCTAAATACCAAGTTTGGTGTTTATCCGACTGTTCGTTTCTGAGTTATGGTGTCCACAGACACAAACACGTACATGTTTCCAAAAATTCTTTTTTTTTTATTCAGGGGGTTTCAAAACATGTATTTCCGGTGAAATCTCGGTATCATATTTTTGGGTGGAATACAATACTTCCCCTACTTACTATACGTAGTAGAGAAAGTAAAAATTATGTGTGGATACTTATTGACTTATCCGCATAGCTACATTACACATTTCGTTATAGATACAAAGAGAGCTGTGGTAGTCAAATGTCTAACAACTGAACGCTATACGCTGGCCTTAGAATTCCATACTGTTTCCATGACATCGCTAGAAACAACTGAATGTTGATAGAACTTTGAGAATCACCAAGGAATGAACAATTGGAACCTTTAATAACGGAGGTTATTTTATATAAATTGTGTGTTTTAAAGAGATCTACATTTTCTGTATAGTACGTTTTCATTTAATGAAGGGTACTTCACATGCTATTCCCCGAAAATTCAAGATTCTATTTTATTTGTCATGTAAGTACTGTTCATATAGGATATTTTAATAAAAATCGTTAGAGCTATTTTTTAGAAAATCAAAAGTATGGAAAACTTTTCCATGTAAACGTAGTTTAAGGTGGATAAATTTTATTGAAAATCTTCGTGTCGCAGCTTTGGAACTTAAATACTAGATTTGGTATTTATCCGACTTTTCATTTTTGAGTTATCTGTTCACAGGCACACAGACACACACATGGATATACTTCCAAAAATGCTTTATTTGGATTCAGGTGCCTCTAAACGTGTATTTCCGATGAAATCTCCGTATTGAGTTTTTGGCTGGAATGCAATATTTCCCCTGTTTAATATACGTAGTAAAGAAAGTAAAAATCGCAGTTGGTACTGTTATATGTGTTCATGTGGATTATTCATCAAAGCGAAAACTATTAAATAAGGTTTGTTACAGTTTTATTATTAATGAAAAACTGTAAGAATGGGTAATATTTAGAAAAGTTAAAAAATAAATGGAAATGACTTTAAAAGAGAAAACGATAACATAACATATATAACATAAGATGGGGTTGCCCATTTAATCAGTGGCCAGGGCCAATTGAAGTGGGCAGTGCTATACATATAATGTTTCAATACTTCGATTTGTTAATATTATTATTATTATTATTTTAAATGAGAATAACAGAGTAGTGTTTTAATACCTAAAAGAGAATAGCATATTACGTATGTAACCACTGCCAAGTGCCATGATACTGTCTCAGAACGGTGTTTCTTGCCCCCAGTCTTGTTCTTTTCTTTTCGATAACAGAGAATGTTGGAATGGTTGTAACTTTTAAATTCAATTGTATCACTCTCGCATCCTAACGGCCGTAGCTGCGAATTTGTCGCATGGAAACAATTGAATCGCGAACGGAGCCTTTAGAATCCGGTGGGACCCAAGGTGATTCGCTTTTTTCTCAGGCGATGCTGGCGACGCATTGAGACAGGCATTTATCTCCTCATTGTTTCGCATGAATAAGGAAAGCCTACAGTGGTGCCAACATCAGTCAAAGGAAACAGAACACTAGGAGAAAGGAAAGTGAGACGCGTAAAACAAGGAATGAATAGCAGGGCATCTGAAAAAAAGAAACTAAAAAATATAATGATCTAGGGTACGCAAAAGAGCAGGAGGAAGAAAAACAAACAGCGACGTACAAACTCAAAGATAATTTTGTTTCCAGATTAAGATTCATTTGGATTTGTTTTTAGGTGTTCTGTGAAAATATGGTTTAAGTATTTGGATACAACCATGTCAGTTTGGAAAGGTAGACAGCACACAATTTTGGTAAACAATTTCATGCTGATTTCAGAAAAATTGAATTGATAACCTACTCATCCCGTATATTCAAAGAATTGTTAATTATATCAATCATTCTAGGTCAATTACATAATCAATGTATTAAAATTTCTTCAAATATCGCTTTCAAAAGGAAGTCAGGTTACAACATCTATTAATTTACCTTTGAAAAGTTGCGAACGCATTGGCGAAGTGGTAACGTGTGCGACTCGCATTCTGGAGTTCTCGGGTTCGATCGCTCATTCTGACTCATGCGTTTTTCGTGGTTTCTAGGGTTGGCAGGCGAATGGTTCGTCTTTTAATACTATCTTGGGTTGTAGGACCAGGCAACGGTGTTCGGCGGGTTGCGGTTGGACGGTGGATCTGCGCTCTTCTTGGCGTCGTTGCGGAATTGCTCAGTTAGGTCTCACCTCCGAGTGGCCGCCGCAGATCCAGTGTCTTGTGGGTGGGTCCGATCGGCGTCGGATGCATTCGATCTGGCAATGTTAGGGATCCTGTCCATACCTGCGACCGTCGTCATCCGGATCTGGTCGTCCTTCAGGTCTCTCCTCTCACTCCTTCCTTCCAGGGATCACGGTAGAAGCAAAAAGGACCGTTGCAGCTTACTCGTGGTACTATGCCCCGTTTGTGCAGGCCCCTCTATTCTTTCGTACATTTACCTTTGAAACGTCATAACGCTATATTGATTTCATAACGACGACGATTTTGTAAAAAAATTCATATTCTTTTGTTGTGAAACTAGTGGAAGCCGTTGTTGAATGCTGAAATTCTTCTGTCTCTCTCTCCCTCCCTCTCCCTACAAAGCTCTTGTTGTATGTTGAAAAATTAATTGGTTTAATGCTATAATTGAAGCTCATTAATGTTAGACAAAAACAAGAGAATATTATTTTACCCTCTCCACTACTTATCTAAGGTATGTAGAGCAAATATTCTACTCCATCCAAAACTTCGATATGGAGATTTCTCTGTATATACACGATTTAAGATCCCTTGAATCAAAGAAGTAAACAAAGGAAACGAAATTAATTTTAGAAAAACACGTGTGTGTGTGAACCGGATAACTGAAAACCGAAAATTTGGTTAAACACCAAACTTGGTGTATACGTTCAGCATCTTCTAAGGAGACACGAACATTTTCAAGAAAATCTCCCCACCACAAACTGCCGTTTACATGGAAAAACTTTTGAAATGGTTGATTTTCTAAAAGCTGACTAGCGGTTTTATTAATATACCTAACACGTGTTTAAAATATTTAAGTAATAAATAAAATTATTATTCTGAATGGACATGGAGTGGCCTGTGTGGTCCTCTTCATTCGAAAGGAATTTTCTATTACTTTGTATAACTGATAAAACATGATATTTTACCCTTAATCATGTCTCTTACATTATTAAAATGGAGGTGCCTTAACTAGGAAATGTTCGGATCTTAGATGTGAGCTGACGACAAGACCCATACAAGGTAACTGGACTGCCCCCTCAAGCATGTATTTACAGCTGTAAATTTCGGGTATACTGGGTTTAATTAATAAATGTGTTCTATAAGACAAAATACATCACCATATCCAGCATGAACACATAAAATTCCCATAGTCATAAGATTTCAGAAACTATTATGGGTTCACACAAATAACGTACTGTGTTGCAGAGAAAATTAAAATGCTGCTGTGGTCCTTAGCGTCCCATTCTATATTGGGCGTGAAAGACTGGAAATTGTGCTCAGGGGCTCTTTATCAGGCTTGAGGTTCCTTTACGTGCCGTAAATCTACGACACGAGATCACCGGCTTTACTTCCCTTCCGAAGGAAGCCATGCTAAGGACTTTTAAGCCGGAAAAACATCCATCACCCTCTGCAGAGTTTGAACCCGCGATCTCGGGAACTAGAGGTTTCATCAAAATTATGTTTCATCAAAATTATGTTTAAAATCGCGTCAGATCACCTCGCGGCCTCCTATACATGAAACTTCGTCACCGTAATGAACACTTTCAATTGTTGTGTTGAAACACAAAGCAAACAAATTATTGACAACTTCAAATTGTGGCGTATTAGGTTATTAGTAGCTCTTGCCATGCCAGACACATTATTGCATCGTATTGGCGATAGCATTGTTGGGGTAATTCTTTCGGCTTTGAGCTTCGAAGTTCGTTTTGGCATGACGCTCTCCAATCCGAACTAGCGGATCTGGCGAGGTTGGAGAGAGGGAATAGGTTAGCGTTACTTTTCTTTGGGTTGTGTTAGCGTCACTTTGGTCTGAGAGTCGAGTGAGTGAAGTTGTATGTGAAGAGTGTGAAAGTAGCTCGTGTGTGTATCATCTCCCCTCATTTCTTTTTTTATTTCTTTTGTGCGCGATGTAGAGGCACCGTGTTTTTATTAAATAAAGCACAGTTAATGTGATTAATGTGAATTCTGTGTATTTTGATATAAATATCCCACGCCTGCACTGGAATGTGATGTTTAAAATCTTGGACCTCTCGCTGCTTCTGTCGCTATGTCTCCAATGTGCATGCTGGGGGTAATTAAAATTTATTACTCTTAGCTGGAAACGTTTTTGCCCTCACCACAAGATGTAAAAATATTCTGAATACCAAGGAAATGTATTAATATTGGAAAGATAGAATCAGACTGAAAACTTCAATGGTATAACCGGGATTTGAACAACGGGTCTTCCGGTTACCGTCCCGTTGCTCTAGCTGAATACGCGATCTTGAAAACTAATGGTAACCACTACACTACGGAGGACGACGTGTTGCAGAGTGTAAGATAAAGTAAATTATCTTAACATAAATGGCTAACAGACATCCCCATTTAGCTCGATCACTGCAGCTCGTCACCCCAAGCTTGTCTGGCCATTAAGCAGGTGAACACTACTATGAATTAATTCCTGTGATGCCGCAAAGTAAGTCCCCACAAAATATAGACAATTGGATAAACTCTGAAGTCATTAACAATAAAGAAAACTAATGATTTAGGTAAAAGCTGGACTAATTAACAGTTTAGACAAAACTCCGAGTAGCTTAAGAATTTCGATAAAGCTTAACAAAGTCACAAGAATTAAAAGCAATTAAATATTAACTAAAACGACGAAAAAAAAACGCGCAAACTACAAATAAAAACCAAATGACCAGGCCGGAACAAAATTAAGGATACAAAATTACCAATTACAAATTACGATTGAGGCTCCGTAAATAACCACGTTTTAATGCCGAAACTAATGCTTATCCAAAAATAGCAAGCGACAAACCCGGGTGAATACTCAGGTCAGTAAGCCTACTAGCAATTGAGATATTCGGCTTATTAAGCCATACAACAAACTCGCCAAAGAAGAAATGTGTTCATTCACGCTGGCAGAAAGAATTTTTTGAAACATGTCTGTGTGTGTGTCTCTGTGTCTGTCTGTCTGTGTGTCTGTTAACAGCATAACTCAGAAACGAACAGTCGGATAAACACCAAACTTGGTATTTAGCTTCAGTATCTTCCAAGGATGCGACACGAAGGTTTTCAAGAAAATTTCCCCACCCCAGATTACTGTTTACATGGAACATTTTTCGAAAATTTTAATTTTCTCAAAAATGACTATAATGATTTTGATTAAAATATCACATGTTTATGATATTTTCATGACAAATGAAATGTATATCTCGAATTTTCTGGGAATGTCTCCAAAAGTATTCTTCATTGCGAACGACTTTTGAAATAACTGGTAAACCTAAGAGATAGACAAAATTTTACTACTACAAAAAATGTAGAGCGCGTTAAAATACACACTTTATGTCATATACATTTTTTTGTTCAGTAAACCATTTTAGAGATATTGCATGTTATTCCCTTAAATTTTCCAATACTTTTTCTCAAATTCGTTATTTATTTTTTTTATGTTCTGGACATGCAAAGAGATTGGAATGCGCCGCATAGCAACCAGCGGTTAAAAGATTTGACTATCGCTTAAAACCTACCATATTCCCCTTGTACGTACAAGAAAATTAACATCTCGATATCTCGATTAACATGAGGCATATCTAGAGTAAGCGTTTGTAAAAATAGTTTGTACAAGAGTAGGGAAAGTCATGTGAGTGTAACACATTAGATTTTTCTACTTTCTCTACTATGTATAGTAAGTAGGGGAAGTATTGTATTGTATTTCGATACCGAGATTTCACCGGAAATATATGTTTTGCGACCCCCTGTATCCAAAAAAAGCATTTTTGGAAACGTGCGTGTGTGTCTGTGAACAGCATAACTCAGAAACGAACAGTCGGATAAACACCAAACTTGGTATTTAGGTTCAGTATCTTCCAGAGATGCGACACGAAGGTTTTCAAGAAAATCCCCTCACCCCAGACTACCCATTACATGGAACATTTTTCGAAAATTTTAATTTTCTCAAAAACGGCTCTAGCGATTTTGATAAAAATATTATATGTTTAAGATACTTTTATGGCAAATAAAATGTATATCTTGAATTTTCTGGGAATGTCTCCAAAAGTATTCTTCATTGTGAACGACTTTTGCATAACTGGTAAACCATTAGAGACAGACAAAAGTTTACTATACAGAAAATGTAGATCGCGTTAGAGTACACAATTTATGTTATATACATTTTTTTGTTGAGTGAACCATTTTCGAGATATTGCTTGCTTTTCCCTTAAATTTCTCAATACTTATTTTCTCAAATCGGAATTCGTTATTCATTTGTTTTGTCTTGGATATGCAAAGAGCATTAATCTATGGCAAAGAGAATGGTGCTTCACCTAGCAACCAGCTATTAAGATATATGTCGATGCTTAATGGCTACTGTATTTCTATATTGCCCTTGAAAATACAAAACAAGGAGAACTTCGTAGGCCTTAAGCGATAGTCAAATATTTTTAGAACTGGTCACTATGTGTAAAATCTAATTCTCTTTGCATCTAAAAATATCGTTTCTGAAAATGTTTATCTCGATTAATATGAAATAGATGGATAATAAGAGTTTGTACAACAGTAGAGAAAGCCATTTGAGTGTAACACATCAGAATTTTTTATTTATGGGCGCTCTTTAAATGCTGTTGTCTTTAGCGTCCCATTGTATGTTGGGCATGAAAGATCGGAAATTTTGCTCAGAGGTCTCTTTATCAGGTTTGAAGTTCTTTTAAGCACCGTAAATCTACGACACGGGACCACCGGCTTTACTTTCCTTCCGAAGGAAGCCATACTAAGGATATTTACGCCCGAAAAATTCGATCGCCCTCCGCCGGGTTTGAACCCGCGACCTCCGGAACTAGAGGCTAGCATGGTAACCACTAGACCACGGAGAACGACAAAAAGATTACATGAAGAATAGTTTGTAAAAGCTATATTAAAATAAACAATAGTGGGTAAAGAAAGGCACGTAATACATCAAGCTTTATAAACTGAGCTTCTAAGTAAAATATTCTTTTACCGCATTTAATAAACACTCTGTTTTTAAATAACTGTTATATTTTATTCAAAGAATAAATGCTTCTCCTAATTATTTTGAAGTTTAACAAAGACATCTTCAAATCGTCAAAACATATTAATTTGAAAAAATCTTATGTGACTTTCTCTATTCACTCTTCTACAAACCTTTCTTAAAAAGCTTATTCTTCTATCTAGTTCTTGTTAACATAAAGTTTAATTACATATTCGTTGTAGGTATAGAAAGGATAAAGTAGGCCAAAGGATAGTCATATTTTTATAAAGCGAATTGCAATGTGATGGCCTTGAAATTCGTATAATTTGAAGGACTACGAGAAAAAATAAATAGCGACTTATCGCTTGAGAGAAGTACAAGCATTTGAAATTTCAAACCAATAACAAGGAAAATCTCGGAAATTGATAACGCTACTAAAATTTGCGTGAATAAATTGCGTCATTTTACATCTACATTTTTGTGCATTAAGAGATTTTTTAAATTTAACGTTTTTTAATCTAGTAGGTCATATCGGACAATACATGAAATGGGTGAAATGATACTCGAATGTGGCCGGGGCCCATAGATTTGAAACTTACCTGACATTTGTCTTCTCAGGATAAGGAAAAACCTTATCCGGGTAACACATCCTAACTGAACCGAGCAAGATTCGGGAGGTCGTGGATTCGATTCCCGTGACCGAC
Organism: Deroplatys truncata; assembly: GCA_030765065.1. NCBI lineage: Eukaryota > Metazoa > Arthropoda > Insecta > Mantodea > Mantidae > Deroplatys > Deroplatys truncata. Next base: position 72,098,074 of record CM060984.1, read on the forward strand.
CTTCCTGATCCATGGGTTTTTTAGGGGTTTTCCTCGGGTTACCAGGCGAATGCTGCGAAGGATTCTCACATCCCCTGAATTTCCTGTCCGTCCATTTCATCTGCATTCTCATTTCATATCAACTTTCATCCGTTGGTCTCTTGGATTGGAAGTGTCGGCGATGGTGTTTCGGTGCAGCGTGGTAGGTGAAAAGTATGCTCTTTGTGACTCTCTCCGTCCCCCCTGGTTGCCGGGGTATCCGAACCCCCTTGAGAGCCGTTGGACCCCTCTGTGCGGGCTAGGGTCCTCTGTCTGCCTGCCCTTCTGCCGGGAAGTCTCTATCTGGAAGCTTGGGGATCCCACCATTCTTGTGCCATTGCTCCTGGTTCCGGCCGCCCGGTAACCCCTCTCGCCTCATACTTCCTCGCGGGCACGCCCTCTTATGGGATGTAGGTAGAATATCCCTTGTGTGGATCAGCACCGAGTCACCTCCATACACATTCCACCCTAACTGAGTTTCGAACTCGGGATCTTTTGAATGTGAGGCAGACACGCTAGCCTTACACCACAGAAGCGGGCAGTATGGTTTATATCTTACGATTTACCAGTCATCCAGAAGGAAGAGGACTTCAGAGGCTATTACTAAAAATTTAAGACATACATTTCATTTGTTACAGAAATATCTTAATCTTATAATATTTTAATCAAAATTGTTAGAATCATTTTTTATCAAATCAAAATTTTCGAAGTATTTTCCATATAAAGTGTAATTTTGGCTGGGGGTTTTCTTGAATAATCTTCGTGTTGTATCCCAGCAAAATTCTGATCATAAATACCAATATTGGTATTCAACCGACCTTTGGTTTTTACTTTCTCTACCACGACATAGTAAGTGGAAAAGGTATTACATTCTACCCAAAAATTCAATACCGAGAGCTCAAAATTTTAAGACTCTTGCATAAAAAAGCATTTTCACAAAAAGGTCCGCGTATCTGTATCTGTGAACATCATACCTCAAAAATTAAAAGTCGCATAAGTACCAAACTTGGTATTTAAGTTAAGTATTTTCCAATACGACACGATGATTTTCAAGAAAATTCACCTACCCCAACTACCATTTACATAGAATATTTTCGAAAATTTTGATTTTTAAAAAATGATTAAAGATTTTGCTAAAATTTCCATATATTAAAGATGTTCACATGACAAATAAAATGTATATTGAATTTTCTTGGAATAACTCTTTATTTGCTCATTTAGAAGGAATTTTGTGTAATCTTGTATATCTGATAAACGTTAAGCGATAGATGAAAACGTTTCACACAAAAGATGTAGATCTCTTTAAGAGACACAATTTATTTTAAGCAAGTTTTTCTGTGGCATAAACCATTTAGGAGATATCCGTCATTAATGGTTCGAAATGTTCATTACTTAGTCATTCTCTTAAACTCTCGTCAACATTCGATTGCATGGAAACAGTATGGAATTTTAAGGCCAGCATATGACGTCCAGTTTTTTAATATTTGACTATCATTGTTCCTTTTTTTAATGTGCTATGCAGCTTTTTCTGCAAAGGTTTATTTGGGTTAAAATGTAGCAGATGGAAAACTAAGCCTTGGTAAGAATAGTGTGTATACCCACTAATAAAGACATAAAATAGAGAAAGTCATCTGTTTTACAGGTACCTTTTTACTAAAATTCTTTTTTTGGAATTCAGGTGGCCTCAAAATATTTATTTCCGTTGAAATTTCAGTATCGAATTTTTGGATAGTATGCAATACTTCCTCTACTCACTATAATTTTAGACTTAGTTCACTTTAATGTCTCTTAGTTTTTATTACATACTATTTTGAGAAAGGATGAAAAATGATGTTGGAAAGGTAAGGAAATTGAGGTTGTCAGAAATGTTGATTATTTGGGAGTAAGACTAAGTAGCAATGGCAGATGGGGAGAACAAAAGAAACAGGTTTTAGCAAAAGGAAGAGTGGCAATGAAAGTTATTAGAGCATGTTTAGATAAAATACGTGGGATGCACGTAAAATGGATAGAAAGAGTATATGGAGCAGTAGTGGGAACGGGTAAATAAAGTGCATAGGAGCTTTTGTAAAATATCAAAATTGTCTACCAAGAGCCTCACCTAATGGGGTTGCACAAATGGAGTTAGGGAGATTTGATAGTAAGTCTAAAATTATTAAAAAGAATAGTGAAATATTGGTTGAGAGTTGAGGAATCAAAGAATAATAATATTTTAAAACAATGTTTGGAGGTTCAGCGAAAGCTAAATAAAGAGGATACTTGGTACAAGCGCCTAGAAGCAATTCTCAATGAAATAGGGTGTGGGGATTATTGGAGATATAGACAATCACGTGAGAAGGGATATTGGAAAAGAGTTAGATTGAGGATTGAAGATATGGAAAGACAGGAAATAATTGGTAGTTTTAATTCAAAAAGATCACTATATGTATATACAGAGAATAAAAGGGCATGGGAAAGAGAAAACTATGTTGATGTTTGTAATAAAATAGCAAGAGCTATTTGCATGGGCTAGGTCAGGGGTGGTGAGGTTAAAAGGTATAGGAGAAGGAGAAAATGAAGGCAAATGCCCATTATGTAATAGCAAATTTAACAATTACTGGCATTTAATGTTAGAATGTGAAGGAACAATGAATATGAGGAAAAAATTGCAAAGAAACAATTGGTTTAGATTACCAAATGAAATTATAGGTAAAAGGATGTTGAGAGTTAATTTATTTGAAATAGGAAAATATTTAGGTGTAGTGAGAAATAAATTGCTGCAAAAAATTGGAAATAGGGAATAGAAAGCAAATGTATATTGTTGAATCATAAAATTAAATAGGAACCAATAACTCGACAACCCTGGTGTTGGATGTTTGCGGGCCCTTAGTAATGCAGCAACTTAGTGAAAAGGATATGTAATGGGTAATGTGTAGAGATAAGATTATGTATGTTAGAACTTATATGAGAATTAATTTATGTAACTAACGAAGTAAAATAAAATATCTATCTATCATACTATTTTTAAATCTATTCAAGTACTTTCTTAGATACAAAAGCCACTTAATTCACCTAAAGTTTTTTTATCCTGTTAGAACTCCGCTACAAGCGTCCGGGGAGCATTCAGATATTTTCATAACCGAGTTTAATAGGACTTTATATTCAGCTAGGGTTCATATGGGATGTAACTTCTGATAGGTCCACTCAGTTGTCATTGACAAGCAATCCTGTGAACTTGTGATCTGTGAGAACCCTCCCCTCTCCTAGATGTAGCCTTCTACGTCCAATTTTCGCCCGTTGAAAGGGAGGAAATTTCGAACCATTGACGCTATTAAAGTGAATGGGATGAGATAGCTCGTGGCGACTTCAATAGGGGAGTTTGCAGACTATTCTGACACTACGACTTCCTTTTTCAAATCTTCATCTCGCCGCTATCCTTCCGAAGCAAAAACGACCACACATGATCCAGAGTTCACATTAAGTCGGTTTGCATTCAGATTTTAGAGAAAGAAAACCTTTCGGGACAAAATAACAGAAGAAAAACATACAAAGGTGGCCGAATTGTTAGACTAAAGCTTTGAAAATCCTATTTATTTACTTTACATTAATATATGATCGAGGGCGGATTGATAAGTCAGTGACTTTTTAAAACAAATAACATATATTTCCAAAAACTCAATTTTATTTATCAACAATGACTCCTTTCAATTCAATACACTTTGTGCAAAGTTTCTCCAATTTTTTAACCCTTCCAAAAAATATGATTTTTCGAAGTCTGCAAAATATGAGGTTGTTTCTGGCATGATGTGTTCACTGGACGTGCATTTCTTCCCAGCGAGCCAATTTTTAAGGTTTGCGAAGAGGAAGAAGTCGCTCGGAGCCAAATCTGGAGAGTATGGTGGGTGAGGTAGCAGTTCGTAGCCCAATTCCACAAATTTTGGGATGGCAATGGCTGACTTGTGTGCGGGTGTATCATCCGTGAAAGAGAGCCTTTGTCTTCACCAAATTGGGTCGTTTCTTTAACAATTTGTTGTGAAATATTGCGGCATAATATGAACCTGTGAGCGTTTTACTCTTTTCCAGATAATGGATGTCTATTACACCTTGTGAATCCCAAAAGACAGCTGCCATGATTTTTCCTGCCGATGGAATGGCTTTTGCTTTCTTTGGAGCAGGTTCGTCGAAGGAAATCCACTGCTTTAAGTGTTGTTTGGTTTCAGGTTGTTAGTAATGGAACTAAGTTTCATTAACCGTGATATAACGCCGCAAAAACGCATTGGGTTTGCGCTGGAACATTCTCAAACATCCCTGTGAAATGGTCACACGATTCAGCTTGTTCTCAACTGTGAGCAGTCGCGGTACCCATCTTGCTAACAGCTTTCTCATACCCAAAAATTCGTGCCGAATGTTAGACACCCGTTCATTCGAGATGTTTATGGTCTTGGATATCACGCGGATTTTCACCCGGCGGTCTTCCCACACAATATCGTGAACTTTGTTCTCCATTTCTTCTGTTGTGATCTCAACCGGCCGTCCTGAGCGCACGGCATCTCTTGTCCTCGAAAAGCCACGTCGAAATTCTGTGAACCACTTATGAACCATGCCATTTGATGGAGTAGAGTCCCCATAATACTTGTTTAGCTGTTCTTCCGTTTCCTTCACCGTCTTACCACGCAAAAATCTGCTTATTTTACACGCTCCCGACAATGTTCTAAGAAACAAACGACGACGAATTTCTGCAATTATACCCAGAATAGATGTAAGACTTGGGTGCAAACAAGAAACCTGTGATTAGAACGCTGTCTCTCGTCATCATGGACTCATCAATCTGCCCTTGTATATGACATAGAAACTTGAGTCAGTACTTCGTATACATGCCTTTGTTGGAAATTGACATTCGGTTAGGCATGCCTTCAACCAAAATTTAGACTTATTTGTAATATCCGCATCATGATGCCAAATAAGTGCCTCAATAAGTTGAGTTTTAGTTCTTATGTGAATTCTCTTGATTTTCTTCTTCACAATGGACCGCAAATTCTCGATTGGGTTCATATCAGGACTATTTTCTGGCCACAGAAGCACTGAAAAATCTAAATCGCTTAAGTATTGTGTTATTTTCTTGGTATTGTGGCACCATCATGCATAAAGATACATGGATTATCTCCGAACAACCCCTTATCTGAGATAAAAGTTGAGTTTGAATAACTCGTAAGTACTGACCTTGCCTCATAGTACACTCAACAATGTACACGACAGACATAACGCTCCAGACCATCACCTTTGTAGGATGTTTCAGTTGGTTGCACACACAGAGGATGACACTCCTCTTCAGGTGTCCTCCGCACATACTGACTGCTTTCGTCAGTGACTTCGAATGTGGATTCGTCACTGAAGCACACCAAGAACGTCTGGGAAGGTTATCCATAAATACTTGACGTAATCGAATCTTGTTATTAAATTAAATTATCTCTGTGAGAAGATGTAACAGAGGTAGCACATTAATTACCTTTTTCCAGTCATAAGAAGATCAATGTTCAAGTTCCTTTGCCAGTCAAGCTTCTTTCTTGACATATCTGGCGTAAACTCTGTTTTTTCTGGGCCTTTGGGCGTTCAAACCGCCATTGAACAAGGTTCTCCTAATATTTGAAGTTCAGTCGTTATATTTTAATTCACATCACAGAGCGCTCGATGATAACTGAGAAGCGCTTTCGAGAGACATGTTCTCTCATCTTCAGCTTAGGCCGACTACTATCTCGTTCACTTCCCTGACCCCAAGAAGTATTTCCTTGGACGATCCTTCTGCCCTCTGTTGTGAAGAATTTGAAACCTGTAGTGTTGGATTTGTTGCCATATGTAGTGAAGTTTGGGAACTCGTCTGTCTTCTTTCTTCTCTCTTGTAATCTGATTGGACCAGCATTGTGTAGTCTGTAGGCGGTATTTCAAAACTCAAAGCATTCTTAATGTTGACGTGGATGAAAACCTTCTCCCTAATTTCCAAGTGTGAAGGAATCTGTATACGTTTTAATAATTTTATCTCTATTTCTATTTAATGATTACTGTTCCAAAAATGGTTGGCAATTGCTGATTTATCTATTGTTTCAATGTTATATTTCTTTGGAGTTCATTTAGTCTTATTTTCAAGTTTCTTTTTGTTCTACCTGTATATGAGCCCTGGCAATCTTGACATGATATTTGATAATTTAAAAAAGTCAGGCATTTATCAGTTGTATTAGTTAAGGGTGTATTCAGCATATTTCTCAAATTATATGTATTTTGAGGTGCCAGTTGGATCTGATATTGTCTAAATACTTTTTCAAAAAATTTAAACATCACTGAATGGTATGTAAATTTCCTGTACATTAAATCCTTTTTATTCGGATTCTGCAGGGTACTAATTATCTGTAAGCTATATTTCTTTTTATATTTAGAGATTCAATTATTAATAAGTTGAGGTTTGAAGCCATATTCTATAGCTACATTCTTAATATAATCCAATTCAGTAATATAATCTTCTTTTTACAAAGGTGTATTAATCAATCTGTAGACCAAACGTCTAAAAACAGCATGTTGATGTAAAGTAGGGTTATAAAAATTATATTTTATATAATTATCCACATGTGTAAGTTTTCTGTAAATCCAAACATTATATTATTGTCTTTTCTTTTTACAAGTACATCTAGAAAGGGTAGTGAATCATTAGTTTCTATTTCCATAGTAAATTTTATGTGTAAGTCTTGTTTATTCAAAATATCTAACGCTAAATTTGTATAATCTTGAAGAATAATAGCAAAAATGTCATCTACATATCTGTGCCAAATCTAGAAAATATGTGGGTATGAAGTAGTGACAGCTTTTTCCAAAGAGCTCATAATTACGAGGGCTGATGAACAAAGACTGAGACTGATTTTTTTCACAGATGTTTATCACTCCAATTCAATGTTTACATGATCTTTTTCAAAGTAGTCCCCTCCTACTTCAATGCACTATTTATAGCGTCTCTGCCAGTCCTTGAACACGTGCTGCAGACCATTCTTTGTCAGGTCCTTGAGATTCGCCTCACTTTTCTTGAGCACTGCTTCATAATTCTCAAATCGAATACCCCTAAGCTTTGCCTTTAGTGATGGGAATAATAATAAGTCACAGGGTGCAAGATCGGGGCTATAAGTTGGATGTGGAACACAGGTAATGTTGAATCGAGCCAGAAACTGCATGACTTGATTTGCGACGTGAGGCCGTGCATTGTCATGATGAAGTCTCCACCGAGTCCGAGAAAGCTCTGGTCGTTTCTTTGCAATGTGCTTCCTCAGTGTAGCCAATACTGACGTGTAGTATGCTGCTGTAATAGTAGTGTGAGGGGGAACTGCATGCTGGTAAATCATTCCATTACAGTCAAAAAATGTGATCACCATCACTTTCCCTGCAGATGGAACAAATTTTGCCTTTTTTGGTTTTGGAGAACCTGGCGATTTCCACACTGTGCTGGCTTGTTTTCCTTCAGGATCATAATGATGCAGCCATGACTCATCACCGGTGATAATCGATTTAAAAAATGCATCCCCTCCATCAGCAAAGAGACGCAGCACCTGGTTGTCTGGTATGCGAAATGCACGTAGGGTCTACAAAAAGGAGCATTACTACAACCTACCAATACGAGAGTGCTGCCGCCTACCAACACCATACATAAATACCCGCTCTTTTCAAATATTTATGTTACAGATACGAAACTATCACGGAAGCTACAGGAAAAAATCGGACTCAGACTTTGTTGATCAGCCCTCGTATAAAGGTCTGCAAGAAGAGGAGATTGTGGATACCCATTGCCAGACCATGTGTCTGCTTGTAGAAATTCTCATTAAGGGTGAAATAATTTTGATTTATACAACAGGTTGTAAGTGTAATTATTTCTTGAAGATAATTCTTATAATTAAGGTTCTCCTAATAGATCTTTCTGACATTTCTACGCCTCTATCTACTAAAGTATTCCTTAGCTCTCTACTAGTGCATTTTGGATTTTGAGTGCTTCAACCATCACTTTTTCGTACATCTCTACGGTTCAACCTGCTTTTTGGCCACATTTCCCGCTTGCTATGCCTGCTATATCTTATAGTTTTCGTCCATTTGTGTAATTTTGTTTACAGACTTTTGTAATATTTTGAGTCTCTCCGCTATTTCATCTCGTGTATACCATCCTTCTGGTTCAATGTTCTTGTGATACTAGTTTTCTTGGTGATAAGTCACTTTTCCTCCCCATAACCTCAAATGTCTTAAATCTCTAAGATTCTCTTGTCTTCCACTGTGTGCATAGAGCTTCAAATGCTTGAATATAATATACAAGAAGTTTATTAACAAGATAAAGCCAAGGGTACTGAAGATAAACCTTTAAAATATCCAATAAACTATGCGTGTGCACTTATTAAATACACACAATAAAATATATTCTTATAGCACCTGACAGTCAACTTAGCAGTTATACCAACATGTGCTACAAAAATCCCACAAATCATCATAAAATATCCTTGAATGATTCTTACATATAACTCAATCGGTGTTGCATCCAATGTTATCTCTAATTCTGAGTAATGTTGAAGTATGTTAATTTTTATGCCAAATTCAGCTTAGTCTAATAGTTTGGCTACCTCTGTATTACCTTGTCTCCTGATCAAAACTGGTTCTTGTAATAGCTACTAACAATGCTGACCTGGTGATAAATATTGCGATAATTCAAAATGACACATGGAAGGCTTTTGGGACTGCGTCTTGATATGCAATTAATTATTCTTGTATAGACTGAAAATTCTGATGTATTACAGTCACACGACTTTCTCTAACCTCTATCTTTTATTAATGGGTATAAAAACTGTTCTAAGGAAATCTTATATTTCTATTTAATTTTAATGGAGATAAACCTTTCCGGAAACAGCTACATTGCGCATTTCGTTATACATAAGAAGAGAACAGCGATAGTCAAATGTTTAAGAACTGAAACGATATATTCTGGCATGACATCGCGAGAAACAACTGAATGTCAACAAGACTTTAAAGAAATGACTAAACTTTGAACAATTGCGTATATCTTGGAAACGTTGATGCCACAAAAAAGTTGTTTAAACTAAATTGTGGGTTTTAAAGAGATTTATATTCTCTGTGTAGTAGTTCTTGTCGAACGCTTAACGTTTAACACCATACCAGATTATGCAAAATTCCTTCCGAATGAAGAGGACTTCAAAGGCTATTCTCAGAAAATTCAAGATATACATTTTGTCATACAAATACCTTTAATATGCCTATTTTAACCAAAATGATTAGAGACATGTTTTAGAAAATTAAAAATTTTGAAAAATGTTTAATATAAAGGTACAGGATGAGCCAGAATACTAGAACTGCCCGCGTGGTGTTTTTCCTGTCCGCGTTCTCGGCGCTCGTTGCCGTCTACCGCTATCATAGAATGGCGCGTATGAAACCAGAAAACATTTTTAAAACTACTTTTAAAGGCTTTACTTACTATCCGTGATGGATAGTTTCCTAAAGAGGTGCCAAAAATGTATGGACAACGACGGTGGCCAGTTTCAGCATTTCCTTTCATAAAGTTGGTAAGTAAAGCCTTTAAAAGTAGTTTTAAAAATGTTGTGTGGTTTCATCCGCGCCTGTCTATGATAGCTGCAGACGCAACGAACGCCGAGGACGCGGACATGAAAACGCCGCGCAGGTGGTTCGCAGTCTTTTGGCTCGCCCTGTAGTTGCGGGTGGGAGATTTTCTTGAAAATGTTCATGTCGCATCTTTGAAAGGTGCTGAACCTAAATAGCAAGCTTGTAATTTGTACGACTTTTCCTTTTCCTTTTATGGACCTTTTTCTAAAAACGCTTTTTTCGATTCAGGGGCCTCAAAACATGTATTTACGGTGAAATCTGGGTATCTAATTTTTGGGTAGAATGCAATACCTTCTCTATCTACTATGAACATGGTAGAGAAAGTAAAAAAAAGAAAATCAGATTGTCCGGTGCAAGGGATTTGAACCCTGACCTACAGAATGTGAGCTAATTATTACAGCAACCATAAACAGTTGTGTGTTGGAATCTTTACACAGAGGAATTCAATTAAAATGCTCATGGAAATTTGTAAAGCCAATACGTAATCAATGCAAAACTAAAGCCATCAATTCGTGTGTTTCATGAAAAGGTAAAGGGGAAAGAATAAAAAAAAAAGAGTGCAACCTGTTCGTCAAACAGCACAGGCAAATAAAAGCAGGATATATTTGTTCTGGTCTTGTTGTGTACCTTTCATGTCATTGATCTATCCATTTGTCAGGATCCACATAGATAAAAAATGTCGGGCAAACACATGCGCGGTCCAGCAGAAGCAAAGTGCCAAAAACAAGTCAATCCGCCAGATGCGGAAACGCTACTGCCGTTTTACGGCTGTCCGGCGCGGCTAGAAACGTTAATTGCCTCATTTACTTTCGGAAAAGCGTGCAAAGCCGTCAAGATCTACGTGAACTTTCCATATATTTCTATACATTAATCTGTTTACTACTGAGGCGATCAGTCACGCTGTCTGCGGTTGTTATTTATTGGGCAGTTAATTGCATCAGGGAACACCCGAGGCTATCCGTCAGGTCTACCCCAACATTTAATGAAAATACACAACATATTTACACCTAAATTTTTCAGTATGTACACGATAAAAACGCTTCTCCATAAAATAATTACGATCCGATTGTAATTTAGTTCAGCAGGTTTATTATTGTCTGGTTTACAATACATGTTTACAAATGCTTTTGCTTCAATGTTGTCGTATCTTTCCATCATACAAGCTCAACTTAATGTGAAACCCTCTGCTGTATTTAGTTTTAATTTATTTACTTAATTTACAAAGAAGGTCCCAATAAGCTTGCTGCTCTAGATAGCGACTGCATTTACAATTCAGGCGATAGCAAAATACAAAACCATAAATACGAGGTGTGATCAAAAAGTTTCCGGAATGACGTCATAAATACTACACAACAGTTTGTTTTGTCTAATCTGCACTGTCACCCTCGAAGTAGTCTCCTTGAGAGTTGACACACTTGTCCCACGCTTCTGCCACTGCTGGAAGTCCTCTTCTTTCAACATGCTCAGAGCTTTCTGCGATTCGCGATGAATGACATCAATGTCCTCAAAACGGTGTCCTCGGAGCCGCATTTTAAGTCGCGGGAAAAGAAAAAGGTCCGCTGGTGCCAAATCTGGAGAATAGGCGTGACGGGGAACAATATTCATCCTATTTTTATCCAAAAATTGGCGAAGAGAAAGGGCTTTGTGCGCGGGCGCATTGCCATGATGCAGGAACCAGTCACCACTCCTCCATTTCTCCGGCCGTTTGCGTCGCACATTCTCCCTTAATCTTTGCCGCACTTGTTTGTAGACACTTGATTCACTGTTTAACCCTGTGGCACAAATACCTTATGTATAATGCCTTTAATGTCAAAAAACACAATCATCATTGACTTCACTTTGGATCGAACTTGTCTGGTCTTTATCGGGCGTGGAGATGAAGGTCTCTTCCATTGTGAAGATTGTTGCTTCATTTCTAGATCGTACACATAAATCCATGTTTCATCACCAGTAATAGTTTTATCCATAAACTGTGGGTCATTTTGTAGCTGTTCTTTAAGATCTGTGCAGGCAATCACACTGCTTTCCTTTTGGTCATTTGAAAGCAGGCGAGGCACGAACTTGGCGGCAATTCTTCTCATGTCCAAATTGTCTTTCAAAATGCTTTGAACACTTTCATGAGTCAGAAAGTTCTATTATTGTAATGCGCCTACCATTTAAGACCATTTACCTCACCTCATTGATATTTTCATCAGTTTTGCTGGAACAGGGTCGCCCCGAACGATCTGCATCTTTAACTGATGTCACACCACTTTTAAATTTCGAAAACCACTCAAATGCTTGAGTTTTGCCCATAACTTCCTCCCCATAATCTGTTCTTAATATTTCATAGGCTGCTATTGCAGTTTTGCCGAGTTTAAAGCAAAACTAGATGTTCGTTCTTTGTTCTTCGTAATCTGACATTTTTCTGCGCGGAAAAATCGCAGCACTTGCAAAACACGTGTTCACTTCAGAGCGTCTACCTCGTCACTGCATGGTCACAGGAAGTCACCTCTCATTTTTATCGGAAAGGAACGCTGCATGTATACTCTGGGTAAGAATTAAAGAAATCTCGGCGTCAGCATTGTTGAGAAGCTATTCCGGAAACTTTTTGATGACACCTCCTACACGTAAAGACAGTACACAAGTAAAGAAAGAAGGATCAAAAAAGAAACTACACACACACACTTTAATCTAGTTAGTGTGCGTGTATGGGGGAAATATACAGGATGTCCCAAAATTATACCGACAAACTTTGGGAGCTGACATAACATTATTTGAAACATATTTTTGTTAAGGCACTTTTTTCTGCGGTACTTCATTTAAGTGCCAGGCGAGTTAATGTCATTACTGCCTCCTAACCAGTTGGTTTAAATACGACAAAATGAACAACGCATGCTACAGTATTGTACGAGGTGTATTGCAAAACTAAGGTTCGTTTAGTCTAATAACAACATCACTCATGAGACAATGTTATTATTGAGAGTAATATGTGCCTACACATATACTTCACTTTTCGACATAATTGCCGTTGACATCTATGTTATATACCGGGGTGAGGTCAAAAGGTTTTGCAGCTAAAATATTAAATTTAGTTACCCCCCCCATAAATATTGGGGGACTAGACTCAGAAGCAAACAATAGGACCAGGAACTTAGCTGATAAATTTAAAGTAGGCGTGGGATATTCATAACATAAGTCACATTTAACACATTAACTGTAGTTTATTAAAATTGATAAGGTGCCGCTACATTGTTCACAACAGATTACAGAAAAACATTGGAGGGCGATGCCCCACACTCATATAGACGCACTCTTACATACACATCCACACGGCCTGAAGACACACACAAGACTGACGCTTACTAGTGACGCCACCGGACTGAGGAGGTGGGAAGGGAAATGCCACGTCGGACGGAATTCAAACTCCCAATGAAAATGATTAGTTCAACAATGTCATGCTACACAGCAATAATGTGTCGGACGCGAAACTGCACACACATACGCTACAGTATTGCAGGAGGTGTATTTGGAAACTAAGGTCCGTTTGGTCATAATAACAACATCGCTCATGATACAAGGTGTTTATTGACAATAATATGTGCCTACATATATACTTTAGTTTTCCACATAATTGCCGTTCACATCTATGCACTTGCTATAACGCTGCACCAGCTTCTTTAACCCCTCGGCATGGAAGTCTGCCACCTGGGACTTGAACCAGTTGGTAACGTTCGTCTCGAGTTCATTGTCGGTTTGAAATTGTTGTCCACCCAGCCACGTTTCAAATGCAAGAAGAGGAAATAGTAGCTTGGTGCCAGGTTGCGACTGTACGGAGGGTGATCAAAGAGTTCCCAACGAAACTCTTGAAGCTTCTCTTTGGTTTTGGCAGTGGTGTGAGGGCGTGCGGTGTCGTGGAGGAGGAGGATGCTAGACGACAGTTTCCCGGGGCGTCCATTTTGGATCGCAAGTCTCAGTTTGGTAAGCGTTGTACAGTACATGTCAGCTATAATTTTTGACCCACGGTGCATGAAATCAATCAAAAGGACGCCATTTTCGTCCGAAAATACGGTAGCTATCATTTTGCGATTCGTGTACGGCGATTGCTTACACCTTTTTGGTTTGGGTAAACCGGAACGGCACCACTGCATTGACTGTTGTTTCGATTCTGCGTTGGTGCACGCTATCCATGTCTCGTCGCCCGTAAACAATGTGGGAAAACAAACCACCTCCATCTTGTATATAGCGCTCCAAAAACTGTCGTGCAATAAGCATTCGTTGCTCTTTGACCTGTGAGCAGTTTTGGCACCCACCTCGCACAAAGTTTCCGATATCCAAGCTGTTTAGTGACAATCCTGTGAAGTGAGGTTTTAGCATCATTTGAGAATTCATTAACCAGGCCACTAATCCTCAAACGCCAATCACTTCGAAGGCTTTGGTCCAGTTGCTCAACGATGTCGTCAGTCCGAATACTGGGCCTACCACTTCGCTGCTCATAATGTACATTTGTGTGGCCACTTCTAAATTTTCGACACCAGTGTCGAATCTGTTTGTCACTCATGTCCGGTCCATATACGAGGCATAACTCAAGTTGGATGTCCGCAGCTGACGATGCTTCTTCCAGCAAAATTCTAATCAGACCGCGCAGTTGACAACTGGCGGGATCTATTGTCGCGGCCATTGCTATTTGCTCTCAGCGACTAGCAAACGCCTACTGCGTCACACCAACATTGCGGTGGTTCCTCAGGAATCGGTAGATAGTGCTGCAGGCGTGAAACGTTATTAATGCCTACGATCCTTTAAATATTGTTCACCAGACCTTAGTTTTGGAATATGCCTCGTATTTATCTCAGTAAAGTACACAATCTTAGGCCAAGAAACAAGAACAGAACACACAAACAAAACATAAACACCTCAGTGTTTACAGTACACTACAGCATTCCCATTCAAAGCAAATGTTGGAACGTACATCTATTGTGTTGAACACAAATAGTACATTGGCTTGTCATATCCTACCATACTCTCACAAAGACAACAGTCATTTCTCTAATTTCGCCAGCTGTGCAGGCTATGCGTGCCGCAAGTTTCTGTTCAGATTCAACAGGCGTGTCTAAACTGCAGACTTGATGTGTCTCCACAAAAAGAATTCAAGTGGGGTAAGGTCAGGGAAAATGTACATTCCATGTTGTAAATAAACAAATGCCCGGTTGAGAACATGTAGTATGCAGCATGTGTTGTGGAAAATAATAATGCACAGTTTCTAGGAAGCTAACATTGAGTCAAGAAGTAAACAGGATAAACCAACTGAAGTGCTTGTGTTTTGTTTCTTGCGTGTGTTCTCTTTTTGTTCCTGCTGCTGAGATTATGAACCTTACTACATACAGTACTGTAGTTGTGTATTTAAACAAACTGGATGGGAAGAAGTAATGACATTAACTCGTCTAGCACTTATACGAAGTACCGACGCAAAAAACGTGCCTCAACAAAAACATCTTCCAAACAATGTTATCTATCAGCTTCCGAACTTACTCGGTCTAATTTTGGGACATTCGGCATATAAATTTCAATAAGCATCACAAAGGTTTTCTGGTGTATAGTTATTAGGAGTTACAGTACTCGTCGGTAAGTATTTGAAGAGTTTGATTTTGAACTGAGAATAGTTTAGTGATGTTTTGATGTTAAAAGGGGAACTCGTATGCTTTCGCAGCACTATGCATTTTATTCCACATTTGGTAGAATTAACTGTTCTATAGAGATGTGATTGGCTGATCTTGTTTTGTAGCAGTGATCTTTTGAGGCAGTATTTTTAACACTAAAATGTTTTCAGTCTAATTGTATAATATATATAATTCAATAACAGCCCGTCTTGAAGCAATATATGTATGTAATAAATTTATAAAATGTATGTAACACTCATTGCATATGCTTATGTTAATGCATCCATGTGTAATAATGTTATATGAATATATTACGTAATTTAATAATGTAGGAGCTGTGGGAAATAGGTCAAAAATTGCTAACAATGAGGTAACCTTGAGGCAATAATGACTTTGAAGCTTTAACAATACTACTTCTGATTCTTGGAAGCAATAATGTAATTTTAGTGACAGTTTATGAAATAACCAATCAACAACCAGAAAAAGCTTTAGTCAAATGAAAATATTCTATTGGAGTAGGATTAGCCAATCAGAAATTGGAAAGGAGAAAGTTTTACAAATCTAGAAGTTAGTTGCGTGCAGATAGAGTTACTAACCAGACGCAAAAAGTCTCCTCAAGAAATATAATATGTATTCGTGCGAGACGAAAAATAAGGTTACGTGTTAAAAAGTGTAATTAATTAATAAAATGAATCTCACAGCTCTCTATATCAGTGAAGTGTTATTTAAATCGTATCAAGTATTAATAAAAGGAGTGAAGTAAAACAACAATCTGTGTAAGCCTACATTCTTATTGCATCACAAACCCTGCTAAGAGAAACGTGTCTCAAACAATAATACTGATGCAGCCGAGGCAAACATAAATATAAAATACTTAAGGAAACAGTCAAACTACAAAGTTAATACTTTTTTTAAAAAAAACTTGGGGCAAAGGCCACCTCAAAGTACATTTGGGTAGCGAAGGCTACCCGAAACTGTTTACTATACGTGCGGTTGCAACTACTACAAGTTCGGCTTCCAAACAGTTGAAATACGATACAACTTCTACTTTAAATCGGCTTTTCCATACGTGAAACAATAACATCTACACATTATTGTACTTGATAACTGAATTGGACTTTTCTTTCAGCTTTATGCATGACTAAAGATTCACGATATTGATAGAAAAAGAAGAATGACAGGATATTTGTTACTTTAAATGCTTCTGTGGAGGTGTTAAAAATATTGAGGCTAAAAAGTATTTTAATAGCTCCCTTTTGTTGGATTTCTGAACAGTTTGTAATTGATTATTATTGGACCATACTGCAGTTAAATACAGAAAATTGGGGTGCAGGAATGAAAATAGAGACTTCTTTTATGGCTATTATGGAGGTTTGTTCACGATCTATGGAAACACAATCAGACGAGCTCAATAGCTCCGCGCTGAAATACGTGCAACCGAATGAAAGTGTGTTTCCTCAGTTGTGTGCTGTTGTTCTTGCTGCCTCAAATGGCGTCCAAAATTAAAGCCATTCTGATAAGGGAACATTATTGCCCTTTCCCATGCAAGGCACTTGTTTTCTAAGATTATTAAGCAGTGCATGAGGCGGGGTTCGAAGTAAGATGGTTTGTTGTATTGTATTTCGACTGCTGGGGAGCCGAACTTGAAGTAGTAGCAACCGCACTATAGTAAAATGTTTCCGGTAGCCTTCGCCCCAAATGTTTAAAAAATGAACTTTGTAACTTTTACTGTTTCTTTAAATATTATGTATTTATATTTGCCTCGGCTGCGTCAGTATTTTTAGAGACATGAATGTCTTAGTAGGGAGGTGGTGCGACTGAAGAATGTAGGCTTTTACTTCACTCATTTTATTAATGCTTGAAACTATCTAATAACACTTCACTGATATAGAGAGAGAGCTGTGAGATTTTTTTATTAATCACTTGCACTTTTTAACACGTAAACTATTTTTGTCTCGCACGAATGCGTATTAAATTTCTCGAGGACACATCTCGCGTCCGGTTAGAGACACTGTCTACAACCAATGCGTCCAGTTATGAGCACTGTCTACAAGCAACTGACTTGATTTCTACCGCCTAAATTTGTAAATTTCTGTATTTAAAGTCTCTGATTGGCTATTCCTAATCCAATAGGATACTTTTATTTAACTTAAGCTTTTTTCTGGTTGTTGATTGGCTATTTTATAAACTGTCACAAAAATTACATTGTTGTTGCTCCAAGACTACTAGCATTAATACACTTTCTTACTCATCATTGCCTCAAGGTTACCTCATTGTTAGCAACCTTTAACCTATTATTCTCACAGCTCCTACATTATTAAATTACGTAATACATTCACATAACATTATTACACATGTATACAATAATATAAACATATACAATGACTGTAATATACACTTTTTATATATTGTTATATACACATATTGCTTTAATCGGGCTGTTATTATATTTTATATTACATAATTTTACTGAAATCATTTAAGTGTTAAAAATACTGCCTCAGGTTTTACCCTACCCAAGAAAGTGATCTCATGTGCACTCAACAAAATAGGTGAGGCCACACCAGGACTCGTTCCAAAGGGCAAGAAACAGGAAAATCCACGACCGGCCGCCAGTCGCACCTTGGAGATAATTTTTTAGGTGAAGGACCATGTCTCTGGACCAAATCCTGCAACTCGGAGGGTAGTTGCACTGTAATTCTGTTACAACTCTGTTAATCTTTGTTACTGCTGTGAACGCCATAATCAACCAGGATTTCAACCTATAAAACCTACAAAAAGAGCCAAGAATATAAGTTGTTGCGTAAACACATTGCAGAACGTGGCACTAACAGCAGAAAGCTTTATGAACGATACCTAACTGGTGAAAAGTGGATGTTTGTTGTCTTCTTAGATTAGGCATATGTTTATTTACGTGACTGCAACAAACTCTGGGCTGTATATTACTGATCAATGGAGAGAAAAAAGAATTTGAAAGTTGATATAAGAAAACTAACGAAACTTTCCCCAATGATTTCATGGTAATACCAAGGTACAGTTACAATGGCAAATTAACCATTTGTATGTACATAAAACATGAAATTCTACTCGGAATATTATCAGACTAACACCCTGATACCAATTTTTCATACGGAAGTCCCTGCTCTCTACGGTGCAGACGTTAATAAAGTCTGGTTGCATTAGATAAGGCATCAAGCTATACGTCTGGTTCAACCTACAAATTTTTGGGGAACGTAGAGAGAGAGAGAGAAATGGAAACACATTCCTTACCTTTCCGCGTTAAGCTATCTGATGCATCAGTGATTGAGTTTTGTGCATTTGGGTTACTGAGAAGCGCCCTTGGAGGCAGACGGCCGTGAACTTTGGATGGTCCCTGGACAGCTACCAGGAGAAATGGAATAAACTGGACATGCTTGTATTTCTTAGCAGTTTTCTCCAGTGAAAGCTGTGCTGCAGAGTATAGCTCAAGCTAAAGGCTGCCAGATAGAACATCACTGCTGGTGGAGGCGTGGTTTTTCATAAGCTAAGGGGATTTTAAGTTTGTTACCATAGATTCCAACAACCCTCCGTATCTAACTCTAAATCTTTAAGTTTGTACAATAATCGAATAACAGAGTTTATTTTGTATACGATATGTTCAATATGGTATGTGCGAGTCAGGGATGAGTCCAATGTAAGACCGAGGTACTGTAGTCCTCTGACGAGAAAACGTTTGCGGGGTGTTCTGCTCTTCGGAATGGTAAGGGAGCAACACTACAGTGTGGCAGTTCACGTAAATGTCATAAATAGATCTACTATCTACATTAAAAACATCGCGCAACTTTAGTATTCCAGCGTGTTTCACTTGGAGCAGTGTGTGTTTTCTAATGATTTATAAAGTTATTTACAATACCCAGTAAGAAAGAAAGAACTCAAGCCGGAGAAATAATTGCTGACATTGTTACAACTGTGAAGAGAAAGCAAACAAAAGCAACTGGTCATTCAGAATTACTAGCAAAAGAACTATGCTTTCTATGAGGACTTATCGTAATCTATATCAGCGCTAGAATTGTTGATGTTAACACATTTCTTACAGCCACATTCTCGTGAGAGGAACACAGTATGTAAATCTGTTTACCCTGTCTATAACATTATCTTTGATTTTACTTGACACGCTATTTGTACTTGGTCTAGAGAGTGTGTGAAAAAGCAAATATTTAGTCTCTTTTACATTAACGATTAGTTTTTTTTTAGGAACAATGTCAATAGTGTTGTAAGGTCAGTTTGCATATCTTTCATTACCCGTAATTCTGATTTATTTTTACAGAATAAGAAAATGTCATCTGCAATTAGAAATATATAAGAACACAATGTAAATTTATTGATACGTGGGTGCAAACAGGATGCAAACATGTGCAATCTATTTAGTTTCTCTACTCTGTAGTGTGTAGAGGAAGTATTGCGTTCCTCCCAAAACTTCGACTAGAAATTTCACTAAACACACCTTCAATTCAAAAAACAAGTATGTTTTTTAGAATAAGGTCTGAGTGTATGTGTGTGTCTTGATAGAGTAACTCAAAAACAAACGTTTGGTTAAATACGAAACAAAGGGGGGAAAAGTAAAGGTATTGACGAATGGAAGGGGCCCTCGAAATAGGGACAGAGCACCGCATGAAGACAACCTCTTGTGCTTCTTCAGTGATCCCTGGGAGGGAGAGTTGAGGTGAGACACTCGAAGAACGGCTAGATCCGGATGACGACGGGCACAACAAGGTCAATGTTTCCAGATTGAAAGCCGCCCGAACACACACATTGGGACCCGAGCCTCCGAGGAGTACCCGAAGGAGCACCTGCCTGAAAGCACCCAGAAGTGTGTGTCCATCCGAGCGGTCCCTGGAGGACGTCAGGATGAAATCTCTAATGAGCGTATATTCACCGTCCAGCCGCAACCCACCGAACACAGTTGCCTGTTCCTATAACCCTGAAAAAAATGACAAGGAAGATGTAGGCTACTGGAAATGAGGGGCAGGAGAGTCATATAAGATGAATCACTCCAGCATTCGCCTGCCGACCCGGAGAAACAACGAAAAACCCATGGGTCAGCATGGGCGGTTCAAACCCGGAACCTCCTGAGTGCGAGTTGCACACGTTACTCGGCAAACAAAGTGATATTGAATCACGGAAATTGGTATAAATCACTACTAATAACTTTGCCAGGTTTTGAAGTCGCCGCAAGCACTGTATCGTGTATGAATATCCGGTAGATATTGAATTAATTAATAATCGTAACACCGACCGTTATGCGTTACTGATTTACAATACCAGCTCTCTCGAAATACCAAATGACCTCTCTTGGATTCGAACCAACCGCGCCCGTGTATCCTAATTCCTTTTTCGACTAGATAAAGCAGGATACGTATCATTTATTGATGTGGTAATAAATATAACAGTAGAGAAACTGTGCTTCCTGGTGTTTTGTTCTTTTGCTATTGTTTCAGTCGTGAAATTTATGTGCTTCTCTTTCTTTCCTTATTCTTTCTTGCCATACATAGCAAAGCACAGTACGTACCACAAACAAAACTTGTAATCCGGGCCATACGTATAAACGTTCCTTGTAATGCGATAAATCAAGTCCGTTCCTGTGATAGGAAGCTAGCTTCTGAAAGGCAAGGCTCGTATTTTGTTGGCAAGCCTGCCGCCAGGCGCTCGAAACAATAAGCACACCACGTATAAACTTGCAGTACGCGTTGCCAACCTTATAGACGGCTTTTAGATCGTATTTCATGGGTGTATATGGATTTGGTTCTGTTTTATTGCGTTTCAGTGTTTCTGGAAATGTCCTCTTCCGCTCTGAATACTGCTGCTGACGCATAATTAGGTTCAGGGTGTACTGCTTACTGATGGGGCTGTTATGTTTTTTATTTTATAAATTTTCCATAATTATGTGTTGTCCTTAAAACATGCAATACAATTTGATCAAACAGAATCATTTAATGTAACATACATACATAATATGCCGCGTATAGTAAGTAGGAGAAGTATTGTATTCCACCCAAAAATTCAATACCGAGATTTCATCGGAAAAACATGTTTTGAGACCCCCTGAATCCAAAAAAAAACATTTTTGGAAAAATGTCCGTGTATGTGTCTGTGTGTCTGTGAAGAGCATAACTCAGAAACGAACCGTCGGATAAACACCAAACTTGGTATTTAGGTTCAGTATCTTCCAGAGATGCGACACGAAGGTTTTCAAGAAAATCC
Organism: Deroplatys truncata; assembly: GCA_030765065.1. Classification (NCBI taxonomy): domain Eukaryota; kingdom Metazoa; phylum Arthropoda; class Insecta; order Mantodea; family Mantidae; genus Deroplatys; species Deroplatys truncata. The sequence continues at coordinate 72,119,592 of CM060984.1, forward strand.
CCCACCCCAGATTACCCTTTACATGGAACATTTTTCGAAAATTTTAATTTCCTCAAAAATGGTTCTAACGATTTTGATTAAACTATCATATGTTTAAGATATTTTCATGATAAATGAAATGTATATCTCGAATTTTCTGAAAATTGATGCAGTAATTTGCATCATAAATTATTTAAATGTAAAGAGTGATTATAGTATGAATATGCATTATTATGTGACATTGATTTGAGATGTTTGTTGATTGTAATTATTGTTGGGAAGTAAGTTTATACTGCCTTACTGAAACTGACAATAATAGCGTGCAATAATGCAGCGAGGGGGGTGAGCTGTTTATCATTATTGGAAACGAGGAAGTTACGTAATATTGGCGCGTTTTTCTTTTAGAATCTTCTGGAACATTTCCCTAGAGCATATGTATTCATAATTTTCATTGGATATAAAAATAGACGCTAATGTTGGCGCGTTTTATTAGCCAATTGCAGCTCAGTTATAATCTTTATGCATATCGGTGTGTAGGTGTATAAAAGGTAGGTTAGAGGTAAAGACCCCGTCAGTTCATCAAAGTTCTTTGTACATTACACGTCGCATTCCCGTCAGTTCGTCGAAAATATTTTGTATGATACACGTCGCCTTCAGTCCAGAAGAAATATTACACGTCGGCTATCTTTCGCAAGTTACGCGTATAAGAGTTATGAAAAATCTCAAGTATGGTAAAGTTAATTATACAAAAGGTTGAAGTACGCGAATTAAGAGTGATCAGTAATGAAGTTATTATAACAGTTTCAGTTTGGCGAGTGTCAAGATCAATGTGTAAATGTGATAGTAAATGTGTTCGACAATAAAAGTGTAAAACAAATTTCTTCATCAGTGTTATCTTTGGATAAGAGACTCCCTTCCGTTTACACAACCTGTATAAAGAGAAGTGCTTGACCAAAAAGATCGTACCTAGCCGGAGGACAGAGAACCAAAATTAAATAAAATAACAGTAGCATTCTTTCAAATGAACACTAATACTGCCGCAAATTGCTAACACTAGATGGAGCTAACAAGCCTAACAAATGAATCACGTCACAAGATGGATTCACCACGTGGAGTAAACACAAATACACAAACATTATAAATAATACCGTCACAAATTGGCTCCCCAACGTGGGGCTCAACAACAAAATAAATAACATTAAAACCAACTTCAAATTGGCGCCCAACGTGGGGCTATAATAATGTTAAATAAATAACATTAAAACACCCGCAAATTGGCGCCCAACGTGGGGCTAACAAAACAACAATAATGTTTCTTCAAAATGTCTCCTAAAGTCTTCTTCGTTGTGAACGACTTTTACATAACTGTAAACCATAAGACATAGACAAAAAATGTAGATCTACATTTTTCTACACAAAAAATGTAGATCGCATTAAAATACACAGTTTATGTCATATACATTTTTGTTGTTGAGTGAACCATTTTCAAGATATTGCTTGTTATTCCCTTAAATTTTCCAATACTTATACTTTTTCTCAAATTCGTTGTTCATTTTTTGTCCTGGTAATTCAAAGAGAATGGAATACTGCACATAGCAACCACCTCTTAAAATATTTGAAGTTTGTACCCTACGTGGGGCGAACACTCCAAGAAACATATCTCCAGAAAATTGATGCCTAAACGTGTGTAACTGCTAGAGCAATTAAGCTCCTTCAAGTTTGGCTCCCATACGTGTGGCTGCAACGACATCAAGTTTTTACGCCCAACGTGGGGCTACAATACAACTTCTGCGGGTTTAGCTCCCATACTTGGGGCTGCAACAACATCAGTTCTCACCGTCATGGATGTCTGTCTTAGGGATGTTTTACAAACAAGTTTTTTGCAAGAAGTCCACGTGTTGTTGATGACATAATTTCGATCATTAAGGAGGCCTGCAAGAAACTGGTGCAAATAAGAATCCAGTAGTATAGTGTTCTCCAGTGTCAAATCTGGACTACAGCTGTATGTACACGCTGAAGCGCAGCATTTTCAATGTGCATAAAAGTAATCTAATATTTTATGTTTCTTCATAAATTTACTTATATTATGAAAGTGTTTCTTGACATACTTCACCATTCATTATCGTATACCTATCTATATCTATTTTATCACACTCCTCTATAAATAAATAAAAAACATCCTAAGCTGTAATTTAAACCTCGCACTGCTTCCTTTAAACCATTGTCATTTATTTTCTGTGAAGTATGTAGCTTTAGGCCAACTTGAAGTTCATGAATTGTTTTGTTATTATTTGCCCCAAATTTTGGGAGCCAATTTGTAGTAGGTTGTTGCTTCACGTATGGAAAGTTAATTTGGATAGCCTTCGCCCCAAGTTTAAAAATATTAGCTTTGTAATTTGACTGTTTCTTTAAATATTATATATTTATGTTTGCCTGCGTCAGTATTATTGTTAGAGACATGGATTTCTTTACAGGGAGTAGTGCGGATAAGAACGTAGGCTTACACAGATTATAATTTTTACTTCACTACATTTATTAATCCTTGACACAATTTAAATAACACTTCACTGATATACAGAGCTGTGAGATTCTTTTATTAATTACTTGCACTTTTTAACACGTAAACTATTTTCCTCTCACACGAATACATATTAAATTTCTCTAGGACACATCTCGTGTCCGGTTAGGATCGCTGTCTACAAGCAACGCGTCCAGTAATGAGCACTGTCTACAAGTTCTTGACATGATTTCTACCGCCTAAATTTATAAATTTCCGTATTTCAAGTCTCTGATTGGCTATCCCTAATCCAATAGAATACATTTACTTAATTTAAGCTTTTTTCGGTTGTTGATTGGCTATTTTATAAACTGTCACAAAAATTACATTACTGTTCCTCCAAGAATGACTAGTAGCATTATTACACTTTGTTACTCATTATTGCCTCAAGGTTACCTCATTGTTAGCAACTTTTAACCTATTATTCTCACAGCTCCTACATTATTAAATTACGAATACATTCACGTAACATTCTTACACATGTATACAATAATATAAACATATACAATGACTGTAATATACACTTTTTATATGTTGTTACATACACATATTGCTTTAAGGCGGGCTGTTATTATATTTTTTATTATATAATTTGACTAAAATCATTTAAGTGTTAAAAATACTGCCTCATCTGTGAGAATTTACAACTCATTCACAGCAACGCTATTTTCCTGAAAAATTTGCTCTAACGATTTTGATTAAAATGCCAAGTATTAAATACATTTACATGACAAATAAACCGTATATATTGCATTTTCTGGGAATAGCCTTTGAAGTTCTCTTCATTCGGAAGTGAGTTTATGTATAATATTGTTTAACTGGTAAATTTAAGCGTTAGACGGAAACGTACTACATAAAAAATGTAGATGTCTTTAAAACACATAATTCATTTCAAGTATACTTTTTTGTGGCATTGGAAATTTCTTAGATATCAGATATTAGTGGTTCGAATGTTGAATACTTAAGACATTCTTTTGAAGTGCATGTCGCTTTTCAGATGTTTCTCGCGATGTCATGGGAACAGTAATGGAATTTCGAGGTTAACATATATCATCCAGTTCTTAAACATTTGATTATCGCGATTCCCTTTGTATCTGTAACTAAATGCGTAATGCAGCTATTTCCGGAAAGGTTTGTGTCAATTAAAATGAAGTAGATGGAAAATAAACTTTCGTAATAATAATTTTATACCCCACTAGAAGTCAATGGGGTAGAGAAAGTCATGTGAATGCGACAGATCAGGTGTTTTTTCTTTTCTTTCCTATATCACTTCCAGCGTTTAAACAGCGTTGCTCTAGTGCCTCCTAGTTTTTCTAAAATGGATGCGGAGAAGTTTGTAACTCGGATTGACCGCAGTTTCTTCTGGAGTACCGCATACACGTAACCGCGTGCTAGCACTGCTTGGAGGGTTCGATTTCGAGAGCAGTTAAGCTCAAGATGGATTAAGGCAATTTTGGGGGGGGGTTTATCTGGAGCCATTAGAAGCGTTTGACGGTACAACCAGTTCCACATGTTACGCATCAAAATACATGCTATCAGGCGATGACGTATATCCACATTCCGGACAGTTTGAAATGTTGAAAATTGTATGCATTTATATTTGGACGCTGTGGCTTCCTTCTGATTTTTAATAACTATATTACATATACATATACATGAAATGAAACGCATCCAAATAAATCGGTTATAGCAGAGGTTTTTTGCAACGAAAATCTAAAAAAAAAAAGTTTCTGATGTGTTGCACTCACATGACTTTCTCTACTCTTGTACAAACTATTTTTACAAACGCTTATTCTACATCTACTTCATGTTAATCGAGATGTTAATCTTATTGCTAATTTTCATATAGGTACAAGAGGAACATGGTAGACTTTAAGCGATAGTCAAATCTTTTAAGAACTGGTTGCTATGTGGAGCATTCCGTTCTCTTTGTGTGTCCAGGACATAAAAAATCCAATAACGAATTCCCATTTGAGAAATTGTGTAAGTATTGGAAAATTCAAACAAATAACAAGGAACATCTCAGAAATGGATCATCGTCAAAAAAACTCTATATGACATAAGTTGTGTGTTATAACGAGATCTACATTTTTTGTGTAGTAAAAGTTTTCTATCTCTTACGGCTTAACAGTTATACGAAAGTCATTCAAATATAAAGGATTTTTGGGGACATTCCCGCAAAATTCAGGATATACATTTCATTTTTCATTAAAATATCTTAAATATGTAATATTTTAATCAAAATCGTTAAAGCCATTTTTGAGAAAATAAAAATTTTCGAAAAAAGTTCATTGTAAAGGGTAGCCTAGTGTGGGGGATTTTCTTGAAAATGTTTTTGTCGCATCCTTGGAAGATGATAAACTCAAATACCAAGTTTGGTACTGATACGACTTTTCATTTTTGAGTTATGCTATTTACAGACAGACATACACACGGACATATTTCCAAAAACACTTTATTTGGATTCAGGATATCTCATTCCGTTGAAATCCCGGTATCGAATTTTTGGGTGGAATGCAATACTTCCCCATCTAACTATACGTAGCAGAGGAAGTAATAACTTAAAGAAAAAATGTAAATACCGAAATCAGGGTTTTTAATATCGGTCTTGAAAGTTGTATTTCTTATAGCTAGACATAGCAATTTTTAAGTATTAAAGCTACAAAAGGAAAAGAAATTGAACTTCATTGAACTTAACGTAGTAACGTCGCAAGTACCAAACCAACCCCACCCTTCGTAAAGTCTGCTGGTATTTACAGACAGCACTCAACAGATCACGTTTACCTGACCATCAGTGATTCATACCTGCTGCTGTTGGTATTGACATAATAGTTACAGTGTGGATAGGTATAATGATGGTTCTAAAACCAAATCAGGAACGGGGTCTGGGTACCTTAGCTACAGTTTTCCAGGCTGAGGTTTATGCAATCCTAGCCAGTGTCATGGAAAGCATTAAAAGGAGATATAAGAATAGAAGTGTTCTTATGCTCTCAGACAGTCAAGCTGCTCTTAAAGCACTTGAATCACCATCAATAAAATCAAAGCTCGTCTCAGAATGCCGGGAATCCTTAATGACACTGGCTGAACACAATAAGCTTCAACTTATGTGGGTGCCAGGACACATAGGTATACCAGGCAATGAGAAAGCAGATGAAGCAGCCAAGATTGGCAGTGAAATCCCATTTTTTTGGTCTGGAGCCTGTACTGGGGTTGTCCTACAGACCAGTGAAACAGGCTATTAAGTGCTGGGCTCAAGCAGAACTCAAGAACTACTGGAACTCCATTGAGGGTTGCAGACATTCCAAGTTGTTTATTACAGACCTGGATAACAGCAGGGCAAAGTACCTGCGCGGTCTTAGTAGAAGAAGGCTTGCATGGGCAACAGGATTCATTACAGGACACTGTGCCCTAAAGTTTAATCTATACAGAATGGGATTGTTTAACAACCCTATCTGTAGTAGATGCCCAGAAGGAGATGAGACTGTTACTCTTCTGCTATGTGATTGCCCTGCTCTTGCGAATCAAAGAGCAAGTATTTTGGCACTTTCCAAAGATAGATGAACTATCGATAGCCTCAGTTAGCAGTCTGGTTAAGTTCATAACGAGCAACAGACTACTTAACTGATGAAAGGGGGATGCGCAATAGATGTTTAAGGGCGCAGTGCTTGGGCATAAAACCCACCCCTTTTTTCAAACTACAACTACTACAGTGTTGATAACTTTGAAGCTAACTCTCAAGCTGTCTGAGCCTGCTCATAGTTTTGAAGGGTGTTTGAAAGTGCTAGTTACTAGTAAATTATACTTTTATTAATTAGCTATAGTTTGAGAATCTATGTGAACATTTTTAACGTGTATGATACTTTAGCCTTTCATACGAGCAAACAGTGTACTCTAAGCTGTGTAATATTAGGATGATGGAGGGGGAAGAGGGGAAGGCATGCAGCAACTGATATAAGCTATACGCGACGGGTCTGGAAGTAAAATAAAGCATAGTATTACATTTCTCTTTTCACTGTGTGCGGAAATGGAGTCTTCCAACTGTGTAATAGGGTAGGGGGGTGCTGCTCCTATTTGAAATGCAAATATATCAGATTCTTGCTTCATGGATGTGATTTTTGTATGCGTATTCAAAAGAAGGTAATAGGATATCACTGCGATGCCAGTTCTGAGAATTAGAAACGTGCTTTGCCACTGAAAGAGACTGTAGAATATGAAGAGTTGTTCGTCATAATCTAGGCATATCTCTGAATGGCATGCAGTCCTTCATTTGAAGCTAGTGTCTTTAAAGTCAGTGTACCTTCTAATTGCCTGTTCATCATAGACTTTAATGTTTGTGTGAACAGCTTTTCCCTCTTCGTGGCATTCATTACAAATCATCTCACAGTTATCGTCTATAACGTTTTGCCTTTGCTATCCTGAGGCATTTCAACCCTACTACTCTTTGTATAGGAACAACGATGATGGTTTCTAACAGATTATACAGTAGTAACAGCAGGGTAACAGTAAACCTTATACAAGGAAAATCAACTAAAACTTGCACCGCAAATATTTCGCAAAAGGAAAGTGCTATTGATGTGCAGTTTTCACAGCATTGATTGGTAGTCAGGGGCTCGTACATTCAGCCTATAATCAGATTTTAATAATACTGAGAAAGTGTATTTTTAGCAAACATACAATTTTTAAATAGAACAATGCCTAGTTACATCAAAAGAATAAAGGTAAGGTAAATTAGAATGCCAGTGGAGTTTGTTGCAAGATTCTAGTGCAAGTAGTTTACGAGAAATCTTATTTTGAAACTTTTACGCACCGATACTTGTACAACCTGTTGTAGCACAAACTAAAGAAAAACAAAAGGGAATTACAATACTTCTGTGGATTCTTACAAGTAAAGAGAACATAGCCCTTCAAAGGTTGTGTTCAAAATGACCACCGGCAGCTTCAATACACGCTTCCAGTCTGTTATAGAGAGACTGCTGCACACGTTCTAGCATTTCAGGACAGGCAGCAGTAATACGTTGTTTCATATCGTCTGGTGTAGTCGGTACATCCTTGTAGACAGTGTCTTTCAGCCTTGCCCACAGAAAAAGGTCTAAATTGGTCAGATCCGGTAAACGGGCCGGCCAAGATACAGATCCTCTTCGTCCAATCCAACGATTTGGAAACAATACGTTAAGACAAGCTGCAGTACTTCGTGCACTATGGCCTGGACAGCCATCATGTTGGTACCACAGGTTCCTTCTAGTCTGCAAAGGAACGTCTTCTAGCATCTGTGGCAGATGGTCTGTCAGGAGGCTGCAATACTTTTGCGAGTTCTTTGTTCCTTCTATGAACAAAGGGCCTATGAGCTGATGGTTCACTATCCCACACCACGTTTAAAATGGACGCTGATGTTCCACCTGACGAAGCCAACGGGGATTATCAACAGACCAATAGTGCATGTTTCTGCGGTTTACCTGGCCATAATTAGTAAATTTTGCCTCGTCACTAAAGAAGATACATGATGAATCTGGAGTATCATGTTTTAATTCCCATGTACAAAAGTTAACACAATTATCAAAATCCTTACAGGTTGATAAATAATTGCCGAGATGGTTGAAGTCTATTGGGACACGTTTCCGCATACACCGTACAGGAACGAACTGCATTCTTCCTACACTCCCCATACACCATGAGCATGTCGGCTTTTTCTGCATTAGTAAACCCCATAACTCCCGACTTACTGCTTGAACAGTCACAAACTAACTGACCAAAAAGTCGCAACAATCAATGAACAGAAAACACAATGCAAACAAACATAACAATATCGTACCTAGCAACTAAGGAAGTTGAATGGGACAAACAATTGTCGGGATGGAAACTTTTCAAAATACGATTTCTCGTAAACCACTTGCCCTAGAATCCTACAACAAGGACCATTGAAATTGTAATTTACCTTACCTTTATTCTGTTGATGTAAGTAGGCATGTTTCATTTAAAAAATTGTATGTTTGCTCATAAAATTCACTTTCACAGTATTATTAAAATCTGCTTATGTGCCAATTGTACGAGCCCCTGACTACCAATCAATACTGTGAAAACTGCACATCAATAGCACTTTTCATTTCCAAAATATTTGCGGTGCACGCTTTAGGTGACTCAGCTTGTATATAACATTATATATGCACGTCGTTCATTTCTAGTTGAAATAATACGATTATTGATAACATAATGCACCGTGAAAAAATCTAACATCGTAATTTTTGCTTTTTATTATATTTACACACAATACTTTCATTTATTGCTTTTCATTTACTAATTTCAGCAACATTTAAATACTCTAGTCTGTAATGCATATTTGTGGTTATCTCAAAGTTTTTCCTTTTTCTACTACGTATACCAAGTACGGGAAGTATTGCATTCCATCCAAACCGAGGTTTCACCGGAAATACATGTTTTGAAGCCCTCTGAATCCAGATAAAGCATTTTAAGAAGCATTTCCGTCTGTGTGTCTGGGAACAGCATAACTCAAAAACCAACAGTCAGAGAAATACTCATTTTCGTATTTAGGTTCAATATCTTCCAAAGATCTGTCACGAAGACTTTCAATAAAATACTTCCACCCAAAATTACCCTTTACATGGAAAGTTTTTAGAAATTTATTTTCTAAAAAATGGCTATAACAATTTTAATTAAAATTCCATATATGAAGGATATTTACATGACAAATAAACTGTATACTTTGAATTTTTGGGAAGCCTATGAAGTCTTCATTCGGAAATAATTTTCTATACTCTTATACTGATAAACATTAAGCGATATACGAAAACTTACTACACAGAAATGCAGATCTCTTTAACCCTTAGCTGCGCAAATTATTTTTCGACATATAGCACTCCTACTCTAATTCCTAAACCGGTTTTTATACCCCTATCGCAGGCACTTTAATGTAAGCCATAATTGTTAACGCGAGACGAAATGTACTGGCCATCCATTCAAAGCCAAGCATTGTGAATTCGAATCCCAGTGATTGCAGTGAAGTGTGCCTGTGGTAAAGGATGGGGAGGGCCCACGAAAATTAAACGGTGAGATGACAAAAACGAACACTATAATAGTAATTAAGTTTATAAATGTATTTATAGTATAAGAGAGCTATGATGTTAAATGCTAGTATAAAATGAAAACAACAACAAAAACAATTGAAATATTCTATAAATAAATTCTTAATATGCATTTTACATGTCTGCAAAGCAGCGCATTTAAGGGTTAAAACAAACAATTTATTTAAAATAAGTTGTTTTGTGGCATAAGCCGCTTCTGACATATCGGTTATTAAAATTTCGAATTGTTCATTATTTCGTCATTCTCTTAAAGCTCTTTCAACATTCAATTGTTTCTCGAGATTGCATGGTCAGCTTATAGTGTCCAGTTCTTAAACATTTGACTATCGCTGTTCCCTTTGTATGCATAACGAAATGTACAGTGTAGCTATTTCTGCAAAGTGTATTTGGATTGAAATGTAGTAGATAGAAAACTAAGCTTGCGTAAGAATAATTTGTATACCCATTAATAAACAATAGAGGGCAGAGAAAGTCATGTGAATGTATCACGTCAGACCTTTCTCAGTATGTTTAATTGTTTACAATCTTACTGAACAATTAGTAATTTTTATAAAACGTCAGTGATGATTACTAAACAAACTCGCATGACAGTTTTTTAAATCACCTATTTGCTTTATTCCTATTAGATATCTTTATAGTTTGACCCACAAAGACTTCACTGAACTACCCGAACCTAAAGTCTCATATGTTTGAAATATTCACACGAGTAATCAAATACCAATGCTGAATTTTCTGTACATATCCCAGTTAACTGCGTATACTTTTATATAACTATGTAACTATAATAGATGTACAAACGTTCTACTATAGAAACATTTAGAGTAGATTAAAACAAATAATTTTTGTAAAATACAGCTTTACTGTTACCACTAAACACCGGCAGTAAGTAGAGGAGGTTTTGCACTCTACCCAAAAATTTGATATCGAGATTTTAGTGGAAATACTCGTTTTGAGAAGTCCCTGAAAACCCCCCTAAAGTACTTTTAGAAAAAGATCTTTCTGTGTGTGTGTGTGTCTGTGAACAGCATAACTCAAAAACGAAAAGTCGGTTCCAAGGACGAAACGCGAAGATTTTAAAGATACTTTCCCCACACTAAACTACCCTAAGCTGGAAACATTTTCATTACTTTTTATTTTCTTAAAAATTACTCTAACGAGCACGATTAAAGTTAATTAAATATGTTTAAGGTATTTGCATAACAAATGAAATGTATATCTCGATTTTTTGGAATAGCTTGCAAAGTTCTATTCAGTCTGACTAGCATATAATTGGTAAACCGTAAGAAATAGATAGTATTTTAATATACGCAAAATACAGATGGACTGCCTCTGTAGTCTGGTGGTTAATATGATTGCTTTCAAATCCGGTGGTCCCTGGTTAGATTTCCGGCTAAGGGCGGGAATTTTTCTTCAGCCAGGTTTATTCATCTTCCCTACAGACTGAAAGTATGGTGATAGTATAAATGTGTGTGTGTGTGTGAATGTAAGGTTTATAAACAAAACCCAAAGTAAACAAACTCGAAGATTAATACAACAGTGAACATCATTGACATTGAGCAATTGTTCCAAAGGAATGCCGCCGATATAACCTTAATGTTAAAAGCAGCATACAAGCAAAATAAACATCTATATCTCGTTAAAGCACATGATTTATGTCAAATACATCCTTTTGCTGGAGTTAACCATTTTCCAGATATTCCTTGTCATTCTTCCACTCGTGGTCATCCAAAGAGTATGAATTTCAAACAGAAAAATTAGTAGAAGAGTGAGTAGAGAAAGTCGTATGAATGCAACACTTTCCCCCGTAGCGTTAGCCGTTTTCATAATATATTGCACAATGTTTATATTTTCCCAAACGTTTCAAAGTTTGAAATTTCACGACCTACGATAAAACATGTGAATGTTGTTTCTGTGTATTGCATGTAACAAGCATGTATTAACAATTATTTTAAGTAAAAAAAAAATTCCATAAAGTAAAGTGGATAGCAGAATTACCTTTATATAAATCTGCAATTGTTCAAAGGATATTCCATATCAGGCCTTTTAACGTTAAACGCAGTAGTGGAATTCATTTTTAAAACACAAAGATGTCTAAAAATGTTATATACATATGAGAGTAATATGTATTAATACACCCTACGTATTTGCTTAAAAATTACCGGAATTATCTACCTACTTCAGTTTGGCTGAAATTATTATGTTACAAATATTATTATGTACGCTTTCCGAACTAGTTAGCTGTTGAAGACTCAGTGTTCAAACCAATGCTTCATAAGCAGCCGGTCAAAGGCTAGCGGCTCATAGAGTGGAAACGCCGAATTGTTACGTCAGACAAAGGGGTAAGAGAATGTTCTGCTAACAGTACAGGGTTGCTACCTTTTAAAATCCTCTTAGGAAATTGTGAGGAAACTCACAGTTAAGCTTCAAACAGATCATTTAGAAAAGTGGATTTCTTTGCAATCAGCCGCTGCAAAGCCTTGGTTGAAATCCGACAAATCGTTTTGAGAGAGACCAGAATCAAACATCTGAAGAAAGTAGAGAAAGATAATACATAAGCCAGGTTTGGCTTATCATTTCTGAGATAAAGCTTAAAGGGATGAACATATTCTCAAAAGCTTAAGGTTACCTGAAGCCTATCCTCACAGTCAACATAAAAATGTGAGTTCAAACATTTCAGAAACAAATATAAAGCAAAAGTGGTGTTACATCTAGCTGAAACAAAATACGGATAGGAAATGGTCTCTCTTAATGGATTATACTTTGTATGGTGTAAGGAACCACAGCTGGTCTAACACATTTTAATATGATTGGTGTCTCGACGTTATAAACCAGGAATGAATGAGAAATAAGTTATCTGTTACATTAAATTAAACAATAACCAAATACAACGCTACAATATTATAACGACCCGAGTTGTTACAATATTGGATCCAGAATTCTACACAGGAAGGGTAGCTCAGGGTATAAGCAAATTCACTAAGGTCTGAAGGGAAAGGAGATGATGGAAGGGCAGAGTTACTAACACTGAATCCGTCTATATTGTGGTAAAGGGGTTTATTCTACTTGCATTATCGTGAAGGGCCTTGTTTAGCCACTTCAATAAATGTTTCCGGCTGGTCTTGAAGTTCACCAAAATAATAAACACTAAACGACTCTGGCGACTTAGACTGTAGCGTCAGAGCGTCTCGACTGAGGTACTGAGAGGTACAGAGAGTGTGACCTACTTAGGGCTAACTTATATTGCTTTCTGATGCCGACTACAAACACCTCAGCATTCTACTGCAATAGATTTCCCACCTGCCCTGTTTTCAACACCTTTACTGAGAGATTTCTGGCTTCCTTAACGGTCTCACTGTAGGACCGTTTAAATATTTATGTGAAACAGACACAGAAGCAAAGTCTAAAATTATGGATTTCATCGACATACACTACGTGATCAAAAGTATCCGGACACCTGGATGAAAATGACGTACAAGTTCGTGGCGCCCTCCATCGGTAATGCTGGAAGTCAATATGATGTTGGCCATCCCTTAGTCTTGATGACATCGTTCACTCTCGCAGGCATACTTTTAATCAGGTGCTGGAAGGTTTCTTGGGGAATGGCAGCCCATTCTTCACAAAGTGCGGAACTGAGGAGAGATATCGATGTAGGTCGGTGAGGCCTGGCACGAAGTCGGCGTTCTAAAACATCCAAAAGGTGTTCTATAGGATTCAAGTCAGGAATCTGTGCCGGCCAGTCCATTACAGGGATGTTACTGTAACCACTCCGACACAGTCCGTGCAGTATAAACAGGTGCTCGAACCTGATGAAAGATGCAGTCGCCATCCCCGAATTGTTCTTCAACAGTGAGAAGCAAGAACGTGCTTAAAATATCAATAGGTCTGGGCTAAACACGCAAAACAATAAAGGGTGCAAACTCCCTCCAGGAAAAACACGACCACATCATAACACCACCACCTCCGAATTTCACTGTTGGCACTATACACGCTGGCAGATACGTTCACCGGGCATTTGCCATACCCACACCCTGCCATCGGATCACCACATTGTGTACCGTGATTCGGAACTTCACACAGCATTTTGTCACTGTTCAATCGTGTAATGTTGACGCTCCTTACACCAAGCGAGGCGTCGTTTGGCATTTTCCTGCGTAATGTGTGGCTTATGAGGAGCCGCTCGACCAAGGAATCCAAGGTTTCTCACCTCACGTCTAACTGTCACAGTACTTGGATTGGATCCTGATGCAGTGTGGAATTTCTGTGTGATGGTCTGGATAGATGTCTGTCTATTACTCTTTACGACGCCCTCCAAATGTCGACGGTCTCTGTCAGTCAACAGACAAGGTCGCCCTGTACGCTTTTGCACTGCACATGTCCCTTTACGTTTCCACTTCACTATCACATCAGAAACAGTGGACCTAGGGATGTTTAGGAGTGTGGAAATCTCGCGTACAGACTTCTGACACAAGTGACACCCAATCACCTGACCACGTTGGAAGTCCGCGAGTTCCATAGAGCGTTCCATTCTGATTTTTCACGATGACTAATGACTACTTAGGTCGCGGATAATGAGTACCAGACAGTAGATGGCAGTACAATGCACCTAAGATGAAAACCGTATATTTGTGGGGGTGTCCGGATACTTTTGATCACATAGTGTACCTCGGCAAACTGAATTCCTTTGCTGAAAAATAATATACAAGAAGGAATCTATTATTTCAATCTATTTGATAGTCTCAATATTCATTTGGGTTAAGAGGAGCAGCTCATTGTATTGACCGAAGGTTCTGAAAAGTAATGGATTCTACAGCAATAAATTTTAATTATTTTCAGAGGCGACAGATAATTCTCCAGACACTAAACTCATTAAAGTACCAACTAACATAAGAGTGAAGTTTTAAAGTCTAAAAACATCTTGTACCCTTAAAATCAATTTTTAATACTCCTTATTACTTAAATGGCTCCTTACAGTGCAAACGTTTGCCAATTACTATGATTATGCATAAAATTATTTCTTGAAATTAACAGAAAGTAAAAATAAGAAAGTTACTGCCTTCAGAAATAATTTTTATTCACTGAAATGCATAGAAAGCAAGAGGTATATAGGCTGGAATTATTCTAAATTAGTTCATGCTATGTTTGGAAGTCGTTTAATTATTTGGCAAAACGTATATGTTAGAAACACAAATTTCATATTTGGTTCCAACACTGTGAAAATGTCAAAGCAACAATTTTCTGTAGATCATTAAAAAGCATCCTACGTTTCTTTTCTTCCTTTCTGTATTTATTTCTTTTCTGGAATTACTCAAGCAATTTATCTAACAATCTAGAAGTTTGTTGTAGAATATAACGCAAACATACGGTAAAAAAAGGTCAAGTTAATTACTTAAGAAGTACAGAACTTCCAATTTTCACAAGTTGTTTTCCTTCAACAAGTATTTATGTTCAGTATAATAATGATAATAATAAGAATAATAATAATAGTAATAATAATAATAGTAATAATAATACATTTGAGGATGGAAACCCGCATGGCACAGTCGGAGAAGTATTGGAAGAGGCTTTAACTGGCTACTCTTCGAGAACATTCGTCATATACATTGTGATTAATTCTAGAAAATTGTATTAATGGTCTCCCTAACAACAGGGGACTATAAAAAAGACAGCAGAGAATAAATCTGAGTCAATTACGAAATAGATGCAAGCGAGTTACGAGCGATTTGTAAGTGAAAGCTGCAAAGCGAGGCTTGTAACATCTTTCTCGTAATACATAAAATGTGTTACGAGATAACGGGTATTATAATTTTTCATGTTATTTATTATTATTTATATTAATTGTTATTACTCATCTAACAAGAACCACTCTTTAGCATTGTTACCCTGCGACTATCTTTTGAAATGACATAAGCAAGAAGTCAATTAAGGGAAAATGTAGCAAGATTTCTTAAAAAAAACTGGTTTCTTTCTAACACTTTATTGATAGATTAGACATTTGAACACATATTTCAAGTTTGTTTTCCACCTCTAAGTTCATTTAAAATTTAAATAGGTACCTTAGTAGTGCAGCTGTGGCACACTCCTTTTTCAAACAGTTATAAACGCTGTGTTCTATGTGTGTTTATATTGCCATTTATTCCTTTACTATTCTAAATTATTTTGAATAACATAAGTGATTTATGATAAGGGACCACAAAAATCATTATTCAGAATGCAGTATATTCTTTTAAATAAAAGTTAGTATAGTAATATGTTTCGAAAACTTACACAAGCGGTCTCACACTGGGTGATTCTACGTGCCCCGCTATCATCCACGCATGTCGTACACCGATTACTTAACCTGAGCCCGCCCCATCCTTATCCATAGGCAAGATAGAGTCCCAGCGAGCCTACGACATTCCACAAAGGCACATTTTCGGCCGTGAAATACAGTGTGTCTTAACGGCAAGGAGCAGTTCAGGCAGGTTTTAATATTTTCTTAAAAATAAAAAAAACAATATTTTAAAACTATGTCTGCGGAAACTTTCTACATATAATATAGGTAAACTTTGTGCAAAATATCAGCTCCATATCTATAATAAATATTGCTAGAAAATGTTCCTTATCTTCTGCAAAGTCAGGTTAGGTTAGGTTAGGTTAGCTTAGGTTAGCTTAGGTTATAACAATTTATAACTCGGTTCCTCCGGAGCGAATGATCGCTAATTTTGTGGAACTTGAAGGCGTTATTCTAAACCATTCTACAAAATGTCAAATTTTTAGCTAAACAACTTTGTGCTCTATTGTTTTTAATACTTAGACCTGTATATTCTCTTAAATGGCTATAAATACAGTACTTAACATTCTTATTCGTACACTTCAATTTTCTGAGAAAATACTTTAATATTTGTTAGAAGACAAAATTTGATTAGTATGTTTTTCATGCATGTTGAACAATATAACAAATGCTGCATTAGGAATTAACTAAATACTAACATATGAACTTACAAACCAAATTAAGTAAAATTGTAAAAGAAACATGACCATGTTTGTACAACCTTTCTATTCGTACATTAGAAGAAATAGTTTACTAACAAAGACACCACTGATAATGTAACACTTTGTTGGGTACTCCTTGGCTTTAATAACCGCCTCACACCTTCTCTTCATATAAGTAACCAGGTTTTTGCATTCTTCTGGCCTGATTTTATTCCATTCTTCTTCCACAATACGTTTAAGCTCTTGTTTATATTTTCCTCTGATTTTACGGACTCGTTTCTTCAGAATTGTCTACAGATGTTCGATTGGATTCAAGGTTGGACTCTGAGAAGGTGTTTGTAGTGTGTTGGGTACATTCCATATCAAACAATTCATGTTCAGTCTTGCCTCGTGTTTACTATCATTGTCCTGCTGAAACCTATAACCAGGTGCTATGACCATTTTCTGGACACTCTTCTTTACATTGTTCTTTAAAATGTCAAAATACACTTATTTGTCCATAGTGGCATCAATAAATTGTGTATTATCAACACGTTGGATGGCATACAGGTCCAGAGCATAATGGAACCACCACCATCTTAACAGTGGGAAGAGTCTTTCTGGGGTCGTTATCAGAATTTGCTTTTCTCCAGACCCTATTTAACCTTTCTGCCCCAAAGAGGTTTATCTTAGTCTCGTCTGTTCCAAAAGTTCTGATCCTTATGAATATGAACTTTAGCAAACGCAACTCGTTTCTTCCTGTTCGCTGCACTTACATAAGGCTTCTTCCTTGGTGTTCGGCCATGGTATCCATACTTCCATAAGATATGACGAAGACACGTTTTCTGCTAATAGTTTGTGATTGAGGAATACTTAGTTTTGGATTTTCATGGATTCGGCTTCCAATGAAACGTTCCTCTTGTGCATTCAGCCTACTTTATTTAACTTTTCTTTGCCAATTCTTTGTAGAACCTTGCTCCCTAAATGTTTTGACTACGTATTGAATGGTAGAGTGAGGTTTATTTACTGTTTGTCCGATTTTTCTAAGAGAATACACTCTAAGTGCCAAGTTTATAATTACTTGCTTCAGATCAAAACTAAGCTCCTTTTGCTTACCCATTTTGATCGCTACTGACAGAAAGTATACAACTGCGACCGCAGTAGCCTAAGCGACCTTTGAAAAACGTGCATGTTGAAGCTGTTTACAACACTGTGGTCATTCTTAACTACTGTACGAATAGGAAAGTTGTATAAAATTGGGGGATATTTCTTTAACATTGCTGTTTCATGCAATAGTGTAAGTTTTGAAATTTTTTTGAATTAGATGCATCAAGTACGTATAAATGACTCACAGAAAAACACAAAGTTTTAAGCAAGTATAGAATAACTTTTTTATTGAAAACCTGGTGTGTACGAATAAAAATGTTATATACTGTATGTAAGAGGGAACGGGTCACATACCAAAGTGTACCTGCATTCCTTTGAGATAATGCGTATAGAAAAGTTTTCTTAATTCGTTCTCACCTTAATCCCCTGCGGATAGCTTGCCGGAGCCCATCATGTGTCACTTCTATTGATGAAATTCGTAACTGTGTTATTAGAACCTCTGGTTCGATTTCACAAGCCATTATCGTCTCCTAGCGCTTAATGCAGCAATAAAAACATTTATAGAGGCTCCGGTTCTGTTTTCATTACTGCGTAGTGTATGGAGTGTATCTCATAGCTCGACAGTCCCGGTATCGATTGGAGCCAGCGGGTTCGGACTCCACGACTTCCCTTAATGCTATCAGCGCTTTTGACTTTCCCTGGAGAAGTCAATTGTAATATATTGTGTTGAATAACCTATAAAATATTCCAATAAATATCTATAAGTAGTAATTTAAAAACAATCACTTTTAAAATAAAGTTTTCTAAATACAAATACAAAAAAAGTTTAGCCTCATAGGCAAATTTATTTTACCATAAGAGATAAAAATATGATGTTCGTTCATATGACTTTCTCTACACTCTATCGTTTATTAGTGAGTATACAAACTGTTCTTACTAAGCTTATTTTTCATTTTACTTCATTTTAATCCAGATAAATGTCTTGGCTTAATGTTCCATACTCTTTCCATGCAGTTGCAAGAAGCAATTGAATATCGACAGGACTTCAAAAGAATATAAAGTATTGAACCATTCGAACCTTTATAGCGAATATCTTAGAAATGACTTATGCCACAAAAAAGGTTATTGGAAATAAATTGATTACTTTAAAGAGATCTGCATTCTTTGTATAGTACGTTTTCGCCTACAGCTTAACGTTACCAGTTATACAACATTATACAAAATTTGAGGCAATATTTTTAACGCTTAAATAATTTAGTCTAATTATATAAATATAAATTCAATAACAGCCCGCCTTGAAGCTATATATGTATGTATGTAATAATTTGTAAAATGTATGTAATAGTCATTGCATATGCTTATATTATTATATACATGTTCAATACTGTTATGTGAATGTATTACGTAATTTAATAATGTAGGAGCCGTGAGAATAATAAGTTAAAATTTGCTAACAATGAGGTAACCTTGAGGCAATAATGAGTTTGAGAGTTTAACAATACTGGTTCTGATTCTTGGAAGCAATAATGTAATTTTAGTGACAATTTATAAAATAGCCAATCAACAACCAGAAAAAGCTTTAGTTAAATGAAGGTATTCTATTGGACTGGGGTTAGCCAATCAGAAACTAAAAAGAAGACAAATTTACAAATTCAGAAGTTAGTTGGTTGCAGACAGCGTTACTAACCAGACGCAAAAAGTGTCCTCAAGAGATTTAATACGTATTCCTGTGAGACGAAAAGTAAGTTTACGTGTTAAAAGTGTAATTAATTAATTAATAAAAAGAATTTCACAGCTCTCTATATCAGTGAAGTGTTATTTAAATCCTATCAAGTATTAATAGAAGGAGTGAAGTAAAAAATTATAATCTTTGTAAGCCTACATTCTTGTTGCACCACAACCCTGCTAAGAGAAACGTGTCTCTAACAATAGTACTGACGCAGCCGAGGCAAACATAAATATTTAATACTTAAAGAAACAGTCAAATTACAAAGTTAATATTTTTAAAAATTGGGGCAAAGGCTACCGGGTACCATACGTGCTGTTGCAACTACTACCACTTCGGCTCCCCAACAGTTGAACTATAATACAACTCCTTCAGTACAAACCACTTCTCAAATTGGTGTCCATACGTGAGACAACAAAAAACGTTCTTCAAATTGGCGCCCAACGTGAGACAACAAAAAAGTTCTTCAAATTGGCGCCCAACGTGGAGCAACAAAAAACGTTCTTAAAATTCTCTTCCGAATGAAGCGGACTTCACAGGTAATTACCAGAAAATTTAAGATATACTTTTTTTTTGTCATGTAAATATCTTTCATATATGGTACTTTAATCAAAATCGTTAGACATTTTTTAGAAAATAAAAAGCTTCGAAAAGTAAAGAGTAGTTGGGATGGGGGGAGTTTGTTCAAAGTCTTCGCGTCGTATCTTTAGAAGATACTGGACCTAACTACCAAGTTTTCGTTTTTGAGTTATGCTGTACAAATACACGGTACTCTTTCTGAAAATTAATTTTTGGGTACATGTGGCTTCAAAACATGTATTACCTGTGAAATTTCGAAATGGAATTTTTGGGTGGACTATCCGTAGTAGAGAAAATAAAAATGGACTTAGTCAAAGAAATTGTAACCACTAAACTTATTCAAACTTTTGGGCGTAATCACAATACAGTAATACTTAACGTAGTTTGTGAGAAATAAAATTAATATTCACTTGAATGGTATAATAGTATATAAAATTGGCCACCAAGGAGAACAAGCTATGAATAATCCTAAATATATAAATCACTTTTGAAAATTTCATCGGTATATACCTTACATCCACATGACTTTACTACCCAATATCGTTTGTTTTATATACCGTCTCTATTTTGTTAAAGCTCATTCTTCTATCTACTTCAAGCTGAGATGAACGTTTGCAGCTACTTTGGAACGTTCGCTTTGAAAGGATCAGTAGCCATCTTAAAAAATCATCTTTATAGCCATGTTATCCAAAGTGATGCATCCTATGTTCTTTCACTGGCTTCTCCCAGATCATCGTGAATTTTCAATATATGTTGCAATATAAACCCGCAGTTTATATTTCAATGTCTTCAACATGGGTCTTTGTAAAATCCTTAAAAACATTTTGCAATCGTAACATTATTACTGTCTTCTAACATTGTTTCATTGTATGACTTCGTTCTTTACTTATTGCCTTATTCACCCATTTACATGGGTGTTTATTGGTGTATTTTTTATGCTTTGTGCAAGAGGCAGGCTTTCAATAAAGGAAGCTTTGAAATTAAATTAATAATCGTTTCGTTATAGCTAAAAAGAAAATAGCTATTGTCAAACTTTTAAAGCTGACCTTGAAATTCAGTTAGAAATAACGGAATAGCGACAGCAGTTTAAAAATAACAAGGTATTGAAAAATTCAAACCAATAATGATGGATATCTCAGTAATGGCTGATGTCATAAGATTTATTTTAATTAAATTGTATATTCTAATGAGAACTACAATTTTTGTATGGTATGTTTTTGTGTACATCTAATGGTTTACCAGTTATGCAAAATTATACAAAATCCGTTCCAAATGAAGAGGACTTCACAAGCTATTTGCAGAGAAATGAAGATATACATTTTATTTTTAATGTAAATATCTTAAATATATGCTTATTTAATGAAAATCGTTAGTCATTTTTGACGAAATCAAATACTTCAAACATTTTTCAATGTAGGGTAGTTTGGGTCAGAGGTTATCTTGGAATGTTTTAGTTGCATCTTTGGAAGATATTATGAGCAATGCTATTCACACACACACATACACACGCACACACAAATGGGTTGTTTTGAAATCTCGATATAGAATTCTTGAGTGCAATGCAATATCTCCACTACCTACTAGGTACGTGGTTCAAAATGACTGTACTTTGTAATGGGAAGTATAACTCAATATTTTGTCAGGTAATCAAAATATAGAATAAATAACCCGAATTACTTCATAAATTTGTTTACTTCTCAAATTTATAAAATTGACGACATTTATACAAGCATAGGAACAAGCTTATAGAATTAGTTTCAATAACTATTTGTCCCAATAACGTATTATAATTTCTAACAACAATGTCATCCATTAAAGTCTGTTTTAACATCCGCTCTAGAAGGATAATTTGACTCTGAAACTCTGTCTAAACCCTGTTTCTTATAACCTCGCCCCTCAGGCATGTATTCTTACGTGCTCGTTCCTCTCCCCTTTTCCCGGTTGGCTACAGTACACCTTCGAATGGTAACAAACAAGTCGTGTAAGGGTAGGCGATAAAAGCGACAAATACATGTCATGATAGATGCATTGCTTTCGTCAATCTGAGAGAAAGGTTTAAACTGAAGGATCCTCCCATCTATTTCTTGATAAGAATTTTATGTATTCCAGATTCATTAACACAGCTACGTATACTTAATCCATACGGTTGTAAAAACGTAAATTTGATAGTTAAAGTAAATAATCATGTTAAATAAGGAATCATTTTGTATCCTATAACAACCTCTTCCATGACAGCTGTCAATGAGAGGTGACTAGTGCACGTGACCGTTATGAGATACGGGCAAAGTTATATGGAACAGGCCTTAGTATCGTTTATCACTGAAAAGGTACAATCAGACTGAAAAACTCAATGCCGTAGCCGGAATTTGAACCATGGATCTTCCGGTTTCCGTCCGGTTCCTCTAACCAACTGAGCTACCATGGCAAGAAGTCGCTACGTCATTAAATGACCTAACTACCTAGCATTTTTATCGGTAAACTACAAGATCTTAAATGACGACTTACAATTTCGTAAGTGTTATTGTGGTCAACAACACTGTAATACGCCGATTACATGTGACGTAACTGAACCGTTACGGCATCCATAATACTTCGACTCATTACGATCTTACTCGGCTGCACGCACAGCCCACACCTTTTAACACCTCCAAAGTAGCTGTCCACTGGGATCCATTCCAAGATAATCAATGAAATATATGTATTTGAAACAATAAATTCTGTTCATTGTAATTTTAATATTCTAATAAATTAAGTTCATTTCCTTTGTTTCAATATATGTTCTTTTCACGCTACCTACAAAAAAGTCAACAAATACGGCATGGACTCGATAGTACTGCCATTTGTTGTATAGTGCGAGCGTTGTGAGGCCACGGAATAGTTATATGCACAGCACGAGTACTGCAGTGACCTCAGTACTTTTTCCGATGTACAACTGGCGGTGCACGACGCGTTCAGTGTTATATCAGCTGTGGTTCAGTCCTGCTTTGCATTCATGCTCTAAAGAGAGTTGTGCATCTCATAGATAAACGTTTTTCCAATGCATCTGTTGTGTGTGATTTGTTTAAGTGTGTTTTTGTTATCAGTCCACTGCAATGCCTGTCGACAAATTCACGGTTGAACAAGCAATTTCTATGTAGGATACATACGTAAAAACCGAATCATGCAGATAGATGTGTACACACTTTCAGGGGAAACTTCCTGGTATTGCATTTCCAGGTAAAGAACCCGTTAGATGTCTGGTTAATCAAGGGCAACAGGATCACTAAACGCTAAACCTAAGAAACGAAAATAAGATGTTCAAACGGAGGAAAAATGTTGACGAAATTGGTGCATCTATTTGTGGGGAATCCTAAAAAAATAAAGTTTATAGGAACAATCCTCACGCCATAGATGAACTCAAAGACGATATAAGAACAGAAATTATGAGAATTACGCAAGAAGAACTTATGCGTGTGATGGAAATTTCATTCAACATTCTAGGAAAGTCTTCACGCAGATGGACACTATTTATAACAAGCATAGTACTTATAGAGCATGTTAATATCACTCGTGAGTAAGTAACGCGGGCGTTATGGAATGAAACACCTGCCGTATGGCGAGCACGCATTCGTGCGATCCGTGGCCTCGACATAAAACGGCCGCACTGTACTATTCGCAAACACTCTCAAGGTCCTGCCATCCAAACATTACACAAAATTAACAAGGAAAGATCATCGGTTTTGAAATAATAGTGTGGTGTGCTATTAAATTATTTTGTAAGGAGCATGTAAATCCTTTGGTTTCAAATTATTTGCCATATTATGTATGTACAGTATTTTGTTTATTTTTATCTTTAATTTTATGAATATTAATCCTTATATAAGAACTTTAATAACTTATAATTTGAGTTTTGTGTGTGTGTGTCTGTGTACAAAGACCAAAAACAGTCGTATGCGACAAGACTATAATGACAACTCTACAGGCTGAACATGGAGTGGATATTTGTCGTCAGCTTATCGATAATCCCATGGATGATAGATTTATCAGGAGAATTGTGACATGTCAAAAATTGGTCTTTTACCGCAACTCTAACGCCTCGAAACAGTGACCGTCAACCTGCCAAAGTCATCGTTAAAAAAAATCAGTTCGGCCTCAAAGTAATGTGTATCTGATGGAATTTTGAAGGAGTGATTCACTGGGAGTTTGTTCCAAACGGGCGTGCAGTCAATCGGATCTTTATACTCAATAACTGGAAGGAGCTCATGAAATTTTGAGACTGAAATACCCAGCATAGTTAACCGAAACAGAATTCTCTTGAGCAGGACAATGCAACAATGCAATTCAGAAATTGGAAGCAGTGAAACTGCTACCGCATCCAGCATATAGCCCGGATCTTGCGCCTTCAGATTATCATCTGTTTCGATCCATGGCCCATTTCTTACGTGGATGAACTTTTGAAAACGTTGTAGCTGTGGAAGTGGGTCTCGCCGAATTCTTCGCATCAAAATCCAGAGACTGGTACCGTCAAGGGATAATAAACCTCGATGAAAGATGGCTAAAGACCATAGAATCTGATCGTCTCTGCCTTAAAATTTAAAAACGTTCCAAATAAAGACGTTAAACCGACATTACTTATGAGAGATCATCTATATTAGGTAAAATCGTAGATTCACTCCCGGCTATGGCATTGAAATGTTCAGTCTGATTCTACCTTTCCAACCCTGTCGTGCACATGACTTGGCTGGAAGAATAATTAATTACCGTTTATCATTATTGTGGAAGTTTTAGGAACCCTAAACTAGTTGCATGCGTTCCTGAGCAAGTAATAATACCTAACACAATTTTATAGCTCGACTCATGCAAGCTCAGCCGACACACTTTTACGAGGCTGTAACTTTGGTTGACATCCCTATTCTCTGTAATGAAGGTAGCTGCAGAAGCTACGCACTACATCATCAAGTCAAAAGGGTACCACATTACCCATTTTCGGGCTGGGAGAGAATTCGCGTAATAATTTCACGGAACACGTGGTAAGCATTTTAATGTTGCTCGGCAGACAGGCAACTGACTTGGAAGCCACGTTAACACGTATGTTGTAATTACATGGCATGGCGGCTGGCTAACTACCAGGTATTCCTCCCCTTTCTCTAATCCTCAAGTTCTCCCTCCCACCCTCGGCTTCTTCACAGCAAAACAGAAAGGCTTAGTCCACCACGGCCATTTCACATGTGGCTTTACCTCTGTGACGTAACATTTAGTTATAATGACCTTCCAAGTTCGACGTAGTAATATGATTATAATAATAAATTCCGTTCTGATTACAGAATAGGCGGTTAAAATTTTATAGGTTACATTCATATAACTTTCTCTAGCCTCTATCACTTATTAATGAATATACCATTTTTACTTTCTCTACTACGTATAGTATATGTATTCCACTCAAAAATTCGATACCGAGATTTCACCGGAAATATATGAATCCAAAAGAAACATTTTTGGAAACATGTTCGTGTGTGTGTGTCTGTGAACAGCATAAATCAGAAACGAACAGTCGGATAAACACCAAACTTGGTATTTAGGTTCAGTATCTTCCAGAGATGCGACACGAAGGTTTTCAAGAAAATTCCCCCATTCAGATTACCCATTACATGGAATATTTTTCGAAAATTTTAATAAACTCAAAAATGGCTTTAACAATTTTGATTAATATATCATATGTTAAAGATATTTTCATGACAAACAAAAATTACATCTTGAATTTTCTGGGATTGCCTCCAAAAGTATTCTTCATTGTGGACGTCTTTTGCATAACTGGAAAACCATAAGAGATAGACAAAATTTTACGACACCAAAAATGTAGATCGCATTAAAACACACAATTTATGTCATATACATTCTTTTTGTTGAGTGAACCATTTTCGAGATATTGCTTGTTATTCCCTTAAATTTTTCAATACTTATTTTCTCAAATGGGAATTCGTTTATCATTTTTTTGTCTTGGATATGCAAAGAGTATTAATCTGTGGCAAACAGAATGGTGCTGGACATAGCAACCAGCTATTAAGAGATATATCTATACTTAAAGGCTACTTCTTTCTGTATTGCCTTTGTAAATATATATTCCCCTTACATCTACAAGAAAATTAGGAATAAGATAGAGTCTGCAAATGTTTATCTCGATTAACATGAAGTAGATGGAGAATAAGCGTTTGTAAAAATAGTCTCTACAAGAGTAGAGAAAGTCATGTGAGTGTAACACATCAGATTTTTTTGCGAAAGTTTATTTTCCTACCATTTTACTTCATTTTAATCCAGTTAAAATTTTCCGGAGATAGCTGTATTACACATTGTTATTGATACAACGTGAAGGAGTATATTTTGAGTAGTAAAATAAAATTAAGATCATAGGGAGAATATATATCAGTAACGGCGAGGATAGTATTAAATAAAACTGGCAAGCGAATGTTATTGTAAGTTGAAATAAGGGTTGAGAGGCAAAGCCATCAGCGCCCGGAAACGGGTGGTTGTTCTCTATTGTTAAGCGTCCCGTTAGGTTGCTGGGAACGCAGGCTAGCAGAAAAGGGTCAATGTTCGCCAAAGCCAGATAGCTTTAGGCCTCCAATAAAAGAAGCTAGGAATCAGGTGATCGTGGAATGAGAAGATATAGAACGTTTGAAACAGAGAAACGGAAGATTTTAGAACACTTGGTCGTGAGATTTGAGAATGAACACTTGGTCGTGAGATTTTGGAAGACACATTTGGTCGTTGTATCTCCTTAGAGATGGGCGGCAGAAAAGTTTAGGAAGCAGCGGATAGGCGCGATGATAAAAAGTGTAACAAATAGAAAAAAACGCGTGTGTGTGTCGAAGTAAATAGCAGGAATCAAATATTAAAACGGTGACGGTAAAATAAACGAACAGAAAAACCAACAGTCGTGTTCACCACTAACCCGAGATGCAAGATCCATGCAATGAACCCTGAGCTAGTACCGAACCCGGGACCTTTCCTAAAAAATCCCGTACCGTAAAACAGAAGTACTACCGCAAATTGCCGCCCTTATGTGTGGCCCCCAATCAACCAAAAGAAATACCACCACAAACAGGACTAACGATAGTCAATTTTTTAACGTCGGCCTTAAAATTCCATACTCCTTCCAATGACATCACGAGAAATGACTGAAAATCTACGGTATTTTAAAGAATGGCTAAGTATTGAACAACTCGAACCATTAATAACAATATATCGGAAATGACTGAGGTCGCAAAAAATAATTCGAAATAAATTGTGGGTTTTGAACAGATCAACAATCTGTAGTACATTTTCGTCTATGGCTTAATGTTTACCAATTATACCAGATTATACAAAAGTCCTTCCGAATGAAGTGGACTTCAGAAGCTGTTCTCAGAAAATTAAGGATATACATTTTATTTGTCATGTAATGCATTTAGAATATGGTCTTTTAATCAAAACCATTGGGCCATTTTTTAGAAAATAAAAAATTCGAAAAATTTTCCATGTAAGGGATAGTTTGGGGTCAAGGAATTTTCGTAAAAATCTTTGTGTTACGTCTTTGGAAGGTACTGAATCAAAATTTAACCGAATTTTTGTTTTTGAATTATGCTGTTCAAACACGCAGAACTCACACACACACACACTCACGCGACCTTTTCCTAAAAAAATATTTTTTGTACTCTGGGGCCTTCATATCATGTATCTACGGTGAAATCTCGGTATCGAAATTTTGGGTGGAATGTATTACCTTCTCTACCTACTAGGTATGCGTGGCAGAGAAAGTAAAAATCGTATGGCCCACCTCTGTGGTGTGAAATCCTTCTTGAAGATCAATGTCTAAATAGGTTGGCCTGCCACCGTGAACAGTTGAGAATTGAAGAAAATTGCACATGGGCATCAATATTAAAGCGACGTTTGGACACCAAAGCAACATTTAAATTGCGGGTCAGGGAAATAGGTGTAGTGCGTGGAGAAGGATTAAGTACCGTCTCTGTGATACTGACAGGCAACAAACAATTGCACAATGAACGGAGGTTTCATTACATGTACAGTCTGGACTCTGAGTAATAATTTGTTTATTTTACAGACTTGAAAGGAATTAAGACAAGGATTTAACACACTTCTCCAAATAAAACTACCAATACACCTGAATAACATTAAATATATTCACATGAACTTACAGTTGCTATATTTAAATATTTCTTTGCTCTGTCCTTCTTGCACCATGTTCACTATTTAATACAATTTCCTTATTTCAAAAGAAGTATGAACTCGCTCAAACAAATATAAGTTTACCATAAGAGTTAAATTTTGAAGTTACTTACGAGCAAAAGTATGTATGTATAATTTTGACTAAGCCGAAAAGTGTGGAGATGGCCGCCTGAAAGAGGGGAGCCCGAAGAAGTATTTCCTATTCAGTAGTCGAGAAGAAAGTCATCCCTTTTCTTAGAAGCAAATAGCTCTTGCTCGAGGCACACACGGAGGGATCACGTGATGATGGCGTTGGTGACATCACAATCTCAGCGCCGTCTATGCTGGCTGAAC
This sequence comes from Deroplatys truncata, assembly GCA_030765065.1. Classification (NCBI taxonomy): domain Eukaryota; kingdom Metazoa; phylum Arthropoda; class Insecta; order Mantodea; family Mantidae; genus Deroplatys; species Deroplatys truncata. Next base: position 72,148,123 of record CM060984.1, read on the forward strand.
GCACGCGTCCTGGTGAGAGCTATAGTAACGTCTTGCGGTGGTAACGAGACTAGTTACGCTGGTTGCTGGCTTGGTTGTAGCAGGGCCGAATCTTGGACTCAATAAGTCTAGAGCGTTGTTATATAACTGCAGTCCATATCTGATATAGCAACTGCTCAAACTTGGGGAGGGAGCCACAAAAGCCTCAATTTGAAGTAGGTACATAGAACAATAAGCTTTTACAATAACAGTTTGCAGAACGTTTATAAAAATAAACAATGGGAAGATAATGACATAATATGTGAACGTAATACATGATATGTTTGTGTTCTCTATCACACACCTACTATGTACAAAAGTATTGCATTCCACCCAAAAATTCAATACAGAGATTTCACCGGAAACCAGCTTTTGAGGCTCCCTGAATCTAAAAACATGTCCGTGTGCGTGTGAATTTTGAGTTTTTTTATATATATTTATGGACGCTCTTTAACTGCTGTAGTCCTTAACGTCCCATTCTATATTAGACATGAAACACCGGTAATTTTGCTCAGAGGCCTCTTTATCAGGCTTGAGGTTCTTTTACGTGCCATTAATCTGCAACACGGGACCACCGGCTTTACTTCACTTCCGAAAGAAGCCATGCTAAGGATTTTTACGCTCGAAAAAATCCATCGCCCTCCGTCGAGTTTGAACCCGCGACCTCGGGAACTAGAGATAGCATGGTAACCACTAAACACGGAGGACGATATGTGTGTGTTTGTGTGAACAGCATAACTCAGAAATGAAATGTCGTATAAATACCAACTTGGCATTTAAGTTCATTACCTTCCAGAAATGCTACACTAAGAGTTTTAAGGAAATCCCACGCCCCAAATTACCCTTTGCTTAACAAATTTTTCAAAATTTTATATTTCTAACACTGGATCGAATAATTTTGATTAAAATACTGTATATTAAAGATAGTTGCATAACAAACAAAATCTATATCTTGAATTTTCTAGGAATAGTCTATGGAAGGAATTTTGTACAATCTCTTATAACTGGTAGACCTTAAGTGGTAGACGAAAACGTACTGCACAAAAACTGTAGATTTATTTTAAATACTACTTTTTTGTGTAGCATAAGCCATTTCTGAGATAACCGTTATTAATGATTGAAGTTGTTCATTACTTTGTCATTCTTTTACAGGCCTGTCGATTCTCGGTTGTCTCTCGCGATGCAATGGAAAGAGTATGGAATTTTAAAGCCAGCATATAGTGTCCAGTACTAAAATTCCGTCCCTTTGTAATATGGCTATTTCTGTGAATGTTTATCTCGATTAATATAAAGTAAATAAGAAAAAACGTTTGTAAGAATAATTTTTTTACCCACTCACTTTTACCCACATGAGAAAGGCATGCGGATGTAACAAGATTTTTTTTCGTGGCAGCTACCGATCGTAATAATGGGCCCGACGATGCGGCCAACTCTTCGTCGCAATCCTCCTCATTGTTGCAATGATTTTGTTGACTCTAAATTCCAGCTAATTTGATCCTGAAGATTTACAATAAGCTCAAGCTTAGTAGGATGTCTAAAAGTGATTCTAAAATGTATCCTTAAGTGCAAAAAACGCAAGAAAAGCAATTTTCATCATTAACCAGTGCCGCACATACTTAAGTATATGAAATGCGGTTATTTTGTAAAATTCATTAGCAGTTTCTTGCAAACTAAGCTGGTGACATTGCAGGAGTATGTGAGGTGCCGATTCAGCTTTTTTTTCACAGGCCTATCTGTGAAAAGCCGCAGAGTAGACTAAAAGTGGCAATTTAAGGATAACCCCTAATCCTTTATCTCCTTAGAGCAAGACCTTTAAGATAAATGGCAGGAACATTTGCAACGATGAGATGACATCCACATTCTGCACGGAGGTATGAATTACAAAGAGACGCCAGGAGAGGTATGGGACGGTAAAGAAAAGGCGGAGGTAGCATGTTCACTTTAACCTTTCTCACGGCATGAGCGGCTGTAAGAGAACAAAGCCAAAGTTACAACTTCTGCAAGAAATTTACTACTGATTCTTTGAACATACATCACTTAACATCTAATAGGTCAAATATACCATCTTTCACATAAAAGACTGATGCTTTGTTGTTGTACTTTGTAACATCTCAGAAAAAATCTGATGTGTTGCACTCACACGACTTTCTCTACTCTTTTACAAATTATTTTTACAAACGCTTATTCTCCATATGCTTCATGTTAATCGAGATATCGAGATGTTAATCTTATTACTAATTTTCTTGTCTATGCAAGGAGAATTGGTAGGCTTTAAACGATAGTCAAATATTTTAAGAGCTGGTGCTATGTGGAGTATTTCATTCTCTTTGTTATGTCTAGGATATAAAAAGCGAATAACGAATTCCCATTTGAGAAAAAGTATAAGTATTGGAAAATTTAAGGGAATAACAGGCAATATCTCGAAAATGGTTCACTCCACAAAAAAAAATGTATATGACATAAATTGTGTATTTTAACGTGATATACATTTTTGTGTAGTAAAATTTTGTCTATCTCTTAGGGTTTACCAGTTATGCAAAAGTCGTTCACAATGAAGAATACTTTTGGATACATTCCCAGAAAATTCGAGATATACAATTCATTTGTCATGAAAATATCTTAAAACATATTATATTTTAATCAAAATCTTTAGAGCCATTTTTAGAACATTAAAATTTTCGAAACATTTTCCATGTAAAGGGTAATCTAAGGTGAGGGATTTTCTTGAAAATCTTTGTGTCGCATCTCTGGAAGATACTGAACCTAAATACTAAGTTTGGTGTTTATCCGATTGTTCGTTTCTGAGTTATGCTGTTCACAGACACACACACGGACATGTATCAAAAAATGCTTTATATGCATTCAGTACACCTCAAAACATGTATTTCCTGTGAAATCTCGGTATCGAATTTTTGAGTGGAATGCAGTACTTCCCCTACTTACTATACGTAGTAGAGAAAGTAAAAATAGATCATGTGTTACATTCACGTGACTCTCTCCACCCTCTATGGCTTATTATTGGGTGTAAAAATTATTCTTACGAAAGTTTATTTACCTCTCTACTTGATTTTAACTGTGATAAACCTACCCGGAAGTAGCTGCATTATACATTTCGTTATAGATGCAAAGGGAATAGCGCTTTTTTTTTTACGTATCACGGAGGGGCGCCTGGAACCAGGGCAGAGCACCGTACGCAGGCCAGTCGGCCCCTTATGCTTCCAACGTGAGCCCTGGTAGGGAAAAGGAAAGACCCGAAGGGTAACCAGATCTGGATGCCTATGGGCGAAAGAATTGACGAGGTCCCTAACGTTTCCAAATAGAACGTTTCCTGCCTACAAGCCACTAACCTCCAGAGTCCCCGGAGCAAAGCCCTACGCGCAGGAGAAACCTAACGAACTGTACCACAGCGACCACGCCAGAGAAGAAACCTTTACAGAGCACAAGCCACCGCCCAGCCGCAACCTGCCGAACACCGTCGTCTGGTCATACAACCCTGAAACAGATGACAAGGAACATGATGGGTATAGGAAATGAGAGGAAGGACAGTCGTGGTAGAAGACGAACCACCCCATCGACCCGGAGAAACCAGAAAAATCCCATGGAACAGAGTGGACGATCGCCGGGGATCGATCACGGGACCTTACGAATGTAGGCCACAGATATAACTGCCTGAACCATGCCGCTCTGTGGGGAATAGCGACGGTCAAATGTTTAGAAACTGGACGCTATATGCTGGCCACACTGCAATCCGACAGTAATTTAAAAGAAGACCAAAGTATTGAACTGTTCGAACCATTAATAACGAATATCCTGGAAGCGGTTTATACTACCAAAATTATTTGAAATAAGTTGTGTGTTTTAAAGAGATCTACAGAGCGGTTTCTTCTTTTGCTTAATGTTTACCAGTTATATAACATCATACAAAATTTCTTCCATATGAAGAGGATTTCACAAGTTATTCTCAGAAAATTCAAGATACACATTTTATTTTTCATGTAAATATCACTCATATATGGTATTTTAATCAAAATCATGAACTCCGTTTTTCATAAAATCGAAAAAGAAGCCATTTTTATATAAAGGATAGTTTGGAATGGGAAATTTTGCTGAAAATCTTCGAGTCGCATTCATAGAAAACACTTAAATTTCAAACTTAACCGAAATTTCGTTTTTAACTATACTGTTCACAAACACACACACTCGCGCGCGCGGATTTTTTTCAATATATACTATTTTGAATTCAAGGGACCTTAACTGTGTATATCCGATGAAACCTCGGTATCGGATTTTTAAATGGGTTAAAACACTTTCTGTGCTTACTGCTACTTAAGTAGATAAATTGGAAATAAACAGTGATCCTTATCAGAATATTGTTCCAAACTTCTGAACTTCACAAGAGGTTAAAAATCCCTATACGGAATAGAAGGCGGTACGCTGAAAGAAAATATTTTATCACCAATGAGATACAGTAAATGGTATAAATTTGCAAACAGAGAGCATATAACACTATCTTGAGGATGTAATACAAATGCTGATGAGTGCTTCATCTGATAAACAGCAACTCCCTCTGAAATCCGTTTGTTTTCTTTGCTGGGATCTGTATTTTGTATGAAAATAAGGCATGAAAACATTTCTCCATATCATGTTGCGATCTCCTTTTTCATTCACACGACAAACCTTCTCTTGTATACTCTCCTTCCCTTTGAGGAATCTATTTCTAAATCTGAAACAACACTGGGCAATCTTTGTTTCCATTTTCGGTAACAAAAAGAATTTCCAGTCGTTTTATTAAAAGTTTAGTAATTTTTATATACTATTGAAATAAAGCGTTAAAAAACATAATAATTAGAATTTACTTGCCTAGCGTCATAATGATGTATCTATATGTCAGGTTTGAATTAAGGTTATGAATAAATTTACTGCAACTTATGATTTAAGTCGTTATTTGCATTATTTTCCATTAGGTACTGAGACTGCTCGCGCGAAGCTACCTGCTGGCTACCGATAATCACATCCCGTCCCGGTACCAGGAATCCAGCAATCGAGAGCACGTCGCCCAGGTTTACCTGGGAGGAATGTAAAATCATCACAGTGCCTAGTCGCTAATGCGGCTTTATCTGAGCGATAAAATAGGTTTTGAGTTTTACGCAAGCTTTTGTGTTGTGTGCCATTGCTGCCACAGCAAACGTTCAAATACGAACCAGCCCAATGCTACTTAACTCGTACAGCTGCTTGCTTGGTTGTCAAATTAAGAGACCGGCTGCAGGCGAAGCAAGATGGGATATGGGTATAGGACTTGGGAGTATTCAAATTAATAAGAGGGCGGATCTCTGCTAAACGGTCACTCATCCAGCAAGTGAACAGGTCCATACGGCTTAACTTGAGGGATATAAGAAATGGATTAGTAGCCCTTGTATAAGTGGTCCCTTATAACGTGGCGTCTTCGGGTAGACGGTAACTTCTCTGTCTTCGGGGACCCTATGATCATAATGTCCCAGGGCGTTCACCGGTACCTGGTGGGACCTTCGACCGGCCTTCACAACAATAGGCGCGCAACAAACCCATTATATGCCGCTTCCCTGCAGTTTTTACTGCTGCAGCAGATTCCTTTCAGTAACTTCCCCTTCTATATCTGTCTCAACTTAAAAGGCATACACTTATATACACACGGGACCGGGTCTGCCTACGCAGAGACTATACCCTCGCATGACCCAGGATTGCTCGTGGGCCCATTCCATTAGGGGCGATATCTATTCTAAAACCCGGCCTGGTCGAGTTTAGGACTCATCCTGCCCATCCTTCCAAACAGGGTAGGAAGTGGATACGCCACTTACGCGCGTCATGCCAACAGGGCGAACCCTACTGCGGGAGACTACCGAACAACCTCGGTGGGGCCGAAAGTTTCTAGCAACCGTCTACCAGCTATCCCTCATGGCTGGTTCCGGAGAACATCGAGGCGTCTCATAACCCCGCCTGGGCAGATAAACCAGCCAAGCGTACCCAATCTCCCATGGTGTCGGGAACCACTGCCCCGCCGAATCCAACCCAATCCGAACCTTTCGGGAGCGGCTCGAATGTTCGGCCCGGCGTACTTCTGGTGACGTCAGAAGCTCAGAGTCCGCAGCGCCCGCACCACGGCAGCTGAAGGGGTCGACCCCCTCTCCTATTTACCTCCATACTAAGGCAGACATATTGCTATTAGCTTCGTCCTTTTCTGCTGTCGCCAAGTTGCTAATAAGTAGTAACATGGTGTAAATATTGTTATAAGTTTTTGCTTTGAACACATCCTATGCAGAATATTTGTCTCTGTTAGATTATGTCAGTTTTAGATCCTTTATAGATTTCTGTGCGCACAAATTTTTAAATAAAACGAGTTTTTTTTTGGTAAAAGTCCGATATTTTCTGTTTCTATGCTTATCACGTAGGCACGAATAAACAAAAGCCTAGAACACAACCATATTTTTTCTTAGCTAGAGTAAGCTAGTGTGCTGATATCTGTCCAGTTTGAATTCTCTACCGTTAATAAGAAGAGCGTTATAATTTTTTTAAATTAAACATTTTCGGAAAATGCTATACCTAGGCACTAGAAAAGCCAGCCAGCGTGAAACTTTTATGTTATTGGGTTTACAAATCGAGCCAAGCAAGAGAATGTTCAATAGGATTGGAGGTAGTTTTTAAAATAAACCAGAATCCTGTAACTTCTTGCGTTAATTGTTAATGAAAAACAAAAGTCATTCATCTATTCAGCTAACAGGCCTCAGTAAAGGTTAACATCAGTTGTAAGGAAATGGGTACGTTTATAGCGTGAAGTGCTGTATAGGTTATTTACTTAATGTTTTAAATTCTTATGCTTATAGAGGAAGAAGCTAGGAAGAGACGAAATGTTTGTAAAGTATGAAGAGTATTAATGAATGTGTTCGATTACTATTCAAATAAAATGAGTGTTAGTAAGGCAGTAAAAGAAACAGCTAAGCTACCCGGGTGTTCAGAAAGAGTAGTGCATAAGATAAAACAGGAAGGAATGAAAGGAACTCTAAGAACTCGTAAAAAATAATGCAAAAAGGATGGAGGAAACAAAAACATGCACATTAACGCAACGTTGTATGTGATTTTGTCAAAGCTAAATAGTGATAATACCCTTCCAAATTATAACTTTTATCATTTATATCTCCTCGAGTGCAGGAGATAATTAAATGTCCTACAATAGCCTTAAACAGCAGTGTGGATATTTCACTATTTGGTGATTTATCATTCACAAGATAATTAAATTGCTAGACCGAGCTAGCCAAAGTACGAGCGTACATGTAGCAACAGTGTGCTCCATTTAACCTGTACTGTTGTTTAAGCGTGAGACGCGATATAGACAAGTCCACTTTGTATGCGAAATTCACTTCATCTCTCAACTGCTTAATCTGTTTCAAAATTGAAAGTGTCGGCGGGTGCTTCTGCGTTGCCTGGCAGGGGAAAAGGATGCTCTAAGTAATTCCTCGCCCCCCAGGAAAGGGGCGGTGTGCGAGTCCCGGGCCCCCCAGGGGATGTGCAAGACCGCAGGGGGAGGGAAGGCGGTTTTAACAGCTACTATCCGGAGAGTTTCAATCCGTAAAAGGTAGAAACCCTGCCTCTGCCCTGTCGTGCCTACTGTTCTGCCCTCTGACTCCTCTCGCCTCACTCCTCCCTCCCGGGGTACCCCACCAGGGGCTTCAGGCACAACAGATCTTGTAGGTCGAAATGCAAAGTTCCCCGCTGCAGAGTGCCAGTAGTAATTCTATGATTCAAGTTGTATTGTATGCCACATAGGAAACATATACGTATAATTATAATCTGAGTATACCTTGTACAGAGACAGATCTAATTCTTGATACCGTAATTTAGTTTCACATGTTCGTAAACAAAAGCTAGTTTGTAATCGAATTTGTTGCTATTAATCGTTATCATTGGAGAAGGTTGCTCCTCCTATAAAATTTGGTCAGATATTAATATGCCTGAACCCTCATCTAACCGCTGTGCTGAGCAAAGCCTGTTTGTACGGCGTATCGATTCCAAAGAGCGATTCATCGGCATCTTTAACCACGATTCCTCACTAGTTAATGGGAATTATCTGACTCTGTTTGGATTTCCAATGTTTGCTTACAGAAGAGCCGCCATCTAGCGGTAACTTGGTGGATAACGGCGGCAGTTTTTGTTTTCTGTTCCTCTTCATCCCGCAGATGTGAAAGTACTACCTCGATGAACACACAGCCGTTCTGCAAACATAGCGAATGTATCTCATTACATGCAATCTCAGCTTCTGGGTAAAGCGTTTCAAAACTACCTACTGCAATAATTTCTTTCTATAAATACAATAATTACTTGACACATCCTTGTCAGATCTTTGGCAAATATGACTTTTATATAATAAGAAACTAATTCAGCCTTTATGGAGAGATATTTACTACAGTCTGTTCAACGAAGGTTTAGCTAGTGGGATGCAATGGAATATCTTTTAGGTAGTAAAGCTTTAGCTGGTGGGTGGGGTATACATTATGCTGAACTCCTGCCGCGCGTGACGCTTACAGTTGAAATAAGTCAACAGTCTTCCACCATCGCGCGTCTTTACCCCTCACTTGCCTCAGACCAAGTTAACACTACCCCCTCCAGTAACTAAACCCCTACCTGCTTGGAAGTTTTCCCCCACCTACTAGCTAAAATGTCGCTGAACAGTTAGTACCTTCACTACCTTTAACAATAGTATACAAGTAGGGGAAGTCTTACGTTGCACCCAAGAATTCGATTCCGAGATTTGTACGTTTTGAGGCACCTAAATCCGAAATTAGCCCTTTTAGAAAAAGGACCTTATGGCGTACTATGTAGTTATCTGTTTGTGAACAGCATAACTCAAAAACCAATACCAAACTTAGTACCTATGTAATTAAGTTTAGCTTCGTCCAGGGATGCGACACGAAAAAAGAAAGAATCGGATGTGTTACCTCTACTCTTGTACAAACTATTTTTACAAACTCTTATTCTCTATCTATTTCATATTAATCGAGATAAACATTTGCAGAAAGGATCTTTTGACATGCCAAGAGAATTACATTTTACACATAGCGACCAGTTATAAAAATATTTGACTATCGCTTAAGGCGTACTATGTCCCCCTTGTATTGTATTTGCAAGGGCAATCTAGACATACAGTAGCCTTTAAGCATTGATATATCGCTTAATATCTGGTTGCTAGGTGCAGCATCATTCTCTTTGCCACAGATTAATTCTCTTTGCATATCCAAGACAAAAAAATGAATAATTAATACCCATTTGAGAAAATAAGTATTGAAAAATTTAAGGGAATAACAAGCAATATCTCGAAAATGGTTCATTCGACAAAAAAATGTATATGACATAAATTGTGTATTTTAACGCGATCTACACTTTTTTGTAGTAAAATTTTGTCTTATCTCTTATGGTTTACCAGGCATGCAAAAGTCGTTCACAATGAAGAATTCTTTTAGAGAAAATTCAAGATATTCATTTTATTTGTCATGAAAATATCTTAAACATGTGATATTTTAATCAAAATCGTTAGAGCCATTTTTGAGAAAATTAAAATTTTCGAAAAATGTTCCATGTAAAGGGTAATCTGGGTTGGGGGATTTTCTTGAAAACCTTCGTGTCGCATCTCTGGAACATACTGAACCTAAATACCAAGTTTGGTGTTTATCCCACTGTTCGTTTCTGAGTTATGCTGTTCACAGATACACACACAGACATGTTTCCAAAAATGCTTTTTTTGGATTCTGGAGGTCTCAAAACATGTATTTCCGGTGAAATCTCGGTATCAAATTTTTGGGTGGAATACAATGCTTCCCCTACTTACTATACGTAGTAGAGAAAGTAAAAAAAACTTTGTGTTATTCATGGACTGTTGTCCTTAGCGTCCGATTCTATATTGGGCGTGAAAGACCGGTAATTATCCTTAGAGACCTCTTTACCAGACTTGAGGTTCTTTTACGAGCCGTAAATCTACGACACGGGACCACCAGCTTTACTTCCGTTCCGAAGGAAGCCATGCTAAGGATTTTTACGCCCGAAAAAATCCATCGCCCTCCGCCGCGTTTGAACCCGCGACCTTGGAAAGTAGAGGCGAGCATGGTACCACTAATCCAGGGAGGACGACATGCGACACGAAGATTTCAAGAAAATCCCCCCACTCAAAACTACGTTCTACAGGGAAACATTCCGTTAGTTTTGATTTTAGGGAAAATGGTTTGAACGATTTTTATTAAAATATTAACATATTTGCATGAGAAATATGTGTGTAAATCTTAAGATTTCTATGAACAGTTTGTGAAGTCGTCTTCATTTGGGAGGAACCTCTGCCTCTAGATAAAAAAATATAGATCTGTTTAAAACTCACAGTTGATTACAAATAACTGTTTTTGTAGGATGAGCCATTTCCTAGGTATTCATTATTATGGTTTTGAATTTTTCTGAGATTTTTACGTGGAGACAGTACTGCATTCCACCCAAAAAATTCACCGAAAATACATGTTTTGAGGCCCTCTGAATAAAAAAAATTAGAAAAGGTCTGTGTGAGTGTGTGTGTGTGTCTGTGTGCTATGAACAGCAAAACTCGAAAACAAACGGTCGGATAAGACCCAACTTTGTATTTAGGTTCTCTATCTTCCAAGGATGCCACACGAAGTTTATCAAGAAGATCCTCCCACCAATAACTACCCTTTATATGGAACATTTCTAACATTTTATTTTTCTAAAAAATGGCTCTAACGATTTTGATTAAAATACCATATATTAAAGATATTTACATGAAAAAAAATGCAAATTTTGAATTTTCTGGGAATAGCCTTTGAATTCCTCTTCATTTGGAAGGTATTACGGATAAACTTCTATAACTGGAAAATGACAGACAACACACGAAAATTTAACACATAAGAAATGTAGATCTCTTTAAAACTCACAATTTATTTCAAATAAGCTTTTTATGCAGCATAAGCCACTTCTGAAATATTTATTACTAATGGTTCAAATTGTTAATTTCTTGGTCATTCTTTGATGTCCTTTCCACATTAAGTTGTTTCTCGGAATTGAATGGAAACAGTATGGAGGGCAGCATATAGCGTCCAGTTCTTAAACATTTGACTATCTCCTTGTATTTATAATGAAATGTGTAATGTACCTATTTCTGCAAAGGTTTATTTGGATTATTAGTAGATATAAAAATAAGGTTTAGTATGAATAGCTTGATACTCACTAATAAATTATATAGGGTAGACAAAGTCATGTGATTTTATTACATCAGATACATGTAGTTCTTTGTTTGACATGGAAAGAGTATGAAATTTGAAGGCGAGCATATAGCGACCGGGTTTTAGACAACTGACTGTCGTTTTTTACTTTCTCTACTACGTATAGTAAGTAGGGGAAATATTGTATTCCACCCAAAAATTCGATACCGAGATTTCATAGGAAATATATGTTTTGAGACCCCCTGAATCCAAAAAAAAGCATTTTTGGAAAGATGTCCGTGTGTGTGTCTGTCTGTGTGTCTGTGAATAGCATAACTCAAAAACGAACAGTCGGATAAACACCAAACTTGGTATTTAGGTTCAGTATCTTCCAGAGATGCGACACGAAGGTTTTCAAGAAAATCCCCCCATCCCAGATTACCCTTTACATGGAACATTTTTCGAAAATTTTAATTTTCCCAAAAATGGCTTTAAACGATTTTGATTAAAATATCATATGTTTAAGATATTTTAATGACAAATGAAATGTATATCTCGAATTTTCTGGGAATGATTCCAAAAGTATTCTTCATTGTGAACGACTTTTGCACAACTGGTAAACCATAAGAGATAGACAATATTTTACTACACAAAAATGTAGATCACGTTAAAGTACAAAATTTATGTCATATACATTTTTTTGGGGGGGAACCATTTTCGAGTTATTGCTTGTTATTCCCTTAAGCTTTCCAACACTTATACTTTTTCTCAAATCCGTTATTCTTTTTTTTTCGTCCTGGTAATGCAAAGACAATGGAATACTCCACATAGCAACCAGCTCTTAAAATATTTGACTGTCGCTTAAAGCCTACCATATTCCCCTTGCATCTACAAGAAAATTAGCAATAAGATTAACATCTCGATATCTCGATTAACATGAAGCATATGGAGAATAAGCGTTTGTAAAAATAGTTTGTACAAGAGAAGAGAAAGTCATGTGTCTTTTTTGAAAGGTTTATCTCTATTAAGAATAAGTAGATATAAAAATAAGTGATAGTGCACAGAGAAACTCTTGTGAATGTAATGTTGTGTTATGTTTATATGTGGAAACTGTGCAGAAAATACGAAACAGACCAAAGAGCACGGAGTATGGCAACTTAATGACCCTTAGCGTGGGTGAAAATCCTAACGTCAGCACAAAGTACTTGCTAGTCAGTGTGAGGGCTTTTCTTACAAATTAACTACCACTCTGCGGATACGATACAGGTGTTCCCTCTTCCCCGTCGGTCCCTGGTGTGTACTCAACGGCCCAGTACGGCGAGCTTCGCCAGCCAACCCCACTTAACACAAGCCGCTCGCTCTGTGCACTGGTTAGCGAATTAATGTGTCACAAAAAGAACAGAAATTTAACACTGCCCTGTCAGCAACTTCCTGAGGAGATGCTTCAGGTTCGTTAAAAATGCAAGAACTTCGCGTCTGCTGACGTCAACTACCTCAGTTACATTTGGTTGTTACACGGACTTTGACCGCTGTTGAATATTCAGTAATCGTGTAACATCACTTTCTTCAGTCACTGGTTCATTTAGACGAAGACGTTGTGTTATCAACCTAGTTAGTGCGTAAACGAATGGTATATTTCAAATTGTAGTTTATATCTAAGTTAGGTACAGCAAGTTATTATGTTTTTCTGAAAAGTTACATATATACATACAGAATGTTAAATAAAAGCTATTCCACATGTTAAGAGATAGTAATATGTACCAAAACAAGAAAAAGGTTCCAATAAACTTGGCCTCTAAAATGCATATCTTAAGAGCTATAAGCACTTGTTCATCCTTGCTACTATGAAACCTCTCTTCTACTGCAAGCTCTTTGCTATTACGTATGAACTACAAAATGCATACAAATGATGACACATTGCTCTGTTACTATGAAACAGCATAGCTTCTAATGTAATCTGCTTGCAGTTGCATACGACCTGCACTTGTGAACCATAGCTAAAGGAAGTGCTCAATATGGTGCTCATAGTAACGCATGCTTCTGTCGGACGACTTAGGGAATCACGCACTCTCACCACTCCAAGCTGGTCACGGATGCTCTGGCAGACATTGATGACGGCTTCCTGTAACGTTTGTGCATCATTAATGGGGTTGCATACAAGAAGAAGAATATGCAAAGTCTACCCGGCATACACCGTAGCACATGCCCCTCTGAAGGTACCAGGATCGGCGCCATCTGAGTGGTTCTCCAAACAGTGGGGTTTTCCCATGAGGCCAATATCTGACAATTACAAAAGACCCCCTCGCTTGCGCGAGGATGCAAGTGGATACGCCACTTACGCGTCATCCCAAGACGGGTGACTATCGAAAACCTCGGACGGGCTGACAACAATCTAGCATGCTGTCTACCGGCTTTCTAGGGCGGTACTGGAGGACATTGAGGAGTCTCACAACCCCGCCTGCATGGAAAACCATACAGACAACCAAATCTCTCACGGATCTCGGGAACCACTGCCCCACCAAGTCCAAACCAATCGAACAATTCCCTTCCGGGAGGGGCTCGAATGTTCGGCCCAGCGTACTTCTGGTAACGTCAGAGGTACCACGGTGCCTGAAGGGGTTGGAACCCCCCTCTTACGGGGCGGCATTACATACACCAAAGATTTCAAGATAAAGCTACAATGTGAAAGCATTTCACAAACTAATTCCATTAGAACTAATAAGAATGTGCGTTCACTTACCTAGAACTATGAATGCGATTTACAGTAACATTACCAAGTGATGTTTACTGCCTGCTGTAGACCGTTCGTAGTTAATAGCAAACAGCTTGTACTAGAAGAGATGCTTCACAGTAGCGAAGATGAACAATTGTTCATAACTCTTAAAGTATGAATATTAAGAGTCCATGCTTACCAGGCATTTTTTTCTTGTTTGATCCATGCTACCACCTCTCCAAATACGAAATCTTTTTTACTTTCTCTACTACGTATAGTAAGTAGAAGTATAGTATTCCACCCAAAAATTCGATACCGAGATTTCACCGGAAATACATGTTTTGAGACCCCCTGAATCCAAAAAAAGTATTTTTGGAAACATGTCCGTGTGTGTGTCTGTGAACAGTATAACTCAGAAACGAACAGTCAGATAAACACCAAACTCGGTATTTAGGTTCAGTATCTTCCAGAGATGCGACAAGCAGGTTTTCGAGAAAATCCCCCCACCCCAGATTACCCTTTACGTGGAAGATTTTTCGAACATTTTAATTTTCTCAAAAATGGCTCTAACGATTTTGATTACAATATCATATGTTTAAGATATTTTCATGACAATTAAAGTGTATGTCTTGAATTTCCTGGGAATGTCTCCAAAAGTATTCTTCATTGTGAACGACTTTTGTATAACTGGTAAACCATAAGAGATAGACAAAATTTTACTGCACAAAAAATGTAGATCGCGTTAAAATACACAACTTATGTCATATACATTTTTTTGTTGAGTGAACCATTTTCGAGATGTTGCTTGTTATTCCCTTAAATTTTTCAATACTTATTTTTTAAAATGGGAATTCGTTATTCATTTTTTGTCCTGGATATGCAAAGAGCATTAATGTGTGGGAAAGGGAATGGTGCTGCACCTAGCAACCAGCTATTAAGATATGTATGTGCTTAAAGGCTACTGTATTTCTATATTGCCCTTGTAAATATATATTCCCCTTACATCTACAAGAAAGTTAGCAATAAGATAGACTCTGCAAATGTTGATCTCGATTAACATGAAGTAGATGGAGAATAAGCGTTTGTAAAAATAGTTTGTACAAGAGTAGAGAAAGTCATGTGAGTGTAACACATCAGATTTTTTTTAACACCTGGTATGTATTTATTCAGGAAGCCTCAAAACTACGTACGTGATGGAAAAGTAATAATAGTCAATATCAACGTTTAGGACAAGAAGAAGATGGTATATTAAACTTAGCACTAGTACGCACAGCTCAAAGTTCCAAATACGCAAATATCATATAGCTAGCAATTCGTTTTTTTTTTTTGCAACAGCATATCCAATGCCATCCGCCCACTGACCCTGATATGACACTTGCAAATTTGTCGGATATATGCCTCCCTTTTTACCAAAAAGTACTGTAAATGCTCTTGATGAGGGTTGAAGCTAAATTAATGGGCGAGGGAGAACGGGTAGCAAAAAATATTCCCAGATTTTGTTTCATCCGGTGCTGATGTGTATGTAGCTGCTTTTTAAACAGAACTGTACGTGCCATAACCAGTGATGGGCAAGAGTATAGGAAATTTTAATTTCAAAAATATTCTCAAGGATTTCAGCCAATTACTCAGCTGCTGCATGAGTGCGTCAACATGATTCTTCTCCTTTATTTAACTCTAACGACCTAGAGGAGAATGAACCTCCACTTCCAAATCCTACAGGGTTGTATAAATACATCATACCTGGCATTTATTTTTCTGCCAAAGATAGGTAAAGTATTAACAAAAACCTGTCGGAATTCGACTGTGTACTACATTGCATCATTTACATATATTTCTAGTTGCTCATTAAGGTTCTATTATTTGATTGCAGGAATACATCAACATTCGGTAGATAATAACCAAATGCTTGCATTCAGGAGGTTCCGGTATCGTTTCCCGCCCACTCTGACCTTGGGTTTTTCGTAGTTTTCCCCAGTCGCTAGGTGAATGCTGGGGTGTTTTCTCATCTACCACGAATTCCGTTCCATCATTTCACTTTCATTGCATTTCCTTGTCATTTTTAAGCGTGCTTGTCGTTTTCGTTGAGTATAGCGTTGCAGACATGTAGCACAGATGCCTGCTCAAAGGAAAGTACTTTCCATGAACGCTAGAAGACTGCTTGGTTCAACGGGTTGTTCATTGCCATCTCTAGGCAGCTCCAGAGTGGGAACAGTTCTTAGAGCCTGTAGCTGCGGGACTTTGTGGCCTGTCTGCCTGCGGCCTGTTGCCTCCTGTGGTTCCTTCACTTCATCCTTCCCGTTGTTGGGTGTTATCCACAATAGATGTAGGTCACTGTGCGCGAGGTACCCCTCCGTTTTATAACCTATAACCAAGTTAGTACATTATAAGAATCTGATGTGTTACACTCACATGACTTTCTCTACTCTTCTACAAACTACTTTTACAAACGCTTATTCTCCATATGCTTCATGTTAATCGAGATGTTAATCTTATTGCTAATTTTCTTGTAGATGCAAGGGGAATTGCTAGGCTTTAAACGATAGTCAAATATTTTAAAAGCTGGTTGCGATGTGGAGTATTCCATTCTCTTTGCATTACCAGAATAAAAAAAAATGAATATGAATTTGAGCAAAAGCACAAGTATTGGAAAATTTAAGGGAATAACAAGCAATATCTCGAAAATGGTTCAATCAACAAAAAAAATGTATATGACATAAATTGTGTATTTTAACGCGATCTACATTTTTAGTAGTAATATTTTGTCTATCTCTTATGGTTCACCATTATGCAAAAGTCGTTCACAATGAAGAATACTTTTGGTGACATTCCCTTGAAAATTCAAGATATGCATTTCATTTGTTATGAAAATATCTTAAACATATAATATTTTAATCAAAATCGTTAGAGCCATTTTGGAGAAATTAAAAATTTTTGAAATCTGTTCAATGTAAAGGGGAATTTGGAGTGGGGGATTTTCTTGCAAACCTTTGTGTCGCATCTCTGGAAGATACTGAACCTAAGTACCAAGTTTGGTGTTTATCGGACTGTTCGTTTCCGAGTTATGCTGTTCACAAACACACCGACACACACACGGACATGTTTCCAAAAATGCTTCTTTTGGATTCAGGGGGTCTCAAAACATGTATTTCCAGTAAAACCTCGGTATCGAATTTTTGGGTGGAATACAATGCTTCCTCTACTTAATATATGCGGTAGAGAAAGTGAAAATCTGATGTGTTACACTCACATGACTTTCTCTACTCTTGTACAAACTATTTTTACAAACGCTTGTTCTACATATACTTCATGTTAATCGAGATGTTAATCTTATTGTTAACTTTCTTGTAGATGCAAGGGGAATTGCTAGGCTTTAGCGATAGTCAAATATTTTAAGAGCTGGTTGCTATGTGGAGTATTCCATTCTCTTTGCACTGAATAATGAATTTGAGAAAAAGCATAAGTATGGAAAATTTAAGGGAATAACAAGCAATGTCTCGAAAATGTTTCACTCAACAAAAAAAAATGTATATGACATAAATTGTGTATTTTAACGCGATCTACATTTTTTGTGCAGTAAAAATTTGTCTATCTCTTATAGTTTACCAGTTATGCAAAAGTCGTTCACAATGAAGAATACTTTGGAAACATTCCCAGAAAATTCAAGATATGCATTTTATTTGTCATGAAAATATCTTAAACATATAATATTTTAATGAAAATCGTTAGAGCCATTTTTGAGAAAATTAAAATTTTCGAAAAAATGTTCCATGTAAAGGGTAATCTGGTATGGGGGATTTTTTTGAAAACCTTCGTGTCGCATCTCTGGAAGATACTGAACCTAAATACCATTTTTGGTGTTTTTCCGATTGTTCGTTTCTGAGTTATGCTGTTCACAGACACACACAGACACACACAAGGACATGTCGCCAAAAATGCTTTTTGTTTATTCAGGGGGCCTCAAAACATGTATTTCCGGTGAAATCTCCTTATCGAATTTTTGGGTGGAATACAATACTTCCCCTACTTACTATACGTAGTAGAGAAAGTAAAAAACGAAGACTTTTCCATAAAACGGATAGTTTGAGATGGGGAGATTTTCTTGAAAATCTTAGTTGTTCATCCTTGAAGGATATTGAAATTAAATACGATGTTTGATATTTAACGGACTTTTCGTTTATGAAATATTCTGCTTGTTAACACAGACACGAGTCTCTTTCTAGAACTCAAAACCAGTAGTTGCAATGAAATCTCGGTATACCTTTTTTTGTATAAATGCAGTACTTCGTTTATCTACAAGATACGTGATAGAGAAAGTGAAAATCTTATGTTCTGACTATCCCGACTCCGTCTTCTGTAAACTATGGTAACGACGCTTACTAATCTGTTTAATTCTTGTTATTCCAGAGGTGGGACGTAGATCGTCAGACTTTTAAAGTGTGTAGCTTTGAAATTCTATGTTCTTTGTATGACCAGGTGGGGAAAAGAAAGAAAGAAAAGTAAAATAAGATGACTTCCCATTTCAGAAATGTATAAGTATTTGTCAATTCTAACCGATAACGCCACAAAAAATTTATTTTCATATAAATTGTGTGCTTTAACGAGATTTATATTTTTATGCTGGTAGGATTTTGTCTATTTCGTATGATTTACTCTTTTCTTCTATTCCCTGGTGCCTTTTCAAGCCTACGGTTAGCTTCTTCAATTAATTTCTTCCATACTAATCTTCCGTTCCATTCACTTAGGCTTTCCTGTTCTACCATTTTCTTTCATATTTCTACCCAAATTTTTCAATCCTCCCTTCCAATGTCTTTCATGTCGTATGGTTTTCCAATGACGCAAAATTCCTTCCGAATAAAGAGAACTTCACAAGCTATTTCCAAATAATTCAATAAATACACTTCATATAAATACCATAATACATTGTATTTTAATCAAGATCATTAGAGACATTTGTGAGAAATTAAAAAAATAACGAAAAATGTTCCATGAAAAGGGTAGTATGTGGTGTGGAAAATTTTCTTGACGTATCCTTGCAAGATACTGAACTTAAATATAAAGTTGGTAACGCTGTTCTTACACAAACACGTGCACACACACACATTCACAGACGCGCGGACGTTATTCTATAAATGAATTTTATTTGGCTTCAGGGTGCCTCAAAACATATATCTCGGGTGAAATCTCGGTATCAAATTTTTGTTAGGAATGGCATACTTCCTCTACCTACTGGTACTAAAACTTCGTAGCTATGAATATTGTTTATGGAACAGAGGGAAGAATAATTCTAATATAAGCCCGCGTTACAGGTATGGATTCATACAACGGATAATTGTAACCTCGGGCACTGCAACCTACATAGATCTATTGTGGATACCGCCCCCTAGGAGGAAGAGATGAAGTCAGGAACTACAGGAGGCTACAGGTCGCAGGCAGAGAGACCACAGACAGCCGCGGAAATCCCTAATAGTTTCAGACTTGAAGATCTGTCCTACTGCTGAGCTGCCTAGAGAGGATGATAAACAACCCGTTGACCAAGCAGTCCTCTAGTGTTCACAGCAGTACTTTTTTTCTTTGAGCAAGCATCCGCGCCAGCTATCCAGCACCGCCATACGCCACAAAACCTACAAACTAGCCTGAAAGTCGAGAAAGGAACGAAATGAAAGGAAAACGATGGAAATTAAACCGTGATAGGGCGAAATCACGCCAGCATCCGTCTACCGACCAGGTAAAACCGCGAATAAACAAAAATAAGATTGGACCGTCGTCGAGAACCGAACCCGTGACTTCCCGAATGCGAACCTCACATGTTACTGTCTTGCTCGGTAGCCCAAAGTTAAAAGTTCCACAATAAGAAAATCGATTTGTACTTACTTTACTAAGTAGGGGAAGTATTGTATTCCACCCAAAAATTCAATTCCGAGATTTTATCGGAAATATATATTTTGAAGCCCTCTGAACCCAAAACAGGCATCTTAGGAAAAATTTCCTCTGTGTGTGTGTTTCTTTCTATCTTTGAATAGAATAACCCAAAACCGAAATGTGGGATAAATGCCAAACTTGGTAGTCAAAGTCAATATATTCTAAGGATGCAACAAGAAGATTTTCAAGAAAATTCCCCACCACTCCAAACTGCCCTTTATATGGAACGTTTTTCGAGATGTTTGATTTTCTAAAAAATTGCTCTAACGATTTTTATGAAAATACCACTAAAGATAGTTACTTGAAAAATAAAAATATTGAATTTTCTGGTAATAAATTCTGAAATCCACTTCATTTCGAAGGATTTTTGTATTATCTTGCATAACTTGTAAACACTAAGTGACAAACGAAAGCGTACGTACTACACAAATATGTAGATCTTTTTAAAACACAGAATTTATTTCAAATAGCATCAGCCATTTACGAGATATTCCTTATTAATGGTTCGATTTGTTTAATACTGTCCACATTCAACTGTTTCTCGCGATGTCATGGAAACAGTATGGAATTTTAAGGCCAGCACATAGCGCCCAGTTCTTAAACATTTGACTATCGCTGTTCTCTTTATATCTATAACGAAATGTGTAATGTAGCTATTTCTGCAAAGGTTTATTTGGATGAAAATGAAGTAGATAGAAAAATAAAGTTTAATAAGAGAAAGAGTTCAGCCTGGAGAGTTAATTAACACTGCTCCCCGTGGGCTACTACTGAAAGATAATATATACGTTTCTACACGAATTAAATAAGTCATTCGAAATAAAAGTAGCTTATTTGCTGCAGCTATGAAACAGCTCTAATTACCAGAATCTTGCATAGAGGTGGTTGCTTTCGTACCGTACCTACCTGAGTGGTTAACCAGAGATAAGACTTCCCTTTTAGTAATTCATGCTAGCTAATGAGAGACAAAGTGCATGTGGCATACGTTTCATTTCCCAGTTCTCCAATTTGGTTCTCTGCACAACTTCTCTTGCTTTCACAGCGGCATTAAAATGGAACATAACTTCACACCTAGGTGGAAGATTCGTGTATCTGTCAACCGAACATAGCTTAATTAACCAGAATGAGGCGTATTCAACTGCTCCGTGGTTTATAATTTATAAGAGTTTATGGAGTATGCTATTGCATGGGGTTGCGGAGAAGGCAGAAACAGACATTGAAAAGCAGCAATAAGAGTCCCTTAAGGGAGATTAAATGGCAAAAATTGACAGAAAATTATATTTAAATTCCTATGTTCTATTTATTTTAAGTCGCTTTAACTACGTGCTTGTATAGCGACGGATCTGTTAGGGGATATGTCTTGGATAGGTTATGGAGGACAGTTAGCCTTTAGTTAACATGTGTCCTCCGTGGTCTAGTGGTACCACGCTACCCAAGGTCGCGGGTTCATATCCGGTGAAGGGAAGTAAAGCCGGTGGTCCCGTGTCGTAGATTTACGTCACGTAAAAGAACCTCAAACCTGATAAAGAGGCCTCTAAGAAAAATTCCCGATGCTTCACGCCCAAAATGGGAGGCTAAAAGCCATACTAGTTAAAGAGCGTCTATAACTAAAACTCAATTTACTTTTTTTCTAGTTAACATACGATCTTGCTTCGAAAAATATCCACAGAGGCCTTAACGCTAGGCAACTGCTCTGCTTCTGTGATGTGCAGATGACAGTTTATGTCTACAGAGACCTTAGTGCTAGGCAACTATATCTCTGTTTGTACATGTGCCGGGCAGATGGCATTAGGGTGCTTTTCATTATCTGCTTTCATTATCTGTGGATAGATGGCATAGCACTCGCTTACTCTTCTATGTATAGTAAGAAGGAGAAGTATTGCATTCCACCCCAAAATTCTACTTCACCGGTAATGCATGTTTTGAGGTGCCTTGAATCCAAATAAAGCATTTTAGGAAACATGTCCGTGTGTGTGTGTGTGTGTTCTGTCTGTGAACAACATGCATCTGTTTCTGTCTGTGTGTGTGTCTGTCTGCGAACAGCATCACTTTATGAATGTAGGTATGTATGTATTTATTTATTTATTTCCATAATGCTATATAAAAATCTTACATTTTTTAAACGGAAAGTTGGATAAATATCAAACTTGGTATTTGAGTTAAGTACCTTCCAAGGATGCGACACGAAGATTTTCATGAAAATCTAGCTACCTCAGACTATTCTTTACATGGAAAAGTTTTGGAAATTTTTTATTTTCTCAAAAATGGCTCTAATGAATTTGATTAAAATACCATACGCTTAAGTTATTCTCATAACAAATGAAATGCATATCTTGAATTTTTGGGAATGTCCCCAGAAGTCCCCTTCATTCTGAATGAATTTTGCATAACTGGTAAACCCTAAGGGATTGACAAAATGTTATTACAAAAAAATGTAATCTCGTTAAAACTCACAATTTATGTCACATGCACCCTTTTTGTGGGTAAAGCATTTCCGAGATATTCCTTGTTATTTAGTTGAATTTTCCAATGCTTATACTTTTCCTCAAATGGGAATTCGTTATTTGTTTGTTTATGTGCTGGATATACATAGAGAATGGAATGCTCCACATAGCAACCAGCTCTTAAAAATATTTGACTATCGCTTATAGGCTATCACATTCCACTTGCACCCACAAAATAATTATCAATAAAATAGTTTCTGCAAATGTTTATCTCGATTAACATGAAGCAGATGGAGAAAAAGTGTTTGTAAAAACACTGTGTACAAGAGAGGAGAAAGTCATGTGATTGCAACACAAGATTTTTTTTCTATTATTTTAGACTTAAGGTGGAACATTTTGTCCTGGTATTTACCTTGGCGACTGAGAGAAACCACGAAAAACACCTCGGCATATTGGCCGGCCCACGGGATTTGAACTAGGGGCCTCCCAAATGCGGGCCATTGACGTTACCACCTGAGCTATTCCTCTTGTTAATTTAAATTTTGTAGTTTTATAAATTGGGATTTTATCTTTAATTTGATACTTTATCATTCCAAGGACACTACTCATATTTCAAATACATCTTCAGTTTCTCTACTACATTGCATTCGGCCCAAAAGTTGATATCGGATTTCACCGAAATATACCTTTTGAGACTCCCTGAATTCTTAAAAAAAGGTGCCTGTGAGCTGAACCACACCAAACTTGGCAATTAAATTCGTCATCTAAGGTTATGACACGAAGATTTTCAAGAAAATCCACTGACTTCCAACTACCCCTTATTTCGAAATATTTTGTTATTTTGTATTTTCTGAATAATATCTTTAGTATTTTGATTAAAATGTCATATATTTGAGATATTTTATTGACAAATATAACGTATACGTTGAATATTCTTTTTTATTAACGGTAAACCGTAAGAGATAGATAAAGTGTTACTAGACAAAAAATCTGATGTGTTACTCACATGATTTTATCTACTCTTGTACAAACTATTTTTACAAATGCTTATTCTCCATATGCTTCATGTTAATTGAGATATAGAGATGTCAATCTTATTGTTAATTTTCTTGTAGATGCAAGGGGGATTTGGTAGGTTTTAAGCGATAGTCAAATCTTTTAAGAGCTGGTTGCTATGTGGCGCATTCCATTCTCTTTGCATGTCCAGGACATAAAAAAAATGAGTAATGAATTTGAGAAAAAGTATAAGTATTGGAAAATTTAAGGGAATAACAAGCAATATTTCGAAAATGGTTCACTCAACAAAAATACAATGTATATGACATAAATTGTGTATTTTCTACATTTCTTGTGTAGTAACATTTTGTCTATCTCTTATGGTTTACCAGTTATGCAAAAGTCGTTCACAATGAAGAATACTTTTGGAGACATTCCCAGAAAATTCGAGATATACATTTCATTTGTCATGAAAATATCTTAAACATATGATATTTTAATCAAAATCGTTAGAGCCATTTTTGAGAAAATTCAAATGTTCGAAAAATGTAACGTGTAAAGGGTTAATCTGGGGTGGGGGGATTTTCTTGAAAACCTTCGTCGTCGCATCTCTGGAAGATACTAAACCTAAATACCAAGTTTGGTGTTTATCCGACTGTTCGTTTCTGAGTTATACTGTTCACAGACACACAGACACACAAACACGGACATATTTCTAAAAATGCTTTTTTTTGGATTCAGGAGATTTCAAAACATGTATTTCCGGTGAAATCTCGGTATCGAAATGTTGGGTGGAATACAATACTTTCCCTACTTACTATACGTAGTAGAGAAAGTAAAAATGTAGATCTCGTTAAATCACACAATTTATGTCATACAAATTTTCATTTTAATGGTGTTATTATTTTTAGTGCGTTTTCTAATTTTGAAATAATTATATTCCTTCAAGTGGTTTTTGCTCCTGGTTACGGAATGACTTGCTTTTAAAAATCTGTGTCGCTTTACCTGTTGAATCCTAAAAAGAAATGAGTAAATGTGAGTTAACAGTTTATCTCTATTAACATGAATTAGATGGAATAATAAACTTTTGTTAGAATTGTTTTAGAAGAGTGAGTGGGAAACTCGTGTAAATAAAACTTTTCCCTGCTTTTTCTAGTCTTTGATTGACCCAAGTACAATAAAATAACCTAGGGTAAAGGTACATAATCCGGAGGAACTCCGGCAACCGGACAGACGCATAGGCCAATGGGCCCTTTGTGCTTCTACCGCAACCCCTTGGGACGGAAAGGAGGGAGGGAAGGATGAGTTGAGAGACCCCATCAGATACGGGTAACGAAGTGCGCAAGCATGTAAGGGGCCCCTAACGCCGCCGCTCAAGCCCACCCAAGCTCCTGATGTCCCAAGAGCACACGGAGGCGGGACGTAACTGAGCAGGCCGACGGACCCCGGGAAGAAAGCTCTACAAACCGCACCTCCATTGCCCAGCCGCAGAAGGCCGAACACCGTTTTCTGGTACTACATTCCTGAAACAGATGATGATAACAGAAATCATGGGGACAGGAAAGACGTGGTAGAAGAGAAACCACCCCAGCATTCGCCTGCCGATCCGGGGAATCCGCGAAATGCGGTGGGCCGGAGTGAGCGGTCACCGGGAGTCGAACCCGGGAGCTCTCAAATGCGAGATTCACACGTTACCGCCAAGCCATCTCGCTCAGTAATACACCAGTGTGTTTTCTCCAAATTTAAATTCCCTTTTTGTTGTTTGTTTATTTGTAGTATTTATTTAACTGAGCGAGATGGCTCAGGTGGCAACGTCTGTGGCCAGCATTCGAGAGGTCCCGGGTTCAATCCCCGGTGGCCGCCCACTCTGACTGGGGTTTTTGGTGATTTTCCCCTGCTCACCAGGACGAAGGCCGTGTATTCTATCACGTTCTCTCTTTTCCCCCATTTCCTCCCATTTCATCTCCCTTTCACGTTTCAGGTGTGATTTCAGGTCCTGCGGTGCTGGCAGTTGGCTGGGATGCACGCGCTTTGGAAAAATGTTGCCCTTTGAACGAAAGAGTGAGCTGTCGCGCCAGTTAGGGTCGCAGGGTCGCACTCTTGTAGCTTCCTCGCTCACTGGTGCGGAAATGTTATGGACCCCTGGGACCTCCTCCGGCTCCTTTGCCTCATCCCTGGGGGGGGGGGTGTAGCCACAACAAACCAAGGTTGTGGCAGCACACGAAGTGTCCCCTACATCCAACTATCTATTTAGCTGTTTGAAACGTAATTTTAGTACCTTAACACCTAATAAGTGATTATTACAACCATAAAAAACCCTTTCAGAATATCTTTAAAGCTCAGTATTATTTTGTTTTCATTCTGATTTGTGCTCAAAGAGTTAAAAATCATCTTTTTGTTGTTATGATAGCTGCCTTAGAAAGCTTTTTATTTCTTTTTTAGCAACGCAGGAGATGAGCTCTTATGCCATATTAAGCCCTTCAGTTTCTTCACTGAATAATGACCGTGTTGCTGGTTTTCCTTCGCCGCCTCGTTGCAGCAGGAACACCAACTACAATACAAGAAAGACTATGGATATTTCAGACTGTGGGAAAGGGAAACCGTGGGAAGTAAACTGCCTGTGAAAATGAGTCAAAAGAAATCGAAATTCCCGTTCGGGGAGATTCGGCCCTCAGGGGATTACCGAAAGAAGCCGGTTCTTTCAGGACTGCTTCGTTATCGAAGTCCGTGCACTTCACACCCTGTTGGTTATACCAACCGCGGCGACAAAAATAAAATCCCAGAATGTAGGGACGATTTATTGCTTAAGCACACAAGAGGCACGGTGATATGGAGCGCACACAAAGAAAAGGAAACCAGCGAGACGGTCAGTTCAATTGACAAGAAGCAAGTGTTGCTTTACTGAGCTGCTACCCTACACTTCAGACTATTTTGTTGTTTCAAACGTTTTCATTAATAGTATACGAGAGTGATATTCAAATATTTAACCCCCTAGCATCATTATCTTCGAGTTGGTAATTCTCTATGAAATTTTTATGCTGCATTGATATTGTCGAGTTAAATGATTTTCTGCAAGTAAATAAGATTAAAAAGCACACGAAGTCTTACCTTCACGTGACTTTCTCTACTCATTGTCGTTTATTTTTATATAGTGTCTTTAAACTATTCTTGCACTTCTTCTATCTGGTTTAAATAAATTGAGATAAACGTTTGCATAAATAGTCAATTTACAAATTTTGTTACAGATAAAAAAGACAATGGTAAAATGTTTAAAAACTATTACTAATGCTAGACTTTATTTCTAGACACTGCGAGAAACAACCAAATAGCAACAGTAACTTAAAGAAAAATTACAAAACATTGAAACATTCGAATAAATAATAAGGGATATCCGGGAAATGGCTGATCCACCAGAAAAGGTTATTTGAAATAAATTGTGTGTTTTAACGATTCATATTTTTTCTACAGAAAATTTTTTGCCTATTTGTTACACTTTACCAATTGTGAAAAAGTCACTCAGAAGGAAAATGGTTTTGAGGCAGTATTTTTATCGCTTAAATGATATCAGTATAATTATATGATATAAAAGAATAACAGCCCGCCTAAAAGCAATATGCGTATGTTATAATATATAAAGTGTACATTACAGTCATTGTAATATGTTTATTTTATTATGTATATGTATGAAATGTTATGTGAACGTATTACGTATTTTAACAATGTAGGAGCTGTGAGAATAGAAACGAGCTGTATTACGTAGCAAACAGAATTACAAAGTAAAAGCCGAAAGTTGCTAAAAATAAGGTAAACTTGACAACAATAAATTAGAAAGTTAAAAAAAGGCTACTAATAGTTCTTGTAACAATACCAATGTAACATTTAAAGCAGTTTATAAATAGTCACATGGATGTGGAAAGAAAAGCCAGAATAAAAACAAAAGCATATTATTGGAGTAGGCTTAGCCATTCAAAAACTAGAAAAGCTAAAATTAAATAAAGGTATTCTAATGAAGTAGGCTTAGCCAATCAGAAACTAGAAATATAGAAATGTACAAATTCAAACGGTTGACGCTAGTAGATAGCGTACCCACGCAGTTCGGTTCGGTACGGTTCAGTGAATGAATGTGAGACATGATAATTCATTGCGGTGAGGATAATATATATTTACCTGTTAAAAGTGTAATTAACAATAATCTCACAGCTCTATAGTAACATACATCAGTGAAATTGTTATTTAACCGTGTGAAGTATTAATAAAAAGGTGAAATACAATTATAATTTTGTGTAAACTTTATTCTTCAGCCGTACCAGCCCTAATAAGAGATACTTGTTCTAAAAAATATACTGACGCAACCGAGGCATAATTAATAAATAAATAAACATAAAAATAATTATTACACATAAAATAAACACACGACACGGCTGCAAAGGTTGGTTTCTAAACGTGGGGCGAAGACCACTCGAAAGTTTGTAGCTAAAACGTGGGGTGAACATTCCTAGAAACATAACTCCCGCAAATTGGCGCCCATATGTGCTGCAACCGATGCAACTATACTACTTCAAGATTGGTATCCATACGAGGTCCAAATCAGCTTCAATTTCACAGGATATTTCCAGAAAATGTGTACTAAAAATCTGATGTGTTGCACTCACATGATTTTCTCTACTCTTGTACAAACCATTTTTACAAACGCTTGTTCTCTTATTGCTAATTTTCTTGCAGGTGCAAAGGGAATATAGATATAGGCAAAGGGATGCAGGTACAAGGGCTTTATGTGATAGTCAAAGAATTTTGCTATGTGGAGCATTTCATTCTCTTTGCATGTCCAGGACAATAAAAAGAACAAATAACGAATCCCCATTTCAGAAAGCGTATAAGTATTGGAAAATTCAAACAAATAACAAGGAATATCCCGGAAATGGTATGAAAAGTATGACAGAAAATGTGTGTTTTAATAATTTTTTGTGTAGTAAAATTCTGTCTCTTTTACGGTTTATCAGTCATGAAAAGTCATTCAGAATGACTATTGAGGACATTTTCAAAAAATTCAAAATACACATTTAATTTGTCATAAAAATGTCTTAAACATATGATATTTTAATCAAAATCGATAGGCCATTTTTGAGAAAATTAAAATTTCCGAAAAATGTTCCATGTAAAGGGTAGTCTGTGGTGGGGGATTTTCTTTAGAATCTTCGTGTCGCATCCTTGGAAGATACTAAACTCAAATACCAAGTTTGGTATTTATCCAACTTTTTGTTTTTGAGTTATGCTGTTCACAAACAAACAAACACACACACACACGCACGGACATGTTTCCGAAAATGCTTTATTTGGATTCGGGGAACCTCAAAACATATATTTCCAGTGAAATATCGGTATTGAATTTTTGGATAGAATGCAATTATTCCCCTGCTTACTATACGTAGTAAAGAAAATAAAAATTTATCTCGATTATCAAGAAGTCGATAGAAGTAAAATCTTTTGTAAGGATAGTTTATAGAAGAGCGCGCAGAGAGTGTCATTTGAATGTAGCACTTTAGATTTTATTATAATTTATCACACTATGTAAATTATAACTTGTATATAAATTACAGTAATTATTTACGTCGACGGAAAAAAAATTGAAGGCCTATGCAAGCTGAAACAAATACATACTCGCATGCGTTATTGGAGTATTTCGCTTCAGCTGCTTTGCACAAATGTACTGCATGAGCTTTTCTGTAACATCCTGTATCAAGGTACAGTTCGGAGAACAACGATTGGCTCAGAAGTGAAACGAAAGAAGAAAAAAGAATAGTTAACTCATCACAAGGAGAGAGCTTATAAAGAACTTGGAAGTACGGACTCTGAAGATGAATTTCAGATAGACATTTCGTAGTTATTATGACCGCAATGGTACGGAGTGCATTTCGTTTCCCCACAAACAGAACAATATTCTCCTTCATAACTTTTGAAAACTACTTTCTCTTGGAATTGAAGGAGAAACCAAGAAGAATCACTATATTATTTACGTCTATGAAGTTTCATTTTCTGTAGGAAAAATATCATCTTAAAAGTTTTGGGACGTAGTTGGTGTAGGGAATAACGTTATAAGGCTCAGGAATGGATGGTGTGTTTAACTTTTAGTAATGGTTGCAAAAATGCTTGCACATTAATAGGGATCCTAAAATTATTGGCAAAGGTTTGTGTGTTTTTATTACCACGGGCTGTTTGCTTTATTTAAGTTTCATACGCCACCCTGACCCATAGGTTTTTTTCGGGGTATTCCCAGGTCGTCAGGCGAATGCTGTCCCTCCATTTCGTTCTATTAATCATTTCATTCATTCGTCATTCTAGTTGGTCTATTTCAGGTTTGGAAGTGGTATTTCGGTGCAACGTGGCAGGGAGAAAAAAGAATGCTCTCCTGGACTTACTCAGTTCCTCGGCCTTCGGCTGGTTGCCGTGGTCTAAGGACCGGGGTTGGCGGTCTGACTGCTGTGGCGTCTGATCTGGAATCTGTAAGGACCCTCTCATTGCTGTGCCGTCACTCCTGGTTCCGGCCGCCCAGTGTCTGTCTTCATCTCATCCCTCACTCCCGAGGGCCAACCCCTTGTGGGGCATCGGTACAATATCCTCATTCCTGCACCGGTGCCGAATTCCGTCCGCTTCACAATCCAATCTAAGTTTCGTAACATGCACATGGGCGCACTGCCTCTGAATACCAACAAATGGAAATAAAAACGTAGTTTATGTAATCCTACCATTACAAACACTTGTAACTGTATTCTATATCGTGCATAATTGGTTCATTACGGCTCGCGTGTCAATAATAGCAATGGCGTAATAGGATATTCCAGTTTGCCGTGGCTTATACAGAAAAGATTAAATAATTTTGTGATATTCTTTTTCCTGACCAAAGAAGTTGCAAAACTCTACCTGCTCGTTATTAAATACAGAAAAATTAAGATTTAAATTTATAATTGCTTATTATGCTTAGCTGGTAATAGGCAAATCACCGTCCGTAAAACCTGTTCATTTCTTTCCCAAAAGGGAATGCATTGCTTATCAGTTCAACACGTCAGGTGACAAATGAAATGCGGAGAGAGAAGCTAACGAACATTTAAAGACGCTTTCAATTATATCAGCTATAGACACGAATTAATTCAGGAATTATCATCATCAGGAATTACAATTTATCATGTTACGAATGCAAATAATGTTATATCCAACTCGACGATAATCTTACTTGATACTCGTGTCATAATCGTCAAATTATCTACTGGACTGGACAAGTGAACGGAGGGGACACCTAGTAATGCGACCCGCAAAGGATCTCTTGTGCGTACACGCCCAGGAGAAATGGATGAGATGAACGAACGGCAGGGGACACTCGGATTGCAAAGCGAAGTCAGCGCAAATGGACAGAGACGCACAGAGTTCCCTAACAGTTCCAGGCGTGACCAACCGGCCATGGAAGGGCCGCTCGGAAACGTACTTCCAGTGGGACCGGGGAAACGTTTCCAAGCCTCTGCGCCATCTCCCCGACACCGACCGAACCACAGCCCCGGCATCAACTTCAAATATGAAAGGGAAATGAAATGAGAGGAAACGGCGGGCGAGGAAAACCGTGATAGAATACACCACTCGAGCATTCAACTTTGTCAACCGTGAAAAACCACGAATAATCCATGCTCAGAGTGGTCGGGCACGAGGAATCCAACTCGGGACCTCCTGAATGCGAGCCACACACGTTACTACGAAGACGTCTCGCTCGGTATGAGATCATCAACCTGTAGCATAAATTATTATTGTAATCAAAATGCAGATGGCCTCTTACATATTATCATTTTACTTAAGAGCAAACTAAATGGCGAACAATGACAAAAGTTATATTTTTGGATTTTTATGCACACTTATAAATTGAAATTTCCTCTTAAATTTGAAATACACTGTCAATTATAGACCAAATACTTGTATTTTTAAAAATGCTGCTGCATCTTCCTTTATACTTTCTCTACCACGTACCTACATACACAACGTGATCAAAAGTATCCGGACACATGGCTGAAAATAACGTACAAGTTCGTGGCGCTCTCCATCGGTAATGCTGGAAGTCAATATTGGGTTCGCCCACCCTTAACCTTGATTACAGCGTTCACTCTCGCAGGCATACATTATATCAGGTGCTGGAAGGTTTCTTGGGGAGTGGCAGCCCATTCTTCACGGAGTGCGGAACTGAGGAGAGGTATCGAAGTCGGCGTTCCAAAACATCCCAAAGGTGTTCTATAGGATTCAAGTCAGAACTCTGTGCAGGCCAGTCCATTACAGGGATGCTATTGTCGTGTAACCACTCCGCCACAGCCCGTGCAATATGAACAGGTGCTCGATCGTGTTGAAATATGCAATCGCCATCCCCGAAATGCTCTTCAACAGTGGGAAGCAAGCATGTGCTTAAAATATCAATGTAGGGCTGCGCTGTGATCGTGCCAGCCAAACAACAAGGGGTGCAAGCCCCTTCCAGGAAAAACACGACCACACCACAACACCACCACCTCCGAATTTCACTGTTGGCACTACACACGCTATACCCACACCTTGCTATTAGATCGCCACATTGTGTACCATGATTCGTCACTCCACACAACGTTTTGCCGCTGTTCAATCGTGTAATGTTGACGATCCTTATACCAAGCGAGGCGTCGTTTGGCATTTTCCTGCGTGATGTGTGGCTTATGAGCAGCCGCTCGACCATGGAATCCAAGAATTCTCACCTCACACCTAACTGTCATAGTACTTGGAGTGGATCCTGATGCAGTTTGGAATTCCTGTGTGATGGTCTGGATAGATGTCTGCCTATTACTCTTTACGACCCTCTTCAAATGTCGGCGATCTCTGTCAGTTAACAGACGAGGTCGGCCTGTACGCTTTTGTGCTGTACATGTCACTTCACGTTTCCACTTCACTATCACATCAGAAACAGTAGACCGGGGGATGTTTAGGAGTGTGGAAATCTCGCGTACAGACTTTTGACACATGTGACACCCAATCACCTAACCACGTTCAAAGTCCCTGAGTTCCACGGAGCCTCCCATTCCGCTGTTTCACGATGTCTAATGACTACTGAGGTCGCGGATAACGAGTACTAGGCAGTAGGTGGCAGCACAATGCAACTAAGATGAAAAACGTATGTTTCTGGCGGTGTCCGGATACTTTAGTGTAGTAGGTAAGAGTAGGTATTGCATTCCACCCAAAATTTCGTTATGACATTTCACCGAAAATACATGTTTAGAGGCACCATGTATCTGAAGCAGGCGTTTCAAAAATGTCCGTGTGTATGTGTCTGTGTCTGTCTGTCTGTGCGTGTATGTGTCTGAACGACATAACTCAAAAACGAAAAGTCGGAGGGCTATTGAACTTGGTATTCAAGTACAGTAACTTCCAAGGATGCGACACTTCAAGAAAATCCTCCCACCCTAACTACCCTTTACATGGAACATTTTGTGAAAATATATTCAAGATGTTTGTATTACAAATAAAATGTATATCTTGAATTTTCCGGGATAGGCCTATGAAGTCCCTTCGTTCGGAAGGAATTTTCTGTGATCCTGTATATCTGATAAACGTTAAGCAATAGACAAAAACACACGACACAAAATATGTAGATATGTTTAAAACGCAATTTATTTAAAATAAGTTTTTTCTGTCACAAGCCGTTTTTCAGGTATCTGTTATTAAACTTCGAATTTTTCATTTCCTGATCATTCTCTATAAGTCATTTTAACATTCAGTTGTTTCTTACGATGTCATGGGAACAGTGTGAAATTTGAAGGCCACCATAGCGTCCAGCTTTTGAACATTTGACTGTTGCTCTTCCCTTTGTATATATACGTATAACGAAGTGTGTAGTATAGCTGTTTCTGCAAAGGTTTATTTGGATTAAAATGATTAGAAAAATAAGAATAGTCTCTATACCCACTGATGAGGAAAGGGTAGAGAAAGTCATGTGAATATATCGCATCGGATTTTTACTTTCTCTACTACGTATAGTGAGTAGGGGAAGTATTGTATTCCACCCAAAAATTCGATACCGAGATTTCACCGGAAATACATGTTTTGAGACCCCCTGAGTCCAAAGAAAGCATTTTTGGAAACGTCCGTGTATGTGTCTGTCTGTGTGCCTGTGAACAGCATAACTCAGAAACGAACAGTCGGATAAACACCAAACTTGGTATTTAGGTTCAGTATCTTCCAGAGATGCGACCCGAAGGTTTTCAAGAAAATTCCCCCACCCCAGACTACCCTTTACATGGCAAATTTTTCGAAAATTTTAATTTTCTCAAAAATGGCTCTTAACGATTTTGATTAAAATGTCATATGTTTAAGACATTGTCATGAGAAATTAAATGTATATCTCAAATTTTCTGGGAATGTCTCCAAAAGTATTCTTCATTGTGAACGACTTTTGCATAACTGGTAAACCATAAGAGATAGACAAAATTTTACTACACAAAAAATGTAGATCGCCTTAAAATACACAACTTATGTCATATACATTTTTTTTAAGTGAACCGTTTTAGAGATATTGCTTGGTATTCCCATAGATTTTCCAATACTTGTACTTTTTCTCAAATTCGTCATCCATTTTTTATGTCCTCGACATGCAAAGAGAATGGAATGCGCCACATAGCAACCAGCGTTAAAATATTTGACTATCGCTTAAAACCTACCATATTCCCCTTGCATCTACAAGAAAATTAGCAATAAGATTGGCTTCTCGATATCTCGATTAACATGAAGCATATGGAGAATAAGCGTTTGTCAAAATAGTTTGTACAAGAGTGGAGAAAGTCATGTGAGGGTAACACATCAGATTTTTTAAAGTTACTAACACATGGAAAGGTAGAATCAGATGACTGAAAAATTCAATGCCATAGCCGGGATTTGAACCACGGATCTCCCGGTCTCCGTCCGGTTGCTCTAACCACTGAGCTACCATGGCAACATGCCGACACGACATTAAATTCTCCAGCTGATTCGCATTTTTCCGGTGAACCACAAGGAGATCCGTGGTTCAAATCCCGGCTATGGCATTGAATTTTTCAGTCATCTGATTCTACCTTTCCAACCCTGTCCAACACACGGCTTGTGTGAAAGAACAATTAATTACTAACACATGCTTTATTTAAGGCATTAATATTTAAGTGATGCTTAATGTAATATTTTTCAAGATAAGTATTCGTTTTATGGGAAATTTACCAGTTTTACACCTTTTAACTTCTGCTTTTTTATATCAAATTTTTCTTTGTGTGGGAAGCCATTATTAGCTGATTTTATTATTTCTTATCCTCCTTATACGTAGGGCTTATACGCTCAACGAGTTTTAGCCGTGCCTAAGGTCCTAGGTCTGTTGAGGATCAGACGAACATGAGTGAGAGAATGAGGAACCGGGAACGGGGGATCGGCCCGTAGCCAGTTATGCGAGTGAGGAAAAAATGATATAAAACGAAGGGCGAAGTGGATGAAAGAATAGGTGATGGAGTAGTTGGTGAAAAGAGTGGCGGGGGAAACTGGAGAACCCGTAGAAAACGCTCCCAGACTCTGCTTCATCCACAACAAATCCCACGTGTGGGTTCGTGAGATCAAACTCGGATCCCTTGGGAGGCGAGCGCTCTACTTTTGCAATTTTATATTTTTTTCTACGTTACCACGGAGCCAACTCGCTCGGCAGCTTACAAAATTATATATTTCTCAAAGCAATCTAAGTAGTTCTGACCGTTCTGAATTCCTACTTATTTTTCAAGCTACGAGACGATTTATTTAAATGCCTTATTCTTGAGAGGCGCTAAATAATCAGAGTATGAAAGTGCTCTACGCTTTTGTGTTTCAGAGCATTTTATCGTTGCTTTAGGTCGCAAAAAAATTTGTTCTCTTAGAAGTAGAATATTTTTCTCAAAGTATTTTTCACTCCTTCGAGTTCCTTATTTCCCAGGGCACTACTTTAAGCCTCTTGGAACCTAATTTCGATACGTAAGAAAGAGAAAACAGGTCAAGCATGAGGATTCACTGAAGATATAGTGTTAACACTTTGAACATGAAGGGTTTGCAGAGAGAATCCTGAAAGATACCAAAGATTGCCAAGTAGTGTAGTGGCACTATATCTTGCGATGAAGAGAGCTAAGGGTACAGATATTTGAATGGCTGCCATACTTCAGTAACGTGATGCATTATCAAAGTCTGCAGATTTGGGAGCTATCCAGAAAAATAAGGCACACTGGAAAATGAATGGTTGCTTTTGCAAATTAGGTGGGCTGGTTTTCTGTGTATGCAAAATGACAAACGATGACTCGAAAACAATAAATATTATCTTAATGATCCCAGAACTTTATCGCAGACTTCAAGCTATAAGTTCCTTCTTTCGAATATCATATTTAATAGTTACTGCAGATATGTTCATAGTTATATATCTTATCGATGCTCTGACGGTCTAAACTATGCACATTTCTTTTTTACTCTCCCTTCAATGCACATAGTAGCTAGCGAAGGCATTGCATTCCACCCAAATATTCCATACCGAGATTTCACTGGAAATAAGTGTTTTGAGGCCTCCTGAATCCAGAAAAAGGATTTTTAGGAAAGGATCGTGTGCGTGTCTATCTGTGAGCAGCATAACTCAAAAAAGAATAGCTGAATCAACACCAAACTTGGCATTTAAGTTTAGTGTCTCCCAAAGATGCGACGCAAAAAAGTTCAAGAAAATTCACCCACCCCAAACTACTCTTTACATGGACAATTTTTAAAAATTTTTGATTTTCTAAAAAGTGGCTCTAAGAGCTTTGATTAAAGATATTTAAATGACAAATAAAATTTATATCCTGAATTTTCTGGGAATAGCCTGTGAAGTCCTCTTCATTCGGAGGGAATTTTGTATATCCTTTTATAACTGATAAGCGTTAAGCGTTAGACGAAAACTTACCACATAAAAATATAGAGCTCTCTAAAATACAGAATTTATTTCAATGAAGTCTTTATGTCATAAGGGTTCGAATTGTTCATTTCTTGGTCATCCTCTTAACGTCCTGTCAACATTCAGTTGTTTCTCGCAATTGCATTAAAACTACGCAATTTTAAGGCTAGTATATAGCGTCCAGTTCTTAAACGTTTGACTATCTCTTGTTTGTTCTCTTTGTATTTATATTAGGAAATGTGTAATGTAACAAAGGTTTATTTGGATTAAATGAAGTAGATAGAAACACAAGCTTTAGTAAAAATAGTTTGTATAACCACTAATAAAGATAGAGGGTAGAGAAAATCATGTCAATATATCACATCAGATTTTTAGAAAATGATCCGCGCGCGCAGGTGTGTCTTATAGTTCCACATATTGATATCTATTGAGTTTTTCTTCTATGCCCATGTTTTTATGGCATGATATTTTACATTTAGATATTTAATGTTCCTTACTTGCTCAATAATTTGAGAGTCAATTACAAAAATTGAATTTTATTTTGGGATCAATAAAGTCATTGTTTTAATTTTGTTTTGCGAAATTTATGGTTATATCCTTTTGTTATTTTATATAACCTATGTGCAGCCATTTTCATGTTATTCTCCGAATTAGCCATCATCACCTGGTCATCCGCAAACAATATGCTGTTCATAGGTGATCCATTGATATTATAATTTGAGGCAGTATTTTTAACACTTAAATGATTTCAGTCTAATTATATTTTATATATATATTCAATAACAGCCGGCCTTGAAGCAATATGTGTATGTAACGATATATAAAAAGTGTATACTACAGTCATTGTAAATGTTTATATTATTGTATACTGTAATAATGTTATTTGAATGTATTACGTAATTTAATAATGTAGGAGCTGTGAGAATAATAGGTTAAAAGTTATTAGCAATGAGGTAACGTTTAGGCAATAATGAGTAAGAATGTTTAATAATGCTGCTATTCATTATTGGAGCAACAATAATGTAAATTTTGAGACTGTTTATAAAATAGCCAATCAACAACCAGAAAAAAGCTTTAGTTAAATGAAGGTATTCTATTGGAGTAGGATTAGCCAATCAGAAACTGAAATATAGAAAAAGTTACAAATCTAGAAGTCAGTTGCTTGTAGACAGCGCTCATAACTGGACGCGTTGGTTGTAGATAGTGTTCCTAACCGGACACGAGATGTATCCTCGAGAAATTTAATATATATTCAGTATGAGACAAAAATAGTTTACGTGTTAAAAAGTGCAAGTAGTTAACAAAAGAATCTCACAGCTCTCTATATCAGTGAAGTGTTATTTAAATTGTGTCAAGAATTAATAAAAAGCAGTGAATTAAAAATTATAATCTGTGTAAGCCTACATTCTTCAGTTGCACCACTCCCGGTTAAGACATTCATATCTCTAAAATAAATACTGACGCAGCCGAGAGAACATAAATATATAATATTTAAAGAAACAGTCAAAATTACAAAGTTAATATTTTTTTAAAAAATCTTTTTTGACAAAGGATAGCGGGTACCATACGTGCAGTTGCAACTACTTCAAGTTCGGCTCCCCAACAGTCGAAATACGATACAACTCCTCCTAAAATAAAATTTTCTCAAATTGCAATGCAACATATTGAGCCATTTTGAATGGCATCGTTAATATATGTCTTAAAAATCTGATGTGTTAAACTCACATGACTTTCTCTACTCTAGTAACAACTAGCTTTACAAACGCTTATTCTCCGTCATTTTCATGTTAATCGTAATGTCGAGATGTTAATCTTATTGCTAATTGAAGTGGAATTTTTCAGTGGATTGCAATATTCCCCCCTACCTACCACACGTAGTAGAGAACGTAATAAGCTTTAGTAGGAATAGTTAGTATACTCACTAATAAAGATACAGGCTAGAGAAGGTCATGTGAATATATAATATCAGATGTGTTTTTAATAAAATTGATTTTGAAGAATTGATTATTCTGAAAAGCTTTCGGTCAAATGTTATTCCAGATTCAACATAAAGGCTCTCAAATATAAAGCGACTTCATTTACTGTAGCTTCCCTTATGCAAAAAAACTAATCTATTCAGATGTAGGTTAGGTTGTGTCATTGATCCAAAAAGTGCTTTAAAAGAGTAACGTATGGTTAAACCGTAACGTTCGGTTAAAGAATGGGTTATATGTAATAACGGAGTATCTCGTTTAACTTGGGTTTATCGCTTCATTTGAAGCTAACGAGTGGAGTTTCAGCAGGTAAATACGGAATGCTGAAAGAAAAACATATACTACTTAAGGCAAAATGAGAGATACATTATAAGACGAGAACAATCTAGGAGAGAGACAGATAGCCGATAAACAAAATGCATGTGACAGAGGCAGCTGGAGATGAATATCGCCTAGCTGCGGGAGTTTGTCATCATACCACAAGTTTTGTGTCGTGTAGAACGGCACATAAGTCATTAGGTGCGGTGTCTGGGCCTGTCACCAGCACACGGCATCTTTATGCGGCATTGCCAAGTCTCTCGCACCTTCCTTCTCAAACCCATTGAAGCTGTGCCATCCCTTTTCAATTTTTTACCCTTTTCTTAATTTCAAAACTACTACTGCAAATACGAAAAGGAGGCATGGAGACAGGTTCTTGCTACAGAAAATGTTCTAATTGCAAACAGTCGTAAGCATATGTATTTAAAAACTGTACATCGGACGTGTTACATTCACAGGATTTTTTCCACCTACTATCGTGTATTTTAATACAGCTTATACAAACTATTCTCATACAGTTATTCTTCTGTTTACTTCATGTTGGCCCTTTACAGCCCAATGGTGAACACCTGGCAGCATTATGTATGTTTGTTGTTGGAAACCGGATAGAAAAAATCTGAAGTGTTACACTCACATGACTTTCTCTACTCTTGTACAAACTATTTTTACAAACTCTTATTCTCCATCTATTTCATATTAATCGAGATAAACATTTGCAGAAACGATCTTTTGACATGCAAAGAGAATTACATTTTACACATAGCGACCAGTTCTAAAAATATTTGACTATCGCTTAAGGCGTATTATGTTTCCCTTGTTTTGTATTTCCAACGGCAATATAGAAATACAGTAACCTTTAAGCATAGACATCTCTCTTAATAGCTGGTCGCTAGGTGCAGCACCATTCTCTTTGCCACAGATTAATACTCTTTGCATATCCAAGACAAAAAAAATGAATAACGAATTCCCATATACATTTCATTTGTCATAAAAATATCTTAAACAAATGATATTTCAATCAAAATCGTTATAGCCATTTTTGAGAAAATTAAAATTTTCGAAAAATGTTCCATGTAAAGGTTAATCTGGGGTGAGTGGATTTTCTTGAAACTCTTCGTGTCGCATCTCTGGAAGATACTGAACCTAAATACCAAGTTTGGTGTTTATCCGACTGTTTGTTTCTGAGTTATGCTGCTCACAGACACACACACGCACACAGACAGACACACACACGGACATGTTTCCAAAAATGCTTGTTTTGGATTCAGAGGGTCTCAAAACATATATTTCCGGTGAAATCTCCGTTTTGAATTTTTGGGTGGAATACAATACTTCCCCTATAATACGTAGTAGAGAAAGTAAAAATTCGACTTAGTTAGCCGTTCTGTTTTGCTGCATACTTCGGTGTTTTCTTGCAATTCATCCGTCTTACCATAAGTTACAATAATTAAAACAAAAAGAGGTCGTTGATATTTTATGTAACTGCCAAACATCTGTTCTACTGGAGTGCTAACGAAGTCCCATAAGCATCCACATATGCCAATCGCCGTTTATTTTAAGTGCGCCCGCTCCATTCTTTGCCAGAGATATAGTAGCACAATAGCGATGAATCAAACCCAGGTAACAGACGATATGAAAATCGCGGCTCGTGATGTCCGGCACTTTAGGTAACTGAGCCAAGATTCAGAGATAAGGTAGGGCAAGATTCTAAGAGCACAAATATCCATTGTATGCCGAATGGTTATAAAACCGGTTTCAACCGAAAATAATTTGAGCTGGAAAGAGTTAATTAAGATAAACCTTTGCAGAAATGCTTTCATATACATTTCTTTGTAGGTATAAAGGGCATAGAGGAAACCGAATCAATAGTAAAATATTTAAAATTAAATCGTTAAGGGATCTCATTTTAATTCCATACTCTTTCCATAACGTTGCGAGAAACAACTGAATAGTGACAGCTATTATATTACAAGGCCAGCATAAAGCGATCTGTTTTTAAACATTGACTATGAATTTGGTTTCTTCTACAACGAAATGTGTAATGAAGCTGTTTCTGCAAAATTTTATCTTAATTAAGATGAAGTGGATAAAAAATAAGCTATTGTAAGAATAATGTGTATAAGTTATATTGTCGTAACCATATGGGGATACGACTGGGGGTAAATAGCTGATTGGAATAAAGAAAGCTTAGAGAGAGAGCTAAAAGCTTGGCTTGAACGATCCTGTTATATTTTTGATAGTAGTAGAACTCCAATTAAGTGAGTGTTGGGTTTACAATATGGTGGATCAGTTATTTAGTTCAACTTACGTGGTTCAGTAACTCTTCCTTTACAGGGCTTACCTTTAAGGATATATCAAGATGTGCCGAGGAGTGTCGCTGTTTGGTAGTGCTATAGCGGGCGACTAGACGGGTCAGTCGAGGCAACTAGCACGATAATGAGCCATAGCCCGACGGACAGCTTAGTCATAGTCCTCCGAGCAAGACCTGGGCGGCCGGTAATATAGGAGCTAACTTCCTATAGGGGTCCCTCTATTG
Source organism: Deroplatys truncata (assembly GCA_030765065.1). Taxonomy (NCBI): domain Eukaryota; kingdom Metazoa; phylum Arthropoda; class Insecta; order Mantodea; family Mantidae; genus Deroplatys; species Deroplatys truncata. Next base: position 72,189,205 of record CM060984.1, read on the forward strand.
TAATGGCGGCTTTTACCATATATGGTATGCCACCAACCTGGTTTTGCGTAGGTTTCCAGGATTTTCCTATAGACACGTGGCACCGGTTAAGTTGCATTATGCACTATTGTTCTTCAAGTTTCTTTCCGAAAAGTGATGTCTGGGTAAAGTCCACTAGGACAACCATAGGATGTGGCAAGCCACATGTATTCTGTCACACACACACACACACACACACACACACACACACACACACACACACACACAGTTTATCAAAGTTTCAGCAAGTTCAGGGAATGTAAAATTAATTCCACATAAATTTATAAGATTGTGACAGACTAATAAAAGCTTATAAACTAATATAAAATACAGGATGTAACAAAAATGTACGGCACAAACTGCAGGACACGTTTCTCACACGTAGATGCAGAAACTGTGTTATATGAACATGGGTCTGGAAACGCTTTGTTACCATGTTACGACTTATTTTCTCCAACTCCTTAATAATGGGTAACACACAAGAATACAACGTACCAGCATACCACATGCAACTCTTTCTCACAGGAGATGTTCAATATGCCCTCCGTGAGCATTGATACATGCATCAACCCGCCGTCGTAGTGAATCCCGGATGCGCTGATGTATCCCTGGAGTATTGCGTATGGTTTCGCAGCCTTCCATAATACGGTTTCGGGGACTATGAACATCTGGTACCGGGGTTCGATACACAAGAGCTTTCAAATGCCCCCGCAAATAAAAGTCCAATGGTTTTAGGTCCGGGGAGCGCCGAGACCAGGCAGTTGATTCACCTCTACCTATCACCGAATCTGTTATTTAGAATCCGACGGGCATTAACACTTAAAGTGAGGAAGTGCTCCATCGTGCATGAAGTATATGTTTTGTCGCACAGCTAAAAGCACATCTGCTAACAGATCAGGTAGAAAATTTTCTACGAAATTATGGTAACTTTTTCCGTTGAGCGTGGGTGGAAGAACGTGAGGACCTACCAAACAGTCACCAACAATGCCGGCTCAAACATTAAAATAAAATATTTGTTGATGACTTGCTTCAACGGTTGCGTGAGGATTGACGTCAGCCCACACATGCCGATTGTGATAATTTACAATCTGATCTCGTTGAAACGCGCCTCATCTGTGAACATCACCATTGCACTAAAATTAGCATTGACACTTTGTAGTATTAACTATTCGCAGAAGCGTACTTTTACCGGAAAATCAGCTGCTGATAGCGTCTGCACTCGCTGTAAATGGTATGGATACAGCCGGACCTCGTGTAACAGTCGACAGACAGCCATGTGGTCAACATTCATTGTTGCAGCTACTTGTCTTATACTGACACTAGGGTCGTCGTCAACTGCCTGAAGACTTGCCGCCTCTCGTTGCAGTGTCCACGTTCTTCTAGGCCTCCCCCGGTGGCGAGTATCAGGCTGAAATGACCCATGTTCCCTAAGACGACGATCAATGGTTTGAAACGTTTTCCTGTCGGGGCACCTTCGTCTTGGAAATCTCTCCCGGTACAAACATTGAGCGCAAGCACCATTGCCGTCTGATAATTCATACATTAAATGGGCATCTGCCATCTCTGCATTTGTGTACACCGTTATTGCACGAGTTAAGTCTGTGATCAACTCTACTAGTACGTAGTAACCCGCGTGCTTGCCAAGGTCGTACTGCTCACTGGAACAGTTGATGTTACCTGTAAACAAGCAATGATGTAAGTTGCTTCGCAACAGAGACATGCAAAACAAAACACGGCAGTGCACCCACGAGAATGGCAATGTAACTACACGTAACTAAGAGGCGTGTTCCCCATGATTCTAATGTTCTATTCTTGTGTGTTTCCCATGGTTAATGAGTTGGAGAAAATGAGTTGTAACATGGAAACAAAGCGTTTCCAGATCCATGTTCATATAACATAATTTCTTCGTCTACATGTGAGGAATGTGTCCTGCAAATTGTGCCGTACACATTTGTTACATCCTGTATGTATCCTCAATCCCATACGTGATAATATAAAAATAAAGGATAGTGGGTAGAAAATTCATTTGAATATAACACATCAGATGTTTTTTCTATCTTCTGTGTTTTATAAATGAGTAACTCGTTTAAAAAGGAATTAGTGAAATGGATTAATTGCTTGAACTTTCCTGTTACTTCAATCAACATTGTGTGCCTGATTGGAGCAGTTTACTGCCGAAGGTCCCAAAAACCAATATATCCACCCTATTGCTGGCTCAGAGAGGTTCCATTATGATGCTCCATTGCTTGGAGTAGGTACCGTTATTTAAATATTCTTTGACCTACTGCGTACAAAATTCGCTTAAATATTAGCCGAAGGTAAGTATATCGTTAAATACTTGGAGCATTGCTTTTGTATAAAGTTTTATATAGGTATCCTTAGGGTATTATCTCTGTGGAAGTTACATTATGTAGTATTTTGCCCTTCAGCTACATCGGGGGAAAATAGAATACAGATATCCAGCTATTCTTGTATTAAAGAGATAAAAAATATTTCAGCAAAGCTTTGATGTGGCAGACACATTTTTCCCGTCAGAGCAGTATGTTTGTAAGTACCTTAACATTTGTTATCGAATGTGTAAGCCCATTAGAACATTAATGTAACTTCCTCTCAGAAAGTGATGTAATAGATTATTAATAAAGGTATGTAAAAATAAAGAGAATAAAAGAATTTGTTACGAGCGTACTGGTGCTTTGTGTTAAAATTATTTTTATTTCATGTGTTGAAGGAACTATGATTAAACCTGAAAATATGAAACAAAATTGAACCCAGCGTTCTATAAGTCACGATGCAAATAGAGAAGCTACTAATGATAAATATCGAAAGAAACTCACACTATCTGGCGGGATTTTGGCGACAATTTAAAACTTAAAGCAACAACTTTTTATGTGTAGCAATAGCACGACTTTTTCTACCCAAGAGCACTTCATAGGCATATTTTTTTAAATATTATTACGAGGATAATCCAAGAAGTAACAAACATTTGCGCATTCCCGATGCGCAGTTCGCTGACGTGCTTATATCCAAGATCTATTGGTTGCCTCGACTTCTTTTCTCAGTGTTGTGTGAACACCAGTAGAAATAAATTGTTATTGTGCATTCTGTGACTGTTCAAAACAAACTATATGATACAAGTCCCACCGACTCTGAGGTGAGAAGTATTGAATTCTTGAATGCTCGGATGTGGAAACATGCAGAAATTTACTGTCAAATAATGAAAGTTTATGGTGATACAGTAATGAACGAAAAAAATGTGAGAAAGCAGTGTGAAATTCTGAACAATGAATGAACAAATGTAATGACAAAGCTCGATCCGGACGTTCGTCACTCATCACGGATGATTTGAAGAATGTGGTGAAAACAAAATAGTACAAGACAGACGCGTAACCCTAGATGAGTTAAAGATCTTTCCCAAACATTTCTGGTTCTTTACGTGGTGAAATTGTGTCCAAATATCTTATCTTAATCGTCTGGCGGCAGCCGACCACAACTCGGGCAGTCTAAAGCTCATTTTTTCTGAATATATTAAAAGACAACCGGTGATTAATTCTAAAATTACCGTTGTAGATTAGTGAAGCATCTATCCCACCTTAAGATTATCAAGATAAACATTTGCTAGTTTGAGGCTATTTAGCCTCAAACTAGCCAATATAAACTTGACTACATGATGCAGAAAGGATACTCACCTGTTTATATCACAAGTGGATTTTTTTTAATCATGTGCTAAAGCAAAAATAAAGTATAATTATACACTCTCAAACATATTTCATTAGATGTCGCTCAAAGAAAATATCAGGTTGAAAAATATACACATAAAATATTTCGACAACGACTAAAAGAATGTATTTTAGCACATATATATGATTAATCGTTTGCCTATCTGTTTTGGTCCCCCGGTTATATAAAATAAATTAAGAATGAGAAGGACTTTATGGACTAGGTTTCAAAATTCAATATATACTCTTTATTTCTCACGCTAATGTTTTATAGTATGATTACCGTAATCAAAACCATTGAAGATGCCTTTGAGAAAATAATAATTTTCTACAATTGAGAATTCGTTTTACTTTCTCTAAAACTTACCTATAGTAAGTAGAGGAAGTATTGCATTCGCCTAAGGATTCGATATAGAGATTTTAGTGGAAATACATGTTTTGAGATTCTCTGTGTCTAAAATAAAATATGCATTTTTAGAGAAAAGTCCGTGTGTGGGTGTGTGTGTGTGTGTGTGTGTGTGTGTGTGTGTGTGTGTGTCAACATCAAAATTCAAGAACCAAAAGTTGGTGAAACATCAAATTAGGTATTCAGGTTGAGCATCTTCCAATGATGCATCACGAAGTATTTCAAGAAATCACCCTCATTCCAAAATACCCTTTACATGAAACATTTTTCGTTGCTTTCATTTTCTCAAAAATAGCTATAATGATTTTGTTATAAACAACATAAGTTTAAGATAAAACCTTACTGCACAAAAAATGCAGGTCTGGTTAAAGCTCATAATTTATGTAAAAACTTTTTGTGACATTGGCAATTTCCGATATATTATTCGTTATGGATTTGAGTTTTCAAACACCTTATGCTTTTCTTACTGAAAATTTATATTTATTATTATTACTTTTATTTTTTTCCATGCAAAGACAATGGATTTTAAAGCTGTCACATAGCGACCGACTTGTAAAAGAATAGACTATCGCTTTAGCCTACTGTATTCTTATTACACTTGCAACTAAATGTATAATGAAACTTTTATTTTAATTAACAAGAAGCAGACAGAAGAATAAGCTGCTTTATTAATATTTTGTAGAGGCGTGAGTAGAGAAAGTCCTGTGAGTGGAATACATCATATATTTTTTAAACAGCTCTTTAGTCCTTTCTGAATTCAAAATACCTCAAAATGTACATTCATAGTGTAATTGCAATATTGAATGTTTGGGCTTAATATAATACTTCCGATATATGAATACGTGATGGAGAATTCAAGAAGTAGAACTGCAACCATGTTTGTAACAAGTGAATTCTTTTATTCTTACATGCTGGGGTGAGGGCCAAAACCAAAAGTGATCACCCCAACACGCACATGGGGGGATGTAACTCAGAAACTGCAAGAGGACCAGGTGTCTACATTCAATGAAGGCGTGGTTTTTTTTAACAAAATACACAAATTTCTCATCACACACATTACTTGTGATTTATTAATAGCGCATTTGCTGGCCCTACATTACACATAGGGGGATAGAGATGCCACGCTGTCGAGAACTGACCACACGCGACCTACTTCTTATACACTCACTCCACAAGTGACGCTCAAACACGCAAAGAAGTAACGCTAACATCTATCCCCCCTCTCCAACCCTGGCTAGACATGCTAGCCAGAGCTGGCGAGTGTCACACCAGACGGAATTCCAACAAGCCGAAAGAAATAACTAATAACCCCAATAGTACCGTCGACAATGCGACGCTACAATATGTGTCTGGTATGACAATACCCACTCACAATATTCAGTGGCATAAGCAATGTATAGTCTGAAATGTTAGAGGTTATGTTAATGATAAAGTGTGAAAACTCTGTCCATTGGTTAACAATAAGATTTATTTCAATTTTTAAAGAATCATAAGCCGCATGATAACACTAGTTAGTCCAACATGAATTTTTGAGTACCAAATTATTATTACTTCAAATTTATATCTATGACATTAGAATTCCCATCCGAAATTCCTTGCTTGTCCTATACACTGGATGCTGAATCACAATGTGCAGAAAATTGTACAGTAAAAAGGGGTGGTTTCGGGTTGTTCATTAACATAAAAGTCGAAAGTAAACCTAATAAATGGCTTATGACGCAAAAAAAAAAAAAAAATTACTTGAAATGAGTTCTGTGTTTTAAACAAATCTACATTTCTTGTGTAGTACGTTTTCGTCTATCGCTTAATATTTGCCAGTTTTACAAGATAATACAAAACTTCTTCCGAATGAAGAAGACTTCATAGAATATTCCCAGAAAATTCAAGGCATAAATTTTATTTGTCTTGTAAATACGTTATATTTATTGCCTTTTATCAAAATCGTTAGTCATTCTCTTTAGAAAACCAAAAGTTTAAAAGTGTTCATTTAAAGGGTAGTTGGAGTGGGGGCTTCTGTTGAAAATATTTGTGTCCTATCTTTGGAGGATTATGAAGCTAAATAGCAAGTTTGTTATCCATCCCTTACGTTACTGAGTTTTTTCTAGGGTTTTTATTCTGCGGCCTCAAAACATCGTAGAAATCGCGTATCGAATTTTTGGGTCCAATGCAATACCTTCTCTGCTTACTAGGTTTATAAGGTAAAAAGAACTGAGGCAGCAGACGTGAGGTTTCTCAGATCCGAAGCTGGATATACTCTAGTGGTTCCCAGTAATTTATCTACTGGATAAAACAGGATATCAAGAATATTAGAAACCAAATGAAAGTAGAGGGTATTCTACAAATAATAAAATGAAAAAAATCTGATGTGTTACACTCACATGACTTCCTTTACTCTTGTACTCTTGTACTCTTTGTCATAGATTAATACTCTTTGCATATCCAAAACAAAAAAATGAATAACGAATTCCCATTTGAGAAAATAAGTATTGAAAAATTTAAGGAAATAACAACCAATATCTCGAAACTGGTTCACTCAACAAAAAAGATGCATATAACATAAATTGTGTATTTTAACGCGATCTACATTTTTGTGTAGTAAACTTTTGTCTATCTCTTATGGTTTACCAGATATGCAAAAGTCGTTCACAATGAAGAATACTTTTGGAGACATTCCCAGAAAATTCAAGATATACATTTTATTTGTCATACAAATATCTTAAACATATGATGCTTTAATCAAAATCGTTAGAGCCATTTTTGAGAAAATTAAAATTTTCGAAACATTTCCCATGTAAAGGGTAATCTGGGGTGGGGGATTTTCTTGAAAACCTTCGTGTCGCATCTCTGGAAGATACTGAACCTAAATACCAAGTTTGGTATTTATCCGACTGTTCGTTTCTGAGTTATGCTGTTCAAAGACACATGACAAACACACACACACAGACACACACGGACATGTTCCCCAAAATGCTTTTTTTGGATTCAGGGGTCTCAAAACATATATTTCCGGTGATATCTCGGTATCGAATTTTTGGGCGGAATACAATACTTCCCCTACTTACTATACGTAGTAGAGAAAGTAATAATAATTGGAAATATGACAAATAAAATGGCATTCATAGGGATAACAAGAGTGGCAATGAACTGTAACCCAAAAAGAACAATATCCATTGGAAGGTCAACAAAACAATGGAAAGTTCAATTCGATGATGGCGGAACAGTCCAATCTGAAGAAGATTATGATGATGGACATATGTTATATCCGCAGTTAAAATTAGCGCAGGTCTTCGTATAAAGCCGGTAGACTTGTTTGTCAAAAGTTTTGAATCTGAAACAAAAACCAAATACTTTTTAAGCAATCTTGGCTTCCATCGCAATTCTTCATTTTATACTTTCTTGGGAGTATTATTCATCTTTGCTTGGCACAGATGTGTGGCGAATCTCTTTGAGCGTTCTGTACTTTTGTGATGATGGGCCCAGTGCCAAGTTGCCATGTTTTTAGGCCCAGCACTTCAGAAGCCTGCTCTCCCATTGGGTGCCTAATGCATCAACTTCATAAACACCTAACTCGTCATTTGGCTACAAAGTTAAAACGGAATGGCATTCTTTTTGGAAAGTGCCGAGGCATTATTTCAGCTCACCTCTGGCTTTTTAAGAACGATTTGTGCTGCCGGATACAGTGATGGATCGCACGCTATCTGGAAAATCCGATTTGGCTCTCTCTGGGTGTTGCATTATAAAAGAGATTTAACTCAAAAGCTACATTGGCAGTTTCTACGTATCAGCGTGGATTTCACTGTCGAGCCCTCGTGGATACTGGCTATATACCATATGCGATAAAGCCCGCACAACTAAACAACCGATGTGTAACGCTCTCATGCCTTAACCACCCATTACCAATGCACAGAGATTCATTACATTTCATACTCTTCTTACGAAAGTTTATTTTCCTATCTTCATTTTAATCGAGATAAAACTTTCCGGAAGTAGCTGCATTACACATTTCGTTATAGATATAGAGGAATAGCGATAGACAAATGTTTTAAGAACTGGGCGGAATGTATGGCCTTAAAATTCTATTATCTTTGCAAGAAACAACTGAATATCGAAAGTACCTGGGAAATAATGACAATTATTGAACAATTAACAACGGATATCTCTGAAATGGCTGATGCCACAGGAAATCTATTTGAAATAAATTGTGTTTTGAAGAGATCTACATTTTTTTTGGAGTACGTTTTTGTTTATCGCTTAACGTTTACTAGTTATACAAAAGTATACAAATTTCCTTCCGAAACGAATGGACTTCACAAGCTGTTCCCAAAAAATTTAAGATATACATTTTATTTGTGATGCAATAAAATAACAAAGGAACACAATTAAATTGTATAAATCGCTGGTACTGCCAACATTATTGAGATACTTAGAATAAAATCGTCAGAAAAGAGGTTTCTAAGATCAGTGTCTCTAATTTAACATAAATAGAGCGAAAAAATATTAAGAGCATTGGAGTGTTCGATCGTATAGAGAAGTGACGAAAGAATTAGAAAGAGCATTTAGGCATAATAGATGAAAACTGATTAACTAAGGCTGCAAAACACGAGGAAAACGAAATATAGGCTGTCGAAAATTAAGATGGAGTGAGTGGGTACGGAAAGATCCTGAGGCTCAAACTAAGTGGATAGTAATGATATAAATTATGTAAAAATATTCTTGGCCAGGAGGTGCTCCAACAGGTTTCAACGTTTTATCCTCCATTGTGGTCCTTAAATTCGTTTTCGTATTGGAAAGCTAAGCTTGGCTGCAATTAATATTTTTATTGTCAGTCTTTCAATTTTTGTTCCTTTTAGTCGTCTTTGAAGTGTACATTTGCTTGATATTTTTCTTAACCGGACCAAAAATAAAGTCGTATAGAGAATCTAAATAAGATTACAGTTAACGCTTCCTGATTCCATTGGTCCGAAATTTCACATCTGGATAAGTTTATAGTAATGATAAGAAATTAATGCCAAAAACACATACGACCTCAATGGTAAGTTAGTAGATACTAGTGTCGTGGCAATGAATGTAATTAAAGAGGTAATTTTTATAAAAATCGCAGGTGCTACATTCACATGACTTTCTCTATCCTCAATCTGCCATTAGTGGCTGCACAAACTATTCCTACCAAAGCTTATTTTTCTATCTGTACATTTTAATCCAAATAAACGTTTGCAGAAATAGCTACATTACACATTTCGTTATGAATACAAAGGGAATAGCGATTAGGATTACGCTAGAAGGGGACACCTATAACTTCGACCCATACATGAATCTTGTGTGCATACACCCATAGGAGGTACAGGTTGAGATGAAGGAACCGTGGGTGACGTATGGGCTATAGAACCGGCCGACGCAGACGACAGAGACATGTAGAGGTCCCTAACAGTTACAAGCTTGACCTTCCAGCTGGAGAGCGCTCAAGACAGCCCTCCCAAGCCACCGGAGGGTGACTCATAGGTCCCCTCCAGTCCCGAGGAAAGCTCGACCCAGCGGCGGAGACTCGAGCGGCCTCTATCTGACGGGGCCGAGAAGAGATTCCAACACGCAAGCCATCTGTGCGCAGTCGTCGGACACACAGCCCCGCAGCCACCTATAACGTGACAGATGATGATGATGATATGCGGTTTAAGGGCGCTAAACTGCTAGGGTCATCAGCGCCCTTACAATGTGTAAAATATAAGGTCAAAATATAAAAGGTAAAAAAACCGCATAATTAGAAAACGGGACACAAACCCGCGATGTCCAAAAAGTTAAAACTAACAATAGCATAACAATAACAATAATAAAAATAACAACAAGAATAACAATAACAACAATAATAACAATAAATATATCTCAAGAACCAACACACTAAAAGCATAGCCAATAAAAGATTAAAACGTGTCAAGAACTGTAGAATGCGGGACATGAGCGCCATATGTCATTGGGGAGTAAGTCCCTATGAAAACAGACAGAATAAAATAACAAGGCTAAAAGACGCTCAGCGCATCAAATGCGACGATTAAAATCAATGTCACTTATAAAACGTAAAAGACATTCTACAGCATGCGCGTCGTCTGCCAAGACGTCGGCTATGCCAACAGGCAGACCCAGGCGAACGCGCAGTGGAGCTAAAACTTGACACTCAGTTAAAATGTGACGCACCGTTAAGGGCACGTCACACTGCTGACACAGCGGAGCGGGATCACCACTGAGCAGGTAACTATGACTAAAACGACAATGTCCAATTCGTAAACGGGCTAAAAGTACCTCTTCCCGACGTAAAGAACGAGAAGAGGTACCCCAGATTAACGGGAGAGGCTTAACCTCCCGCAACTTGTTCCCCCGGAGGGCCGTCCACTCATCGCGCCAGCGCGAGAGGATGCGGCGACGTAAAATAACACACGAATCTGACGAGGGAACAACAGAGGTAAAAAATCTGGGTAATAAAATCGCCGATTTCGCAGCGGCGTCGGCAGACTCATTACCTGAGATGCCCACATGACCTGGAATCCACATGAAGGACACGCTGATGCCAGTGACACCAAGCGCGTGGAGCAGGTCATGTATGCGCTGTACAAGCGGGTGGTAATGGTACAGCGCAGTAATAGTCTGAAGGGCACTCAGAGAGTCCGTACAAATAAAACAGTGCTGTAAGGCGTGCCGCTGAATGTATAAAATAGATTGATAAATGCTAAAAAGTTCGGCAGTAAAAATTGAACATTGTCCAGGTAAACGAAACTTAAAACTACAGTGACCAGACACAAAGGCACATCCAACTCCAGCTTCAGTCTTAGATCCATCGGTGAAGATAAAATAGTAGTCTCCGAATTGAGCCCGTACTGCTAAAAAAGCCGATCTAAAGACTGAAGCAGGGGTCTCAGTCTTCGGCATCGACGTTAGCCCAAGGTGGCAGTGGGCCTCAGCGCGAGACCATGGAGGAAAACGCGTTTCCCCCCGTGGAAGGGCCGGCGCTGGCGGAACGTCTAAATGCCGAAGGAGCTGTCGAAAGCGAACCCCTGGTGGGAGCAAGGCAGAGGAGCTAATAAAATAGTGACGATCAAGTGACTCCTCGAAAAATAACTCGAAGGACGGGTGGTTAGGCAAGCTTGAGAGTGCACAAGAGCATCTCACGCCTGAAGGACAGCGGAGGCTCTGCAGCTTCTGCGTACAGACTGGGTACAGGGCTAGTTGGAAAGGCCCCTGTAGCGACTCTGATGCCACGATGGTGAATGGCATTCAATCGACGTAACACAGATGGACGTGCCGACGAATAAACAATACACCCGTAATCAAGCTTGGATCGGACCAAAGAGCGATAAAGGCGAAGAAGGACGGTCCGATCAGCTCCCCAGGATGTGCCACTTAAAACACGTAAAATATTAAGAGAACGGCCACACTTTGCTTTTAAAAAGGAAACGTGCGAGGTCCAACACAACTTCCTGTCAAAAATCAACCCCAAAAATTTCGCCTCGTCTGCAAACGGAAGTATCCCTGGCCCAAGATGGAGAGAGGGCGGAGGGAAATACTTCCGGCGCCAGAAGTTGATGCAGACGGATTTCTCGGCGGAGAAATTAAAGCCGTTGGCGTTACTCCAGGCGTAGAGACGGTTGATACAGCTCTGGAGACGGCGTTCGAGTAGACAGGTCCGCCGTGAACTGCAATAAATAGCGAAATCGTCAACAAAAAGGGACGATGAAATGCCAGGTGGAATACAATCAACAATGGGGTTGATAGCAATCGCAAAAAGTGTGACACTGAGTACAGAGCCCTGCGGTACTCCGTTCTCTTGAATAAAACGACGAGATAAAACCGAGCCCACACGTACACGAAAGACGCGGTCCGTCATAAACTCCCGAAGAAATATGGGAAGACGACCGCGGATATTCCATGCGTGAAGTGTACGTAAAATGCCGCCCCTCCAACAAGTGTCATAAGCTTTCTCCAGGTCAAAAAATACAGCCACGGTTTGACACTTTCTCAGAAATCCATTCATAATATGCGTCGACAAGGACACCAGATGGTCGACGGTAGAGCGATAGCGACGAAACCCGCACTGAGCGTTCGCTAGAAGTTTCTGAGACTCAAGCCACCATGTCAACCGCCCGTTGATCATGCGCTCCATCACCTTACAAATGCAACTGGTGAGGGAGATAGGGCGGTAGCTGGAAGGTAGTTGGCGATCCTTCCCAGGCTTAAGTATAGGGACAATGGTGGCTTCGCGCCAAACGGAAGGAAAAATGCCGTCTTGCCAAATACGGTTATAGACCTGTAAGAGAAATAGTTTACTGTCGGCTGAAAGGTTCTTTAACATCAGGACATGAATGCCGTCCGGCCCGGGAGCGGAGTGCCGAGAGCAATGAAGAGCGTGCTCCAGCTCCCTCATTGTGAATAGTTCGTTATAGCATTCATCATTAGCAGACCGAAAAGTATATGATGCGGAATCCAGCCGGTTTTTAATAGAGCGAAAGCCGGCGGAATAATGGTCTGAACTGGAAACCGCCTCAAAGGCAGCACCCAGAGTGTTAGCGATGGCAGCCGGATCCACTATGGTGGCATTAGAAACCTGAAGGCCAGAAACAGTACAATGTGACACTTTACCTGAGAAGCGACGAAGTTTATCCCAAACAACGGATGAAGGCGTAAAACGATTAAAAGACTCGACAAAACGAGCCCAAGATGCCTTCTTGCTATCCTGAATAATGCGACGAGCCCTGGCGCGCGATTGTTTAAAAGTCACCAAATTATCAAGTGTAGGGTGGCGCCGAAACACCCTTAGTGCAGTCCTACGGGCACGAACGGCGTCCCGACAATCCTCGTTCCACCACGGAACAGGTGGCCGCCGAGGTTGGGAGGATGAACGGGGTATTGCGCGTTCGGCGGCAGAGAAAATAATAGACGTAAGGTGCTGCACTAGTTGGTTAATGTCGGAGAAGGGCTGGTCGTCAAAATGCACGAGGCTGGAATACAAGCTCCAGTCGGCTTTTGCGAATATCCAGGTAGGTACTCTGGAATGCTGTACGTGGTGCGACAGAAGAGAAACGATGCAGGGGTAATGGTCGCTGGAGTAGGTGTCAGCGACGACGTTCCACTGGAGACGATGTGCAAGCTGGAGTGAGCAAATGGAAAGGTCCAGGTGAGAAAATGTACCAGAAGAATCAGAAATAAAAGTAGGTGCACCTGTATTGAGGATGGAAAGATTGAACTGATAAAAAATGTCGGAAATAAGAGTTCCCCTCGCACAAGCCCTTGGCGAACCCCATAGTGGGTGATGGGCATTAAAATCTCCCAACAGAAGAAATGGTGTTGGGAGAGCGGACAGGAGAGATCGAATGTCCGCGGGAGCGAGGGGAGACGATGGAGGTGTATACACAGAACAAACAGAAAAGAAAAAACCGGGTAACTGCAGTCTAATGGCAACAGCGTGCAAGTCGGACGTAAGTGTGATAGTTTGAAAATGAACGTCATTACGCACCACAATCATGACACCTCCATGAGCAGGAGCACCCTCCTCCGGTTCAAGATCGTAGCGAACCGGAGTGTACCCTCGGAGATCGAAAGGGTCGTGAGGGCGAAGCTTGGTCTCCTGCAAACACACGACCATAGGTGAATGGGAACGCAATAAAAGTTGCAGTTCCGCCCTATGCGATCGTACACCACGTACATTCCAGCTCAGGATAGCCATGAATAAAAGGGATAAACTGTCTACTTAGAAGGGCGGCTTAAAATTACCTTTTGTTTAACCTTTGGGCTCGGGCTTTTTGTATGGAGTTGGTCAGACTCCATAGCTTCCTCGGAGGGAGGGCCCACGCGCTCAGTGCCAGAAACCGATTCAAGCGCCGTGAATCGGTTCTGGGTGGCGATGGGTGAGGGGTGCCGCTGAGCGCGGCTTGTCCCAGGACCTTCCTGGGACAGCGACCTCCGAGGAGGAGAAGGTGAACTTTTGCTACCGCGCGCACGCGGAGGGTCTTTCAAGAAATCTTCCCTACGTAGTTTCTGCTTGGGCTTCTTTTCAGCGGCTTGCGACTTCATTGACTTTGGACCAGGTTTATAAGGCTTGGTAACAGTAGCTTTAATAGACGGCCGGATGGTAGTGGCGGTTAATCCAGTCAAGGTCCAGGTCTGAGTTTCGGCATCTACTCGTGGTACTGGCGAGGCAACAACAGAACTAAATGTGCCAGATCGCAGGAGTGAAGGTTGGCGCGCATGGTAACGCCTCCGGGCTTCAGCGAAGGAGAGTTTTTCCTTTACCCGGATCTCCTGGATCGCCTTCTCGTCCAAGTACCGCGGACAGTCGGCAAACGAAGCAGAATGAGACCCTTTGCAATTAACGCAGACGGGGGCTGTTGAACAGGTACCTTCGTGTGAGGGCTGGCTACATGTTGCACAGATGTTAACGGCACTCTTACAGGAGACTTGCGTATGCCCAAAACGTTGGCATTTAAAACAACGCAGAGGTCTAGGAATATAAGGCCTCACAGAAATCCGTTCGTACCCAGCGGAAATGCTCGTGGGCAGATCGACGCCATCAAATGTAATAAACAGGGTACGAGTGGGTACCAATACGCCGTCGCGTTTGGCCTGCACTCGATGGACCGCTGTCACCTTCTGGTCTGCAAGATATTCTACCAGGTCCTCGTCCGATATACCATCGAGGCTATGGGTGGTAATAACGCCTCGACAGGAATTCAATGTGCGGTGCTTCTCGACACGGATAGGATAGCCGTGGAGAAGCGTAGCGCGCAACAAGGTCTTACTTTGCAGATCGGATTTCGTTTGGGCTAATAAGGAACCATTCCGTAGACGAGTGCAGGACTGAACCGCACCAGCAATTGCATCAATGCCCTTTTGAATGATGAAAGGGTTCACCTTCTCAAAGCTTTGTCCTTCTTCGGTTCGTGAAATGACCAAGTAACAACCAGTTGTCGGTGGTGTCACTTCTGTTACATAGACTTTTCGGCGCTTGTTAGTAGTAATGGAGGAAGGGTGCTCCATAGCGAAATAAATCCTCCACCATTGCAACCGTCTCCGACCTCGGGCTCTGACTTCTCGGGCGTTACCCCGGCTTGGGTGAGTGGCCTATCTATACCAGACTCACCCCAGGGTCACACCTCCCAGAACATAGACAGAGGGACCCAATCGCCGTCAGAAGTCAGCAGCTCATGCAATGGCCCCCCCGCGGGACTGCAGTTGAACAGCGGATACGAACACTTACCCTACATGACGACCCCGGGTGGTGGGGATGACGCCATTACCCACTCACCCAGCTGCGCACGCAGTGCGCGGGTATCCGTCAGGCTGTGTCCACGGAGGATTTAAATAAAAAGATAAAAGAAACTAAAACAGTGTGGGCGTTTCGCACGCAAGGTAGGCCGGCGGGGAAGAAAAAGAGATATGCGAATGTCATGGTGCGAAATGGCCTGAAAGTGATAAGGGAAGAAAGAAACGATGGTGAGGTGCGGTATGAATGGAATGTAAAGAACGCACGAGAGCCTACCTTGTGTCCACCGGTCACTTGAAGAACCCACCTCGACCGGATGGGGGTGAGGGGATGAATGTGGCGATGAATGGCTCGGGAACCCCCGGGTGCGCCAAAAACCCGTACTCACATAAGGTGAGCCCCTGAGGGGAACGTGACAGAGGAAGATGAAATGAGAGGGGATGAGGAAAGAGAAATTTGGGAGAGTCAATGAACCAAAACCTACGGACCAGAAAATTTGACCGCGGGAATCGAACCCACGAGCACCCGAATGCGGGCCATAGACGCGACCGCCTGAGCTATCCCCCTCGGTAGGTAATAGCGATAGTCACATGTTTAAGACCTGGACGCTTTATACTGTCCTGCAATCGCGAGAACCAGCCTAAAAACGATAGGAATTTAAAAGAATGATGAAGTATGGAACAATGTTAACCATTAACAACGGATATCTCGGAAATGGTTCATGCTACAAAAACAAGTTATTTGAAATAAATTTTGTATTTTAAAGATATCTACATTTTTGGTGTTTATATTTTCGTCTATCGCTAAACATATACGAGTTATCTAAGATTACACAAAATTAATGAAGTGAACTGGAAAGGCTACTTCGAGAAAATTCAAGATGTACAATTTATTTGTCATATAAATATATTTAATATGTGGAATTTTAATCAAAATTATTAACAATTTTTTAGAAAAAAAATGTTCCATGTAAAGGGTAGTTGCGGTGGGGATTTTCTTGAAAATCTTCTTGTTACATTTTTGGGAGATACTGGATTTAAATACCACGTTTGGTATTTATCGACTTGAAGTATGCTGTTCACACTCACGCGCGTGAGAATATTTTTCTATAAATGCTTTCTTGTATTCATGGGTCCTCAAAACATGCATTTTGAAGTAGTTGTATTGTTTCTGCCCCACGTAAGGAAGTCAATTTGAGGAAGTGTTGCGTTGTTTCGTTGTTTGCACCACGCTTTGGGCGTCAATTTGAAATAGGTTGTATTGTCTTTACGTATTGAAAGCCAGTTTGAAGAAGATGTATTAAAGGAGTTGTATTATAGTTCAACTGTTGGGGAGCCGAACTTGTAGTAGTTGCAACCGCACGTATAATAAACAGTTTCCGGTAGCCTTCGGCTCAAATGTACTTTTACTGTTTCTTTAAATATATTTATGTTTACCTCGGCTGCGTCAGTATTTGTTTTAGAGACACGGATGTCTTCGCAGGGTTGTGCTGCGACAAGAATGTAAGCTTACACAGATTATAATTTTACTTCACTCCTTTTATTAATCCTTGGCACAAATTAAATAGCACTTCACTGATATAGAGAGCTATGAGATTATTTTATTTAATACTTGCACTTTATAACACTATTTTCGCCTCACACGAATACGTATTTAATTTCTGGAGGACACATCTCGCCTCTGGTTATGAGCACTGTTTGGAGGCAACTGAACTGTTTTCCACCTCTTAAATTTGTAAATTTCTGTATTTCAATTCTCTGATTGGCTAATCCTAGTCCAATAGAATACTTTCATTTAACTTAAGCATTTTCTGGTTGATGATTGGCTATCTTATAAACTGTCACAAAAATTATATTATTGTTACTCCAAGAATCACAAGTAACATTTAAACTTCCTTACTCATTATTGCCTCAAGGTTACCTCATTGTTAGCAACTTTAAACCTATTTCTCACAGCTCCTACATCATTAAATTACGTAATATATTCACATAAAATTATTACACATGGATACAATAATATAAACATATACAATGATTGTAATATACACATTTTAGATATTGTTACATAAACCTATTGTTTTAAAGCGGGCTGTTATTGAATTTACATATTATATAACTTGACTGAAATCATCTAAAAGTTAAAAATACTGCCTTAATTTCCATTGAAATCTCAGTATCACCCAAACAGCCAAGATTTCACCGGAAATAATATCCTTTGATGCCTCTTGAATACTAAAAAAGGCTTTTTAGAAAAAGGTCCGCGTGCGTGTGTGTGAACCAACTGTCTGTAAGCTCAAAAACGAAGAGTCGGATCAACACGAAGCTTAGTATTTAATTTCAGTACCTTTCAAGTATGCGATACGAAGATTTCTAGAAAATTCTTCATCCCAAACTACCCTTTACATGAAAGAACTTTCGAAATTTTATTTTCTAAAAATGGCTCTAAAAATTTTTATTAAAATACCATATACGAGGTACGTCCAGAAAGTAAGTTCCGTTTCAATTTCCCTCCGCTGCAACGCTGCGATCGCAGTTCCGCACATGCGCGGTAGACGCTATGTATCAAGGAGAAGAAACGTCGCCATTTTAAGATCGCTGTCAGCCACGTACGCTTTGTTGTGCTTGTTTACAATGTCGGTGTTGATTGAAAATCCCGCCGCTTGTGAAATCAGATCTGTGATTCGTTTTCTGAATGCTAGGAAAGTGAAACCAATTGAAATTTATCGGCAAATTTGCGAAGTTTACGGACAAAATGCGATGAATGATTCAATGGTGAGAAGATGGATCCGACAGTTCAATGAAGGATGTAGTGAAGTGCACGATGAAGAACGAAGTGGGCGTCCATCTTTGGTTACAGAAGAACTGGTTCACGCGATTGATGACAAGATCCAGGAAAACCGCAAGTTTACAATTAGTGCTCTCGCTATGGAATTTCCCCAAATCT
Organism: Deroplatys truncata; assembly: GCA_030765065.1. Classification (NCBI taxonomy): domain Eukaryota; kingdom Metazoa; phylum Arthropoda; class Insecta; order Mantodea; family Mantidae; genus Deroplatys; species Deroplatys truncata. The sequence continues at coordinate 72,207,530 of CM060984.1, forward strand.
CACGATCACTAATTCATGAAATTGTTACCGAAAAACTGAAATTTCGTAAACTTTGCTCTCGTTGGGTACCAAAGATTCTTACTGAGCAACACAAAACAAACCGGATGGGTAGTGCACTTCAGTTTTTGACCCGTTATGATGAAGGCGGCGAAGAATTTTAGACACAGATAGTCACAGGAGATGAAACTTGGGTTTCTTACGACACCCCTGAAAGTAAGCGGCAATCAATGGAATGGAGGTGCACTTCATCCCCAGCAAAGGTTAAGCCGAAACAAATCTTGACACCTCGAAAAATGATGTGCACAGTGTTCTGGGACTGGAAAGGCATCTTACTCATTGATTTCTTACCGCGTGGTCAAACAATCAAAGCAGATGTTTATTGCGAGACACTTAGGAAATTGCGCCGCGCAATACAGAATAAGCGCCGAGGATTGCTGTCAAAAGGTGCTGTTTTTCTTCACGACAACGCAAGGCCACACACTGCAAATGTGACGCAAAACCTCCTACAGGGATTTGGCTGGGACGTGTTTGACTATCCTCCGTACAGCCCTGACCTCGCTCCTAGTGACTTTCATCTGTTCTTACATCTCAATTCTTTCCTTGGCGGTCAACACTTCAACAATGACGAAGAGCTGAAAGAAAATGTTTCCAACTGGTTGAAGACACAGGCGGCAAACTTCTATGAAGAAGGTATACAAAAACTTGTGCCACGCTATGACAAATGCCTACAAAATTTAGGCAGTTATGTGGAAAAGTAGTTTAAGAGCTGTAGAATTTTGTGCAATAAATCATTTTCCTGTATCTGTACACAATTTAATTTTATTACCAAACGAACTTACTTTCTGAACGTACCTCGTATTAAACATGTTTGCATGCCGAATAAAACGTATATCTTGAATTTGCTGGGAATTGTCTTAGAAGACCCCTTCATTCGGAAGGAATTTTGTGTAATCTTGTACAACTTTAAACGTTATGCGATAAGCGAAAACGTACTACAGAGAAAAGTGTAGATCACTTTAAAACACACAACTTATTTCAAATAGCTTTTTGGCATCACCTATTTCCGAGATACCCATTATTATCGATTCAAATTGCTCAATACTTACCCATTCTTAAGTTATGTCAATTTCTCACGATGTCAAGGAAACAGTATGGAATTTTAAAGCCAGCATATAGCGTCCAGTTCTTAAACATTTCACTATCGCAGTTCTCTTTGTATCTATAACGAATTGTGTAATGTAGCTATTTCTGCAAAGGTTTATTTCGACTAAAATGAAGCAGATAGGACAGTAAACTTTGTAATAATAATTTGTGTACCAACCAATAAATGATAAAGGTAGAGAAAGTCATATGAATATAAAATATCAGATATTCTTTTTTCAAACAGCTCGCTTTGAGTCACTGCATAATCCATCAAACAATTGGCTCAAAGGCTCCTAAATTAAAGTCATTGTATTAGTTACTTCTGTCGAATTGGCAACTATGCGTTATTGGAAATCCGAGGTGAGTATAGTTAATTCACTGCAAATACTTTTTATTATTAACTAATTAAGAATAATAAAACCACAATTGCACAAAAAACAGTGTACAATATAGGGTTATTCAAAAAGAAGGAACAGAGTTTAAATATTTATTTCTAATGAACGACAATAGATAACGATACATCTCTGAATGGAGGAAAGTTATGCGAGGGCGACCAGCGCTTTTCCGTTGGCACACGGAACCATCTTCCTTGTATCAATTGTAACTTTTTACTTTCTCTACTACGTACAGTAAGTATGGGAAGTATTGTATTCCACCCAAAAATTCGATACCGAGATTTCACCGGAAATACATGCTTTGAGACCCCCTGAACCCCCAAAAAAGCACTTTTGGAAACATGTCCGTGTGTGTCTGTCTGTGAACAGCATAACTCAGAAACGAACAGTCGGATAAACACCAAGCTTGGTATTTAGGTTCAGTATCTTCCAGAGATGCGACACGAAGGTTTTCAAGAAAATCCCCCACCCCAGATTACCCTTTACATGGAACATTTTTCGAAAATTTTTATTTCTCAAAAATGGCTCTAACGGTTTTGATTAAAATATCAGATGTTTAAGATATTTTCATGACAAATAAAATGTATATCTTGAATTTTCTGGGAATGTCTCCAAAAGTATTCTTCATTGTGAACGACTTTTGCATAACTGGTAAACCATAAGAGATACTACACAAAAAATGTAGATCGCGTTAAAATACACATTTTATGTCATATACATTTGTTTTGTTGAGTAAACCCTTTTCGAGATATTGCTTGTTATTCCCTTAAATTTTTCAATACTTATTTTCTCAAATGGGAATTCATTATTCATTTTTTGTCTTGGATATGCAAAGAGTATTAATCTGTGGGAAAGGGAATGGTGCTGCACCTAGCAACCAGCTATTAAGAGATATGCATGTGCTTAAAGACTACTTATTTCTATATTGCCCTTACAAATACAAAACAAGAGGAACGTAGTACGCCTTACGCGATAGTCAAATATGTTTAGAACTGGTCGCTATGTGTAAGATGTAATTCTCTTTGTATGTCAAAAGATCGTTTCTGCAAATGCTTATCTCGATTAATATGAAATAGATGGAGAATACGATTTTGTAAAAATAGTTTGTACGAGAGTAGAGAAGGTCATGTGAGTGTAACACATCAGATTTTTTATGATGAGGTGGCGCATTATTAAACTTACAAGGAAATGCACGCTGCAATGAAACAATGGATTCGCTCTTTGCATAATGCAGCATATAAAAAGCTTTTCCTGTGGCGTCGCCATTTTCTCGTAAACAAACACAGCGCCGCCGTATGCATTGAATGGAAGTAATAGGTGGGGCTAAAAACTTTGAACTTTCGTCTATTCAATGATGTTTAGTATGAGTCGCTATCTATTGTCGTTCATTATAAATAAATATTTGAAGTGTATGTAATGCATAACAGAATCTCTGAAATAGAAGAGAATCGACTTCGTTTTGTATCTTCAAACTATTACTGGGTTTTATAAGAATACAATTCTCATACTCGTGTTGTAATATAGTAGTACCTTATGGTGAACAGGATATTTGTCTATTAAAGAAAGACACATTTACCTAAACAAAACGAACTGGTACAAAGCTTTCTTTGGTTAGGTGAAACAATCTGCTGAACCTCCAGAGCGACGATTGCTGGAACACTGGCAAGGAAAACAATACTCTTAGCACGGATTACAGGAATTTGTCAGGCTTCTTGCTGACTCTGTAGGCCTTCAGGTCACGTGCTTGCCCTCAATGTTACACATGCAGGCAACCCAACTTAAAACTAATAACGTTTCACTTTCTTCTTTTTCAAACGTTTTTTTCTGTACTCCTGACTTTCAGAACTTAAAAACTGCACACAATTAGATTCAATGTTTACTCAAATTCCGTTTATAAACAAATAGCAGACTAAAACAGCCCATATCGAAATTCATTGATGAAACACTGTAAGATTGAATCAATAATACTACGGTCTTCGTAATTTTAACATTTACCGAGTAATGAAAATAAAATCTTATACGTTACATTCACATGACTTTCTCTAACCCTTATTCTTTATTTTTGTATTGCGTCTACATTATATACTTGCAAAAGCCTATTGTTCTATATACTTAATTGATGTAACGTTTGCAATAGCTTCATAACCCATTTCGTTATAGCTATTAGCGATAGTCAAATATTTAAAAACAGGTCGCTATGTACTGGCCTTGAAATTCCATTACATCGCCAGAAACATCTGAAAGAGACTTCACCTTTAAAAATTACAAACATCTTGGAAATTTTTTTGTAATCAATTCTGTTTTTTAAAGATATCTATCTTTTTATACAATATTTTTTTTACCACTTACGATTTAACCATTTTACAAAATTATACAATATTCCTTCTAAATAAAGAGCATTTCAAAAGCTATTTCCAGGAAATTCACCATATGCATTTTATTTTACCTGTAAGTATGTTAAGTATATGGTATTTTAATCAAACTCGTTGGAGTAACTGTTTACAAAATCCAAAAAGGGTAGTTTGGAGTGGGGTGGTTTTCCTGAAAATCTTCCTGTTGCATCTTTGGAAGATATTCAACTTAAGCACCAAGTAGGATGTTAATTCGATATTTCGTTTTTGAGTTATGCTGTTCACATACAGGCATAAACCTATTCCCAGAAATGCCATTGCATTCAGAGGGCCTCAAGGCATGTATTTTGGGTGAAATCTCGACATCGAATTTTTGGGTAGAATACAATACTTCCACTAACCTTCTGACAGATAAAATTAAAAATCTAATTGTAGTACTTATATGTTTTTCTCTATTCGCTTTTCTACAAAGTAGTTTTATAAAGTCTTATTCTTATGTCTACTTCTTATTAATGGAGATGAACATAATATATTACAAATTTCGTTGTAGGTGTAAGGAAGAATATAGTAGACTAAAGTGATCGCAATGTGATGGCTTTGAAATTCTATGTTCCTTGCATGGCAACCAGAAAAAACATATTATATTCCATAACCTCCCTACCTTCATCGTTTAATATGGGTATACAAATTATTCTTACGAGAGTTTATTTTTATACCTACTTCATTTTAATTCTGTTAAACCTCTGCAGAATAGCTGCACTACACATTTTGTTATAGACACAAAGGGAAAAATGATAGCTAAATGTTTAAGAACTGGAGTCTATACGTTGCCCTTAAGATTTTATTGTTTCCATGATCGCCAGAAAGAACTGAAAAGCAACGGGACTTCAGAAGAATGACGAAGTATTGAACTAGAACCAAGAAAATTAATACATATTAATATTCGCATTAATAAAATTCTAGAATATTCACCCATTCTAACTATAATAACGGATATCTCGGAAATGACTGATGCCTCAAAAAAGTTACTTAAAATAAATTGTGTGTTTTAAAGAGATCCACATTTTTTGTATAGTACGTTTTCGTCTATCCCTTAACGTACACCAGTTATAAGATTATAACACAGTTCCTTCCGAATAAAGAGGACTTCACAGGCTAAAACGGTAACTCTAGGCCGAGCCCGATATATGTAATTATTAATAATTTGATTAATTAGTTTTTGTGAGGTTAAATTATGCTATGTAATAATCTTTTTCTTTTACTGCCTACGTAGCTTAAGAAGGGCGATTTAACGATATGTCTGTGTTTAGGTTACTAATATTAAAGGAGTTATAGATTGTTTAATGTAAATAATTTAAGCGCTATGTTAAAATACTGTCCACGACGAGATATTTTAGCTGCAGGAATAGTGTCTTCGAAGGCAAAAAGTTTAGTTTTATGATGTCTCTCTGGTAGCAAACGTATTGTTCGTACAGTGAGGGCGTAGAGCTTTTGTTCCATTATACGATAATTCGCCGTGACCAAGTGAGGGAGACAACAAGCTTAACGGTAAAATTACGAAAAGCCGCGATTTATGTTAAACTTGGACCAATGAGATCCCTGTAAATTTATATGAAATAGTGAGACGCGTTGAGTGGCGCTAAAAATGGACCAATAGGAAATGAAGCAACCCAAGAAGCCTGCGACTACAAATGGATCTGCTAGGAACAAATTCGGGGTCAGTTTGCTAAACTACAGGCAGGGGGAGATGCTGCAGGATGTTTGAGAGATATCGCGCCAAAAGTGAATTAAGACAGTTTTCGCAACACACACAAGAATCGCTACGCGTAAAGAGATCTAATAAGTATATATAAACTTCGCGTCATATCAGCGCCGTGTTCAACAGCAGTGGACAATGTTTTAACGGCGACAATATCAGTGTTATGTACCACCAGAAGTAGCTAAATAAAAGAAACTGCAGTGTTGTCTTTTAGTAACTAAAACATGTCTATATTCTCCTTTACCACACCCGAGATCTACGCTTCCTTTACCAAGCAAGAGTCGATGCTCTCACATATTCTAGAGATTACTTCAGCTAGCCGAGGATAAAAAAAATGCAGAGAACCAGCATACTTCGAACATCTGTAGTCAACGCGGAGGCCGCAGAAAGGTAAGCCGCGAGCAACGGGCATTAAAAACCACAACATAGGACAGGAGGAGATACTTCCGCAAGGCTATGCCCAGAAAATTGAAAATATACATTTTAGTTGCCATGTAAGTATCTTTAAATTATGGTATTTTCATAGAAATCGTTAGTCCTAAAAATAAAAAAAATCGCAAAATTTTCCATGTAAAGAGTAGTTTGGAGCGGGAGATTTTCCTCGAACACTTCGTGTGGCATCTTTGGAAAGTACTGAACCTAAATATACAGTTTGGTATTTATACGAATTTTTGCTTTTGAGTTATGCTGTTCACAGACGCATACAAATATACACACGTACATTTTTCTAAAAATGTTTTTGTTTTATTATTCAGAAGCCTTCAAAACATCATTTCCGGTGAAATTTCAGTATGGAATTTTGGATGAAATTCAATACCTTTACTACGCACAAGGTACGTGGTAGAGAAAGTAAAAACACAGGTATTAAAATTAACTTAATGGAAAATAAAATTTACTTTATCAAGTACTATAATAGGAAGCATTATTCAGGGTGGACCATTTAAATTAAGAATGTACAATATCTCCAAAACTAAGCATTGTAGAAAGAAATGCCTTGGATAAAAGTTGGTTGATATTATGGGGAAAGCAAATGCCTTTAGTCGTGTTTTGTTTGGAGGACGTTATGATGCTCATTTTAGAGTCAATTTAATTTGTTTATATGGGAACCTACATTTTGTATGACCCTAAAATGAGCATCATAACGTCCTTCAAACAAAACGCGACTAATGGCGTTTACTTTCCCCATAACATCAAGGAACTTTTATCTAAGACATTTCTTTCTACAACGCTTAGTTTTGGAGCTATTGTACAGTCTTAATTTAAATTCTCCACCCTGCATAAACTTTCAAGTACCAAAAATTTGCTGAGGAAATTGACATCTAGAATGAATTTTCTCCTCGGTGTTAGAAGGACATTGCTAATATCAGAGCAACGTGTGACTGTTTAAGGTTAATTCATAAACACTTCACGACACTTTCCGGAACAGCAGAATATAATGAGGGATTATAGCTAACCACAAATCGTAAAACAATAAGGATGCCCGTGAAATCGACCGATACTTTTTACCTAAACTCCGTTTCAAACCTCAGATCCACGCTTTAAAACGGAAATGAGCTTTGGTCCACTAAAGTTAGGTACCAGACACACTCCATTTGATCCAAACCGATGGGCAGGAACGCAGTGCAAGACGATTAACCCAGGTAATAAAATCCATTCTCTCTAGCAGCGATTCGCACCTGTGAGCCAGGATTAGTGCCATTCTTCTACGTGGCTACCGTAACTTCTCTTTGGTGCTACATAAAAGTAATATATTGCATCTGTTCTCTTTGGCTTACAACATCAAACGCGGAAAAGAGTCTTAAAGTAGAAGTGATACTTTGTTATGTGTATGTGTGTTTTTTCATGTTACTGGAACTTTCTTCCTTCCACGTTTTTAATTAACGCTCTGCCGCTGATCCTCTCTCGTACTCGCTTGAACAGGAAAACGACATTCTTTTGCTGCATCTCCCCTCCTTTACCAAATTTTTCAGGCAGTTATAAACACCTAACTTTCTTTTGTTTCCATAAACGTCAAGCGACGTACCATAATTTCATTTAAACTGAGGTAAAAAAAACTGATGTGGCAACCACATAACTTTCCCTACTCCCTATCATTTGTTAGTGGATATACCTTGATGAATCCTTCCGGAAACAGCTACATAACACTTTTCGTTATAGATACAAAAGGAACGGCGATAGTCAAATAATTAAGAACTGCACGTTATAATACCATACTCTTTCCATGCAATCGCGAGAAACAACTGAATGTCGACAGCACTTTAAATGAATGGCTAAGTATTGAAAGGTTCTAACCATTAATAACGTATATCTCAGAAATGGGTGTGATCAAAAAAATGTTACTTTAAATAATTTATATGTTTTAAAGACATCCACATTTTGTGTAATCCGTTTTCGTCTATCGCTTAACGTTATCAGTTATCCACGATTGCACACAATTCCTTCCGAACGAAGGACTTCACAGCCTATTCCCAGAAAATTCAAGATATAAATTCTTATATTTTAATGCATATATATTTAATATATGGTAATTTACCAAAAGAATTAGACCATTTTTGAGAAAATAAAAAGTTCCATGTAAAAGGTAGTTGCAGGATTTTCTTGAAAAAATTCTTGTAGCATCTTTCGAAGATACTGAATTTAAATAACAAGTTTCGTCTTTATTTGAATTTTCGTTTTTAAACTATATTGTTCAGGCACACACATACCGACATACAGACCGGATTTTTTTAAACTTTTTTATTCAGGGAACCTCAAAACATGCATTTCCGGTGAAATCTTGGTATCGAATTTTTGGCTGCAACAAATGGTTTCTCTACCTCATATGTACGTACACATGTACTTAAATATTCAAATCAGTAACAAGGAATATAACGCCACAAAAAATTCTACTTAACATAAATAGTGTACTTTAACAAAATGTTCATTGCTTGTTACTTTCTCTACTACGTACAGTAAGTAGGGGAAGTATTGTATTCCACCCAAAAATTCGTTAGTAAGATTTCACCGGAAATATATGTTTTGAGACTCCCTGAATCCAAAAAAAAGCATTTTTGGAAACATGTCCCTGTGTGTGTCTGTGTGTGCCTGTGAACAGCATAACTCAGAAACGAACAGTCGGATAAACACCAAACTTCGTATTTAGGTTCAGTATCTTCCACAGATACGACACGAAGGTTTTCAAGAAAATCCCCCCATCCCAGATTACCCTTTACATGCAAAAGTTATCGTGAATTTCAATTATTTTAAAAATGGCTCTAACTATATTTGGTTAAAATATCATATGTTTAATATATTTTTATGCCAAATGAAATGTATATCTCGAATGTTCTGGGAATGTCTCCAAAGGTATTCTTAATTATGAATGACTTTTGCATAACTGGTAAACCATAAGAGATAGACAAAAATTTACTACACAGAAAACGAAGATCGCGTTAAAATACACAATTTATGACGTATACGTTTTTTTTTTGTTGAGTGAACCATTTTGAAGATATTGCTTGTTATTCCCTTAAATTTTCCAAAACTTATACTTTTTCGCAAATGGGAATTCGTTATTCATTTTTTTTGGCCTGGTAATGCAAAGAGAATGGAATACTGCAGATAGCAACCAGCTCTTAAAATATTTGACTATCGCTTAAAGTCTACCAATTCCCCTTGCATCTACAAGAAAATTAGCAATAAGATTAACATCTCGATATCTCGATTAAAATGAAGCATATGGAGAATAAGCGTTTGTAAAAATAGTAGAGAAAGTCATGTGAGTGTAACACATCAGATTTTGTGGTAAGACTTTGTTTCTCACTTACGGTTTACCAATTACCAATGCCATTCAGAATGAAGAGGTCTTCACAGAGTATTCCCAGAAATATCAAGATATATATTTTATTTGTCATGCTAATGTTTTAGACTTAATTTAATAAAAATGTTGAGAAAATAAAAAATAATGAAACTTTTTCCATGTAAAAGAATGCTTTGTCAATTTTTTATGTAAAAATGCTTTTTATTTTATTTCTGGACTTCAGGGAGTGTAAGGGATTACACTAGTCTCATTTTCAAACTTTTTGTCAGAAGATTTCTTAAAAGTAGCTGTTCTTGAATCAAGTTTTTAGGCTGATTCCAGAAATAACTTCCGTTTTTTTCTATCACGTCAGATTTTTACACAAAGTAATATTTTGACAATTTTACTAATGAGCGTAGAAAAGTATTCAAATACCATTTCACACAAAGTAGGTTTTTATTCAAAAAACATTTTAAGAATACTCTCAAGAACTCCACTAATTTATTTCATGACTACATTTTAACAAAACAAGAAGCAATTTCATTTAATTTTTTTCAAACTTTCTCTTCTTTGACTTCCTTGCAGATCCTTGAAGATGACCTCAACATCCAACAGTAGTCGGCCATTATTGTTTCATTCCATCTCCCCTGGTACCTTCTCTCCATTTCCTTAATATATTGGTGAAAACGTTCACCCTGCTCTTCACTATAATGTCCAAGATTTTCTGGAAAGTAGTCGATATGTGAATGAAGAAAATGCACCTTTACACTCATGTTACAACCCATCTTCTTGAAATTTTCCAACATTGTTTCGACAATGGCCTTGTAATTAGGATTTTTGTTGTTGCCTAAGAAGTTTTCAGTAACTGATCGGAAGGCGGTCCATGCTTCTATTTCTCTCTCATTCATTGTCTTCTCAAAATCTGCATCCTTCATCAATTTCTTTATTTGAGGACCAACAAAAATTCCAACCTTTAATTTATCTTGTGTAGTGAAGGGAAATTTCTTGAAAAGGTACTTGTAGCAGGGTCCATTCTGTGGTAGAGCCCTTACAAATTGCTTCATCAAGCCCAATTTTATGTGTAGTGGCGGGAGCAATATGTTTATATCTCTATATTTTTTAAATGAAATTCTGAACAAACTGTACGTGATAGAAAAAAACTAAAAGCAGTTCTAAAATCAGCATAAAAAGTGAGTCAGAATCACTTATTAGTTTTCAATCATCCGATATCATGCATATAATTACAATAAAATGTTATTAGAGGATGTTTATGCATTTAGAATTTGTCTAACAATGAATGTCAATGAATAAAAATTGTAATTATATTAATAGTTAATTATATATTTTTAACCAAAATTATTTGGGAGTTGGCTTAAGGTGAATCCTTTTAAAATATGTATATTCGTTGAAATCTTGTATCAAAATTTTAGGTGCAATAAATACTTCTTCTGTCGAGCGAGATGACTCTCCGGTAACGCGTGAGGCTCGCATTCAGTGGGTCTCGGGTTCAATTAACGCTGAGAGCCCACTCTGACCTTGGGTTTTTGGAGGTTCTCCCTAGTCGGTAGGCGAATTCTGGGGTAATTTCTCATTTACCGTGATTTCTTTTCCATCATTTCCATTTCATTTAGTTTCGTTCTCGTCTTTCAGGTGCGTTTCTAGGTTTCATGGTGTATGGTGGTGCGACTGCGACTGCTTGCTCAAAGAAGAGTGTTTTCCGTGGGCACTAGAGGGCTGCTTGATCTACATACACCATCGCCCTCTCTAGGCAACTCCAGTAACGTGACGGGTCTTCGAGCGGGAACTGTTTGTGACTTCCGCGCGTCTCAGTGGTCTGTCTGTGTCGCCCTGTGGCCTCCTGTGGTTCCTTCACTTCAGGCCTTCCTCCTGGGGCTGTTAGCCACAATAGATCTCTGTAGGTTGCAGTGCGTAGGGTGTCCCCCTCTCTTGTGTAACCCATACCTATACTTCCCCTACTTAGGTTCTATTGATAGGTAGCAGAGAAAGCAAACAGCGATGCTAACTCATTAAAGTTGTTTGGTGCAATCGCAAACAGGCCTTTTCCTTCCATTCAAGAAATATTCCGTAGCAGCAGCCCCTTAGCGCTGCTGGAAGGCAAATATAGAGAATCATTCAAAACAGAAGAAGGCACAAAGAGTTTTGTTTGTAAGGGGTGATATCAAGAACGCTCTACCAGAGAAAATCAATAAAGAAAGCTTATTTCGGCTTTAAATTCGTTAAGTGTTTAGCATGGACTGCACGGCGAAAATCTAATTCAACAGTTGCGTTGCAACTGAATCACATTTTAAAACTAAAACTTTTCACCACGTCAATCCGAAATACAATACACCGACAAAGGTTTATTTATAAACACTTAAGCAAACATTATTAGAAGTGGTTGCAGAGCATTAGACGAAAGCAACTTCGTCCAAAACATACAATGCTTTTTTTACTTTCCCTACTTAGTATAATAAGTAGGGGAAGTATTGTATTCCACCCAAGAACTCGATACCGAGATTTCACCGGAAATATGTGTTTTGAGACCCCCTGAGTCCAAAAAATCTGTGAACCCAGAAACGAACAGTTGGATAAACACCAAACTTGGAATTTAGATTTAGTATCTTCCAGAGATGCGACACGAAAGCTTTCAAGAAAATTCCCACACCCCAGATTACCCTTTACATGGAACATTTTTCGAAAATTTTAATTTTCTCAAAAATGACTTTAACGATTTTCATTCAAATATCATATGTTTAAGATATTTTCATGATAAATGAAATGTATATCTTGAATTTTCTAGGAATGTCTCCAAAAGTATTCTTCATTGTGAACGACTTTTGCATACCTGGTAAAACATAAGAGATAGACAACATTTTACTACACAAAAAATGTAGATCGCGTTAAAATAAACAATTTATTCATACACATTTTTTGTTGTTGAGTGAACCATTTCCGAGATATATACTTGTTATTCCCTTATATTTTCCAATACTTATACTTTTTCTCAAATGGGAATTCGTTATTCATTTTTTGTCCTAGTAATGCAAACAGAATGAAATACTCCACATAGCAACCAGCTCTTAAAATATTTGACTATCACTCAAAGCTTACCAATTCCCCTTGCATCTACAAGAAAATTAGCAATAAGATTAACATTTTGATTAACATGAAGCATATGGAGAATAAGCGTTTGTAAAAATGTTTTGTACAAGAGTAGAGAAAGTCATGTGAGTGTAATACATCATATTTTTTAATTATACAATGTTTTAGAGTAGATGCGAACGAAGATTTTCAAGAAAATTCCCCCACCTCAAGCTGGTGTTTAAATGGAAATGTCTTCATTATTTTGTTTTTCCTCAAAAATCGGTGTAACAATTTTCATTAAAATTTCATATGCCTAACTACTAGCTTGACTAATAAACCGTATTTCCTTAATTCGCTTTGAATAGCCAGGGAAGTCCTCTTCATTTGAATGAATTTTGTACAATCTTGTATCATAGATAAACCATAAGAGAGGTTAAAACTTGTTTTACAATACAATACAATTTATGCCAAATTAACTTTTTATTTTATTTTTTTGGGCGCCATTAATCATTTCTGAGATAGTCCTTACTTTTCCAAATACTTAAATTTTTATCAACTTTTACAGGTATAGGCGAGCCGAGTGTCACTTCCAGGAGGGTTAGAGAGTTCCCGAGGTCGCGGGTTCAAACCCGGCGGAGGGCTATGATTTTTTTCGGGTGTAAAAATCCTTAGCATGGCTTCTTTCGGAAGGGAAGTAAAGCCGGTGGTCCCGTGTCGTAGATTTACGGCACGTAAAATAACCTTAAGCCTGATAAAGGCCTCTGAGCAAGATTACCGGTGTTTCACGCCCAATATAGAACGGGACGCTAAGGACCATAGTAGTTAAAGAGCTTCCATAAATAAAACTCAATTTCAATGTAGAGAGGTACTACGATGTAACCTAGCTGTCGGAGCTGTGGCGTAAGGCGATTCTTAGATTTATAAAGCTAGAAAGTCCTATTTATTTAAATGTAAGATATATATTAAGTGACAAAACAAAATTAAGCGTTTCATTCATTATTGTTCATACAATAAAGGTTTTAAACACAAAATATCTCGTAGTTCTTATCAAACTGAAGAACTAAATATAATATTGCTTATAAACTTGCAGGAAAAATGAACAAATAATACCTTATACTTAGAGTTTTTACTTAAAGTATTATTATTTTGCTTTAATTGACATTGACTTACTAATTGGAGTACTATTCCATGCTGTTTGTAACATTTTGCAGGAAGTATAAATTAAACAATCATTTATTAAAGCAGTGGTCCTCTGTGTTACTAAAGGGTCACTATTTATATTGAAAAATCATTTCTGTCGTACGTAAACTAATTTATTCTTATACACAAATTTTGTTTGTAGATTATAATTATTTACAGGCAGTGTTTTATATAGTTACAACTTTAACAGTTGTTTGTATTATTTACAAATTTAATTATGTATTTATATCCTATTGTTGTTTAGTATGCATTGTTTATGGCAGTCTCTTATTGGGGAAGGCTAAGCTTGTTAATGAATGATATATATCAAATAGCCCAAACAAGCCGTTCTTCGTTAAAGTTAGTTTATCCCGCATAGCGCGGATGGCAAAAGGTTTGTCTAAGTAGAACTGTAAATGTTACTCCATACCAACAGAGAGGAGACTTTTACTGAATAAAAGACAATTTCCTGAAAAAACCACTAACTTCTATAACTAGTTCCGTGGCTCGGTCACTAGAGCACCTACGTGTTATATGAGGTGTCCCGGATTCGATTCCCGGCTGGGCCTGAAGAATTTTTTTTTAATTAAGAATCTCTCATGGTATGCCCAAGGTTTGTATTTGAATGTATATGTGTTTTATGGTTTATTTAATAACAGTTCGCCCATGGACAAGAATTCAGGATTGCCGCTGAACAAACACCTGAGCACACGTGTTAAATCATATTACATTACAGTAATCTGCAATTAGTACAGTATATGACACCAATTGGTGACGCGAAGTTAAAAAGATTACACAAAAACGCTATATATATGTTCCTTTAAATCTACGTTAGAATTAAACAATATTCTATTAGTGCATCATTCATAACAAATATGTTCAAATGCATGTCCGCATTGGTGGATGCACTTATGTAAACGTCTCTCAGGGGCAGCATGGACACGTCGTAATATTTCTGCTGCTATAGAATCACAGACATGACTTATTCTTTCTTGTAAAATTTACATATTTTCTGGTTCCGTTTCGGAAACCCTGGCTTTGATAATCCCACAAGAAAAAAATCTGACGTGATACATTCACGTGACTTTCTCTAACATCATTTATTTGTAGGTTTGCAAATTATTCTTAGTAAAGCTTACTCTTCTGTCTACTACATTGAATCCAAATAAACCTTTGCAGAAATAGCTACATTACACATTTCGTTATAGATACAAAAAGAACAGCGATAGTCAAATGTTGAAGTATATAGTATCTTTACGTTATTTGCCCCACATTTTGGGCGTCAATTTGAAGTAGGTTGTATTGAAAGAGTTGTATTATATTTCAACTGTTGGGATTCGAACTTGAAGTTCATTGCAACCGCACGTATAGTACCCGCTTTCCGGTAGCCTTCGCTCCAAATGTACTTTCCGGTGGCCTTTGCCCCCCAAAATGTTTAAAAATATTAACTTTGTAATTTTACTGTTTCTTTGAATATTATATATTTATGTTTGCCTCGACTGCGTCAGTATTATTGTTAGAGAAATGTTTCTCTTTGCAGGGTTGTGGTGCGACTGAAGAATGTAGACTTACACAGATTATAATTTTACTTCACTCCTTTTATTAATGCTTGACACGATTTAAATAACACTTCACCGATATAGAGGGCTGTGAGATTTTTTTATTAATTACTTGCACTTTTTAAGACGTAAACTATTTTTATCTCACACTGAATACGTATTATATTTCTCGAGGACGTATATCGCGTTCGGTTAGGAACACTGTCTGCAAGCAACGCGTCCAATTAGAAGTGCTGTCTGCAATTAACTGAACTCTAAATTTGTAAATTTTGCTATATTTCAGTTTCTGACTGGCTAATCCTAGTCCAATAGAATGCCTTCATTTAACTAAAACTTTTCCTGGTTGTTGATTGGCTGGTATTGTTGCTCCAATAATGACTAGTAGCATTATTACACTTTCTTACTCATCATTGCCTCAAGATTATCTCATTGTTAGCAACTTTTAACCTATTATTCTCACAGCTCCTACATTATTAAATTACGTAATACATTCACATAACATTATTACAGGTATACAATAATATAAACATATACAATGACTGTAAGATACACTTTTTATATATTGTTTTATATACATATTGCTTTAAGGCGGGCTGTTATTGAATTTACATATTATATAATTTGACTAAAATCATTTAAGTGTTAAAAATACTGCCTCAATGTTAAGAACTGGACGCTATACGCCGCCCTTAGAGTTCCATACTGTTTCCATGCAATCGCGAGAAACAACTAAAATGGATGGGGCTTTAAAGGAATGGCAAGTGCTAAAGTAGTCGAACTTTTAATAACGGATATCTCAGAAACGGCTAATGTTACAAAAAAAGCTTATTTGGAATAAATTGTCTGTTTTAAAGGTATCTACATTTTTGTATGCTTAACATTTATACGTTATATAAAATTATAGAAAATAATTCCTTACATAAAATTCAGGATATACATTTTATTTGTCACCTAAATATCTTAAGTACGTGGTATTTTAATCAAAATCGTTAGAGCCTTTTTTGAAAATGAAACTTTTTTAAAAATTTTCCATACAAAGGGTAGTTGTGGTGCGGATTCTCTTGAAAAAATGCGTAACGTATTCTTGGAAGACAAACTTCAATATCAAGTTTGGTACATATCTGACATCGTTTTTGTGCTATGCTGTTCACAGACACGCAGATACACACACGGACATATTTCCAAAAATCTTTGTTTGGAATTCAGGGCACCTGAAAACATGTATTTCCGGTGAAACCTCGATGTATAATTTTTGGGTGGATTGCAATACCTCCCCTACTTACTATATGTATTAGAGAAAGTAAAAATTCAGGGGACGATGGCGCTGGTCAGCGAATCAACCAGCGTCTGGGGTACACATTGATGTAGTTTCCTTTAACTCCTCTAGAAAAATGGGATGATGTGCCCGCCATTGTGCTGAAACCAATGATTTAGGGCTAACTAAAATGGGCCGTCTTTAGAACGTTCTCAACATTCAACCTTTATAGAATAATTACAAATAAAGTTACCCAATATGTGTTGGGGCCAAATAAACTGGACCAATGATGTCTCCCAAAAGGCCATCCACACGTTATCACCCCACTGAGCCTGAGTGTGATGTGGTCATAACCATTGGGGATTCTCTGGAGTCTAATAATGGAGATTGTTTATTTGCATTGAAGCCAACGACTCCAATATAACGGAATAACATTCATGTCCCCATAAAAACCTACCTGTGAATTTTGGGTTTTGTTTATTTTATTTAGGATCCTTCTGCAAATAGATACGCGATTTTGAAAATCGTTCCTGGCTTACAGCTGTTAGTGTAAGTACAGTTTATAGGGATGCTTTTTCGCTTTTTCCTTCAAAATTCGTTGTGTTGAAGTCCTTGAACTCCCAGGTCAGCTGCAGATTTTGTTTTCCCCTAATTATCATAACAAGAAATAATAATACTATAATGATCCATGAGTTCTTAATTACATCTCTGTACGTCGAATAACGCGCACAGAAGGCAGACTTCAGGTCAGAAAATGTTCAAAATATAACCTACGAGCCTCAGTCACAATTCGGTGCGTCTACCCATATATCATAACCATATCCACGTATTCGTTGTTGGTGAACATGCTACCTGTTTGCCCGAATGGCATGGCTCGAACTGTAAGCAGGCGACCACATGACGTTTATTATTACGAAACCACGAAGTAAACACATGCAGAGAGCAAGCACTACCGCTGTTACCTTTCGTTTTATACCTGCACTACCCCTTTGAAAATCAGTGACGCGGCAACTTCTTTTGCACTTATATGTGCGAGAAACATAAAACTGCAAATAGCGGCTTGTTTGGGACACCTGGCAGCACCTTCGCATACTACAAAATATGAGAGAGCCCGTTCTTCCCCAAAGTTTTTACTCTTGTAGAATGCTTCTTGTAATTGCGTACAGCAGTGCTCAACCACTGAGTTAGAAGACTGCTATGCGTTGCAAACAGCAAAAGCGAAGGGTTGGGGTGGAAATCGCTTGACACGCGGTATGCTCATGCCTGTGCTATACCTTTCTCACTATAAGCTGAAAGGAGAAGTAAACAAAACTTAAATGTATCACTCCGCCGAGCACATGGCAGCACCACGTGGAGGATGACATACCCGTGAGTGGAATTTGCTTCAGACAGAATGTGAGTACAGTATATTGTGCAGCTTGGGAATCATCAGCTTTTAAACACTGTATGTCTTGTTCCTATATTTTGCCTTACATCCTAAACTTCTAACACACAATACTAAGAGTAGACAAATAAGAGTTGTACCTCAACAGTTCCGCATGTGTGTTTAAAGGTACTGGATTAAACTGTTCTTAACTTCAGGTTTTAGAAATCATTCATTTAATGACTAATATCAGTATACCACCTTTGCATTAACCTTTTATGAGTCAACAAGTTAAATAACAATTAGCAATATAGGTTAAAACACAACAGAAAACAAACACAACCCAAGTTATCCGAGCAACAATTCTACATCACTGACAAAGAAGTTTAATTATTGCTAAACAATCGCCAACCATATTCATTGTCGATTAAAGGCGGGTACTTTACACATAACTTGTAAAAAGAATTTAACACAATTGTCTTCTTTCCGTTTCCCTCGTTTATGTTTCCTACAGTAGCAGAAGATTCTCAGCCGGAAATGCAGCGCCTGCGCAGAGCCTCTTAAACCCTCTGCTATAACGCTTCATTTAGTTATAGGTGAATCTGAACAAACACATTTAGTTTCATAAATTTAACAGTTACAATAATGGGCTTTTTACATTTTTCTGCACGAGAATAACCACAATAGTAACGATCTGAACCGAACTGTTTTTTTGTAGAGGAAGAGACTACATGCTAAGCGGGAAAGGTTGTAATTTGTCCACCAGCCAATGAGGTGCTGTCTTGTCACGTGGTATTGTTTACTTCTCCTTTCAGCTTATAGTGAAAAAGGTATAGTAGCTCGCTTTTCTCCTCGTATTCTTGCAAAGATTGGAATTTCAAAGTCAACATATTGAGACCCACTTTTTAACACCTGACACGCTTCTGCTGTGTTTCTTTTTGTACCTGCAATGAAATGTGTAATGATAGCATTTCTGGAAACATTTAGCTGATTAATAAAAGTATAAAGAATAGTAAATTTTCTTATGAATAGTTCGTGTCTAATCATGTGAAGATAGATCAGAATGTTTGCACATGAATATCGCTTCAGTTTCATTTATCCCTATTGTACCTACAAGGTGAGGCAGTATTTTTAACATTTAAATGATTTCAGTCTAATTATATAATATATAAATTCAGTAACAGCCCGCCTAAATGCAGTATGTGTATGTAATAATATATAAAAGGTGTATACTGCAGTCATTGTATATGTTTATATTATTGTATACATGTTCAATAATGTTATGTGATTGTATTACATAACTTAATAATGTAGGAGCTGTGAGAAATAGGTTAAAAGTTGCTAACAATGAGATAACCATGAGGCAATAATGAATTTTTAAAGTTTAACAATACTACTAGTCATTATTGGAGCAACAATAATGTAAATTTTGTGACAGTTTATAAAATAGCCCATCAACAACCAGAAAAAAAGTTTAAGTTAAATAAAAGTATTCTATTGAATTAGGAATAGCCAATCAGAGACTTGAAATACAGAAATTTACAAAGTTAGGCGGTAGAAATCAACACAGTTGCTTGCTGACAGTGTTCCTAACCGGACGCGAGATGTGTCCTTGAGAAGTTTAATATGTATTCAGTGTGAGACGAAAATAGTTTACGTGTTAAAAAGTGCAAGTAATTAATAAAAGAATCTTACAGCTCTTTATATGATTGAAGTGTTATTTAATGGTTTAAATAATTACTAAATGGAGTGAAGTACAAATTATAATCTGTGTAAGCCTATATTCTTCAGTCGCACCACGTCCTGCTAAAACAATAATACTGACGCAGCCGAGGCAAGCATAAATATATAATATTTAACGAAACAGTTAAAAAAAATTAAAAAGTTAATATTTTTAAACTTGGGGCAAAGGCCACCGGAAAGCACATTTGGGGCGAAGGCTACCGGAAACTTTTTACCATACGTGCGGTTGCAACTACTTCAAATTCGGCTCCCCAACAGTCGAAATATAATACATCTTCTTCAAACTGGCTTTCCATATGTGGCGACAACAAACCTTCTTCAAAGGAAATGTATTATGAAATTATTTCTACAAATGTTTATCAGGTACAACATTAAGTAGGCAGAAAAATATGGTTTTGTAAGAATACATTTTAGAGGTTATATAAAATGAAACGACAGTAGATAGAGAAACAGATGGGAACGTAACACACAGATGATTTGATGTTGTAGTTGCCAGTGTTCAGTTCTATTTACACACACACACACACACACACGCACACGCACACGCACACGCACACGCACACGCGCACACACACACATTTACAGAGATACAAACATCAATGCCGATGCCGGGATACGAACTGAGTATCCCGTATACCAGAAACACGAAGGGCAACCACGGAGAACAACATTTAATCCCATTTCCCATGTAATTTAACGCCTAATATTGACTTACTCGCCCCGTTTAACAATGCCTTCCTTCTTTGCATTCGTTATTTATCTTTGTTGTTGCTGATTTTCTCTTTTGTGTATCCTCAGTGTAAATAAGGACGCTAGAAGAAGATCACAAATGAGCCCGTGAAATTAAATATTTTATTTTGTGAAGTGGAAAGCAGCCCTTAATCAGCAGGTCAGCTCGGAGATTAGCGGGAAGCTTGGGTCGGTTTTGCAGCCAGTTCCGCCGTGTTTGTGGCCCATATAACGGAAAATCTCGGCGGCGCCCTTCTCTGCTATCTGTTTACTCAACCAAGTTCGGATTCCCGCCTCTCGACACCACAACCCCCGTTACAACTGAAACAAACTTCCCTCGGCCTCCAAAATTACTCTAAACTTTTGTATTTCCTACCATTCTCTTTCCAGCCAGGAAATAGAAAAAATGTAAAGAAAGTGCGTATGAATTTTAAAAATGCTTTATACATAAATTATCCGTCATTTGCCTACAATCTCTCAAATATTTAACACTTTTTTCACATAATCATTAACTTTTGCATTGAGCGAGTAAGTTGGCCATGCACAAGAATGGTTGGATACTGCGTTGGAATGGTCATACACAAAAATGTTTTATTAATTTGAGACAGTATTTTTAACACTTAAATGATTTCAGTCAAATTATATAATATATAAATTCAATAACAGCCCACCTTAAAGCAATATGTGTATAATACAATATATAAAAATTATGTAACAGTCATTGTAATAATGTTTATATTATTATGTTACATGTTTAATAATGCTATGTGAATGTATTACGTAATTTAATAATGTAGGAGCTGTGAGAATAATTGCTAATAATGAGGTAACCTTGAGGCAATAATAAATTAGAATACTTAATAATGCTACTGGTAATTCTTGGAGCAGCATTAATGTAATTTTTGAGACAGTTTATAAAATAGCCCATCAACAACCAGAAAAAAGCTTAAGTTAAATAAAAGTATTCTATTGGAGTAGGAATAGCCAATCAGAGACTTGAAATACAGAAATTTACAAATTTAGGCGGTAGAAATCAGTTCAGTTGCTAGCAGACAGCGTTCCTAACCGGATGCGAGACGCGTCCTCGAGAAGTTTAATACGTATTCAGTGTGAGACAAAAATAGTTTACGTGTTAAAAAGTGCAAGTAATTAATAAATAATCTCATAGCTCTCCCTCTATATCAGAGAAGTGTTATTTAAATCATGTCAAGGATTAATAAATGTAGTGAAGTAAAAATTATAATCTGCGTAAGCCTACATTCTTCAGCCGCACCACGCCTTGTTAAAATATTCATGTCTCTACAAATTAATACTGACGCAGCCGTGGCAAACATAAATATATAATATTTAAAGAAACACTCAAATTACAAAGTTAATATTTTTAAACTTGGGGCGAAGGCTACCGGAAACTTTTTACCATACGTGCGGTTGCAACTACTTCAAGTTCGGCTCCCCAACAGTTGAAACTACAATGCAACTCCTAAAAAATAACCTACTTCAAATTTAACCTGACTTTCTCTATTTACTCTTCTACAAACTGTTCATACAGAAGCTTACTCTTCTATCAACTTCTTGTTAATAGTGTTAAATCTTTATTGCACATTTCGTTGTAGTTAAAAGAAGCTTACAGTAAACTAACATGATAGACAAATGGCTTTGAAATTGCATGGCCACGACGAGAAACAAACCAATAGCGATTTGTAGTTGAAAAGAGTATGAAGTGTTTGAAAATTCAAAGCAATAAGAAAGAATATCT
The DNA here is from genome assembly GCA_030765065.1 of Deroplatys truncata. NCBI lineage: Eukaryota > Metazoa > Arthropoda > Insecta > Mantodea > Mantidae > Deroplatys > Deroplatys truncata. The sequence continues at coordinate 72,229,624 of CM060984.1, forward strand.
CAGAAACGTTTAACGCCATAAAAATTATTTGAAATGAATTGTGTGCTTTAACGGACTGCTCGCCTCTCAACAAAGATTCCATACTAGGGAACTGTATGTGGGATTTGTAGTGGAGGAAGCGACGTCTGGACGCGTTTTCTCCGGATTCCCCGATTTCTTCCACTATCATTCCAGGAACTGCTCCATCATCACCTTTCCTTTCATCCATTTCACCGTAATTTCATATCATCTTCTTCGGCTTATACCAGGCATTGGTTTGTAACTCCTGGGGAGTGTAAGCCCTCTAATGGGGAGGGTAAACTGAATAGAAGAAGAAGATTTAACAACATCCGTGCATTTTGGGCAGTAAGATTTCGTCTATCTCCTATAGTTAGCCAATTATACAGTCAATATGTCATTGTGTGGATCAAATCGTTTTTTATCTCGCATCACATCTGCTGTTAGGTTTTTATTAAGAAGCGCTTTCTGAGGAAGACTACTCCCATCCTCAGCTGAAAGATGCCAGTCGTGGATGGGAGAAAGTCATCTTCCGTAAGAGCTTCTTAGTAAAAACCTAAGAGCAGATGTGATGCGAGTTAAAAAATCTGATGTGTTACACTCACATGACTTTCTCTACTCTTGTACAAACTATTTTTACAAACGCTTATTTTCCATATGCTTCATGTTAATCGAGATGTTAATCTTATTGCTAATTTTCTTGTAGATGCAAGGGGAATATGGTAGGTTTTAAGCGTTAGTCAAATCTTTTAAGAGCTGGTTGCTATGTGGCGCATTCCATTCTCTTTGCATGTCCAGGACATAAATAAATGAATAACGAATTCCCATTTGAGAAAAAGTATTGGAAAATCTAAGGGAATAACAAGCAATATCTCGAAAATGGTTCACTCAACAACAAAAATCTATATGACATAAATTGTGTATTTTAACGCGATCTACATTTCTTGAATAGTAAAATTTTATCTATCTCTTATGGTTTACCAGTTATGCAAAATTCGTTCACAATGAAGAATATTTTTGGAGACATTCCCAGAAAATTCGAGATATACATTTCATTTGTCATGAAAGTATCTTAAACATATGATATTTTAATCAAAATCGTTATAGCCATTTTTGAGAAAATTAAAATTTTCGAAAAATGTTCCATGTGAAGTGTAATCTGGGGTGGAGGGATTTTCTTGAAAACCTTCGTGTCGCATCTCTGGAAGATACTGAACCTAAATACCAAGTTTGGTGTTTATGCGACTGTTCGTTTCTGAGTTATGCTATTCACAGGCACACAGACACAAACACACACGGATATGTTTCCAAAAATGCTTTTTTTTATTCAAGAGGCCTCAAAACATATATTTCCGGTGAAATCTCCGTATTTTGGGTGGAATACAATACTTCCACTACTTACTATACGTAGTAGAGAAAGTAAGAATTGAATGGCTGTGACGAGGATTATAACAGTTTTGAAATATAGTCAGGACAATAATATTAAAGACGATCATGACCACCCCTACTGTGGTGTTGGAATCCTTTTTGTAGCTCGGTATCCCAAATGTACATTTTTTGGTAGAGTTACTCCAAAAATATGTAAAGGTAGATTAAATTTTCAGGGTATGTGTTTTTATATACTTTCACAATGCCATTTTGAGAAATTACATCTATTACTGAAGGTATGAGATTGTTACTTGCATTCCCTACCACGTACACAGTAGATAGAGACGGTACTGCATTCCATCCAAAAATTCGATACCAGGGTTTCACGGTAAATACATGTTTTGAAGCCCCATGAATAAAAGGAATTTTCAGAAAAAGGCCCGTGTGTGTCTGTAAACAACATAACTCAAAAACGAAAACTTGGACAAATGCCAAATTTAGTCTCGGAACCTTCCAAAGATGTGACACAAAGCTTTTCAAGAAAATTCCCCACCCCAGACTACCCTTCACATGGGACATGTTTCGGAATTATTGATTTTCTGAAAAATGGGTCTAACGATTTTGATTGAAATACCATATATTGAAGGTATTTACATGTTAAATAAAAAGTTTATCTTAAATTTTCTGCGAATAGACACCAATGTCTTCATTTGGAAGGAATTTTGTATCATCTTGTCTAACTAGTAAACGTTAAGCGATAGACTACAACGTAATACACAAAAAATTTAGATATCTTTAAAACATACAATCAAATAATGTTTTTGTGGCATAGGCTATTTTCGAAATATCCTTTAATAATGCTTCGAATGTTTCAATGCTTTGTCATCCTTTTAAAGTACTATACATTTTTAGTACTTTCTCGTGGTTGCATGGACAAAGTATGAAATTTTAAGGCCAAAATATAGACGTCCAGTTCTTAAACATTTCACTGTTTGTATCTATCACGAAATGTGTAATATAGCTATTTCTGTACAAATTTAACTCAATTATAATGTAGTAGACGAAAAAGTAAGGTGTAGTAAAAATAACTTGCATACCCACCAATAAACGACATATGGAAGAGAAAGCCTTGTGAATGTATCACATATTTATTTATGTTATTATTTTTACTTTCTCTACTACGTATAGTAAGTAGGGGAAGTACTGCATTCCACCGAAATTTCACCGGAAATATATGTTTTGAGAGCCCATGAATCCAAAAAAACATTTTTGAAAACATGTCCGTGTATGTGTGTGTCTGTATGTCTGTGAACAGCATAACTCAGAAACGAGCAGTCGGATAAACACTAAACTTGGTATTTAGGTTCAGTATCTTCCAGAGATGCGACATGAAGGTTTTCAAGAAAATCCCCCAACCCCGATTACCCTTTACATGGGACAATTTTCGAAAATTTTAATTTTCTCAAAATTGGCTCTAACGATTTTGATTAAAATATCATATGTTTAAGATATTTTCATGACAAATAAAATGGAAATCTGGAATTTTCTGGGAATGTCTCCAAAAGTATTCTTCATTGTGAACGACTTTTGCATAACTGGTAAACCATAAGAGATAGACAAAGTTTTACTACACAAAAAATGTAGATCGCGTTAAAATACACAATTTATATCATATACATTTTTTTTGTTGTGTGAACCATTTTCTAAATATTGCTTGTTATTCCCTTAAATTTTTCAATACTTATTTTCCCGAATGGGAATTCGTTATTCATTTTTTTTTCTTGGATATGCAAAGAGTATTAATATGTGGCAAAGAGAACGGTGCTGCACCTAGCAAGCAGCTATTAAGAGGTATGTCTATGCTTAAAGACTACTGTATTTCTATATTGCTCTTGCAATTACAAAACAAGGGGAACATAGTAGGCCTTAAGCGATAGTCAAATATTTTTAGAACTGGTTGCTATGTGTAAAATGTAATTCTCTTTGCATGTCAAAAGATCGTTTCCGCAAATGTTTATCTCGATTAATATGAAATAGATGGAGAATAAGAGTTAAATAGTGTGTACAAGAGTAGAGAAAGGCATGTGACTGTAAATTTTCGTAAATATTGACTATTCATTCCAGTAATTTATGCAAAATGATAGTCATGTTTATGGCGGATGAATATTTCTCGCACGAACGACAGTGAATATGAAAATTTTCGCGAGTGTGATATTATGCTATCCAGGAGTTGGTTACAGCATTTTATGCAATCTTAGCATTATAAATTTTAAGAAATAAATGTTGAAATAATTCGGCGTTCATAGCTGACCTATGTGAGAGCGTCTCCATATTTTTTGGTCGTTTGCTTCTCTCTCTGCATTTAATTTGTTATCACCTGGCGTGCGATTACACATATGCCTGCATGCATTCCCTTCCTGGGAAAGAAGTGAGTAGATGTTACGGACTGTGATGTAGCCTATTAGCAGCATACTACGGCAAGTAATGATAAATCTTAATTATTTTATATTTAATAATGTACAGAAGTAGCATTATCTTCATTGCCCAGGGTCGCCCTCCGTAATCTAAGGGTACCATGCCACTCTGTAGTTTCCGAGGTCGCGGGTTCAAACTCGGCGGAGGACAATATATTTTTTTCGAACGTGAAAATCCTTAGCATGGCTTCCTTTGGAAGGGAAGTAAAGCCGTTGGTACTGTGTCGTAGATTTACGGCACGTAAAAGAACCTCAAGCCTGATAAAGATACCTCTGAGCAAACCTTCCGGTTCTTCACGCCTAATATACGAGTAGAATGGGACGCTAAGGACCATAGTTAAAGAACGTCCATAAATAAAAATAAATTTCAATTTTCATTGCCCATAGAGAATAATATCAAAATTGTTTCATCTTCTCTGTATATGCCACATCAACTTGGAATACCGGTTTTTCGTCATAGTATAGGAAATATGTCATTGCTATTATTGGCAAGCGTGCCATAATAATCCAATTATGCACTTACTGAATACAATACATCCGGTTAATAATGATGGTTTTATATGAAGGATTATTGCTCCCTATTCAAAATATTTATAAGAAATAGACACGCTGTCAAAGAAAGATGGTTCTGTTGTTAATGGTTTCAGAGAAAACGTTCCATAAATTTTGAAACTTTAACATTGTGGGTATATCGCTTCCGTTTTCTTAATATAAGATTTGAATAAGTATGTGACAGCCATCTATCCGTCCAGATAAGAACAACTACAAAATGATGGATTCAGTTTTTGATGCAGAGCACACAATTCATACATTAACGACATAATGATGTATCATTCTCTCGAATATAATAATGAGGTATATCAAATTTTCTTCCAGTTTCGAACAACCCTGTCAATGCGAAGTACTTCAGAAGATAAATGGAACGTAAATGACGCAATCCTTCAAATTGCTGACATTCGATATAATAATGGAGATCAAGAAATGCAAGAGGAGAATCCATCAGGATCAGTAATTTAATAACTTCTATTTTTAATCCTGTTCGCTGCTGATTCAATTAAATACTTCATACGCATTATGCAGGGTGAATCACCTAAAGTTTGCACCGCAAGTATTTCGGAAATGGAAAGTGCTATTTATGTGCAGTTTTCACAAGATTGATTGGTAGTCAGGGGCTCGTACATTTAGCCTATAAACAGGTTTTAATAATTCTAAGAAAGTATATTTTTGGAGCAAACATACAATTTTTAAATGGAACAATGCCTAGTTACATCAACAGAATTAAGGTAGCGTAAATTAGAATGTTAATGGTCTTTGTTGCAGGATTCCAGTGCAAATGGTTTACGAGAAATCCTATTTTGAAAAATTTCCACCCAACAATTGTTTGTCCCATTCAACCTGCCTCGTTGCTAGGTACGATGTTGTTACGTTTGTTTGTATTGTGTTTTCTGTTCATTGATTGCACTGCGACCTTCTGGTCAGTTAGTTTGTGACAGTTCAAGCAGTAAGTTGTGAGTGGAAGATGGGGTTTACTAATGCAGAAAAAGTCGACATGCTCATGGTGTATGGAGAGTGTAGGAAGAATGCAGTTCGTTCCTGTACGGTGTATGCGGAAACATATCCCAATAGACGTCAACCATCTCGGCAATTATTTATCAACCTCTTCAACCAATTACGTGAAAGTTGTACTGTAACACCTATAAAACGTAACGGAAACAAACAAGTGACTGGAAAAGAGACATAAATTAATGTTTTGGCTGCCGTTGCAGTAGATCCGCAAATTAGTTCCCGCATAATCGCACGTGGAAGTGACATAAGTCAGGCAAGTGTACTGCGCATTCTCCATCGACATCCCTATCACATCTCTCTCCACCAAGAGCTGCATGGAAACGATTTTAAGGGTCGTGTTAACTTTTCTACATGGACATTAAGACATGATGCTCCAGATTCATCATGTATCTTGTTTAGTGATGAAACAACATTTACTAACCATGACCAGGTACATGCACTATTGGTTCGTCGACAATCCCCGTTGGCTTCGTCTGGTGGAACGTCAACGTCCATGGAGTTTAAACGTGTGGTGTGGGATAGTGAACGATCATCTCATAGGCCCTTTGTTCATAGAAGGCACAATGAACTCGCACACGTATTGCAGCCTCCTGACAGACCATCTGCCACAGATGCTAGAAGACGTTCGCTTGCAGACTAGGAGGAACCTGTATTACCAACATGATGGCTGTTCAGCCCATAGTGCACGAAGTACTACAGCTTGTCTTAACGGATTGTTTCCAATACGTTGGATTGGACGAAGAGGACCTGTATCTTGGCCGGCTCGTTCACCGGATCTGACCCCTTTTGACTTTGTTCTGTGGGAAAAGCGAAAGACACTGTCTACAAAGATGTACCAACTACACCAGACGATATGTAACGACGTATTACTGCTGCCTGCTCTAAAATTTCCGCTGCAATACTAGAACGTGTGCAGCAGTCTTTCCATAGCAGACTGGAAGCGTGTATTGAAGCTGCTGGTGGTCATTTTGAACACAACCTTTGAAGGGCTATGATCTCTTTACTTGTAAGAATCCACAGAAGTGTTGTAATTTCCTTTTGTTTTTCTTTAGTTTGTGCTACCACAGGTTGTACAAGTGTCGGTGCGTAAAAGATTCAAAATAAGATTTCTTGTAAACCACTATCTTGCAACAAACGCCACTGACATTCTAATTTACCCTATCTTTATTGTGTTGATATAAATAGCATTGTTCCATTTAAAAAATTGTACGTTTGCTCAAAAATACATTCTCAGTATTATTGAAGTCTGTTTATAGGATAAATGTGCGACCCCCTGACTAACAATTAATGCTGTGAAAACTGCACATCAATAGCACTTTCCATTTCGGAAACATTTGCGGTGTAAGTTTTAGGTGTTTCACCCTGTATATTAACTTTGTTTACCCATAAAGTATAGGGTACAGAACGGAGGGGGATATCTTGCACACTGAGACCTACAGGAGATGTATTGCGTCTACCACCTCCCAGAAGGAAGCGATGAAGTGAAGGATTTACAGGAGGCTACAGGCCACAGAGACGCGCGGAAGTCCCTAACTTCCTGACTCGAAGACCCGTCCCACTGCACAAAGGGGGCTATGAATCAAGCAGCCTACAGTGCCCACGGGGAACACTCTCTCCTTCGAGCAAGCAGCTTCTAGGCAGCTCCAGCAATAGGACGGACATTTGAGCCTAAAACTGTTCTCGACTTCCGCGCGTCTCTCTGGCCCGTAGCCTCCAGTAGTTCATCCACTTCATCCCTTCCTGCGGGTGGTAGCCACAATAGATCTATGTAGGTCGTAGTGTGCGAAGAGTGTCCCCCTCCGTCGTATAACGCACAATCCAAGTGCGGGTTTGCCTCTAATATTCTATAGTCTTATTTTGAATTGACAGTTTATTCAGAAATTATTGTATTTACAGATATTTACGGTTCAAAATTATATAGAGGTCACGTGCACTTGTCTCCTTTAGCGCCATCCATCGCTGCATATCATACAAGATAAAAACACGTAAAAGCTACAGTTGGTCTTAGGTCGGACGTTCGTGTCTCACTTTCAGATCATGGATTCACATCCCTTATACTTCTATATGCTATGCTGACCAATGAAACAAAGCCAATAAAGGAGCAACCCCACCTCCAAAAATCTACCTTCTGATTACCAATTATATCAATAATAATAAAAGCTATGGCAGATTGTAAAAGATACAATTGGAGCCATAAATTGGAAGGTGAACAAGTAAATAAGCTTCCATCTGGCACGCACTTGCTCAGGGATAAACATTTGCATTTGTCGGTGAACAGCATAACCCCAAAATGAAATGTTCGACAAAACCATACTTGGTATTAATATCAGAATCTTCCAAAGATATGACACGAGGTTTTTAACGAAATTCCCCAACTCCAAACTATCTTCTGCATGAAAAATCTTCAGAAATTTTCGATTCTGACAAAACAGTCTCAAACAATTTTGGTCCAAAATAACACATGTTAAACACAATTGCATGGAAAATTGAAAATTGAATGTATATTTTAATTTTCTGGGAATAGTCTATAAAGCCTTCTTCATTCGGAAGAAATGCCACAACATATAGACACAAACGTACTGCAGAAAAAATGCAGATCTCTCTTAAAACATACAATTTATTTCAAATAAATTTTCTTCTAGCATTAGCAATTTCCGAGGTATCCATTTATTATTGGTTTTAATATTTCAATATTTAATATTTTTTAAAGTGCAGAAAGTATTAAGTTGTTTCTCACGATTTCATGGAAAGACTATAGAACTTGAAGGGTACCATAATATAGCGACCCACTTTTACACATCTGACCATCAATTGGGTTACCTCTGCCCCCTTTCTAACAAAGTACTTCTGCAAAGGTTTTCTCTATGATATGGCTATAAAACTGAGCTTTACTAGGAATAGTTTGTAGAAAGTACATAAAAACAGACGTGTGCTGTGTAGCTTTCCTTCTATTCTAATAGCATGCAAAGAGTAAGCAATTTCAAAGCCATTACATAGCCATTCACTATTACTTTCTCTACCACGAACATAGTAGGTAGAGAAGGTATTCTACCCAAAACTTCAATACTGAGATTTTATTGGAAATACTAGTACATATTTTGAACATCCATGAATAAGAAATATGACTTTCTCTACTCTTGTATAAACTATCTTTAAAAACGCTTATTCGCCAACTACTTCATGTTAATCTTATTGCTAATTTTCTTGAAGCTGCAAGGGGAATATAGTAGGCTTTAAGCAATAGTCGAATATTTTAAGAGCTGGTTGTTATGTGCAGCATTTCATTCTCTTTGTGTGTCCAGGGCATAAAAAAACGTAACGAATTCCCATTTGAGAAAAAGTATAAGTATTGGAAAATTCAAACCAACAACAAGGAATATCTCGGAAATGGTTCACTCCATAAAAAAGTACGAGGGGCACTATTTACATTTTGAGCCATGGCAACCCTGAACGTTGTAAGTGCCATCTGACGTTTCCAATGAAAATTTTGACATTTTTGACCATAATCTACTTCAAACATTTTGTCAATAAAGCGTCAATTGTTTTGTTTACACTATTGAAAATTGTGTGTCAACAAAAACATGCAATTAACTCGTGAAAATGTTCGTGCAATGATTTATTACGACTTTCGACGTGGATTGTCAAGACAAGAGTGCATTGATCAACTAACTTCCACATTTGGAGACGAAGTTCCATCCTTTGCCACTGCGAAACGCTGGTATAACGAATTTAATCGTGGCCGCCGTTCGCTCAATGATGAAGGTCATGAAGGTCGTCCAAAATCAGTTGTTGTGCCAGAAAACATTGATGCTGTGCAAAGACTAATAATAAAAGATCGTCATGCGACATATTGAGAGATTAACAGAGATATATAAAATTGTAACAGGTGACGAATCATGGATCTATGCGTATGAGCCGGAACGTAAACAGCAGTCGACTGTATGGGTGTTTCAAGATGAAGCAAATCCAACAAAAGTTATTCGCACTCGAAGCACTTCGAAGTAAATGGTTGCCTGCTTTTTCAGCAACACTGACCATGTGGCAACAGTGCCTTTAGAGTAACGTAAAACAGTCAATGCCGAATGGTACACAACCATTTGTTTGCCGGAAGTCTTCGGTGAAGTAAGGAAAACTAACAAGAACCGTAGGATCGTTCTGCATCAAGACAATGCGAGCGCACACATGTCTCGTCTAACAGAGTATTTGAAGGCTCAAAAAATCGAATTGATGGGTCATCCGCCATACCGTTCTGATTTGGCACCCAATGAGATGCAGTATTTTTAACACCTGAATAATTTCAATTAAATTATATAATATGTATATTCAATAACTGCCTGTCTTGAAACAATATTTATGTGTAAAAATGTATGTAACAATGATTGCGTATGCTTATTTTTATTGTAAACATGTTTAATAATGTTATGTGCATGCATTAAGTAGTTTAATAGTGTAAGAGCTGTGAGAATAATAACTTTAACGTTGCTAACAATGAGGTAACAATGAGGTAACCTTGAGGCAATAATGAGTTTGAGAGTCTGAATGCTACTGGTCATTATTAGAGCAATGATGACGTAAATTTTGTGACAGTTTAAAAAATAGCCAATCAACAGCCAGAAAAAGCTTTAGTATAATGCAGGTATTCTATTGGACTAGGTTTAGCCAATCAGAGACTTGAAATACAAAATTTTACGGGTCTGGACGTTTGAAATATGTTCAGTTGCCTGTAGACCTTGATAGCGGACGGATGGAAGATGTGTTCTCTAAAGAAATATTACGTATTCGTGTGAATCGTAAATTAAGTATACGCGTTAACTTAGTGCAAGTATTAAATAAAAGAATCTCACATTTCTTGATATCAGTGTAGTGCTATTTAATTTGTGTCAAGGATTAATATAAAGAAGTTAATTTAAACTTAAAATCTGTGTAAGCCTACATTCTTGTCGCACCACGCCCTGATTAAGAGAAACGTGTCTCTAAAGTAATACTGATGCAGCCGAGGCAAATATAAACATATATACTATCTATAGAAGCAGTTTAATAACAAAGTTAAAATATATTTTTTAAACTTGGAGCGTAACAACAAAAATATATCTTCTAATTGCCTTTTACATACGTAGTAGCATATTACGTAACAAACAATCTTTAAAAATTGACGTCCATACGTGGAGCTAAATAAATAAACTCCAAGAACAATATCTTCTTCAAATGACTTCGTTTTGTTCCCGAACATCAAGAATAAATTGCGTGGACAACGATTTTCGTTGGGAGAAGAAGCCGTTGATGCCTTCAAAAACCAGGTTTTGGAGGTGTCTCAAGAAGACTGGAATAAATGCTTTGACAAATGGTTCAGACGGATGCAAAAGTGTATTGATCCTAAAGGAGAATATTTTGAAAAACAATAAAGCAGTTTTCAATCAGAAATTACTTTGTTTTAATTATTAGGCTCAAAACATAAATAGTGCGCCTCGTATATAACATAAATTGTGAGTCATAATGGGATCTACATCTTTGTGTCGCAACATTTTGTCTATCTCTTACGGTTTACCAGTTATGGAAAAGCCATCCAGAAAGAAGAGGACTTTTGGGGACATTCCCAGAAATTCAGAATATACATTTTATTTGTCAAAAAATATCTTCAATGTATGATATTTTAATCAAACTGGCTTTAACAAAATCGCTTAAGCCATTTTTTAGAAAATCAAAATTTTTGAAAAATGTTCCATCTAAAGGTTAATTTGGGGTGAGGGGATTTTCTTGAAAATCTTTGTGACCTTCTTTGAGAGATATTGAATCTAAATACCAAGTTGGTTTTATTCCACTTTTCGTTTTTGAGTTATGCTGTTCTCACACTCACAGACCCGTTACTAAATATGCTTTTTCTGGATTCAGGAGGCTTCAAAACATGTATTTTCGCTGAAATCTCGTATCGAATTTTTGGGTCGAATGCAATACTTCCATTACTTACTATACTTGGCAGAAAAGAAAATAGATCTTTTTAGAAAAAGGTTCGTGTGAGTGCCCGTTCTAGTTCAGTATCTTCCAAAGATTGCGACACGAAGATTTTCAAGAAAATCCGCTCACCCCATTCTACCCTTTGCATGGAAGAGTTTACGAACTTTTTTATTTTTGATTAAAATATTACATATTAAAATATTTATATGACAAAGAAAACGTATATCTGGGAATAGCCTTTGAAGTCCTCTTCATTCGGAAGAAATGTTGTATAATCCTGTATAACTGATAAACGTTAAGTAAGCGATAGACGAAAACGTACCATACAAAAAATGTAGACCTCTTCAAAACACACAACTTACTTCAAATAACTTTTTTGCGGCATCAGACATTTCCGAGATATTCGTTATTAATGGCTGGATTTGTTCAATACCTCGACATTCCTTTAAAGTTCTTTCGACATTCAGTTGTTTCTCGCGCTTATATTGGAAGAGTATAGCCAGCATATAGCGTGCAGTTCTTAAATATTTAACTATCGCTGTTCCCTTTGTATCCTAAAGAAATGTGTAATGTAGCAATTTCGGCAAAGGCTTATCTCTATTAAAATGAAGTGGGTAGCAAAACAAACTTTCGTAGGAGTTATTTTTATATCCACTAAACGATAGAGGGTAGAGAAAGCCATGTGAATGTAAGAGTCGTAACATTTTTTAAGATGTAACTATCGCAACGGAACGTGCAATAAAAACACTTCTACAATCGTTTATCTCGGTGAAAATGAAGTGGAAGGCCAATAAGCCTTAGTAATAATACTGTGTAGAACAGCTTGAAGAGAAATGACATGAGTGCAACATGAGGCGGTGCATTCGTCGTCTCACAGTTGATGGTTGTTAATGGTACGCGGGAGGTGTAGGAGGTTACGAAAGGTTCATTGGTGTGGTAGATTTTCTGGGATTTGCATGAGGTTCTCTTCGTTGGTCTCAGGATTGGGTACCCTGGCTATGGTTGGCTGCTCACTTACATGAATGCACTGTAGGTCTTTTGTATCATAAGATTTGTTCTATATCTGAGGTAACACTCGCCACCGCGGGATGTGATAAAAATGGTTTGGCTATGGTGATGAGCTCCCCTGATGCGACGTCTTAGTTCGCGAAAGTATTTTAGTAGAGTCCCTTGGTACGATGTCTTAGCTCGCGAAAGTGTTTTCGTAGACTCGGTGCGACGTCCTGGTTCGCGAAGGTATTTTGGACGATTGTGCTGCAATGTCTTAGCTCGCGAAAGTACGTTGGTGCACACTGTGCTAACAAGAAAAACCTGCGATCGCCATTACACGATTTTCCCCTTCTCTCGTTCCTGATTTTGGTTTCTCACGTCACGTGATGTTATTTCTGTGCATTTATTCGCTCTTCAAAATTATTATTTATATTTTATTTTACACACACAGATGTTTAGGTTTCCCACGCTGGTGTCGGAGATGTAAGATAAGGCACGCAAGCTTCGGACCCGAGCTAAACCATGTACTTATTGTCTTGGGCACGTAGGGATATACTATAAAGGAGACTGGCCGACCAGTTAATGGAATGGAGACAGACTACCTGCTTGTTGTTTACGATGGACTGACCAGATGATATTTTAAGGTGTGGACAGAATGTACGGTCACAAACACATGCGATTTTATAAAAAATACTCCCAATGTTGTTTTTATTTTTAAACACAGTTTTACTTAGTATAGGAGAGAAATAAAAAAGTTTCCTAAGCTGCTTGACTGCAGCTTTAACAACAGTACTGTTGTTTTGGGGGGGGCGCAGCAGAACCCCAGAGGAATGGAGGAATATTAGAATACGTTCTGAATAATTTCTAGGATACCGCCGAAAGGTTGCGTCCCTTTCCCCCCTCTTCACTACCAGAGTGCTAATTTTGCGTTGTATTCGAAGCCCTCAAAGGAAAGCTAATGAATCTTTAGTAGGGAAAGTAGCTAAACCTCAAACTTCTTGAGAAGTTTCCTTACTTGTCGTATCAGGGACAAATCGATAAAACAACTTGGACACCAAGAAGAAAACCAGTAAACAGTTGCTGGGAGAGTTCAATGCTCTTGTCCTCTGCCTCCAAACAACCATCAAGTCGCATTCACACACAGAGGTACAATAAGCTCGCTACAAAGATAGAAAAATCTGATCTGTTACACTCACATTACTTTCTCTACTCTTGTACAAACTATTTTTACAAACGCTTATTCTCCATAGGCTTTATGTTAATCGAGATGTTAACCTTATTGCTAATTTTCTTGTAGATGCAAGGGGAATCGGTAGTCTTTAAGCGATAGTCAAATATTTTAAGAGCTGGTTGCTATGTGGAGTATTCTATTCTCTTTGCATTACCAGGACAACAAAAAATAAGAGCTATAGATTTTTACTGTACAGTAAACACATCGTAGTGATAGCACTGGAATTTTTTTTAACACACTGCCTAAATCTCTCGGTATGATCCATTGCAATGCAAAATTATTTGTCACTGCATTGCAGATTACTTTTACATCATCAATTACAATAACCTGCAGCTAAACATCATCAGCGCACAAGTAAGGCGGATATGGCATAACACCATCATAATTTAAAATTGATTTTAAGTGCAAATCATTGCCTAAACGAAGAATTTTATCAATTACTTCAGAACTCCAAGCATCAATATTTATTACAGTTGAAAAAACATGAAGCCATCACCGAGTTGCTTGTGCACTGTGAGTTTTTAACCTCACCAAATGTGTCGTTATTTTGGCTCACAGTGCCAGCAATCACTTTGGCTGCTTTCACGGAAAACAACTTCTTAACATTAAAATTAATACTGGTTCCTTTCTTATTAGGTATTATGAAAAGTCATAAAACGTAAATCAGTAAACAAAGAACGGAAACCAAAACAGAAACACCTGAAAATCATACTATAACAAATAATATATGAATGAATAAAATGAAACAGTCCTTAAACCGTGGAAAAAAAATTAAACTAAAATAGGAACATTTAAAATGCTAATATAATGAACAATAAGATATGAATTAATAACATAAAACGGTCTTACGAAATTGGTTCAAATCAGCATTCCTTTGAAGCAAAAGCCGATAGAAGATTCACAAAATCAAAGCACTTAGTTTATTTCTCAGTATAAAAAAATCTGATATGTTACACTCATATGACTTTCTCTACTCTTGTACAAACTATTTTTACAAACGCTTATTCTCCATATGCTTCATGTTAATCCAGATGATAATCTCATTGCTAACTTTCTTGTAGATGCAAGGGCAATATAGTAGTATTTAAGTTATAGTCAAATCTTCTAAGCGCTGGTTGCTATTTGGCGCATTCCATTCTCTTTGCATGTCCAGGATATAAAAATTCTGATGTTTACACTCACATGACTTTCTCTACTCTTGTACAAACTATTTTTACAAACTCTTATTCTCCATCTGTTTCATATTAATCGAGATAAACATTTGCAGAAACGATCTTTTGACGTGCAAAGAGAATTATATTTTACACATAGCGACCAGTTCTAAAATACTTGACTATTACCTAAGGCGTACTATGTTCCCCTTGTTTTGTATTTACAAGGGCAATATAGAAATACAGTAGTCTTTAAGCATAGACATATCTCTTAATAGCTGGTTGCTAGGTGCAGCACCATTCTCTTAGCCACAGATCAATACTCTTTGCATACCCATGACCAAAAAATTAATAAGGAATTCCCATTTGAGAAAATGTATTGCAAAAAATTTAAGGGAATAACAAGCAATATCTCGAAAATGATTCAATCAACAAAAAAATGTATATGACATAAATTGTGTATTTTAACCCGATCTACATTTTTGTGTAGCAAATTTTGTCTATCTCTTATGGTTTACCAGTTATGCAAAAGTCGTTCACAATGAAGAATACCTTTGGGGACTTCCCAGAAAATTCCAGATATACATTTTATTTGTCATGAAAATATTTTAAACACATGATTTTTAATAAAAATCGTTAGCCATTTTTGAGAAAATTGAAATTTTCAAAAAGTGTTCTATGTAAAGGCTAATCTGGGGTGGGGGATTTTCTTGAAAACTTTCGTGCCGCATCTCTGGAAGATACTGAACCTAAATACCAAGTTTGGTGTTTATCCGACTGTTCGTTTCTGAGTTATGCTGATCACAGACACTCACACACACACACGAAAATGTTTCTAAAAATGCTGTTTTTGGATTCAGGGGGCCTCAAAACATATATTTCCCGTGAAATCTCAGTATCGAATTTTTGGGTGGAATACAATACTTCCCCTACTTACTATACGTAGTAGAGCAAGCAAAAGGGAATAAACCAAAACAAGTTTTCCTTCTGGCACTTTCACTTTTGCTTCAGACTTTAAATCTCACCCCCCGCATTGTTTATTTTTGTACCTATCCTAAAAGTTTGATGCTAGTATAATTATTTACCCACTATTTTACAAACTGCTTTTGTAGCTATTTTGTAAGCTTTTTTCATTTATGTTCTCTACCACTATAGTAAGAAGAGAAAGTATTGCATTGCATTCACTGGAAATACATGTTTTGAGGCCCCCAAAACAAAAAAAAACGCATTTTTACTTTCTCTACTACGTATAGTAAGTAGGAGAAGTAGTTTATTCCACCCAAAAATTGGATACCGAGATTTCACCGGAAATATATATTTTGATGCCCCCCGAAACCAAATAAAGCATTTTTGGAAACATATCCTATGTGTGTCTGTGTGTCTGTCTGTCTGTGAGTCTGTGAATAGCATAACTCAGAAACGAACAGTCGGATAAACACCAAACTTGGTATTTAGGTTCAGTATCTTCCAGAGATGTGACATGAAGGTTTTCAAAAAAATCTTCCCACCCCACATTACCCCTTACATGGAACATTTTTCGAAAATTTTAATTTTCTAAAAGTGGCTTTAACGATTTTGATTAAAATTTCACTTGCTTAAGAAGTTTTCGTGAAAAATTGAATATATATCTGAAATTTTCTGGGAATGTCTCCAAAAGTGTTCTTCATTGTGAACGACTTTTGCATAACTGGTAAACCATAAGATATAGTCCAAATTTTACTACAAAAAATGTACATTGCGTTAAAATATACAATTTATGCCATATACATTTTTTTTTGTTGAATGAACCATTTTCGATATATTGCTTCTTTTCCCTTAAATTTTCCCATACCTATACTTTTTCTCAAACAGGAATTTGTTATCTATTTTTTTTTGTCCTGGTAATGCAAAGAGACTGGAATACTCCACATAGCAACCAGGTCTTAAAACATTTGACTATCGTTTAAAGCATACCAATTTCCCTTTCATCTACAAGAAAATTAGCAATATGATTAACATCTCGATATCTCGATTAACATGAAGCATATGGAGAATAAGCGTTTGTAAAAATAGTTGGTACAAGAGTTGAGAAAGTCCTGTGAGTGTAACACAGCAGATCTTTTTTAAAAAAGATCCGCGTGTGAGAAAGTGGGTGCGTGCGTGCGTGCGTGTGCGAGTGTGTGTGTCGATTAATTACCAAGCTAGGTGTTTAAGTTTATTGTCTTCTAAGGGAGAAGATTTTTAAGAAAATTCTCCAACCCAAATTGCCGTTTATATGGAAAGTTTTTATTTTTTATTTTCTCAAAAATGGCTCTAACGATTTGGATTAAAACACCAGAATATGTTTAAGATATTTGCAGACAAACAAAATGTATGTGTCAGTTTTTCTGGGAATAGCCCTTGAAGACCTCTTCATTCTGAATGACTTTTGCATAACTGGTAAACTGTAAAAGATACGCAGAATCTTACTGCACATGGAATTTAGATCTGGTTAAAACACACAGTTTATGTCAAATAACCTTTTTATATGCAGGAGTTAGGCTTTTCGAAGATATTCTTTGCTATTGGTTTAGTTTTTCAGCTACTTAACTTTTTTGTCAAATGGGAAATCAGTATTCGTTTCGTTTTTACTTTCTCTACTACGTATAGTAAGTATGAGAAGTATTGTATTCCGCCCAAAAATTCGATACTGATATTTCACCAGAGATACACGTTTTGAGGCCCCTGAATTCAAAAAAGGCAGTTTTAGAAAAAGATCTCTGGTGGATCTGTGCATCTGTGTGTCTGCGAACGGCGTAACTCACTTGGTATTTAGGTTCAGTTTCTTTCAAAGATAGGACACGAAGATTTGCAAGAAAATCCCCCTTCACAGACTACCCTTTACATGGAAAATTTTTCGAAAACTTTTAATTTCTCAAAAATGATTAAAATATCGTATCTTTAACATATTTTCATGGCAAATGAAATGCATATGATGCATTTTCTGGGAATTTCCCCAAGAGTGTTCTTCGTTATGAACATTTATATAACTGGTAAATCGTAAGAGATAGACAAAATTTTACCGCACAAAAAATGTAGATCTCGTTAAAATACACTGTTTATACTATGTACATTTATTTGTCGAGTGAACCATTTCCGAGATATTCCTTGTTATTTGTTTTAATTTTCAAATACTTATATTTTTTCTGAAATTGAAATTCGTTATTTGTTGTTTTATGTCCTGTACATACAAAGAGAATGTAATGCTCCACGTAGCAACCAGCTCTTAAAAGATTTGACTATCGCTTAAAACTTATCACATTCCCCTTGCAACTACAAGAAAATCACCAATAAGATAGTTTCTGCAAACGTTTATCTCGATTAACATGGAGAATAAGCGTTTGTAAAATGATTCATGTGAGTTTAACACGTCAGATTGTTTCTTTCGTACATAGTTATGCAAAGAGAACAGAATTTCAAAGGCATTAGAGTGTGACCAGCTCTTAAAAGATTTGTCTATCGCTTAACCCTACCGTATTTCGCTATCCCCCTTGAACCTACAAGGAAATATATAATAAATCCATTTCTGCAAGCGTTTATCTCGATTAGCATGAAGTGGATAGAAGAATAAGCTTTAATATTATAATAGTTTATTGAAGAATAGTTAGAGAAAGTCATATGAATGCAACACATCAGATTTTTATATTACTTATTTATAGTCAGAATATTAAGTGTTGCATTTCACCCAAAAATTCTAAAACCAGATTTCACCGGAAATACACAATTGGAGACATCCTGAATCCAAAAACAAAATTTTTAGAAAAATTGTGTGTGTGTATGAACGTATAACTCAAAAACGAACAGTGGCTTAAATATCAAACTTGGGCTTTAATTTAGCACCTCTCTAAGATACGACACGAAGATCTTTTAAGAAAATCGTCCACCCCAGACTACGTCTTACATGGGAAATGTTTTGAAAATTTTGATTTTCTCAAAAATCCATTTTACAATTTAAAACAAAATACCATATGCTTCAGACATTTTAATGATAAATAAAATGTATAACTTGAATTTTTTGGGAATATCCTTGAAGGATTCTTCATTCGGAAGGAATTTACAATCTTGTACAACTGGTAAACGTTAAGTGATAGACGAAAGCGTACTACACAGGAAATGTAGATCTCTCTGAAACACACAGTTTATTTCAAATAACCTTTTTTGAGGCATCAGCCATTTACGAGGTATCCATTATTAGTTGTTCGAATTTTTCAATATTTCTCGCGATGTTATGGAAACAGTATGGAATTTTAAGGTCAGCATACAGCGTCCAGTTCTCAAAAAGATCGCTGATTCCATTACCATAATCAAATCTATAATGTAGGTATTTCCGGAAGGGCTTATCTCGATCAAAATGAAGTAAATAGAAAAAAACTGATATATTACACTCACATGACTTTCTCCACTCTTGTAAAAACTATTTTTACAAACTCATATTCTCCTTCTTTTTCATATTAATCGAGATAAACATTTGCAAAAACATTTGCAAAGAAAATTACATTTTACACATAGCGACCAGTTCTAAAAATATTTGACTATCGCTTAAGGCGTACTATGTTCCCCTTGTTTTGTATTTGCAAGGGCAATATAGAAATACAGTAGCCTTTAAGCATCGATATATCTCTTAATAGCTGGTTGTTATGTACAGCACCACTTTCTTTGCCACAGATTAATACTCTTTGCATATCCAAGACAAAAAAAAATTAATAACGAATTCCCATCTGAGAAAATAAGTATTGAACAATTTGAGTGAACAATTGGTTCACTCAACAAAAAAAATGTATATGACATAAACTGTGTACTTTAACGCGATCTACAGTTTTCGCGTTGCAACATTTTGTCTATCTCTTATGTTTACCAGTTATGCAAAAGTTGTTCATAATGGAAAATAGTTTTGGAGACATTTCCAGAAAATTCAAGATATACATTTGAATTGTCATGAAAATATCTTAAAAACATGATATTTTAAACAAAATCGTTAGAGCCATTTCTGAGAAAATTAAAATTTTCGAAAAATTTTCCATGTAAAGGGTAATCTGGGGTGGGGATTTTCTTTAAAACCTTCGTGTCACATCTCTGGATGATACTGAACCTAAATACCAAGTTTGGTGTTTATCCAATTGTTCGTTTCTGAGTTATGCTGTTCACAGACACACACACAGACATAAACACGGACATGTTTCCAAAAATTATTTTTTTGGAATCACGAGGGTCGCAAAACATATATTTCCGGTGAAATCTCGGTATCGAATTTTTGGGTTGGAATAAAATACTGCCCCTACTCACTATACGTAGTAGAGGAAGTAATAAACTTTCTAAGAATAATTTGTACACCCAAAACTAAATGATAGATGTTAGAGAAAGTCATGTGAATATAACACATCGGATTTTTTCATTTCATGCCATTTTTATTATGTATGTAGCTTATTTTTATGGCATAATATCATCTTGGAGCTAGAAGCTAGTTTTCAATGCAGAAAACGTAATTACATAAACCAACAAACATGAATTATGATCCGCAACTAGCCATTTAGAGCCATCATGTCATTTAGCGTTTATCGACAAACAATTTATATGATATATTTATTGGCAAACAAAATATATCAAGCGCAAACTTTGAGGGTATAGCTTACAATGCAGTCATTTGGTTCGTCCATGAAATTATATTGCTTCTGTTCTGTTTTGCGTGACATACTGATGGATTTGCTTTATTCTTTAGTCTCATTTTCCCCATATAATAAATAGCTTTTTATTTAATTAGTTGCTAAATGGCTTAAAACCTGAAGAAGGTTTGTTTATTAGCTCCGCATTTAGGCGGTAATTTGAAGAAGCTGTTTTGTTGTAGGAGTTTGCACCACGTTTTGGGCGTTAATTTGAAGAAGTTATTTTCTTTACGTTGTTTGCTGCTACGTATGAAAAGCCGATTTGAAGTAGGAATTGTATTATATTTCAACTGTTGGGGAGCCGAACACTTGAAGTAGTTGAAATCTCACGTATGTTAAACAGTTTCCGGTAGCCTTCGCCCCAAATGTACTTTCAGGTGGCCTTTGCCCCAAGTTTAAAAAAAATATTAACTTTGTTATTAAACTGCTTATTTAAATATTTATGTTTGCCTCGGCTGCGTCAGTATTATTGTTAGAGACACGTTTCTGTTAGGCAGGGTTTTGCTACGACTAAGAATGTAGGCTTACACAGATTTTTAAGTTTTAATTCACTCCTTTTTATTAATCCTTGACACAAATTAAATAGCACTTCACTGATATAGAGAGCAGTGAGATTTGTTTATTTAATACTTGCACTTTTTAACGCGTATACCTATTTTCGTCTCACACGAATACGTATTATATTTCTCTAGAGGACGCATCTTGCATCCGGTTACTATCACGGTCTGCAGGCAACTTAACAGACTTGTAAATCTCTGTATTTAAAGTCTCTGATTGGCTAATCCTACTCTACTAGAATACCTTCATTTAACTAAAGCTTTTTCTGGCTGTTGATTGGCTATTTTTAAACTGTCTCAAATTTACATTATTGCTGCTCTAATAATGACTAGTAGCATTTAAACTTCCTTACTCATTATTGCCTCAAGGTTACCCCATTGTTAGTAAATTTTAACTTATTATTCTCACAGCTCCTACGTTATTAAATTACGTATTGCATTCACATAACATTATTGAACATGTTTACAATAATATAAGCATATGCAATGACTGTTACATACATTTTACAAATTATTACATACATATTGCTTCAAGGCGGGTTGTTATTGAATTTAAATATTATATAATTTAATTGAAATTATTCAAGTGTTAAAAAATACTGCCTTAAACCGCATACACAATTGAGAGCTTACATTGTTCATTTTTCCCAGATTAAATGTTGGAAGTATCCTCCACCGGCATCCATACATATCTGCACTCATTTCAACATATTCTGTTACGTTCTACGAAGAGTATCCTTGCCAATGTTGCTTATTTAGTTACAATGGATTCAAGGAGTTCGGCAGTTGTCTTATTCTTATACACTCTATTTTTAAGATAGCTTGGTGAAAGGTGGGCTCTACCTAGAATTATGTTTTACCTGGAATTAGCTAGCTCGACCATTCCTTACTTATCTAAGTTACAATCTGCATTTGTACAATTCTTGGTTGTTAAATATTGTAGCGGGAAATAGTCGTTGGGGGACATTTGTAGCGGGAAATCGTCGTTCCAGGGTTATTGTGGTCTTCTGCAGTGTTCTTCCTCGGCTATTGGTGCTCGTCGGTTGTTGCGTATTCCATTCCTAACTATATCTAATTATCAATTCTCAGGTTATAATGGGTGAGGCAAGATTAAGAACACTGCAATTTTCCCTTAATAAATGAAGTTTATTCACTATTGAAATAATTATGGGCGGCTAGCTTTTCCAAGTATTATAATCCCACCACTTTAAATTAGTCAGGAGTCTAGTTATCTGCACACGCATTCCCACCCTTGTGCATCTGTAGCACCTCGTGCCGACGTGAATTCTTGAAGATAAGTTAGAGAGAGAGAGAGAGAGAGAGAGAGAGAGAGAGTGGGCTCCGAGGCCTTGTCTGCCCTTATATACGGGAGCCTAGTGACGCTCACCTCTGCGTTAAAAAATGTAACGACGTTCCCTATTGGCACCCAGACCGCGTTACCTTAACATGTATGAGAATGTGTGGCTTCAGATCCGTGCGCTTAAGCGTCAGTTCGATATCTCCGTCTTTCTTTTCTCTCTCTGTCTCTTTCTATTTCGCCGTACCGTTACCGTTTCCCTGCCTGTTGACTTGGTGAAAGGTACGCTCTACTTAGGATTATACTTTCTTGGAATTTTGCTAGCTCGCCCGTTTCTTACAATCAGCTCTGTACAAATGTTAGATGTTGAATATTTTAACATGTTAGTGAATAAAATTATTACTGTACAATTCTAATATTATGGTTCCCCTTTCATATGTACAATTCCTCTATATATGTATAATATATCCCCTTTCAATATTTCTAACATATTTCTTGGTGAATTATATTATTATGTACAATTCTTGTTTAATAATATTGATTTATATGTATATGTGTATATATGTGGTGTATTCCCTTTCAATGTAGCCTGACAGATGAAACCATGCCTCACCTGTAAACCACGTTATGGAGAGAATGTCCAGACGTAGAATAAGAAAACCCTGAAATCATCGACAATAACGCATTGGTTTTTCATGATCTGCTTCTTTCAATTGCTGCACCATATGCACTCTGTATGGTCGCCATCCCGATTTCTTCGTAGCTCTTTGACATGTGCCATATGAATAGCCCGTCTCCTGAATTGACGCAACGATTTCTTTGGAGAGTTCACTAAGCGTCTTCGAACATTATCAACAGACTCTGCACTCAATGATGGTCTTAGCTTTCCACTCTCACTGACAAGTACAACAGCTGTCTCCAGCTTTCTTGCTAGCGATAAAATTGTTACCTTTGTTGGAACATCGTTCACATTGATTTCTCTTTGAAATTCCCCGTTTTGCTGTTATCAATGAACTTATCTTCCAATGCGTTTTCACAATAAAAACACACTCTAGAGGTGAGTACAGCAAACGACTGCCAACTAAAGACTGTCAACCGTGTCAATAATTCTCATAATTTCCAACGAAATCAACAAATGGCAGTGGTACTGATTTTCGCAGAGTCACTTAGATCATTAAAACAAATTTCACATTTCTACGAGCTTTCAGAGAGAAATTATGGCCCATTAAAGTAGTTCATGTTTATATGGATCGCAGTGTACAGCTGAATTTCATGTATTGCTTCAATGATTACTTACACCTATATAAATCATAAACTCGTAACCTATAAAAGATTTAAAAACAAAAATGCCTGGAGAGAAACATAAATAAAAATATTACGGAATATTTACAAGAGCAAAGGCCGGATATTATCAAACAAAACAAAAATAAATATCATTAAGATATCACATGCACGGTGAAATCAATGTTTATTTTAGTAGAACAACATTAAATTAATCAACCTTTAGCGGTTTTAACTCTCTTCTTATTTATCTATATAGGGAGAGAATTGAGGATATATTACGTATTTTGTAAGTTCTAATATCTATTTGGTTTGATTCTTTGTTGCTGACTGAATTCTTCATTTAAAATGGCTTATCCCACTGTGCGGTGTGGAGGCAAGTGTCCGGCTCAGCTTCAAGAAGCAGAGTTCATATCTCCTTTAGGGTAAGTTGCTCGGATAATGTTTTATCCGAAGTTTACCCTTATCCTGATAGATGAAAGTTGAGTAACCATAAGCTCTATGGACCCCAGACTCATTTGAGCATCATTTCACCCATTTTATTCATCGTCTGTTATGACCTAACTCGTTAAAGAGCGTTAAACTTAAAAAAATTACTTCCTTTATGCCTTTCTCTCTCTCTCTGTTTATTTAACGTAGCTTTAAGTAGTTATATCGCGAAGAATCTTTTAGGATATACCACTTGGGTCTGTGTGTGGTGGAAAGTTAGTCTTCTAGGTCTCATCCCACTCTACCACCTTGCTTCGTCACGTGTTCACAGAGATTTTAGTGCTAGGCAATAGCATCTCTGCTTCTATACTTGCCGAGCAGATGGTATTTGGGTGCCGTCCAGTCTATCTGCGGATGGATGATAGAGCATTCGCTATTAGCATCTATTTTCATTTGTACTATTGTTTTTGACCTTAGCTGAAACTTTGGATCGTGGTATTAGATATCTGTTCAGGTGTTTACGAAAAACCTTTAATCAGATTGGTCGGGGACGCCCCGAATGCGAGCCACAGACTTTACTGTTTGAGCCATCCCCTTCGGTCTTCATTTATTGCTTTAGTATAAACACAGTATAAGAGTCACACTATTGCTTTAACCGTTACTGTTTACTTCCATGGTTATTCTACAAAGTACGTATGCAGAATCCTATCTGCTTCTCAATAAATACGATAAAGTTTTGAAAGAAGTGGTTTCGGGCTGGGTAAATACATAGAAATATGTATTTTCCAGGCCCAGATAATAGGATAAACTGCCCCTTATGCCCAGCATTGTCGTCATCCAAATGACAGCCTCTAGTTTCCGAGGTCGCGGGTTCAAAACCGACGGAGGGCGATGGATTTTTTCGGGCGTAAAACTTCTAAGCATGGCTTCCTTGGGAAGGGAAGTAAAGCCGGTGGTCCCGTGTCGTAGACTTTACGACACGTAAAAGAACCTCAAACCTGGTAAAGAAGCCTCTGAGGAAAATTACCGGTCTTTTACACCAAATATAAAATGGGACGTTAAGGACCACAGTAGTTAAAGAGCGTCCATAAATAAAAATAAATTTCAATCCAAATGACATTTCATTCGTATGCTTGTCCACTAGGGTAATTTCTAGAGTAGAAAATCTGATGTGTTACACTCACATGTCTTTCTCTACTCTTGTAGAAACTATTTTTACAAACGCTTATTCTCCATATGCTTCATGTTAATCGAGATATCGATATGTTAATCTTATTGCTACTTTTCTTGTAGATGCAAGGGGAATTGGTAGGCTTTAAGCGATAGTCAAATGTTATAAGAGCTGGTTGCTATGTGAAGTATTCCATTCTCTTTGTATTAGCAGGACAAAAAAAATGAATAACGAATTTGAGAAAAAGCGTAAGTATTGGAAAATTTAAGGGAATAGCAAGCAATATCTCGAAAATGATTCACTCAACAACAAAAATGTATATGACATAAATTGTGTATTTAACGCGATCAACTTTTTGGTGTAGTAAAATTTTGTCTATCTGTTATTGTTTACCAGTTAAGCAAAAGTCGTTCACAATGAAGAATACTTTTGGAGACTTTCCCGGAAAATTCAAGATATACATCTTATTTGTCATAAAAATATCTTAAACATATGATATTTTAATCAAAATCGTTAGAGCCATTTTTGAGAAAATTAAAATTTTCGAAACATGTTCCATGTAAAGGGTAATTTGGGGTGGGGGAATTTCTTGAAAAAATTCGTGTCTCATCTCTGGAAGATACTGAACCTAAATACCAAGTTTGGTGTTAATCCGACTGTTCATTTCTGAGTTATGCTGTTCAAAGTGACACACACACGACATTTTTGCAAAAATGCTTTTTTTGGATTCAGGGGGTCTCAAAACATGTATTTCCGGTGAAATCTCGGTATCGAATTTTTGGGTGGAATACAATACTTCCCCTACCTACTATACGTAGTAGAGAAAGTAAAAACTGTCGCGTTGCATTCAGATAAACTGCTCTACTCGCTATCCTACAAACTGTTCATACAAAAGATGCTTCTGTCTACTTGTTAATACAGCTAAATCTTCATTATACATATTTATTTTTCGTTTTTTAGCAACAGAAGAACACAATAAACCTAAGGGATAGTCAAATGTGAAATCTTTAAAATTACGTTCCCCTTGAAGGACCGCGAAAAAATAATTCTGATGCATTACATTCACATGGCTTTCTCTACAAATATTGTTTATTATGAGTAGGTACACAATTTATTCTTACGCAAGCTTATTTTTCTATTTTCTTAAATTTAATCCAGGTACACATTTGCACAAATAGCTACATTACACGTTTTGTTATAGATACAAAGGGAACAGCGATAGTCACATTATTCTTACACAAGCTTATATTTCTATCTTCTTAAATTTAATCCAGGTAAACATTTGCACAAATAGCTACATTACACATTTTGTTACAGATACAAAGGGAACAGCGATAGTCACGTGTTTAAGAACAGGGCGCTATATGCTGCCTTAAAATTTCACACTCTTTGCGTACAATGGAGAGAAACAACTAAATATCGAAAGGACTTTAAAAGAATGATAAAGTATTGAAAAATTAAAAACAACCATAGCAGATAACCTGGAAACGACTAATGCCACACAAAGGTTATTTCAATTAAATTGTGTTCCAAGCAATAGATCTATTTTGCTGTATTTTTTATGCCTCTTCTTTTTTCCCGATACAAAATTATACAGTCACTTCCTTATTGTAGGGGTAGCGTATCTGTGTCACATTCAAGAGGCTTCAAGTTCGAATCTCGGTTACACAGACTTATCTGGATAAGGTAATTTCCAAGTAACATTATGCTCTATGGATGCCTGGCTCATTTGAACATCATTTCATCCATTTATCGTCCAATATGACCTACAGGTTAAAGGACGTTAAAATATATATTATAACAAAAAATTACACAAAATTGCTTCCGAATGAAGAGGACTTGTGGGGCTAATCCCAGAAAACTGAAGACACACATTTTATCTTATAAATATCCAACATTTTTCTACGTAAAGAGTTGTTTTAGGTGACAGATTTTCTTCAAAATCTTCCGGTCGTATTATTGGAAGGTGCTGAACGTATATAGCACATTTTATATTTATTCAGCTTTTCGGTTTTGAGTTATGCGGTTCAAATACCGAACTTTTTGTAAACGTGCTTTTTTGTGGGGATTTTGGGTGACCTCAAAACACTATTTCCTATTTGCAGTGAAATCTAGATATCAAAATTTAATTGGAATGAAATGTTTTCTGGACTATCTATATAGGTAGTAATAGAGAAAGGAATACATTTTTTTCATGAAATTGCTTGAGGGTGAAAAGGTAAAGTTAATAGTAAAAATGAACGGAGGGGCCCCCAAAACCGGGGCAGAGCACCGCATGTAGACCATCCGGCCCCTTCTGCTTATACCGTGACTTCCGGGAGGGAGAGATGGGAGGATAGACCCAAAGGGCGACCAGATTCGGATGACGAAGGGCGTAAGCACAGACGGGGTCCATAATGTTTCCATATTGAACGTCTCCATGCCCCCGATCCAACTCTGTTGGACTCGAGCCACTAGGGAAGCTAGCAACACCCAAAGAAGCGGTCCAGGCGCAACCCGCCGAACATTGTCACCTGGTCTTACAACTCTGAAACAGATAACAAGGAAGATGATGAGTACAGAAAATAAGGGGCAGGAGAGTCGTGATAGAAATAAACCACTGCAACATTCGCCTACCGATCCGGGGTAACCACGAAAAACCCATGTGTCAGAGTGGGCGGACGCTGCGAGTCAAACCCAGGACTTCCCGAATGCGAGTCGCACACGGTACCGCGGCGCCACATCGCTGGGTATTGCCTGAGGGTGGTCATTGTAATTTACTTCTATTCTCTGATGGGTTTGGCTTCAAAAGTACAAGAGTGCACTGCAATGTGCCACTGATAAGCACTATCATTAATAAAATATTTTATTTATATTGATTTTGTTAATATAGGACCTAGAGAACGAATCAATCAATTCTCCGGCACTAAATCGATGTCACAAGTTCTCCAATCATGATTTTCTCGTACATTCCGGCTTAGAAACGGGAGAAAGAGGTTCTTGTAAAGACTTGCCTTTCCCCGTTTTCTTTTCAGGGCATGTTGGCTGGAGCCCTGTCATTTGGGGTCAAACTTTCAAGTTTCCTGAACACGGTCGCTCACTGGCACTTTTCAAGAGATTCTCTGTGCAAAGTCAGCAGAAATGTTTTCCTTTCTCTGTTGCATGTCTCTGAGAACTACGATAATTGCTGATTTTGCAGCCTACTAGACGGTATCACTGTTGATGTAATGTAAAACTGTTTATTTTTTGAGAAGGGGAATAAAAATGTTACTTTAAGGGGACTAAATAGAGAAAAGTCATAAAAAATCTGATGTGTTACACTCATATCACCTTCTCTATTCTTGTACAAACTATTTCTACAAACGCTTATTCTCCATATGCATCATGTTCTTCGAGATGTTAATATTATTGCCAATTTTCTTGTAGATGCAAGGGGAATATTGTAGGCTTTAAGCGATAGTCAAATATTTTAAGAGCTGGTTGCAATGTGGAGCATTCCATTTTGATTGTATGTCCAGGACAAAAAAACATTAATAACGACTTCCTATTTGAGAAAAGGTATTGAAAAATTTAAGGGAATAACAAGCAATATCTCGATAAGGGTTCCCTCAACAAAAAACTGTATCTGAAATAAATTGTGTATTTTAACGAGATCTACATTTATTGTATAGTAAAAGTTTGTCTAGTTCCTATGGTTTACCAGTTATGCAAAAGTCGTTCACAGTGAAGAATACTTTTGGAGACCTTCCCAGAGAATTCCAGAAATACATTTCATTTGCCATAAAACTGTCTTAAACTTATGGCATTTTATTTAAAATCGTTAGAGCCATTTTTGAGAAAATTAAATTTTTCGAAAAATGTTCCATGTAAAGGGTAATCTGGGGTGGGGGGATTTTCTTGAAAATCTTCGTGTCGCATCTCTGGAAGATTCTGGACCTAAACACCAAGTTTGATGTTTATCCGACTGTTCGTTTCTGAGTTATGCTGTTCACAGACAGACACACACTCGAACATGTCTGCAAAATTTTTTTTTGATTCAGGGGTTCTCAAAACATGTATTTCCGGTGAAATCTCGGTATCGAATTTTTGGGTGGAATACAATACTTCTCCTACCTACTCTACGTAGTACGTAAGCAGGCATTGCATACCGCCCAAAAGTGCGATATCGATATTTCACCGAAACACATGTTTTGAGTACCCCTGAATCCAAATGACATTTTTAGAAAAAGGTCTGTGTAGTGCGTGTGTGTGTGTGTGTGTGTGTGTGTGTGTGTGTGTGTGTGTGAACAGCATAACTCAGAAGTGAAAAGACTGTTCATTACAGCACTTGATATTTAAGTTTGGTACTTTCCAAAGATGCGATATGAATCCTTCTAAGAGAATCCCCCACCCAAACCATCCTTTATACAGAATCCTTTTAGAAATTTTTATTTATAAAAATGACTCTAAAGATTTTGATTAAAATTCCACATATTAAATCTATTTACATGACGATTAAAATGTTTGTCTGGAATTTTCTGGTTATAGACTTTGCAGTCTTCTTCATTCGAACGCAATTTTGTATACGCGATAGGCGAAAACATGCTACACAGAAATGTAGATCTCTTTAAAATATAATATTTACTTTCTTGTGGCATCAGCCATTTTCGAGATAACCGTTATTAATAGATTGAATTGTTCACTAATTAGTAATTACCCTTTTTTACTTTCTCTATTACGTATAGTAAGTAGGGGAATTATTGTATTACACCCAAAAATTCGATACCGAGATTTCACCGGAAATACATGTTTTGAGGCCTCCTTAATCCAAAAAAAAGCATTTTTGGAAACATGTCCGTGTGTGTGTCTGTGTGTGTGTGTGTGTCTGTGAACAGCATAACATAGAAACGAACAGTCGGAACAACACCAAACTTGGTATTTAGGTTCAGTATCTTCCAGAAATGCGACACAAAGGTTTCCAAGAAAATCGCCCAACCCCAGATTACCCTTTACATGGAACATTTTTCGAAAATTTTAATTTTCTCAAAAATGGCTCTAACGATTTTGATTAAAATATCATATGTTTAAGATATTTTCAAGACAAATGAAATGTTTATCTCGAATTTTCTGGGAATGTCTCCAAAAGTATTTTTCATTATGAACGACTTTTTCATAACTGATAAAAATGTTACTACACAAAAAATGTAGATCGCGTTAAAATACACAATTTATGTCATATATATTTTTGTTGTTGGGTGAAACATTTTCGAGATATTGCTTGTTATTCCCTTAAATTTTCCAATACTTATTTGCATCTACAAGAAAATTAGCAATACGATTAACATTTCTTTTAACATGAAGCATATGGAGAATAAGCGTTTGTAAAAATAGTTCGTACAAGAGTAGAGAAAGTCATGTGAGTGTAACACATCAGATTTTTTCAATGTTAGCATTATAAATTTTAAGAAATGAATAATGAAATAATTCGACGTATCCGTGGTTGACATAAGTAAGAAGGTCTTCATGTGTAATGAGATGTCAGCTTTTCTTCCTGCATTTCATTTGTTTTACCTGGCGTGTTGAACCGATAAGATAGACACTGCATGCATTCCCTTCCTGGGACAGAAATGAGCAGCCTATTATCAGCATAGCACGTTAAGTAACGATAAATTCCAATCAATTATTATTTATTTAATAATGTACAGATGTTTTTTCTTCGTTGCTCAGAGGAAAGAATTGTTTTATCTTCTCCCTATAAGCCACAACAATTTGGAATATCGTATTACCTATTGCTATTATTGACACGCGTGCCATAATGAGCCAATTATAATAGTAGGATGCGAGAAAGTGATATAGAAGTAAATGAATATCCCACGTACAAGGAATGGGCACTGCTAGGTAAGCTTATAAAATGGTTGCTTTTAAATCTCTAGGGAGGAAAAACATACTAGTCTGAGAAAGCAAAGGAAGGTTCAAGAACTGTAAACTGCTACAGGTAATACTACAGTCTAAGGCGTAAAAAATGATAATGGTGATACTCTAACAACCTACGAAATCCTCTTAGTGGAAAGAATTTTCCGCTAAACCTTAAGGGAATTAAGCCTGTCTTTAACCGCATTAGTTGATAGTAATCAGAAGTAATTACAGCTCGATTCACTCTGTAATCATGAAATGCTCTTTAGAAACTATCACACAAAAAGAAGTTGTTAAATCTCAATTGAAATCCTAATTGTTGCAAATAGCTTCCTTAATTTAATCAGCATAGCATTAAAGTTCTATCAGGTTACCCTTTCTATGAGAACGTTATTTCAAGAGAACTGAATCACAATGAAAACGACTGTCTGAGAATTAGCTAAACGTTCAGCGCAGAGACAGAATGCAAAATAAAAAGAAAATTGTAAATTAAAGGTTCGAATACGGCAGACCGACTCGGAATGATAAGGTCACTGTTATCGGTGTTCTTCTTGCAAGCAGGACAGGGAAATTATGTTTTTGCACGTCGTGTATATGTCTTCCCGATGTTATTTATACAGAAGGAAATTTAGAATTCAAACACATCAATTCCTTTCCAAGGAAACGCATGTCTACCAATATAAATTTGCTGGCTGTAAAAACATACAGTTATACAGGATTATTCAAAAAGGAGGAACAGACTTTAAATATTTATTTCTAATGAACGGCAATAGATGGCGATGCATACGACACATCATTGGATAGACGAAAGTTCAAAGTTTTAAGCCCCACTTGTCAGTTCTATTCAGTGCCTACAGCGGCGCTGTATTTGTTTAAGAGAAAATGACGACGCCACAGCCAAAATCGTTTTATGTGCTGCATTATGCAAAGAGTGAATCCATTGTTTCATTGCAGCGTGCATTTCGTTGTAAGTTTAACAATGAGCCGCCTCGTCATAAAACATTTACAATTGATACAATAAATTCGTAGAAGATGGTTGCGTATGCAAACGGAAAAACACTGGTCGTCCTCGCGTAGCAAATGTTGTTCATTTTGGACACATGAAATAAAACTTTGAACTCTTCTCTATTCAGTGATGTATGGCATGTGTCTCCATCTATTGTCGTTCATTAGAAATATATATTTAAACTCTGTTCCTTCTTTTTGAATAACCATATACTACGATGGGAAGTAAAATACGAATTTCCTAAGGCTCTTCAATATCTGTGTCTTCGTAATCCATGTCTCCGACTTTAAATGCTTCTTGAAATATTATCGAGCGGGATGGCTTAGGCCGTTAGTCTATGGCCCGCATTCGGGAGATCCTGGAGTTTTTCGTGATTTCCCCGGGTCTCCAGGCGAATGCTGGGGTGGTTCAACTTCTTTATCCCCGTAAGGGGGGGTTCCGACCCCTTCAGCTGCCGTGATGCGGGCGCTGCGGACCCTTAGCACTCGTGGTACTTCTAACGTCACTAGAAGTACGCCGGGCCGAGCATTCGAGCCCCCTCCGAAAGGGAGTTGTTAGGATTGGGTTGGACTCGGTGGGGCAGTGGTTCCCGACACCTATGGGAGATTGGGTACGCTTGGCTGGTTTATCAGCCCAGGCGGGGTTGTGAAACCCCTCGAGACTCTCCGGCACCAGCCATGAGGGATAGCTGTAGACGGTTGCTACTAACTGTCGGTCCCACCGAGGTTGTTCGGTAGTCTCCCCCAGCAGGGTTTGCCCTGTTGGCCTGACGCGCGTAAGTGGCGTATCCACTTCCGACCCTATTTGGAAGGGTGGGCAGGATGAGTCCTAGCCTAATCTCGACCAGACAGGGGGGGCGGTATATATAATGGGCACCGCCCCAATGGAAAAGACCCAGGAGCAATCCTGGGTTTTGCGAGGGTGTGGTCTCTGCGTAGGCGGACCCGGTCCCGTATTTAAAGGTTCAACTTCTACCATGACTCTCCTTCCCCATATTTCTTGAACCCATCATCTTCCTTATCATCTGTTTCAGGGTTACAGGACCAGGCGACAGTGTTGGGGTTGCGGCTTGAGTTCTGTAAGAGTTTCTTCCCTGGCGTCGCTGCGACACCGCTCAGTTAGGTCTCTCCTCAGCGTGGGGCTCCGCTCCGGGAGACCCTGGAGGTTGGTGGCTTGTGGGCAGAGATTGTGTGGCGTCGGATGCGTTCTATCTGGAAACGTTAGGGACCTCGCTTGCGCCCGTTGGCATCCGGATCTAGTCACCCTTCGGGTCTCTCCCCTCATCCTTCCGTCCCAGGGGTCACGTTGGAAGCACAATGGGCCGACTGGCCTGCGTGTGGTGCTCTGCCCTGGTTCCGGGGGGGGGGGCCCTCCGTGATACGTACCTTCTTGAAATATCAAATCTCTAATTTCGTCCATATTATTATTTTCAAAGAACCCGCTTTGAGTCAGACATCAACTATCAAGCAATTGACTCAAAGGCTCCTAAATTATAGCATCTCATTAAGTCATAGCATTAGCTATAGTTATTCTATCTGTAAATTTAGGGACTCTTTCATTGCTGTGCCGTCGCTTCAGATTCCGGCCGCCCGGTGTCACCTCTCACTTCATCCTTCCTCCCTTGGATGCCTCCTCGTGAGGCATAGGTACAATATTCACTCTGGCTCGGTGCCAAGTTCCCTCCGCAGTCAATCCAAACCAATCCTATCCTATCCTCTTCATTCGCGATGAATTTGTTTAATTTTTGTATAAGTGGGGAACCATAGGAGGTAGATAACAATTTCAACAGTATATATCTCCTTAAAAGCACACGATTTCAAACAAATTTGTTTTATGCTATCAATCATTTGCGACATATTCGTTGTTATTCGTTTGAATTTTTCAATATCTTGTTATATTTGAAGTGCTGTCAATATTCACTCATTTCACGTGAGGCCATGGAAAGGGTATGGAATTTCAAAGCCACCACTTAGACACCCGCTGTTTAAACATTGGGCTACCGATTAGATTTCCCCTATCCCCCTTTTATCTACAACGAAATGTGTAATAAATCTATTTTTGCAAATGTTTGTCTTAACTTGAAGTAGATGAAAAAATAAGCTTTTTTGAAGAATAATTTATAGAACAAGTGATGTGAATATAACAGATTTTTGCCTTAAAGAAGCAATCCTTTCGTGCTGTGAACCGCGGGACAACAATGCGAATTCGAATTAAAGGTCGCCTATAAACAACACATCTCTAGTCAAAGTTTGAATTCTACAACAGTAATGGGCAATGTCGGGATAGTAAAACAGTTATTTTGCATTAATAGTTCCGATCATTCCAGTTTCACAAATATATTAGTTAACGTCCATGAGTGTTTACTATTCAGGCATATCCTTAAAAGCAGGATACACTTCGTCCACTGTTAAGAGTACTTGACCGATTCGGGTTCTTTCGCTTCAAGTCGTGGTTCTTCGTTTCGTAATGAATATTACCAATAGAATTTACTTTCCTCCTCCCATCTTACATTCAGTCATGCACGCGAATTTGCAATATGCTGATGACAGCAATACATGTTCCATAATTATTATCATAATTACTGTTCGTTTAGCCTACTTTACAGGAATAATTCACTTCCATCATTTTTATCGTATTAAGCTTCTTGTATCAGTTTCCATGAACAGCATCTCGGGTAATTGCCTTCCTCATGTGCATCATCAGAGATCAATACCATAATTACCTGATTGATTATAAGGGCGTTGCCGTCTACATTGGAAGCTGGAAGAGGGAACGGGTACAAGGTATCGCATAATATACATACTTGTATCCGTTGTACTATAATCTAAAGTACCCTTTAACAACCAGAGCGTTATTTTAAAGTTCGTATTAAAATGCTCTAAGGAGGATTGTTATTTTGGATAAAGAGCTATGGTTATTTTTCTACCTCCAGTAGAAAGGCCTACTTTGCTTCTGTAACCTCTGCGAAGGAAGGATGACCTGAAGGGCGACCAGATCCGTATGACGACAGACACAAACATGGACCGGTTCCCTGCCGTTTCCAATTAGAACAGATCCGACGTCACCGACCCCATCTACGAACCCCTAACCCCTGGTGGTCTCCCCTGTGGGGCGGGTCCCGACTGACGCCAGGGAAAGAACCTCTTCAAAGCTCACAGCCACTACCTAGCCGCAACTCGCCGAACATCGTCGCCTACTTCTACAACTCTGAAACAGATCACATTTTCCGTACCCATCGACGTACTTCACTGAGAGACAGGACAGTTTAGTAAAAGAGGAACTATCCCAGCATTCACCTGTCGGCCCTGGGAACCCACGAAAAACCCATGAATCAGAGTGGCGGTAACGGAATCGAACCCTGGACCTCTGGAATGCGAGTCGCACACATTACCGCGGCGCGATCTCGCTCGGTGTTCGGTGCTTATATTCTGCATTGTGTTCAGTTACACTGCATTGTATTTTGAAGAAAAAAAAAAACTTCAAACTCCAGACTTAACAAGAGAAGAGTCACTGAGACTGAAAACATATTTGATGTGTTATATTTGCGTGTCTTCCTCTACTTTCTATTATTCATTTTATATAGCTACTATAACCTATTTTTAAAAAGGTAATTCTTGCCTACTTAATTGAAATTAAATGTACCACTGCAGATTTTGTTTCATTGCAGAATTCGTTGTAGGCACAAGGTTAATGAAGGAAATCGAAGTAGCCAATAAAGCGAATCTTTATACTCTGGCCTTAAATCTCTTTCCACGACATCGCGAGAAACAAGAAATATTCAGGAAATTAAAAGGAAATGAACAATTGAAAGCAGTAACAAGTGAAGTTGTTAGTATCTTTACGTTATTTGCCCCACGTTTTGGGCGTTAATTTGAAGTAGGTTGTATTGAAAAAGTTGTATTATATTTCAACTGTTGAGAGCCGAACTTGAAGTTCGTTGCAACCGCACGTATAGTACCCGCTTTCCGGTAGCCTTCGCCCCAAATGTACTTTCCGGTAGCCTTTGCCCCACAAAAAATGTTTACAAATATTAACTCTGTAATTTTACTGTTTCTTTAAATATTACATATATTTATGTTTGCCTCGGCTGCGTCAGTATTATTGTTAGAGACATGTTTCTCTTTGCAGGGTTGTGGTGCGACTGAAGAATGTAGGCTTACACAGATTATAATTTTAATTCGCTCCTTTTATTAATGCTTGACACGATTTAAATATCTAACACTTCACTGATATAGAGAGAGCTGTGAGATTTATTTTAATTAATTACTTGCACTTTTTAACACGTAAGCTATTTTCATCTCACACTGAATACGTATTATACTTCTCGAGGACGCATCTCGCGTTCGGTTAGGAACACTATCTACAACCAACGCGTCCAGTTATGAGCGCTGTCTACAAGCAACTGACTTGATTTCTACCGCCTAAATTTGTAAATTTCTGTATTTCAAATCTCTGATTGGCTATTCCTAATCCAATAGAATACTTTTATTTAACTTAAGCTTTTTTCTGGTTGTTGATTGGCTATTTATTAAACTGTCTCAAAATTTACATTATTGTTGTTCCAGTAATGACCAGTAGCATTTAAACTTCCAAATTCATTATTGCCTCAAGGTTACCTCATTGTTACCTTATTTTTAGCAACTTTTAACCTATTATTCTCACAGCTCCTACGTTATTAAATTACGTAATACATTCGCATAACATTATTGAACATGTATGCAATTATATAAACATATACAGTGACTGTAATGTACACTTTTTATGTATATTTACATACACATATTGCTTTAAGATGGGCTGTTGTTGAATTATATATTATATAATTAGACTGAAATCATTTAAGTGTTAAAAATACTTCCTCACAAGGAATATCTCGGAAATGGCTTATACTACAAAAAACTGTGAAATTAACTGTGAGTTTTAAAGAGATCTACATTTATGTACGGCAAGTGTTTGTCCATTTCTTATGGTTTACCCGTTATATAAAATTCTACGATATTCCTTTCTATTGAAGAGAGCTTTATAGGCTAATACATCTCACTTGTCATGTACGTATCTTAAACATATGGCATTTTAATCAAAATTATTACAGCAATTTCTGAGGAATTAAAAAAGTAAACGAAGCATTCTCTAAGCAAAGGACAGTTTGGGATGGGAGAGTTTCTTGAAAATCTTCGTGTCAAAACTTTGGAAGATGCTGAAATTAAATACCAAGTGAGGTATTTATCCGATATTACTCACACGCACACAAATACACACATACACGGATCTGTTGCAAAAAGGTTTTTTATATATTTAAAGAACCTCAAAACATGTATTTCCGTTGAAATCTCAATATCGAATTCATTGATGGAATGTAATACTTTCCCTACCTACTAGGATATGGTAGAGAAAGTACAGGGTGTACCATTTAAGTTGAGACTGTACAATATCTCTAAAACTAAGGGTTGTAGAAAACAATGTGTTTAATAAAAGTTGCTTGATATTATCGGGGAAAGTATATGCCAAAGTAAATTTAATTTGACCCTAATTGTAGGTTCCCATTTAAAAAAATCTGATGTGTTACACTCACATGGCTTTCTCTACTCTTGTACAAACTATTTTTACAAATGTTTATTCTCCATACGCTTCATATTAATCGAAATATCAAGATGTCAATCTTATTGCTAATTTTCTTGTAGATGCAAGGGGAATATGGTAGGTTTTAAGCGATAGTCAAATATTTTAAGCGCTGGTTGCTATGTGGCACATTCCACTCTCTTTGCATGTCCAGGACATAAAAAAAATGAATATCGAGTTTTAGAAAAAGTATAAGTATTGGAAAATTTAAGGCTATAACAAGCAACATCTCGAAAACGGTTCACTCAACAAAAAAATGATATGACATAAATTGTGTATTTTAACGCGATCTACATTTTTGTGTAGTAAAAGTTTCTCTATCTCTTATGGTTTACCAGTTATGCAAAAGTCGTTCACAATGAATAATTTTGGAGACATTCCAAGAAAATTCGAGATATAATTTTCATTTGTCATAAAAATATCTTAAACATATGATATTTTAATCAATATCGTTAGAGCCGTTTTTGAGAAAATTAAAATTTTTGAAAAATGTTCCATGTAAAGGGTAGTCTGGGGTGGGGGGATTTTCTTGAAAACCTTCCTTGTCGCATCTCTGGAAGATACTGAACCTAAATACCAGGTTTAGTGTTTATGCGACTGTTCGTTCCTGAGATATGCTGTACACAGACA
The DNA here is from genome assembly GCA_030765065.1 of Deroplatys truncata. Taxonomy (NCBI): domain Eukaryota; kingdom Metazoa; phylum Arthropoda; class Insecta; order Mantodea; family Mantidae; genus Deroplatys; species Deroplatys truncata. Next base: position 72,267,892 of record CM060984.1, read on the forward strand.
CACATTCGCACAGACACACAGACACACACGCAGACACACACACGGACATGTTTCCCAAAATGCTTTTTTTTGGATTCAGGGGGTCTCAAAACATGTATTTCCAGTGAAATCTCGGTATCGAATTTTTGGGTGGAATACAATACTTCCCCTACTTACTATACGTAGTAGAGAAAGTAAAAAATTAAAATGACCCCTAAAATGACTATCACAACGTCGTCCAAACAAAACACGACTAATGGCATTTACTGCTCCCCATATTATCAAGGAACTTTTATTAAAGACATTTACTTCTACAACGCTTAGTTTTGGAGATATTTTCAGTCTCAACTTAAAGGGTACACCCTATGTGTCTGACACATTGCCTTTAGAAATTGTTTTCTCAGAGTACCTTAATGTTTTCTCTGGACTGCTGAAATGTCTTTGAGTGGCAAATTAAATGTATAAGAGCGTTGAGAAAAATTGCAGAGCAAGAATGTTTAACAATTTAAGTTCACGCCTGTAATACTGTTTTACCTGAATGAGATAATAAAAGAATGCAATATGGAAATTTCAGAGAGAAAAACAAAGACATTGGCTATGATGGGTAAAAACAACTACAGGTCAAGATTGTATCGGATGAAAAATAATTGAACAGGTGTCGACCTTTACATAACTGGGATCAACAATATTAGCAGCTGATAGAAAGGCATAAATGGTAGAAAATATTAAAGCAAAATGTAACAATATTAATGGTGTATTGCTAGAAATATGAGGGTAGATCTTAAATTAAGCTATACAGAATAGTATCTAAGCCCTCATTAAAATATTTATGTGAGACATGGATAACAAAAAACCAGGAAAAATCAAGTTTGGAGGCGTCTCAAATTAGACTTTTAAGGTGTATATTAGGTATAACTACATTAAATCTACCCTGGAATGCAGGCATAGCAGAAGAATCAGAGACAGAAAACTTTACAGAAGAAATTAAAAGGTATCAGCGAAAGTGGAAAGAGCACGTTCAAAGGATGGAACCTTCGAGATTGCCACGGCAAGAACTGTTTTATAAACCTTTGGGACGAAGACATTGGACGAGGTGGAGAGAGCAGTTTGATTAACCTCGGAACAGGTCTAAAGGCCTAATCCATGATAATCTCGTCTCTGCGTCGTTGTAGTGTAGTCTTCAGGACTCGAAATCGCCGATATGAGTAAGGAAGCACATATCGTCGTCGCATCTCAGGGTCGACTCTCGGCGAATTGGCCTGAAATTCCCTACAGTTATTTTTAGGGTAGGATTGCGGGAGTGGTGGCACCAGGATATTGTCCGGAAAGAAACACTGTTTTCACTTTTCTCACTATTTATGCTAGAAATCCAGCAACATTCATTGGTATTTCCTAATAGTGTGATTCTTTTAACACTGTCTTCCCACTATTGTCTCTTGGAACACTAAAGTTTGCTCCGGCTAGTTGTTTAATAACTGGGCACTCTTATCACCGTTCTTTAGATTCGCGCAAACTTGAAGTAGTCACTTAAGTAGCATTAACTCGTTTATGAGCTTGGATATAATTACAACGAAGAATACCGTTAGCACATTATATAAATATTTCACCTACATCACTTTCCTAAAACTACACACGCGTTCACATACATCAGTCACCCCCCGCCTCCAAATTTTGTACATGTCACTGCGTCTTTCTATCTTTCGATTGGCTATAATACTTATCCTCTACGTTTACTTGTTCCCTAATTGAAAATTCAAAGCGTAACTGTAACAAAAGTCCATTGCCTCATAGCGTCCATTTACTCCTAAAACTTGCCTCAACCCCACGAAGTCCAAAAGAAGCTTTCGAATTTTATGGCCTCACGCTCGGAGAATGTAATGGACAGTCCGAAACGAGGCTACTCTTATTATTGCGTAAATCTTGCAGTTTTTCTTAGGAATTTACACTTTATTTATTTGACAACAGTATTGAAACTTAAAACAAATTTACAGCTTCAGAAGGGCTTCGATTGATGCAGTTTTGAATCATACTGCTTTAAAATTATGGAAAATTATCAAATTGTAAGTAAATGAATTATCAATTATTCCTAACTTACAGTTCCTTTATGTGTATGCTTAATCAGGCAGGAATATCGCTACAAATTTCACCTGGCTCTTTCATTTCAGTTTCTTCTGGATTCATAGTTGCCGCCGTTTAATATTTATGTAGGTCATACTAGATGAAACAATAGCGTTTTAGATCAAAGAAAGCAGAAGGCTGGCAATATAAGATATAGGTTAACTCCACAACGTTGCGATAAATTGAAGTATAACATTTAAATTTGTAAACAGATAATGCGATGGCCATGAGAAATTAATCAGGTGAAAAGACATGATGAAAAGTAAAACCTAATTAAACCAAGTCAAATTACTAAACATGTGCAAATACAAAGGGCAATTAAATGTGATTGGAGTTACTAAAGTTGGTCATAATGGAGTGGTTGAGGCACTATTTTTGACACTTAAATGATTTTAGTCTAATTATATAATATAGAAATTTAATAACTGCCCACCTTAAAGCAATATATATATATATATATGAAACAATATATAAAAAGTGTATATTACAGTAATTGTATATGTTTATATTATTGTATACATGTAATAATGTTATGTGAATCTATTACGTAATTTAATAACGTAGGAACTGTGAGAATAATAGATTAAAAGTTGCTAACGATGAGGTAACAATGAGGTAGCCTTGAGGCAATAATGAATTAGTAGGTTTAATAATGCTACTAGTCATTATTGGAGCAGCAATAATGTAAATTTTGTGACAGTTTATAAAATAGTTAATCAACAACCAGAAAAACTTAAGTTAAATAGAAGTATTTATTGGTTTAGGAATAGCCAATCAGAGACCCGAAATACAGAAATTTACAAATTTAGGCGGTAGAAATCAAGTCAGTTGCTTGTAGACAGCGTTCATAACTGGACGAGTTGGTTGTAGACAGTGTTCCTAATCGGACGCGGAATGCGTCCTCGAGAAGTTTAATATGTATTCAGTGTGAGACGAAAATAATTTACGTGTTTAAAAAGTGCAAGTAATTAATAAAAACATCTCACAGCTCTCTATATCAGTGAAGTGTTATTTAAATCGTATCAAGCATTAATAAAAGGAGGGAAGTAAAAGTATAATCTGTGTAAGCCTACATTCTTCAGTCGCTCCACTCCCTGCTAAGACATTCATGTCTCGAAAAAATAAATACTGACGCAGCCGAGGCAAACAGAAATATATAATGTTTAAAGAAACAGTCAAAATTACAAAGTTAATATTTTTTTAAACGTTGTTTGGGGGGAGCAAAGGCCACCGGAAAGTAAATTTGGGGCAAAAGCTACCGGAAACTTTTTGCCATACGTGCGGTTGCAACTACTTCAAGTTCGGCTCCCCAACAGTCGAAATATAATACATCTTCTTTAAAATTGGCTTTCCATGCGTGAAGCAACAATTTTCTTCGTAATATAAAGCTTTTATCGCATAGTGCGATAATGTAAAGCTCTTAGCTCATGTGGACTATGTTATAAGTTCTACTTTTAGACCATGCTGTCTAAAAAATTATTCTATCCACAGAGCCTAACTTAGGGGAAGTTTTGAGTAAATATTTTAAAATACGGTATTGTTAACTACCAAAAACCTATTACCTATGGAGTCAAACCCAAATGCAGAAATACGTTCTACGAGGCGCAAAAATGCTTAATTGTATGACCTATTGTATATGCTTAAAAAGATTTTTGTGTATAAACTTCCGAGATTATTTACTATAATGAGACAAATATAATTACGGTGAAGGATAGCGTTTATTTACAGGTCTTGAAGACCACTCTTTTAACAGATGTCCATGCGAGAAATTGCTGGCATTTCAAAGGGACTGTATATAGCGAGATTGTATTTTGCATGAAGAATTACATACAAAATGCCCTTGTGCAATGTAGATGCCACGCCACCTAACGTCGCACCCAGAACTCGTCTGTATGATAATATCGCAAATGCATGGATCGTTTTAGCAATAGTAGAGTAGATCTGCGCAACTGTGGTATGGGATTTGAAAGGGGATATATTATACATATATAGAGAAATTGTACATATGAAAGGGTACCATACATATAAGAATTGTGCAGTAATAATTTAATTCACTAACATGTTAAAATATTCAACATCTAACATTTGTACAGAGCTGATTGTAAGACATGGGCAGGCTAACAGAATTCCAAGAAATCATAAACACCGTACCTGTCACCAAGCTGTACAACGCTACATGATGGCGCCTAAGCGCACGGATCTGGAGACACACATTGTCATAAATGTCAGAGTAACGCGGCCTGAGGGCCAATAGGAAACGTCGTTACATTTTCAAATTCAGAGGGGAGCGTCACTAGGCTCCCGTATATAACGGCAGAATAAGAGCCCGCTCTTATTCTAAATCCAACTCATTGAGGAGTCACGTCAACACGAGGTGTTACAGATGCACGTGGATGCACAAGGGTGGGGTGCGTGTGAATATAGCCAGGCTCCTGACTAACTTAAAGTGGTGGGATTATTATTATAATAATGGGAAAAACGAGCCGCCCATAACTATTCAAAGTGTGAAATAAACTTCATTGATTAAGGGAAACTTTTTGACTTGCCTCACCAACTAAACCTGAGATTCAATAATTAAATGTAGCTAGGAATGGAATACTCAACAACCGACGAGCACCAATAGCCGAGGAAGAGGAACACTGCAGCAGGCAACAACGACCCAAGGATCATCGATTTCCCGCTACAAATGTCGTCCAACAACTGTTTCGCGCTACAGATTTAAGGAAGTATCCCCTATTAGGGTTGCTCAAATAAAGGAAAGAAACGCACGTGCTACGCTCGCACAACGTCCTCTACCCATTCTTCCTCATATTACTCTTAGGAAAGTTTATTGAGTTATCTATTTGTGTTAATCGAGGTAAACATTTGCATAAGTGGTTTTAGGATAGGAGTAAGGCTAGGAGAGAAGGGGACTTAGCACCTGGATCTATAAGATCTTTTGTACTAGGCCCCTGACAAGCGCCCCCAGGAGAGAGGGGTGAGGCGAGACGAGATAGAGGGCGGCTGGACCAAAAGGCACGACAGGCAGAGTGCAGGGTCCCACCTTTCACAGATTTAAACTCAACCCCTGAGAGACCCGGCACCCGAGACGAATGTTTACTCACAGCATACTTTTCCCCTGCCAGGCATAAGCCGATACCTCCCGCCGAACTTGCAACCCTGAAAGAACCAAGCAGATGAAAGCTGAAGTGAAATGGGAATGGAGGGACAGGAAATTCGGGAGATATAACGATTCTTCCCAGCATTCTCCTAGAAACCCCGGAAAAAACCCATGGGTCAAGAAGGCTGGCCAAAAGAATCGAATCCACGACCTCCCAAATTCGGGCCAGACGTTAACACCTGAGCTATCCCGTTGGGCAATGGTTTTATTGCATATTTCTTTGTAGGTCGAATGCAAGGTAGTATCAATTGGGCGTCACTAATATTGTAGATTTATCTAAAGAATATTATGCCGAAAAACAAAATTAATAGTGTTGCTAATGATTTCCCATCACCTTTATAAGAATTTCCATAAGTGCAGTTCGAAAATTTAAACAACGCTCACGAAGTATGCTTTATTTTTTGAAATATTTAACGATTCCCCATGAGCAGTTGCACTCTCTCAATCTTGATGGCTTTGGGTGGTCTTTGTCTGGGTTCCTGGACATCGTGGCATTGCAGGAAATGAACGGGCAGATCATGCCGTGAAGCCTGCGATTCTACACCCCGATGAACGGGTTCTCCGTTGCCTCGTGTACGAATTTGAAGTTTTTTTTTTCTGCGCCGACAGATCCTCTCTCAATGGCATGCGGAGTGGCTTACGTCTAACACCAGACCCCGAGAGGTCAAGGTTACAACGCTTCCTTGGCGTTGTTCTTCTCGTCTTTCACGTCGCGAGGAGACCCTGCTTGCTCGGATTCGTATTGGCCACTTTTATTTTGGTCACGGCTACCTTCTTAGGGGTGAAACCCCGTCTCGCTGTTTCCACTGCAATATGCCCTTCACAGTGCAGCATTTCCTTACCCGGTGTTGTTTCTATTCCGCCCTTCGCGAACGTTTTGGACTCTCTCCTAGTTTAATTGAGGTATTAGGGGATGGCTCTGCCTCTATTGCCAAGCTTTTTCGCTACGTTAAATCCAGTGGTTTCCTAAATAAAACTTAATCGTGTAGTTTCTGGTACGTTGCTGCCTTTCCAACTGTGTCAATACAAACTCAAGTGCTTGTGTTTGCTGAGAATTAGTTCTGGTGTCTTTCAATTTGTGAGCTTTTTTGTGTCTACCTTTGGTATTTTTGTTTTACTTATTCTTTCTACTTCTGTAATCTGAGTTGCTTGACCTGTACTTATTTTATTCTTATTGCTTATGTACTGACTTGAATAAATTTATAGCCAGAGGGTGGCGCTGATGATCGCCGCAGTTTTGTGCCACTCAAACCGCTGTTACTACTATTTAATAATAATAATAATAATAATAATAATAATAATAATAATAATAATAATAATAATAATAATAAGTACGAGGTCTGTTCAAAACTATCGCGAATTTTGAATTTCCGCGGGTTACGTACATTCGATTTTCGATTGTTTTGTGGCGTTATGTTGGTCCTCATGTCCCTCACTTATGTTGACAAGCTCGGCCATTTTTGAATGTTCAGTTAATTGTAGACAGCTATTTTGCTTGGACGTGTTTTGGCTCGTCTTGGATTTTTGCCTATTCCAAAAAATGGAACAAAGAATCTGTATCAAATTTTGTGTGAAAAACAAAATTAAGTGCGCGGATGCATTCCGAATGTTGACTGTGGCATATGCTGAAGCTACCTTGGACCAAAGCAACGTTTATCGGTGGTACAAAATGTTCTCAGAGGGTCCAGAAGATGTGAACGACGAAGAGCATCCCGGACGCCCGAGCTCGTCAACAACAGACGAAAACATTGAAGAAGTGAGGAAAATAGTATTGGCCAATCGTCGAATCACCGTTAGAGAAGTTGCTGAGGACCTAAACATATCGATTGGCTCGTGCCATTCGATTTTTACTAATGATTTGGGCATGAGACGGGTCGCCACAAAATTCGTACCAAAGTTGCTCAATTTCAACCAAATTGGCTTTTGCACACACAACGTTGCTTGTGCGCGAAGTTTTGGCCAAAAACAACGCACTTATGATGCCGCAGCCACCGTACTCCCCAGACCTGGCCCCCTGTTACTTTTTTTTGTTCCCAAAACTGAAGAGGCCCATGAAAGGACGACGCTACCCACGATTGAGGAGATAAAGACGGCATCGAAGGAGGAGCTGAACAAGAACACAAAAAACGATTTTTTAAAGTGCTTCGAGGATTGGAAAAGACGTTGGCTCAAGTGTATAATATCTGGTGGGGATAACTTTGAAGGGGAAAAAATAGATATTCATGAATAAATAAATACTTTTGAAAAAACACCAAATTTGCAATACTTTTTGAACAGACCTCGTATGTTGCGCTCGAAGGAGCCTTAGTTTCCATCTTATGATTTGTCTTTTATCAGTTCGTTTAAAGATCGCGTCCATCGTCTTAATTGTTTGTAATGGTAGAGCTCACACCTTTCGTCACATATCTTGCACTCACACAAGTCGCTCGGTAGGTGATATTTCTTATTTTTGCACATTTTGTGGTGAAATCTGTGCGTTGCCAGGCCTATGATGGCATGTCTTTGCGAGTGGTTGCTTCTGGTCCACTCCCTGTTCACCATGGCGTCGGAGGCGTGGAATTCTTCGTCAATCCCTTTTTCTTTCCGTTTCCTGATCTCTGTGACTTCCTTATATGGAACCGTTGCCGGCAGTAGCCTCCTGTGTCACAGGTCCTCCAGGAAGAAGGTTTCACTGGCTAAGTCGCTGACCTGAGCTTTTCCCATACCAGTTCTATCCCGTAGGTGGCGATCGGAGCGATCGCTGTCTGAAATAGTCTATTAGCTGTGTCTCATTTTAATACTCTTATTATTCCTACTTAAGGTTATAAGTTAAGATGTCGGGCATAGCAGAGAGCATTGAAAAAAATCTTATGTGTTACGCTCACATGAGTTTCTCTACTCTTGTACAAACTATTTTTACAAACGCTTGTTCTCCATATGCTTCATGTTAATCGAGATATCGAGATGTTAATCTTATTGCTATCTTATCCTGTAGATGCAAGGGGAATTGGTAGGTTTTAAGCGATAGTCAAATAATTTAAGAACTAGTTGCTATGTGGACTATTCCATTCTCTTTGCATTACCAGGGCAAAAAAAATGAGTAAGGAATTTGAGAAAAGTATAAGTATTGGAAACTTTAAGGGAATAACAAGCTATATCTCGAAAATAGTTCGCTCAACAAAACAAATGTATATAACATAAATTGTGTATTTTAACACGATCTACATTGTGTTGTAAAATTTTATCTATCTTATGTTTACCAGTTATGCAAACGTCGTTCACAATGAAGAATACTTTTGGAGACGTTCCCAGAAAATTCAAGATATACATTTTATTTGTCATGAAAGTATCTCAAATATATGATACTTTAACCAAAATGGTTAGAGCCATTTTTGAGAAAATTAAAAGGGTAATGTAAAGGGTAATCTGGGATGGGGGATTTTCTTGAAAACCTTCGTGTCGCATCTCTGGAGGATACTGAACCTAAATACCAAGTTTGGTGTTTATCTGACTGTTCGTTTCTGAGTTATGCTGTTCACAGGCAGACACACACACGGACATGTTTCCCAAAATACTTTTTTTGGATTTAGGAGGCCTCAAAACATATATTTCCGGTGAAATCTCGGTATCGAATTTTTGGGTGGAATACAATACTTCCCCTAATTACTATACGTAGTAGAGATAGTCGAAATAGCGGAAACAGTATGCTATATGAAGAAGGAAGTGATTGAAGCAATACCAAAAGCGGTAAGTGTGATAAGAGAATTAATGCACACAAAAACAAATAGTGATAATGAAGAAAACAGAGACAACCATTACTACTATTTAAGGATTCCTATGACATTTTATCTAACTTTTATTAAATAAACTTTTGAGTTGTGTGCAGGTGGAATGCAACTTCTTGGATCACCTACATCAGCTAATTAACAAAGCTATGTATTGTATTTAGCCTGACTTAATTATCTTAATAGTATAGCACATATTAACTGTATCCCATGTGTCAATAAGCGGTGCATTGTAACCAATAATAACTAATTAACTGCGCAAGCCGTAAGCATGGAAATTTATCAATGTAATAAAGTCCAACAGGCGTTGTTCTTCGCCAACACAGACTTTTCTGAACAAATATCTCGTTATAAAGGGCACTGGAGAGTCGAGAAGATTAAAATTTATTTATGGTCGCTCTTTAATTGCTATTGTTCTTAGAGTAGGTACCATTCTATATTTGGCGTGAAAGAACAGAATTTTTGCTCAGAGGTCCCTTTATCCGCTTGAGGTTCTTTTACGTGCCGTAAATATATGACGCAGGACCATCGAGTTTACTTCCCTTCCGAAGGAAGCCACGCTAGGGAGTTTAACGCCTGAAAAAAAATCCATCGCCCTCCGCCGGGTTTGAACCCGCAACCTCGGGAAGTAGAGGTACCCCTAGGCCACGGAAGACGACAAGGTCGAGATGCTTAAAAGGTATCTTCGATATGATAAAAATCTTTAGGTTTAAAATTATATATTCACGAATTTGACACTATAATGTTGCCAATTTAAACATAGCGGCACATAACCATGCCCATTGTATTGTTTGTTTCTTCTCAATTTCCCATAACTTGGTTTTCTCATACTTTAGGTGCACTTTTCTAAAAAATTATTAATTATATGTACACAAATTTTTTCGTGAATATTTCTGGTAACTATCTCTTTATGCTAAGCTAACTTTTTCAGATTTTTAAATAAATTTTAATTTGAAAATCTCTTTATGAAATAAAATATTGGCCTTTTTGTGTTACACAAACAGAACTTTCTCTACCACGTACATAGTAGGTGGAGAAGGTATTGCATTCCATCAAAAAATTCTATACCGAGGTTTCAAAGGAAATACATGTTTTGAGGCCTCCTGAATATAAAAAGACATTGTTAGAAAATAATCTGTGTGTGTGTATATATGTGTGTGTGAAGAACATAACTCAAAAATGAAAAGTCGGATAAGTACCAACTTGATATGTTGGTTCAGCACCTTCTGAAGATGATTTTAAGGAAAATCCTCACCCTAACCTACCCTTTACATGGGCCATTTTTCGAACAATTTTATTGTATAAAATGGAGCTAACGATTTTGATTAAAGTACCATATATTAATGATATTTACATAAGAAATAAAATGTATATTCTGAATTTTCTGGGAATAGTGTTTGAAGTCCTCTCCATTCGGAAGGAGTATTGTATAATCTTGTATAACTGGTAAACGTTAAGCAATAGACAGAAAAGGTGTTTCTCAAAAATGTAGATCTCTTTAAAACATACACTTTACTTAAATTAATTGTTTTTGGGTCGTCAGCCATTATGAATTCTTCGTTACTTGGCAATTCTTTGAAGTCCTTTCAACATTCAGTTGTTTCTCCTGATTAGACGGAAACAGTATGATATGTTAAGACCAGCATATAACGCCCCGTTCTTAAACATTTGACTATCGCTGCTCGCTTTGTATCCTAACGAAAAGTGTAATGTAGCTATTTCTGCAACGTTTATTTCGATTAAAATGAAGTAGATAGAAAAGCAACCTTTAGTGACAATAGTTTTTATACCTACTAATAAGCGATAGAGGGTAGAGAAAGTCAAATGAATGTAACGGATGATATTCTTTTATTATTTATAAGTTAAACATACTTGAAAAACATTTGTTCACAGTATTGAATTATGTTTTATGTGAATTTTGAAAAACTATACCGATCGGGATGGCTCAAGCGGTAAAGTTATGCCCCATATTCAGGAGATCGTGGGTTCGATTCCCGCAGCGGATATTTCTGGGGTTTTTCGGGGTTTCCCGGGTCGCTAGGCGAATACTGGGAAGTTTCATTACATCCCCTGAATTTCCTGCCCCTCCATTTCACCTCCATTCTCATTTCACTTCACCTTTCATCTGCTTGGTCTGTTTCAAGGTTGAAAGTGTCTGTGGGAGTCTCGGGTTGCATAGCAGGGAAAAAAATTCTGCGTAACTCTTCGTCCTCCGAATTGGGGCGGTCTCCATGTCCGGCCCTCCAGGAATGTTCAACACTCAAGGGGTGAGGGGAACCGATTGCACCACGTGGCATCCGGGAGTTTCCATCTGTAAGAGGACCCTGCCCTCTGTCTCATCTCACTCACCCCTGATCTTATGGGTCGAGGTGCTATGTTCTCCTCTGCAGTTAGTCCTAGGCCTAGGGAAAAATGGTAATCACAGAAACAAAATCAAAGGAAGAAAGTGCACTGGAAGTATCAATTATATCACTTTTCCAGAACTTTAAGCGAGGTTCGCTTATTATTTTCATAATCATCATTTCCAGAAGCACCTAAAATATAACCAAACAAAATTTGGTTACCTGATTCAGTGGTGATTATGTAACCAGAATTTAAAGTAATGTCACGAGTTAGTTTCCTAATGACATCCTTCTAAAGTATAATGCTGCATTAGGTTTTTAAAGAAAAATGTAATTCGTATACGCAAAAGCTATTATCACGAATGGATCATATACAGGGTGAATCACCTAAAACTTGCACCGGAAGTGTTTCGGAAATGGAAAGTGCTGTTGATGTGCATTTTTCAGACCACTGATAGGTGGGCAGGGGCTCGTACATTTAGCCTATAAATAGATTTTAATAATTCTGAGAAAGTGTATTTTTTGGGCAAACATACAATTTTTAAATGAAGCAATGCCTAGTTACATCAACAGAATAAAGGTAACTTAAATTAGAATGTCAATGGTCTTTGTTGCAGCATTCTAGTGCCCGTGATTTACGAGAAATCGTATTTTGAAAAGTTTCTAACCCGACAATTGTTTGTCCCATTCAACCTGTTTAGTTGCTAGATACGATGTTGTTATGTTTGTTTGCATTGTATTTTCTGTTCATTGATTGTATTGGGACTTTATGGTGAGTGGAGGAAGGGGTTTACTAATGCAGAAAAAGCCGACATGCTCATGGTGTATGGTGAGTGTAGGAAGAATGCAATGTAAGGTGTATACGGAAACGTATCCCAATGGACGTCAACCATCTCGGCAATTATTTATCAACCTCTTCAACTAATACGTGAAAGTGGTACTGTTATACCTAGAAAACGTAACAGAGACAAACAAGTGACTGGAGAAGAGGGAGAAATTAATGTTTTGGCTGCCGTTGCAGTAGATACGCAAATTAGTTTCCGCACAATCGCACTTGGAAGTGGCATAAGTCGGGCAAGTGTACTGCGCATTCTCCGTCGACATAGGTTCCATTCCTATCATATCTCTCTCCACCAAGAGCTGCTTGGAAACGATTTTGAGAATCGTGTTAACTTTTGTACATGGGCATTAAGACATGATACTCCAGATTCATCATGTATCTTGTTTAGTGATGAGGCAACATTAACTAATCATGGCCAGGTAAACCGCAGAAACATGCTCTATTGGTCTGTTGACAATCCCGTTGGCTTCGTCAGGTGGAACGTCAGCGTCCATGGAGTTTAAACATGTGGAGTGAGATAGTGAACCATCAGTTCATAGAAGGAACAATGAGCTCGCACAAGTATCGCTGCCTACTGACAGACCATCTGCCACAGATGCTAGAAGACGTTCCTTTGCAGACTAGCAGGAACCTTTTATACCAGCATGATGGCTGTCCAGCTCATAGTTCACGAAGTACTACAGCTTGTCTTAAGGGATTGTTTCCAAATCGTTGTATTGGACGAAGAGGACCTGTACTTCGGCCGGCCCGCTCACCGGATCTGACCCCTTTAGACTTTTTTTCTGTGGGGAAGGCTGAAAGACACTGTCTACAAAGATGTACCGACTACACCAGATGATATTAAACGACTGCCTGCTCTAAAATTTCCGCTGAAATGCTGGAACGTGTGCAGAAGTCTTTCTATAGCAGAATGGAAGTGTGTATTGAAGGTACCGGTGGTCATTTTGAATAGAACCTTTGAAGGGATATGTTCTCTTTACTTGTAAGAATCCACAGGAGTACTGTAATTCCCTTTTGTTTTTCTTTAGTTTGTGCTACCACAAGCTGTAAAGTGTCGGAGCGTAAAAGCTTCAAATTAAGATTTCTCGTAAACAACTTGCACTAAAATCTTGCAACAAACACCACTGACATTCTAATTTACCTTAAATTTATTCTGTTGATGTAATTAGGCGTTGTTCCATTTAAAAAAATTGTATGTTTGGTCAAAAAATGCAGTTTCTCAGTATTATTAAAATCTGTTTATGGGCTAAATGTACGAGCCCCTGACTACCAACCAGTGCTGTGAAAACTGCACATCAACAGCACTTTCCATTTCCGAAATATTTTCGGTGCAAATTTTAGATGATTCACCCTGCATTATAGAATAAACACACAATGCTTTTGTTGCATTAGTCAGATTACGTTTCATACATCATATGAACAAACTAACGTGAAAGCAGCATCCAGTTTGAGTTTTCTGGGCTGTAAACTCCACTTCATTTGGAAGAAATTTTGTATAATCTTGTGTACACATTAAGTGATAGACGTAAACCTACTATACAAAAAATGTAGATCTCTTTAAAAAACACAATTTATTTCTAATAAGTTTTTTTGTGGCATAAGCCATTTCTGACACATCTGTTATTAAAGATTCGAAATGTTCCTTTCTTGGTCATTCTCTTAAGTGCTGTCAACATTCACTTGTTTCTCGCGATTTCATGGAAACGTTATGATATCATGTTAGGTATCACATGATTTCTTCTGTATCAAGATTTTGTCTCTTACAGTTTACCGATTATACAAAGGTATTTCAGAATGAAAAGGACCTCACAACCTACTCCCTAAAAATTCAGGATTTACGTTTTATTTGTCATTAAAATATCCTGCATACAGCATTTTAATAAGAAATTATCTTTAAAGCTTTTTGAAAAAAATCCTCAATTCGAAAAATCTCCCATCCATAGGGCTGTTTGGGTAAATTTTCTTGAACATCTGTGTGTCGCCTCTTGTGATGGAACTGGACTTAAATGCCAAGTTATACATTCTTCGGAAATTTCGTTTTTGAGTTATGCTGCTCACAAAAAAGTGGACCTTTTCTAAAAACGATATTTTGTCATCTGGGGGCCTCAAAACTTATGTTCTTGACTTTGAAATTTTTTTTGAATACAGTACTTCCTCTAACCTACACCGAGCGAGGTAGCCGGTGGTAATGTGTGCGTCTCGCATTCGGGAGTTCCCGGATTCGATTCTCAGCGACCGCCCACTATGTCCCATGGGTTTTTCGTGGTTTCTCCTGATGGATCGTGCTGAGGTGGATCGTCTTCTAGCACTACTTTCCTGCCCCTCATTTCCTGTACGCATCTTCTTCCTTGTCATCTTTTTCAGGTTGTAGAACCAGTCGACGGATTCATCGGATTGCGGCTGCACGGTGGTAGAGATTCCTTCCTAGCGTCGTTCCAAGGACAGCTCTGTAAAGATCCGCCTCCTGGTGGTCTTGGGCGGGCGCTCCCCGGAGATTAGGAGCTTGTGACTGGACCCTGACACATCCATCACACTCAGCTCCGAGATGGCGTAGAAGAAGCAACGTAGAATGGCCGAGCTTGCTAAGGCAGGAACCTCTTCTTCTTCCCCGGCACCCGCCGAGGGGAAATCGTCGCAGCCGCCGCAGCCCGGGGCAGCTTACGCTCCGACCGTCGCTTTGCCGCGATTGCGCCCGCAGTCGCCACCACCTTCACTGGCATCCACGCCGCCGATCCAGGAAGAAGCCAGCGCAAATCCAGGCTGTACCTCATGGGAGGTGCAGCGCTTCATCAGAGGGGTCCCGAGGGACCTGCTAGTAGGTTCCTCGTCAGCGCAGCACACCACTAGGATCTTCGGAGCCCATGAACCCACATCGCTCGCCAGGATAAAGTTTGCAGACCCTGTGGACTACGAAATGGCCTTGAGGGCGGGCCTACCCATGTTAGGGCGGTGCTTACGCAACGAGACCAGCCGAGTTAAACACCAGGTACCCTGCAGGCGTGCTGTGATGAGACATCCTTCTCTCAACCAAGGTGCCACTACTGTGGTGCCGCCAGCACAAACTCATCGTGTAAGCAGCACGACCTACGCCGCCGCTACTGTGTAACCTGTGGAGGGTCGGCGCACTACACTGGCTTAGCGCTCTGCTCCCTGCATCCTCTCAGATAGGCACTGCTGAAGCCACCAGCACCAACATCTCAGCCAGTGACAGCTCCACAGCCGCCGGCAGCAGCACCATCACCTGCGCCTATCATTGCAGTCACCTAGGAAATCCAGGGCCTACGCGACGCCGTTCAGTATCTCCATTGGTGTTCTTGAACATGACGACGAAGCTGACAGCCCTGGAGAAACTCATCAGGGATCTTCAAGCCGCGTCAGCTGCTCAGCAGGTTTCTCTGGTTGGGAAATTTCACACCACAACATCTAGACTCAACACCATGACGAATCCATCCGGAACTCAACTCTAGGTCCCAGACTGAAGAGCAACCCGGAGAGAGTCCGAAGCTTCCTGCAGCAGTGCCAAGAGTTCAACCAGCAACAGCATTAGTATCAGTATCACCCTCAATCCTAACGTGCATTCCTTTGAAATCCTCGCCCAACCACTAGTGCTGTAGTCAGGTTTCATGGCTGCACCCTAGTTACTACCTTTACCCGCTCCTGCCCATAGGGCGGCAGCCAACAGCTCTCAATTACTAACGCGGGTGCAATGCGGGACCGCAAAACCTTCTCGTTTAATTCCTCTTCTTCTCCTACTATCCATTTTCTTTCCGGTGGAGGAGTTTTTATTGGGTATACCATCGGGGCTGGGGTTAGTGATTAAATCATTTTCTCCTCCACTCGAAAAAAGGACCCTAACGGCGTCTCATGCATTTAATCTAGCATTAGGGAGCCCGTCCATGCTTGAGCCCATCGTCATCCAGATCCGATCGCCCTTCAGATCTCTCCCCTCATCCTTGCCTACAAAGGTCACGATAGAAGTACAAGGAGCCAGAGAGCCTGCGTGCGGTCCTCTACCTCGGTTTTGGAGGGTCCTCGGAGGTTCGTCAGTACCTTTTACATTTACCTACCTCTTTCCTACTAGGGGTTGGTAGTAGAGAAAATAAAAGGTTCTTCCAAAAAGCACAAACACTGATTCTTACCCTTCAACTGGTTCCGAATTTGGCAATGACATTAAATTATTCACAGAGCAGGAACATAAAAGTATGTCCTGTTCTGCAGGACATACTTTCCTTATGGACTGTTGAGTTCCCAAGTTCTCTGGCTGATATTACGTTGTAGCACAAGATAAGGCAGTTTCTGTAATCTCGCCTTTTTGAAAGAGCTCAAGAGGTTTAATACATTCACGGCTGCTGGAAAACCCTGTTAAATAAGCGGTGAAAGGAGGCAGATTTGAAATTGCCCTAGGGAAGGCAACCCGTTGACTTTGATCACCGTATTCATTACAGGAGGTTTTACCGCTGCTCATCTTTGCTCAGTGTCTTCCAATATCCCATCATTACCTCCAAGACACACAGAGCATAGAAAATCAGAACATAGCTATCCAATTTCGCAGACGTTTAGCGGCATTTAGTTTGTGCCTTGTTTGAGCGAAGCTCGCATCTGATATTCCATTGAATGTGCGTTATGTATGCTTTCTAACACAAACGCCTGTTATATTGCAGGGAAGTGGCGGCACTTTAAAGCCGCTGGGGTCGGTGGTAGTTTGCATCTTAATTGAGCAGGCGGGAGGTGGTAGAACCAACCGGACGGATTCTTTATGTAGCTTTATAACGTAATTACAGCATTTGGAGTGGCCCCTAGGCTTGCCAACTTGGTGAAACAATTTGCAGTGCTATCCTCAAGAGGGCAAAGAGAGAATTTCGCTAATTCCAAGACTTTCCACAGCTCTACTTGAATGTCATCAAAGCTGTTGTAAACACCACAGATGGATTACCATATCTTTATTAAAACAAAAACAAATCGTATTACAACATGACAAAAATTGCATTCACGCGACCTTCTCAGCTCACTCCTCTACAAGGTATTCTTCCTAAAACTATTCCTCTATCTCTTCTTTAATACAAATAAACCTTCATTACTTATTTAAACATTCTGTGGTAGGTTTAAAAAGAATAACTAAGTTAAGGCGACAGTCAAACTTTTTCAAAGTCGGTCGCAATGTGATAGCTTTAAAATTCTGTTCTCTTTGCAAACAAAATAAAATATGAAGGATATGCTTTTGAGAAAAGCATAAATTATACAAAAATTCAAACTAAATAAAATATCTCAGAAACGGTTAACGCCACAAAAATGTTTACATAATTTGTGCCCTTTAACAATATCTACTTTTTTGTGTATAATATTTAATTTCCATCTCTAACATTTCACTAATTATAAAAAATATCCAGAATAAAGAGGACTTCATAGCTTATTCCCAGAAAATTCAAGGCATACATCTTATTTGTTATGGGTTAATGCAATTTAACTCAAAATCACTGTCATTTTAAGAAAATAAAAAATTCGAAACTTGTTCCAGTTTGGAGTTGGTAGATTTTCTTTTAAAATCCTCATGTTACAACTTTGTAAGGTCCTCAACTTAAGTACCAAATTTCGTATTCAACCTATCCTTCGTTTTTAAGTTATGCAGTTCACACACTCACACAAGGACCTTGTAAAAATGAAAAAAATCAGGTAGTGTACAAAAAAAATTGAGTACTAAGTGCATATAAACTAATTTTGTAAGCACCATAAATGAAAAGGTTATTAAATCGGTGTAATTTTCAAAACATTATAAAACTAATAAAATGAAATAATTTGAAAACCGCAACAACACATAAAACATAATGCCATTTGTTCTTTCTGTGTAGGAAAACGGAACTTTATGTCCAATCATTTGGCTGCAAGATTTTTTTTAAAGTAAAGGCAAATAGTTTTTTTCCCCTCTGTTAGCAACGCTAGTTTGGTGACGCTGTTATTACTTACTACGTATAGTAAGTAGGGGAAGTATTACATTCGAGACCCAGATTTCATCGGAAATACATGTTCTGAGTTGCCCTGAATTCAAATAAAGCATTTTTGGAAACATGTCCGTGTGTGTCTGTCTGTGTCGACCTCTGTGATGTAGAGGTTACCATCCTAGATTCCAGAATCCGAGGTCACGGGTTCAAACCCGGTGGTAGGCAACGTATTTTTTTTTCGGGCGTAAAAATCCTAGAAATGATACTTTAGGAAGGTAAGTAAAGCCAGTGGTGCCTTGTCGTAGATTTACGGCACGTAAAAGGACCTCAAGGCCGATAAAGTGCAAAATTTCCGGTTTTTCACGCCCAATATAGAATTGGACGCTAAGAACCTGAGCATTTCATAAATAAAACTCAATTTATTACTTAATTTTGAAGACTTAGAAGCTAGTAACAGTGATGTGTCATAATTTAAAATAAAGAGAGTTAAAGGTTGTTACACTACATCACTTATATGTTCTTACTTGAACGCGTTTCGGGAGACGCTTTGCTCCCATCGTCAGCATGTTTTCAACTGATTTTGCCGGTTATTGTCTGGGGAATGTGTGTTCTCTGGTGCTGGGCTGATGAACCTCCAAAGGCTGCTGGGCGGCGGCAGTTCGAAATTCATTAGGTGATTCCTGTTTTTGACGTTATGTATTTTTTCCCATGGCAAAACGTTGTGTGGAGTGACGAATCACGGTACACAATGTGGCTATCCGATGGCAGGGTGTGGGTATGGCGAATGGCCGGTGAACGTCATCTGCCAGCGTGTGTAGTGCCAACAGTGAAATTCGGAGGTGGTGGTGTTATGGTGTGGTCATGTTTTACCTGTAGGGTGCTTGCACCCCTTGTTGTTTTGCGTGGCACGATCACAGCGCAGACCTACATTGATATTTTAAGCACCTTCTTGCAATTCGGGGATGGCGATTGCATCTTTCAACACGATCGAGCACCTGTCCATACTGCGCGGGCTGTGGCGGAGTGGTTACACGACAATAATATCCCTGTAATGGATTGGCCTGACGTGAAACCTATAGAACACCTTTTGGGATGTTTTGGAACGCCGTCTTCGTGCCAGGCCTCAACGACCTACATCCATACCTCTCCTCAGTTCCGCAGTTCGCGAAGGATGGCCTACCATTCTCGAAGAAACCTTCCAGCACCTGATTGAAAGTATGCCTGCAAGAGTGAACGCTACCATCAAGGCTAAGGGTAGGTCAACACCATATTGACTTCCAGCATTATCGATGGAGAGCGCCACGAAATTGTACGTCATTTTCAGCCAGGTGTCCGGATACTTTTGATCACGTAGTGTGCATCTTGAATTTTCTGGGAATGTTCATAAAAGTCCTATTCATTCTGAATGACTTTCGCATAACTGGTAAACCGTAAGACAGGCAAAATTATAAGCTTTTACTACACAAGGAATCAGATCTCGTTAAAACACGCAATTTATGTTATATACCTTTTTTTTGAGTGGGCGAACCATTTCCGAGATATTCGTTGTTATTTGTTTGAATTTTCCAATAGTTGTACTTTTTCTCAAATGAGAATTGGTTATTCGTTTATTTTATGTCCTGGACATACAAAGAGAATGAAATGCTCCACATAGCAATCAGCTCTTAAAATATTTTACTGTCGCTTAAAGCCCACCTTGTACCTATAAGAAAATTAGCAGTTAGATCTGTAAATGTTTGTCTCGATTAACGTAAAGTAGATGAAGAATAAGCGTTTGTGAAAATAGTTTGTATAAGAGTAGACAAATTCACGCCAGTACAACACGTCAGATCTTTTTACATTAAGTAGTATTACTACTCAAGTATGTGATAAATTTATCGTGGGATTACTCTGTGATGCGTATTAACATAAAAGAATGCTTGAAATTACAATGAGTTAAAAATAAATGGAATAGACTTCTCCTTAAAAAATTATTTTCGCATTATTGAAGTTTTCCCAGAATCGTAATTTCCACATAGTATGTACCACATGTGACGTCTAATGGACGTGCAGTCGAATGTAGGGAATTACCCATATAATGAACAGCGTTTTGTGTTAGTAAGGATATACTAACCGACTCTGCTACGACCATCCTCGTTTCCCTACCTGGTTCTAGCACTCCATTTAAGGTTTGTCTTACTCTTCTCTTTTCCTTCGCTCCTGAGCCCGAAACTGACCTGTGTTCATAGGGTTAATGTTTGAGTGCTACATTTGACATCAAACAAATACGAGACGGGCTCATTCAGGGGCTGTTGCGAAGCACGCCTTCCTGCCACTCAGGTGAAATATCTCGGTACTCCTCCCCTTTCGTCGCACACCTAGGTATGACCTTTGCTCATAGCCTAATGTGTGCATGTCGAAATTGAATTCAAACCAGTATGAGATTGGCTTACCCAGGGTCGATGTGAACATAGACGATAAGAAGCTTCAGCCAACATTAAATGAAGAAAAACAATACAGGAGATCAGAAGCATTGGCAAGTGTCCGTGCATTCGACTGTACTTGCCATACGCGATTCTACACTGTTTGTGTTTGCGGTTTCAGTAGTTAACAGCTATTGCACTTTGAAATGAGGTGAAACTAGGTCACAGTGCGGCGTAGACATTCAACTACAAAGCCATTCTCATATTGGTATTACTGAGAAATGATCTTGCACAACTAAGTCGTAGATAGTTTATCACAATAATCTCACTAAAGATTTTATTTATCTAGAGAAAAACCTAAACTCGGGTGGGATTTAATTGTCTCTTGTTGATTGAGATAAACTTTAGCAGAAATTCTCTTATAGCATATTTCCTTGTAGGAACAGCGGGAATAAGGAAATTCAGTGGGGTTTTGGCGACTGTAAAATATTTTAAGAGCGGATCGCTTTGTAAATAAACAAACAAAACAAAAAAATACAAAACAAAAACAAATGACTACTTCCCAATTAAGAAGAGTATTTTAAAATTCTAACCAATAACGAGAAATATTCCGGAATTGGTTAACATTACAAAAATTCTGATGTGTTACACTCACATGACTTTCTCTACTCTTGTACAAACTATGTTTATAAAATCTTATTCTCCATCTATTTCTGGACTGGTGGTACCGTGCTAGCCTCTAGTTCCCAAGGTCGCGGGTTCAAACCCGGCGGAGGGCGATGGATTTTTTCGGGTGTAAAGATCGTTAGCACGGCTTCCTTCGGAAGGGAAGTAAAGCCGGTGGTCCCGTGTCGTAGATTTACGGCACGTAAAAGAACCTCAAGCCTGATAAAAAGGCCTCTGAGCAAAATTACAGGTGTTTCACGCCCAATATAGAATGGGACGCTAAGAACCATAGTAGTTAAAGAGCGTCCATAAATAAAAAATAAAAAAAAAAAAAAAACTCTCCATCTATTTCATATTAATAGAGATAAACATTTGCAGAAACGATCTTTTGACATGCAAAGAGAATCGCATTTTACACATAGCAACCAGTTCTAAAAATATTTGACTATCACTTAAGGCGTACTACGTTCCCCTTGTTTTGTATTTGCAAGCGCAATATTGAAATGCAGTAGCCATTAAGCATAAACATATCCATTAATAGCTGGTTGCTAGGTGCAGCCCAATTCTCTTTGCCACAGATTAATATTCTTTGCATATCCAAAACTAAAAAATGAATAACGAATTCCCATTTGAGAAAATTATTGAAAAATTTAAGGAAATAACAAGCAATATCTCGAAAATTATTCAGTCAAAGAAAGATGTATGCGACATAAATTGTGTATTTTAATGCGATCTACATTTTTTGTGTAGTAAAACTTCGTCTATCTCTTATGGTTTACCAGTACTGTAAAAGTCGTTCACAATAAACAATACTTTTGTAGACATTCCCAGAAAATTCAACATATACATTTCATTTGTCATGAAAATATCTTAAACATATGATATTTTAATCAAAATCGTTAGAACCATTTTTGAGAAAATTAAAATTTTCGAAAAATGTTCCATGTAAAGGGTAATCTGGGTTGGGGGGATTTTATTGAAAACCTTCGTGTCGCATCTGTGGAAAATACTGAACCTAAATACCAAGTTTGGTGTTTATGCAACTGTTCGTTTCTGAGTTATGCTGTTCACAGACACACACACAGACACACACACGGACATGTTTCAAAAAATGCTTTTTTTGGATTCAGGGGGTCTCAAAACATGTATTTCCGGTGAAATCTTGGTTTCGAATTTTTGGGTGGAATACAATACTTCCCCTACTTACTATACATAGTAGAGAAAGTAAAAAGAAGTATTAGGCATTAATTGTGAGCTTTAACGAGTTCCACAGTTTTTCTGTACTAAGCTTTCGTCTACCGTTTAGGGTTTACCAATTATACAAAAGTCGTTCAGAATGAAGAGGTCTCAGAGGCTATTCCCAGAAAATTCAATTTACAGAGTGAACCATTTACGTTTAGTCGGTAGAATATCTCCAAAACTAAGCGTTTCATAAATCCAGAATTCGTTGTGATTTACTACGTTGGTGTAAGCACAATTACAAAGTACTTTATACTAATTTTGTTTAGTTTTTTTATGAGGAGCGAGAAAACAATATGGAAGAGGTAAGTTCCCACTTAAAAAAATTATATTGGCCCTATAATAATCGTACAAAGTCCTCCAAGCAAAAACACGACTAATGACATTTATTTTCCCCCATAATATCACCCAACTTTTATTAATGACATTTCTTTTTACACCACTTAGTTTTGGAGATATTGTACAGTCTCAACCTAAATGGTCCAACCTGTATACATTTCATTTGGCATGAAAATATCCTAAACATAAGGTATTGCAATCAAAATTCTTAGTCACTTTTTTGAAAATAAAAATCTCCGAAAAGTATTCTATGTAAAGTGTAGTTCGGGGTGGGGAAATTTTTTTGAATATCTCGCATTCTTGGGAGGTACTGAATTTAAGATTTTGGTATTTATTGGACCTTTCGTTTTTGAGTTATGCTGTTCTCAGACATACACACACGGAAATTTTTAAAAATTCTGATGTTATACATTCACATAACTTTTTTTGCCCTCTATCTTTATTAGTGAGTACAAAAACTATTTTCAGTAAAGGTTATTTTTCTATCTAATACGTTTTAATCCAAATAAACCTTTACAGAAATGGCGCTACATTACATATTTTCGTTACAGATACGAAGGGAACAGCGCTATATACCGGGCTTAAATATCCATACATCACGAGAAACAACTGAAAATCGATAGAACTTTACAGGAATAAAAAGTATTGAGCACTTCGAACCTTTAATAAAGGATATTTCGGAAATGGCTGATGCTACAAAACAACTTATTTGAAAGACATTGTGTATTTTAAAGAGATCTACATTGTTTTGTAGTATGTTTTCATCTAATGGCTTAACATTTACCAGTTATATAAGATTATACAGAAATTCTTCGAAATGAAGTGGACTTCACAGGCTATTACCGCAAAATTTTATATATACTTTTTTGTCATGTAAATATCTTTAATATATGATACTTTAATAATATTCGTTGGAGACAATTTTTAGAAAATAAAACATTTCCAAACATCTTCTATGTAATGAGTATTCTGGGTTGGGGGATTTGCTTGAAAATCTTCGTGTCGCATACCAAGTATGGTACTTATCCGACTTTTAGCTTTTGAGTTATGCTATTCACCGACACACTGACGCACACATACACACACCCACACGGATATTTTTCTAAAAATATTTTTTTTTATTCAGGACACATCAAAACACGCATTTCCGTGAAATCTCGGTATCAAATTTTTGGGTGGAATGCAATACTTTCCCTACTTACTATGCGTAGTAGAGAAAGTAATTAAAAATAAATGCAATAACATATTAATTTACTTTCTAAAACACTAAACTTGGTTGATAACAAATTATTGTACCATTTCGTAATTATAAATATTCCAATATATGGCAGTAATGCACTATGATCATCTGTTCTCGTGTTACCAGTTGTACGAGGGCGGATCGAAAAGTAACGCACAATAACATTTTTACAAAATGGTTTAATAGTTAATACAAAAAAATCAGAATTGAACTTACACATTTTAACTACTTTTCAACATAGTCACAAAGCTTCTCAACACATTTCTCCCATCGTGATTCCAGTTTCAATGTGCTCTGTTCGTAGAAATTCATTTCCTTGGAGTATAGCCATCTGCGGACTGCTGATTTCACTTCCGCATCTGTCGCAAAGCGTTGGCCGGCCAGGAATTTCTTCATGAGACCAAACAGATGAAAGTCCGACGGTGCAAGGTCCGTACTGTATGGTGGCTGCTGGAGCACCTCCCAACCAAGTTTGGTGATTTTCTGATGAACAGCAGAAGCAACATTGTCATGAAGAATTCTGACATCGTGAGGATTCATGTTGTGGCGTTTGTCAATAAGGGCACGACGCAACTTCAGCAAGTTTTCATGTAGGCTGCAGCAATCACAGTGGTCCGTGTCAGCAAAGTCCACCAATACAACACCATGCATATCCCAGAACTCGTTACAAGAACTTTCCTAGCAGACTGAGTCCTTTTAATTTTTTCTTCACTGGGGAACCAGCATGTTTCCACACTATATAATCGACGCAACAGTTCTAGACACGTGAAAATCTTAATGAGAGCTATGATGCGAGTTGCTTACCAGATCAGGTGGTGACCGGTCACCTGCATGCTGCAGGAGTGCGTGGGACAGTCATCCTCAAATATCCACAACGGTTATGCACTGTGTTGCGCTGATAAACTTAGTTATATACAGTATATTAAAATCCACGCCGTAAAATGCGCTTAATATAAAAAACGCTGTCAATCTTGCCTCCAATTCTTCCACATCTAACAACCCTTCCTCTTCTGCGGAATCACTCACATTATTGCCGTCATCACTGCTGTCACTACTTTCTGCACCATTATCCTGGATGAGAATTATTTCTATTTGATTTTCTGCAATTCCGTATTTTTCGGAATAATGATTCTTAATTTATTCAGCATGTCGCCATACATTTTCCCATTCTGGCCTTCCAATTTCAGCAAATTGCTGGCGTTATAACTGCTCCACATATTTTAATTTGAAAGTGATATTTCCGCATGCCACCCATTTTATGATATCAGCCCAGATTAATTCGATTGGGTTTAGATCTGGGCGATACAATGACAGTCTAAGTACATTATGGCGATGTTGTATTACTATCTGGTCAAGTATGTATGACTTCTGAAGCTGTTTGTTGGATTTAATTAAGTTATATAGCTTTGTTTTACTCATGCTTTCATCTAAAGCTATATTATGTCTAAGTAACCAAGCTCTCATTTCTTCTTTCAAGGAAGTAGAGGTAGGTGGTTTGTGAATTTGAGTATTGACGCATTGTGAAGCATTATCGATGACCAGAACAGACCCAGCAGGCATATTAGGTATCAACATGGCGTTGATTCACTACATGTAATTTTCTGTATTCATTTCTTGATGAAAATCTCCTGTTGTTTGTTGCGACTTGTAAAAGAAGGGCATTTGGAACGAAGCCGATCTTTCCAACAGCACGAACGATAATAAGTATTTGCCCTTTGGCAACAGGTGCCTACAAACCTAATTCGCTATTGTCACTCCAACTTTTAGATGCTGCATGATTGCTGTGTATGTATGACTTATCTTCATACATTATAGTATTTTACTGAAATTTGTAGCACCACCTTGAAAATTGATGCTGATATAAGTAGACACTGATATAAGTACATATAAAATTATAGTCATTTGGAAAGGTAGAATCAGACTGAAAAATTCAATGCCATAGCCGGGATTTGAACCATGGCTCTTAGGCTTTCCGTACCGTTGCTCTAACCGACTAAGCTATCATGGCAACATTTACTTTTTATTTTTAATTTTTTTATTTTATTATTATTTTTGATTTTATTTACATATTTTGCTTTTCTGTTAGAACTCTTCTATTTGATTTCGGTTTCTTCCATTTGAACCCTAAATCTTTAATAATTTTTCTGAGATTTGTAGACCACCTTGAAAGTTTCTGCTGTCTTTCAGCTGGATGAGCAATCTGCTTATTGTTAGCACAGATTTTTCTTCCACATAGGAATTGTGAATCGTGCGCCGAATGACGCATTCGAAATCGTCTATTTCTGTAATACGTTTAGGGACCTTATGTTTCTTCCCAGGGGTGTCAAATGGTACTCTTTCATCCATATGTTTTTTTCTCTTATCTTTGAGAACTCTGGAAACGAAACTAGGTGAAACACTAGTTGCTTTGACTACTCTATCTTTCACTCTCTTAAGGCTTTTGTGGAACTCGGATATAATTTCTTCCTTCATCTCTGCTTCTTGCTTCATGAAGTCGATGGCATTTGCAATTATTTCCCTACTTTGACTATGTAACACCTTACCACTTAACTTTGAAAACATAGGAGCCATGGTTATAAATATAACAAATATAAAATAAGTACTATTTAGACTGCAGCTCTCTTTAAAGTTACAACCAGATGCAGACACTTTCTATGCAGACTGTATGTGTTACGCACTGTGAGTAAGCAAAGGTATTATATCGCTTTCGTTGATAAAGCTAAACATAAACCATTCCTAGGCTCGGCAGCTGGGTTGGCAATCAAGGTCACGATTCCAGAAGTTTTGCGCGAGTAATACTTACCTGCTTGGTTTCGGGCGTCTAGTGGTATGCCCACGACTCATCACCAGTGACGATTCCTTTCAGAAAGACATGCCCTTCTGCGATGTACCGCGTTAGGTGATCCAAGCTCGTCATCATTCACTGGCACTTGTGGTTGTCTGTCAGGATTTTAGTCACCCAACGAGCACAAACTTTACGAAATTTCAACGTGTCATGAACAATATCGTACACTGCACCATGGGAAATGTTGAACTGTTGCGATAAGGTTCGCAGCTGACACGCCGGTCGTTGAAACTTACCGCCTTAATGCCTCTGGCATTCTGCTGAGTTGCAGCTGTTACGGCCTCCCGGAGCGAGGCGAATCGCTAAGGTTCACATGACCCTCTAGGAAGAATGCACACCACCTGGAGACATTGCTACGGTCCATAAAATCATCCCCATACGCGCCACGCATGTCCTGTGAATATCTCTCGGTTTATGCCCTTTGGCCCACAAATATAGAACTACACCTCTCTGCTCTTCAAACGGCAGTATAATGCGCGCCATCTTTGTTTGCTTAGTTCACGGTTCTCTCATGAAGCAAAAATGCCCTCTGTAGCGAAAACTTCAATCTATATCTGTGTGAAATTGCTACATTAGCTGTAATACCAAGACAGAAAAAATTATTGTGCGTTGCTTTTCGATTCGCCCTCGTCTTCATTGAAGTCCATATGCGATTACTAGTCAAGAAGCCTTTGTAGATCCAGTCTCATTTTTACTTTCTCCACCACGTATATAGTAAGTAGAGAAGGTATTGTATACCACCAAAAATTCGATACCGAGATTTCACCGGAAATACATGTTTTAAGGCTTCCTGAATTCAAATAAAGCATTCTTGGTAACATGTCCGTGCGTGTGTGCGTTTGTGTCTGTAAAAAGTATAACTCAAAAACGAAAAGAGGCATAAATACCAAACTTGCTATTAAGTTCAGCATCTTCCAAGAATGTGAATAAGAGTTTTAAGAAAATCCCCCAACCCTAACTACTTTTTACGTGGAATGGTTTTCGTAAATTTTAATTTCCTAAAAAATGGCTATAACGATTTTTATCAAAATACTACATATTAAAGATATTCACACGAAAAATAAAATGTATACCTTGAATTTTCTGGAAATAGCCATGAAGTCCTCCCCATTCGGAAGGAATTTTATATAATCTTGTATAACTGGTGAACGTTAAGCGATAGACGAAGATATACTACACAAGTAAATTAGATCTGTTTAAAACACATAATTTAGTTCAAATAAGCTCTTTGTGGTATAAGCCGTTTCTGTCATAACAGTTATTGAAGGTTCGAATTGTTCATTTCTTGGCCAATCTCTTAAATTCCAGTCAATATTCAGTTGTTTCTCGCTATTGCATGGAAACAGTATGGAATTTTAAGGCCAGCTATAGTTTCCAGTTATTAAACATTTGACTATCGCTGTTCCCTTTGTGTCTATAACGAAATGTGTAATGTAGCTGTTTCTGCAAAGGTTTATTTGGATTAAAATGTAGTCGATAGAAAAATAATCTTGAGTAAGAATATTTCGTATACCAACTAATAAACGATATAGAGTACACAGTCATGTGAATGTATCACATCAGATATCCATTAAAACAGTTGCATTTTGTACGTGACTATCCAGAATATATCATATAAACACACATACGCAGACAT
This sequence comes from Deroplatys truncata, assembly GCA_030765065.1. Taxonomy (NCBI): domain Eukaryota; kingdom Metazoa; phylum Arthropoda; class Insecta; order Mantodea; family Mantidae; genus Deroplatys; species Deroplatys truncata. Next base: position 72,296,399 of record CM060984.1, read on the forward strand.
TACTGTCTGAAACGCGTTATTTCATATCGTTTTATTGGTCAAAAGTATTATGATATAGTAAGAGTGAAACAGTGGATTTAAATTGTCTATCACAAAGTTTTCCAGGTGATCAGTTCGTGATGAGAGGGTGACGTGAAATATGTATCGTTAAGCCAGAAGAGAGGCCCGTAAACACCATCAAACTTTCTTGATGCAGAAAAACGTATTACTGCTGTGAGAGTAAAATCAGGAAAGGAATAAAAGCTTGGAAAATTGGAATTCATTACTATTTTACGTACATTTGGTAAGAAAAACAAATGCGCTTAAAACTACAAACCTGTGTTCGTAATGATAGGGATTATTTTCTGCGGAAATGGTTTGTTAATCACTACATTAGGACAGAGGATTCGTTATTGGTTTACTAGTCTAGATAATGCGTCACATGCAAAATGTAGAAGTTGCAGTTTCCATAAAAATCCTATGTGTGCAAATGAAGACACGAAAGCCTAAAGCTAAGTGCCTTTCATAATACATGGGTGTGCAAAACCTAAGGACGAAAGTAATCTTTGCATGCTGTAATACTGCCAAGTAACATAGCTCGATGAAACTTGAATCATACATAGAAAGAACTGCTACGGTATGCTACAGTAGGTAACTAAACTAAATATGCAATGAGACGAACAGAAATGCCACGTTTATTCATAGACCATAAGCTACACTAAAGTCAATACGACATATGATGGCTCTCTAGATTTACAGAAACAGATACATGGTGCTTAAAAGGATGTGTGATCACCACAGACAGCAATGCATGCTCTGCATCGTGCTCCCATGCTGGCCACAAGCTTGGTAAGCAGTTCTTGTGGTAGGGCGTTCCATTCCTCCACCAGCGCTGTTGACAACTGTTGGATTGTCGTTGGTGCATGTGGATGTGCTGCATCTCCCCAAGGCATTCCACACGTGATCGATGGGATTTAAATCGGGGAAACGGGCAGATCAGTCCATTCGCCGAATATCCTCTCGTCCCAAGAGATCCTCCACCTCCGCCGTTCGATGCGGTCGCGCATTGTCATCCATAAAAATGAAGTCATGGCCCACTGCACCCCTGAAAAGACGCACATGGGGAAGGAGTACAGTATCACAATAACGTTGACCAGTGAGCGTACCGTGTTCAAAGATTCGGAGGTCGGTGCGCCCATGCAACATTATGCCTCCCCAAAGCATAACACCCGGACCACCAAAACGATCATCTTCAAGGATGTTCCTGGGTTCATTACGTGTTCCCACCTCTCGCCAGATGAGGGTACGTCGAGAATCACTATTTAGACTGAATCTGCTCTCATCCGAGAAGAGCACACGACGCCATTCCTCGTTAGTCCAATTTTGATGCTCTTGTGACCATCGCAAACGGTGCCGCCGATGTGTGAATGTCAATGGAACACAACGTACTAGCCGTCGGGCAAAGGGACCATCTCTGTATAGTCGCCGTGCCATTGTGTATCGTGAGAATGCGTGCCTAGCTGTCCTGTTAAATGTGGTTGCAATTGCACCCGCTGTTTGTCATGGATCCCTTCTTGCCTGTTGCTGCTGCTGTAGTTGAGCGTGGTCGACCACCACCTGTCTTTGGGACAGCAGTGCCTGTGGTTGGGAAGGTTCCCCCTGCACATGAAAGAATGCTGTGAGCAGTTCCAAACTCCTGAGCAGCACTCGTCACACTTCGCTCTTCTTCCAGTTTTCCGATGATTCTTCCGCGTGTGAGGTCATCCATGTCTACGGGCCATGTTGCAATGCACCATTACAGCTCGCTAATTGCCACTCACCGTCTTGTCCTGTTTCATCAACTGCCCCGTGTTGCGGGACCAGACCCATTTGGCACAATAGGCTCGCTACACTCACGCCATGTGACGTCCAGCTTTCTGTGTACGTGTGAGAGATCTTTTGAAACATGCCCCCGCACCTTTATCTACTTCCACCAAGTAGTTCATTCGTTATGTTACTTTACCCATCTCGGCCTTGGTTTTGCACACCAGTATATTTTGCCAATAATTCACCTCGACGTTTCATTTTGCATGAAATATGGGTTATTATGTACGTAACTTGAACTATCATTGTATCAGATGTGTATAGATACTGTTCAGCATTCGGATTAAATATCTGTGTAGATACATCTGACCGAGAGGTCAAGGCAGGACTCTTAAATGGGAAGTCCTCGGTTCAAAACTTCCCAGACTATCCTCCCTGACTAAGGTTTTCTTAGGTTTTCCCCAGTCCTCTAACTGGCAAATATAGGGGAGATACCCTACACTTAGCATTTCATATCACATATGATAGTACTCGCTGCCTGTAGAGCCTTATGCAGTAAGAACGGGCGTTAAACTCTACAAAATATACCTTAAGTGTTACATTCACCTGATTTTTCTAACCCTCTGTCGCTTACTAAAGGGTATACAAATTATTTTTACGTACCATTTTCCTATTTACTTAAATTTAATCGAGCTTAACCTTTCCAAAAATAAATACTTTACACATTTCGTTATAGGTACAAAGGGAACAGCTATAGTCAGATGTTTTAGAACTGGACGCTCTATGCCGACCTCAAAATTCCATAAGCTTCAATTGATATCGCGAGAAACAACTGACAATCGACAGGACTTTAAAGGATTTGCTAAGTATTGAACAATTGGAACCATTAATATCGTTTATCTCGGATGTGGCTGATGCCTCAAAAAAGTTATTTTAAAAATCGTTTTAAAGAGATCTACAGTTTGATTACCCTCAAATAAAAAGGACATCACAGGCTATTTCAGAAATTTGAAAATATACTATATTTTATGTTTAATATAAATATCTTTAATACACGGTATTTTAATCAAAATTGTTTAATCCATTACTTAGAAAATAAAAAATTCCGAAAAATGTTTCATGTAAGGGTAGTAAGTGTGGAAGATTTTCCTGAAAATCTTCCTGTCTCATCTCCGGAAAATATTGAGCTTAATACCAAGTTTGATGTTTACTCAACTCTTCGTTTTTGAGTTGTGCTGATTAGACGCACACACAGATTTTTTTCTAAAAATTCCTGTTTTTGCGTTTAGGGGATTTAGGGGACCTCAAAGCATTTATTTCCAGTGAAATCTCAATATGGAATTTTTTCTGGGATGCGATAATTCCCCTACTTATTATACGTAACAGAGAAAGTAAAAAAGGTAACATTTGAAGCGTAGAAACTTTATAGCTACTCGTTCCTCTGAGGGCAGTGTTTACCTCATTAATACAACAGCTGACTTGTTACGGTTCGTAAGCATGTGCTTCGGTGGTGCTATGTTGCCAATTGTTGCATGAAAATTATGGATCTCTAGGACATGCATCAGGATTGACTAAAAGATTACGAATACATTTTGTTTATCTTGTAGTGATTAAATTATAGATGATCCCTCATAAGATATGTCTGTTTGTAAGTAAAACTTTATTTCAAATGTGTTGTTACAGGAAATTATTCTAATCTTCAAAGTAAAGACCATTGAATGCTATACTCCTTAGCCAACTTTCAGCGATGTTTGCTTTCTCGCAACGGTACAAGTTTCTGGTTTTTGATGCGAAGAATTCGTTGATACCCATTTCAACTGCTTCAAGTTTTCAAAATTTCTTCCATGTAGCAAGTGGGCCATGGATCTAAACAGATGGCATTCTTTTGGCACAAGATCAGGACTGTATGCTGGATGTGATAGCGGTTCGGTTCCTCCCAATTCCTGAATTTTGTCCATTGTGCTTTGAGTTGTATGACGTCTTGTATTGCCCTGCTGCAAGAGAACTCTGTTTCTATTAACTAGTGCCAGGTACCTCTGCCTCAAAACTGGAGTTGCTGAGAATAAGACCCGCATAGACTACACGTCCATGTGGAACAAATTTCTAGTGAATCACATCAAAATTACATAGACACACACAATTTTGGGGCCGGACCGATTCATTTTTACACAGTTTGTAGGCTGACGGATATCAAGTCACTGTTTCCAGATGTCAGGGTTGCGGAAGTACACCCATTTTTCATCACACGTGACAACTCTCTTAATAAATTTATCATCCCAGGGATTACTCATAAGCTGACAACGATATCCAGTCTACGTTGAGCTTGATGAGATGTCAATTTGAGGCAGTATTTTTAACACTTAAATGATTTCAGTCAAATTATATAATACAGGGTTATTCTAAATTAGTTACCTGAAAGTATGAATGAATTATTTCGAAACTGTTGACGGAAATTTATTCCGATGCTCATCAAACCTTATGTCATGTCATAAAGTTTTAAACATGGTCGGCAGACATCGCTACATGAATTCGCTCGCTCGTCTGGTGGGGAAAATGTGAAGCACTCGCAACACCTGTAGCCTACTAAGCAGTCGCCATGGAGTCTTACAGCGGTGCGGAGCGCGCGCAGTGTTGTCTGTGGTTTCATGAAACTAAATCGCAAATTACCACACAAAGACATTTTCGTACAAAGTATCAAAACATGGTATGATCGATTTGTAGAAACAGGTTGTGTGGGACACCGAGAGAAAGGACAGGGACGCTCTCCTGTAGCAGGCCACGTTGTGGAAGCCGTGAGAAGAACTTATGCACGAAGTCCAAAGAAGTCTACAACTAGAGCAAGTTTGGAGCTGACCATTCCACAATCTACGGTACGGAGAATTTTACGACGACGACTGCAGTGTAAGGGGTACAAGTTGCAACTGGTTCAGGCATTGAGTGCTAATGACAAGCTTAAACGTTATGAGTTCTGTGCGGACATGCTGAACAGGATGGAAGAAGACGATAGTTTTCTTAATAAGATTGTGTTCAGTGACGAGGCAACTTTTCGGCTTAGTGGTACAGTTAATCGCCACAACGTAAGGATATGAGGTACACAGAAACCGACAGAATTCCTGGAACATACACGTGACTCACAAAAACTGAATGTCTTTTGTGCGGTAAGTTCGTGAAAGTGTATGGACCATTCTTTTTTATAAGAAGACTGTGACTGGCATCACATATCTAGATATGTTACAAAAACTACCTGATGCCAGAGCAGCAAGACGATATAAGAGATAATTTGATTTTTCAACAAGATGGAGCACCTCCTCATTACCATCATGAGGTCACTACGTACCTATTCCACACCACTCCCGCTTGGATTGGACGTACGGGAACATAGCTTGGCCTCCACGATCTCCCGATTTAACACCGCTGGATTTTAGTCTGTGGGGTTACATTAAAGATAACGTGTACTACCCTCCACTCCGACCAATCTCGATGACCTTCGTCAACGAATTAACCTAGCGGTAGCTCGGGTAGATGCGGACATGATCACGCGTATCTGGGATGAACTGTCGTGCAGGTGGGATATCTGCCGAGTGACAAAAGGGAGTCACATTGAACATTTGTAAACATTGCAAATAAAACTAAATGTTAATGTCAATGTATGTAATGGAAATGACAAAAGGGAGTCACATTGAACATTTGTAAACATTGCAAATAAAACTAAATGTTAATGTCAATGTTTGTAATGGAAATGGAAATAATCTACGTTAGATAACTATGTATAATTTAGCTTTATTATCAGGTAACTAATTTAGAATAACCCTGTATATAAGCTCAATAACAGCTCACCTTAAAGCAATATGTGTATATAACCATATATAAAAAGTGTATATTTAAGTCATTGTATATGCTTATATTATTGCATACATGTAATAATGTTATGTGAATGTAGTACATAATTTCATAATGTAGGAGCTGTGAGAATAATAGGTTAAAAGCTGCTAACAATGAGGTAACAATGAGGTAACCTTGAGGCAATAAAGAATCCGAATGTTTAATAATACTACTCGTGATTCTTGGAGTAACAATAATGTAATTTTTGTGACAGTTTATAAAATAGCCAATCAACAACCAGAAAAAGCTTTAGTTACATAAAAGTATTCTATTGGATTAGGAATAGCCAATCAGAGACTTAAAATACAGAAGTTTACAAATTTAGGCGGTAGAAAACAAGTCAGTAGCTTGTAGACAGTGCTCATAACTGGACGCGTTGGTTGAAGCCAATGTTCCTGACGCGAGATGTGTCCTCGAGAAACTTAATATGTATTTTGTGTGAGATAAAAATAGTTTACTTGTTAAAAACTGCAAGTAATTAACAAAAGAATCTCACAGCTCTCTATATCAGTAAGTGTTATTAAAATGGTGTCAAGAAGTAATATAAAGGAGTGAATTAAGAATTATAATCTGTGTAAGCCTACATTTTTCAGCCGCATCACGCCCTTTTAAGAAATTCATGTCTCCAACAATAATACTGATGCAGCCGAGGCAAACATATATATATATAATATTTAAAGAAACAGTCAAATTACAAATTTAATATTTTTAAACATTTTTGGGGCAAAGACCATCGGAAAGAACACTACCGAAGGCTACCGGAAACGCTTTACCATAAGTGCGGTTGCAACTACTTCAAGTTCGGCTCCCCAACAGTTGAACTATAATACAACTCCTTCAATACAATCTACTTCAAATCAATGCCCAAATCGTGGTGCAAATAACGTAAAGATGCTATCTACTTCAAATTCATGTGGCCAAAAATTTACAATCTCTGAACAAATTTTAAGTGTCTTAATATGTCGATGTATGGTATCTTTAGAAGCACCAAGATCTGACAACCTCTGAGTGCTTGTCTGTGGATTTTCTTCCAAAACCCTGCGTGTATTCTCAATGTTCTATAACTTGGGTTTTCCGGAACGTTTGAGGCAGTATTTTTAACACTTAAATGATGTCAGTTTAATTATATAATATAAAATATAATAACAGCCCGCGTTAAAGCAATATGTGTATAATATAAAGTATATATAATAGTCATTGTATTATGTTTTTATTATTATGTACATGTATAATAATGTTATGTGAATATATTGCGTACTTTAACAATGTAGGAGCTGTGAGAATAGAAGCAAGCTGCCTTCTGTAGCAAACAGAGTTACAAAGTAAAAGCCGAAAGTTGCTAACAATGAGGAAATTTGAGGCAACAATAAATTAGAGAGTTTAAAAAGGCTACTAATAATTCTTGGAACAATAATAATGTAATATATAAAACAGTTTATAAATAGCCAATCAACAACTAGAAAACATGAAAGTCAAATAAAACTATTCCATTTGATTAGGATTAGCCAAACAGAAACTTGAAATAGAGAAAATATACAAATTCAGACGATAAACACTACAAGGAAACGTAACCAAGCAGTCCAGTTTAGATTCGGTACGGTACAGGTTCAGTGTGGAGAGAATACTATAAAGTTTACGTGTTTAAAGGTGCAACTAACAATAATCTCACAGCTCTAGGAGGATACATCAGTGAGGTGTTATTTAATCGTGTGAAGGATTAATAAACAAAGTACAATACAATTATAATTTGTGTAAGCTTTCATTCTTTAGCCGTATCAGTCCTGCTAAGGGATACGTGCTATAAAAAATACTACTGACGCAGCCGAGGCATACATACGAGGGCTGATCAACAAAGACTGAGACTGATTTTTTTCCTGTAGCTTCCGTAATAGTTTCGTATTTGTAACATAAACATTTGAAAAGAGCGGGTTTTTATGTATAATGTTGGTAGGCGGCAGCACTCTCGTATTGGTAGGTTGGTAGTAATGCTCTATTTTGTAGAGCCTACGTGCATTTCGCATACCAGACAATGGAGGTGATGCATTTTTTAAATCTATTATCACCGGTGATGAGTCATCGCTGCATCATTATGATCCTGAAGGAAAACAAGCCAGCACGGTGTGGGAATCGCCAGGTTCTCCAACACCAAAAAAGGCAAAAGTTGCTCCATCTGCAGGGAAAGTGTTGGCGATCACATTTTTTGACTGTAATGGAAGATTTACCAGCATGCAGGTCTCCCTCACACTACTGTTACAGCACCATACTACACGTCAGTATTGGCTACACCGAGGAAGCACATTGCAAAGAAACGACCAGAGCTTTCTTGGACTGGGTGGCGACTTCATCATGACAATGCACGGCCTAACGTCGCAAATAAATTCATGCAGTTTCTGGCTCGATTCAACATTATCTGTGTACCACATCCACCTTATAGCCCCGATCTTGCACCCTGTGAGTTTTTTTTATTCCCATCACTAAAGGCAAAGCTTAGGGGTATTCGATTTGATAACTCTGAAGCAGTGCTCAAGAAAAGTGAGGCGATTCTCAAGGACCTGACAAAGAATGGTCTGCAGCACGTGTTCAAGGACTGGCAGAGACGATATAGAAAGTGCATTGATGTAGGAGGGGACTACTTTGAAAAAGATCGTGTAAACATTGAATTGGAGTAATCAACATCTGTGAGAAAAAAAATCAGTCTCAGTCTTTGTTGATCAGCCCTGGTATATAATATTTAAATAAACATTAAAATAAAAAGTTGATTTCTAAACTTGGGGCGAAGGCCACCGGAAAGTTTGTACCGGACGTGGGGCAAACACTCCTAGAAACAATCTCCCGCAAAATTGGCATCCATTACGTGTGTAGTCTAAAGCAGCCACAAGTTTGGCTCTCCATACGTGGGGCATCAACCCTCTCAAATTTAGCTCCCACAAAGGGTGGCTGTAATAATAACTTCACGTTGTAAACCTTTATATGTTTTGGTCTGCATTATTGGAATGTTGGAGCCATCGTTGAGCTTCTCGCTCATTAACGACATATTCACCTTCGACTTCATCTGTTCTTTAAGTCCCGGTAGCAGATTTATAATCTTGTTTCCAGTAGTGCTTCAGAAGGACTCTAAACTCAAACACTGTTGCCCACATTTTAAAATCTTTTATTGCCAACTGTTGGCTGTCAACAATATGGAACAATAACCATAGCACTAAACTATTGACAAAAATCTGTGTTACACTCACATGACTTTCTCTACCCTTGTACAAACTTTTTTTTACAAACTCTTATTCTCCATCTATTTCATATTAATAGGGATAAACATTTGCAGAAACGATCTTTTGACATGCAAAGAGAATTACATTTTACACATAGCGACCAGTTCTAAAAATATTTGACTATCGCTTAAGGCGTACTATGTTCCCCTTATTTTGTAATTGCAAGGGCAATATAGAAAAACAGTAGCCTTTAAGCATATACATATCTCTTAATAGCTGGTTGCTAGGTGCAGCACCATTCTCTTTGCCACAAATTAATACTCTTTGCATATCCAAGACAAACAAATGAATAACGAATTCCCATTTGAGAAAATTATTGAAAAATTTAAGGGAATAACAAGCAATATCTCGAAATTGGTTCACTCAACAAAAACATATATATGACATAAAATGTGTATTTTAACGCGATCTACATTTTTTGTCTAGTAAAATTTTGTCTATCTCTTATGATTTACCAGTTATGCAAGGAAGTCGTTCACAATGAAGAATACTTTTGGAGACATTCCCAGAAAATTCAAGATATACACTTTATTTGTCATGAAAATATCTTAAACATATAATATTTTAATCAAAATCGTTTGACCCATTTTTGAGAAAATTAAAATTTTCAAAAAATGTTCCATGTAAAGGATAATCTGGGGTGGGGGATTTTCTTGAAAATCTTCGTGTCGCATCTCTGGAAGATACGGAACCTAAATACCAAGTTTGGTGTTTATTCGACTGTTCGTTTCTGAGTTATGCTGTTCACAGACACACACACACACATACACAGACACACACACGGACGTGTTTCCAAAAATGCTTTTTTTGGATTCAGGGGGTCTCAAAACATGTATTTCCGGTGAAATCTTGGTATCGAATTTTTGGGTGGAATACAATACTTCCCCTCCTTACTATACGTAGTGGAGAAAGTAAATATAAAGCATATATACGTACGATGTAAACTCTATAAACTATAAATAGTTTACATGTGAATATCCACTTCAATCCCATATGTATTTCATAAAGTTACTTTGAGTAACTCCCAATAAGTTTAGGTATATAAGATTTTTAAAATAAATATAATTTTCTTCCTTGTTAATCATTGATCAATGTGTTTCAATGCACAGCCGCATTATGAATTTACTGTAAGTATAATTAAAGTTCCCTCTTTATTTTCCAAAATTACAGAAATTAATGCTGAGGTAACTATTGTTTCACCTTTGGTAAATGTAAACATTACCTGCATTTTCTCATAGTTTATATTGCCTTAATTGTACACATAAATTATTCCCTTTGGTAGTTAGTGAAATAATATTGAGATTTGATATTTGTTATTAAATTAATTAAAGCAATGTCACCACTAAGATACTTGCTATTACAAAACGACTCCTATATTACGTTCACTTCATTTTCTGTAACCACTATAGTTTATTTTTGTTTCAATTCCACAAAAAATTCTTACAAAGCTTATTTTTTATCTGCTTCATGTTAATTGAGATAAGCTTTTGCATAAATAGTTTCATTTCTCATTTCGATGCAGTTAGAAGTGGAATACACGAAACCGAAGCGATAGTCAAATATTTAAAAGCGCGCTTTGTTCTGGCTTTGGATATCATACTCCTTCATGACATCGCGAGAAACAACTGAATGTGACAGCACTTAAATACTTACAAAGTATTTAAAAATGTAGAACAATAATGACAGATATCTCCGAAATGGCTGATGGCACAAAAAAGGCATTGTTTCATCTCTGTTTGTTTTACGTCGCTTTAACTACGTGGTCATATCGCAACGGATCCGTTAGGAGATACCACGTAGCTCGGTGTGTGGCGAAGCACCCAGGTCTCATTCCTGTATCGTACTATACCATACCGTACCATCTTGCTTTGTCTTGCTTAGTGCAGCATTGGAGCTACAAAATGAAATAAAACCTAGGTGGGGTAAGGAAACATATATTTTGGAATTAGGTATAAAACAGAGGACGGGAATAGCATGACTTAGGTTGGGAGGGTGGAAAGTTCGCAAGATTGCTGATGATGATGTCAGGAAGGTTTGCCCATTATGCGGGGAACAAGAACACTGGACGCATATTTTGGCAGCATGCGTGCAGACGGAGAGTATTAGGATAAAAATACTACCGGAAGTATTTTGGCTTCCAACAGACGGAGGACAGCATGCTGGAACTTGATTGTAAACAGCCAAAACTGGCCAAGCTTGGGCACATACTTAATGGAAGTACGTGTACTAAGACATAAGGTGTTTATGTAAATTTGCTTTAAATATATGTGGTGTTTGAGGACTTGTGTTTGTGTTTGCGTGTGTGATGCGGAGTGTTTTTCAATTTTATATGTATGTATATAACGTGGTGATTATAAACATAGTTGTGTTCTGGTCGATTCTGCAAGTCACGTTTACAGACCAGGTATTTTTCTAGAGAGCATGTACGGTCTTATGACTCATGCGACTGTGTTATTCAGTTAATTAATACTAAATACTTATAAATACCACCACTACTACTACTACTACTACTACTACTACTACTACTACTACTACTACTACAATTATTAATTTTACATGTGCCGGGCAGATGACAGCTTCGACACGTGTCTCAGGGACCTTTTCTTTTTCGGGTGATCGGAGGGGACTCGGTGCTGTTCTAGTGAGGGTATTGAACCTATGCTCCAAATAAGGGCGCCCCCGGGGATGCAGGAAGTAGTGAGTTAGACACCTGGCTTCCGGAACGTGAATTGACGGTACAGCAATGACAGGGTCTCCAGATTGAGACGCCCCGACAGTCGGTCCTTACACAGAGTGTCCAAAACCCCATTCCGGAAGGGCGGTCCGTTTACACCAGCAACCAGGGGAAAGCCAAGGGACAGAGAAGATTCCACCCAGAGCAACGCCGCATCGAAAAACCATCGCCGGCACTTCCAACCCTTAAACAGATCTAACGGGGTGAAGGGTGAATGAAAAGATGAATGGAGGACAGGAAATTCGGGGGCTGAAAGAAATCACTCCGGCATTCGCCTGACGACCCGGAAAACCCCCGAAAAAACATGTCTCCATGTCGCCGAGAATCGAACCCAAGACTTCACATATGCGAGTTGCACCCGTTACCGCGGCGCGACCTGCTCGCTTCCCAGAGACCTTAGCGCTAGGCAGCAGTATCTCTCGTACCTTATTCCAATATCTATGGATATATTCATTATCTATGGATATTAATATTTTCACTTTCACTATTGTTTTAGACTTAAAGTGGAACTTTGAATCGTGATATTAAATATCCAATCGATATTTACCTTGACAACCTTGGCAACACGGAAAAAATCTAATGTGTTACATTCGCATAACTTTCTCTACCCTCTATTGTTTATTAATGGGTATAATAATCATTGTTACCAAAGTTTGTTTTTCTGTCTACTTCATTATAAGCCAAACAAACCTTTTCAGAAATAGTTGCATTATACATTTTGTTAAGATACAAAAATAACAGTGATAGTAAAATGTTTAAGAACTGGAAGCTATACACTGGCCTTAAAATTCCATACTCCTTCCCATGCAATCGTCAGATACAAATGAAAATAAATGGGACAAGAGTGACAAATTATGGAAAAAATTGAACCATCAATAACGAATATCTCGGAAATAGCTGATGTAACAAAAAAATTATTCGATATAAATTGTGTGTTTTAAAGAGATCTACAGTTTTTGTATAATACGTTTTCACGTATCACTTAACCTTACCAGTTAGTATGCAAGATGATATCGCAGACTTCACAGGCTATTCCCAAAAAATTCAAAATATACGTTTTCTTTTTCCTGTAAATGTCTTTAACATATGGTATTTTAATCAAAATCGTTTGAGTCATTTTTAGAAAATCAAAGAATTCGAATAATGCTCCATGAAAAGTGTAGTCTTGGGCGGGGCATTTTCTTGAAAACCTTCATGTCACATCTCTGGAAGGTACTGAACCTAAGTACTCGGTGTTTGACATTTACCCGACATTTCATTTTTGAATTATGCTGTTTACGATCAAACACAGACAGACACAAACATACGGACCTTTGAAAATGCTTTTTTCCGATACACTGGTCTTCAAAGCAGGTATTTCCGGTGAAATCTCGGCATCGAATTTTTAGACGGAATACAATAACTTCTCTACCTACTATGAACGTGGTAGAGGAAATAAAAAAAAGAAAGGTTACATTTGTCGAAAAACGGGATTTGAACACATGATCTCAAAAAATGTATTTAAAATAAATCGTGTGTTTTAAAGAGATCTGCATCTTTTGTGTAACAACCTTTGTCTACCTTCTACACAAAAGTCATTCAGAATGAACAACCTTATTTTATTTCTCGTGCATATATCTTAAACATATGGTATTTTAAACAATTTTTGCGACCAAAAATAATGAGAAAATTTCTATATAAAGTGTAATAAGGGGTGGGGGAAAATATTCTTGAGTAATTGCTTAGTTCGTTCATTAACTGTTTATTTATTACTTGCATATTAATTGTTTTTGTTTAATATTATTATATTATTTTATTATCTTACTATTACATTATACATGTAATAGGTAAGATTGAGTTTTACATTATTACGTCATAAATTATTTATACAGCCCTCTAGTGTCCACGGAGAGTACTTTTCTTTGAGCAAGCATTCACGCCAGTTCTGTCCAGCACCGCCATTCGCCATGAAACCTGGAAGCACACACGAAAAATGAGAAAGAAACGGAATGAAAGAGAAATAATGGAAAGGAAATCGTGGTAGATGAAAAACCACCTACCGACTAAGGAGAGCCACAAATACCCAAATTCAATGTAGGTGGTCTACGGGAATCGAACCCTGGACCTCCCGAATGCGAGCCTCACACGTTAATGCGGAGCCATTTTACTCCGTATTTCCCCATCACAGTTAGATAAGTAGTAGAGAACGTAATTAAACAGAAAACTTATAGATGTTTAATTAAAGAATTTGTAATGTGGGACATATTAATGCATCAGTAAAGAAAGATATGATTTGAAAGCTACACTACATAATCAAAAGTATCCGGAAACCTGACTGAAAATGACGTACAAGATCGTGGCGCCCTCCATCGGTAATGCTGGAAGTCAATATGGTGTTGGGCCACACTTAGCCTTGATGACAGCGTTCACTCTCGCAGGCATACTTTCAACCAGGTGCTGGAAGGTTTCTTGGGTAATGGCAGTGCATTCTTCACGGAGTGCGGAGCTAAAGAGAGGTTTCGATGTAGGTCGGTGAGGCCTGGCACGAAGTCGGCGTTCCAAAACATCCCAAAGGTGTTCTATATATTCAAGTCAGGACTCTGTGCAGGCCAGTCCATTACAAGGATGTTATTTTCGTGTAACCACTCCGCCACAGCGCGTGCAGTATGAACAGGTGCTCGATCTGTTGAAAGATCCTCGAATTGCTCTTCAACAGTGGGAAGCAAGAAGGAGTTTAAAATATCAATGTAGGTCTGCGCTGTGATCGGCCACGCAAAATAACCAGGGATGCAAGCCCCCTCCAGGAAAAACACGACCACACCATAACACCACCACCTCCGAATTTCACTGTTGGCACTACACACGCTGGCAGATGACATTCGCCATACCCACACCCTGCCATCGGATCGCCACATTATGTACGTTAATTCGTCACTCTACACAACGTTTTGCCACTGTTCAATCGTGTAATGTTGACGCTCCTTACACCAAGCGAGAGGCGTCGTTTGGCATTTTCCTGCGCGATGTGTGACATGGCTTATAGGTCCCATTCTGCTGTTTCACGATGTCTGATGACTAATGAGGTCGCGGATAATGAGTACCAGGCAGTAGGTGGCAGCACAATGCACTTAAGATGAAAATGTATGTTTATGAGGGTGTCCGGATACGTTTGATCACATAGTGTAACATCTGGTCAAACTGTTTTAAGATAAAAATTAAAGAAAAAGTACCATTATTCCTATATCCTATTTTTACTTTTTTACTATACTAAGTAGGGCAGGTATTGCATTCCATACAAAAAATTCGATATCGAGATATCACCGTAAATACGTATTTTGAGGCCCCCTAAATCCAAAAGAGCACTTTTAGAAAAAAGTCCACGTGTATGAGTCTGTGTGTCTGTGAACAGCATAACTCAAACTTCGTATTTATGTTCAGTATCTTTCAAAGATGCGACACGAAGATTTTCAAGAAAATTTCGAAACTTTTGATTTTCTCAAAAATGGCTTTAACCATTTTGATTAAAATGTCATATATAGACATTAAATATCAGGACAAATGAAATGCATATCTTGAATTTTTTAAGAATGGCCTCAAAAGTCCTCTTCATTCTGAATGGCTTTTGCATAACTGGTAAACCGTAAGAGATAGACAAACTGTTTCTAGACAAAAACTTTAGATATCGTTAAAACACACAATTTAAGTCGTATAAAATTTTTGTGTAGTGAACCGTTCCCCAGATATTGCTTGCTATTTTTTTTTAGTTTTCCAGTGCTTTACTTTATACTTTCTCTACTACGTATAGTAAGTAGGGAAACTATTGCATTCCTCACAAAAATTCGATATCGGGATTTCACAATTAATACGTGTTTTGAGGCCCCCTGAATCCGAAAACAGCATTTTTAGAAAAAGGTCCGTATGAGTGTCTGAACAGCATAACTCAAAAATGAGAAGTTGGTTAAATACCAAACTTTGTATTTAGATTCAGTATCTTTCAAAGATGCGAGACGACGATTTTCTACCGGACTATCGTTTACATGGAACATTTTTAGAAAATTTTGATTCGCTTAAAAATTTCTGTAACGATTTGGATTAAAATACATATTTTTAAAATGTTTTCATGACAAATGAAATGTATGCTTTGAATTTTATGGGAACGTCCCCAAAAGTCCTGTTTTGCATAACTGGCACACCGTAAGAGATAGACAAAATGTTACTAGATAAAAAGTCTAGATCTCGTTAAAACACACAATTTATGTCATATGCATGTTTTTTGTGGCGTGAACCACTTCCGAGATATTCCTGGTTATTTGTTTGGATTTTCCAGTACTTGACTTTTTTTTTAAATGGGAATTCGCTAATGCTTTTTATGTCCTGGACATACCAAGAGAATGGAATGCTCCACATAGCAACCAGCGCTTAAAAGATTTGACTATCGCTTAAAGCCTACCCCATATTCCTTGAATTACAAGAAAATTAGCAAGAAATAGCTATGTTTATGTAAATGTTTATCTAGATTAGCATGAAGTAGATGGAGAATATGCGTTTGTAAAAATAGTTTGTACAAGAATAGAGAAAGTCATGTGAATGTAACTCATCAGAATTTTTTTATATTGCATGGGCTCTTTGAAATTTTGTATTACATGAATATAACAATTATTCACTATGCTGAAAAGTAATTATTATATCAGTATACTTTTTGTACATAAATACCTGCTATTGTGAAAAATGTATGTACATGTTTTCAACAAAATAACTACAAAATTACAGTAAGGAGAATTTCAGTCCCAGAGTCCCTTAATAATACGAGATTGGTTTAAAGGTGAACTCCATGGGGGAAAAAACCTGATTTAGCACAACTGGCACAATCGGTCCTTGGTATTCAGCAGGTAGGCCAATAGATTCTTGGTGGTTGTGTGCAATAACGAAGCTCTGAAATGATTTTTCCAAATGGTCTTGTTCCATTCACTTGACTCGGCACATCTTTCAATGTCATCTCCGTTTATTTTCGGGAGAGTCATAAGAACACAAACCAAGTCCGCAGAATCTAAGTCACTTATTTCGTGACTGGAAATCTAATTGATGTCAACAAGGGATGACAGAGCCTTCGGGGTCAAGGAAACAAACGAAAGTCGATATCTTTCGAGACGTAATTAATGTCATTTTCTTGAGGACGGCTAACCGGGGGCTACAGATATCGGAGTAGAAACACACCAAACTCGGTGCCAGATAAAACCCTCCCTGTGGTTCCGAAACAAGAAAAATCTTGGGAAAATTTTACTTACTATGCTGGGTATACCCTCCAGCATTAAAGTTTGTTTTCAAGTTTGTACAATAGAGTTTAACAAGAAATTAAAACGGGGATTTTATGGGATTTAACTTTTTAGCAGTAGGTTGAATTCTTGTAATTGTGCCCGAGGTTGTGAATTGCGAATTATTTCAGAAATACAGTTCAGATTACATCAATATTACTTAACAATACAAGCTTATTTGATAATATAATAATTACAAATATGCTGTTAAGCAATTACAGTTTAGCAGGCCCCATAGTTCAGTCGGTAGAGCAACTCCCTGCTTTGCGAGGGGTTCCGGGTTCGATTCCGGTCTGGGGAGTGGGAATTATTCTCTAGGCAAGATTATTCCCTATCCTCCCCAGAGTCTGGAAGTGTGAATGAGAGTGTGAATGTGTGTATGATCTAATGATTAAAAACCAAAGGTGCAAGAAACCCAACGACAAGAGTTACACGAGTTAACACCATTGCCAACAGGCAACAATTTCCGAAGGAAAGGCCGCCGATAAGATCAATGCAGTTAAACGCTGGGTAGAAATGGAATTAAATAAGAAAAAATCGGATGTGTTACACTCACATGAATTTCTCTACTCTTGTACAAACTATTTTTACAAACGCTTATTCTCCATATGCTTCATGTTAATCGAGATGTTAATCTTATTGCTAATTTTCTTGTAGGTGCAAGGGGAATGTGGTAGGCTTTAAGCGATAGTCAAATATTTTAAGAGCTGGTTGCTATGTGACGCATTCCATTTTCTTTGTATGTCCAGGACATAAAAAATAAATAACGAATACCCATTTGAGAAAAAGTATAAGTATTGCAAAATTTAAGGGAATAACAAGCAATATCTAGAAAATGGTTCACTCAACAAAAAAATGTATATGACATAAATTGTGTATTTTAACGCGATCTACATTTTTTGAGTAGTAAAATTTTGTCTATCTCTTATGGTTTACCAGTTATGCAAATGCCGTTCACAATGAAGAATACTTTTGGAGACATACCCAGAAAATTCGAGATATGTATTTCATTTATCATGAAAATATCTTAAATATATGATATTTTAATCAAAATCGTTAGAGCCATTTTTGAGAAAATTAAAATTTTCGAAAAATGTTGCATGTAAAGGGTAATCTGGTGTGGGGGGATTTTCTTGAAAACCTTCGTGTCACATCTCTGGAAGATACTGAACATAAATACCAAGTTTGTTGTTTATCGGACTGTTCGTTTCTGAGTTATGCTGTTCACAGACACACACACAGACAAACACACGGACATGTTCCCATTTTTTGGGGAGGGGGGTTCAGGGGGTCTCAAAACATGTATTTCCGGTGAAATCTCGGTATCGAATTTTTGGGTGGAATACAATACTTCACCTAATTACTATACGTAGTAGAGAAAGTAAGAATTGGTTTCACGAAATGTTATTCGTAGACATGATGTTTTATTTTTCTACTACACACTTAATAGCTAGAGGAAGTATTGCACATGGCCAAAGTTCTATATCCAGATTTTAGCGGAAATACATGTTTTGAGGCCACGGAATAAAAAGAAAGGTTTCTAGAGTAAAGACCGCTCTCGGGGTATGTGGGTATGTGTTTGAACAGCATAATTCAAAAACTGAGATGTTGGATAAGTGCCAACTTTGTATTTAAACTTACAAAGGTGCGACACGAAGATTTTCAAAGAAATCTCCCACCTCAAACCCTAAAATAAAAAGGGGAGCTACATGTATCCTTTTATTATTGAAAAAACGCCCATTCCTACTGAGTATCCCCAAACTTCACCCCGCGGAACATTTTGTACCCCTCTTACATAGGTATAAAGAGAATACCGATAGTCAAATGTTTACAAACTGGACGTCAAACGCTGGCTTTGAAATTCCATACCCTCTACATGTAATTGCAAAAAACAACTGAAAATCGACAGGACTTTAAAGAATGACAACGTGTTGAACAGATGGTACGATTAATAGCCTACATTTCGGATATGGTTTGCGCCACAAAAGTGTATTACTTTTTTTGTCTATAGCTTAAGGTATACCAGTTTTACAAGATTATACACAAAACTCAAAATGTAAATTTTATTTGTCATGTAAATATTTTCATTATATGGTATTTTAATAAAAATCGTTAGGGTCACTTTTGAGAATTCAGAAAAATGTTCCATCTAAAGGGTGTTTTAGATTGTGGAGATCCATGTCACATCTTTGGAATATGCTGAAGTTAATTACCAAGTTTGGTATTTAACCGACATTTCGTTTTTGAGTTATGCTGTTCATAGCCGCGCACAAACACAGATACAGACCTATTTCTAATTTTTTTATATTCGGAGGCCTCAATACATACATGTATTTCGGTGATATTTTGGTATTGTGTTTTTCGGGTGAAATACCTTCTCTACCTACCATGTACGTGGTAGGGAAAATAAAAAGGCCGTTGTTGCTAAAAAACCTCAAAATTTCTTCCCACCGAACACTTTCTCCCACCCTCCTTTTAGGAAGCTTTTTGCGGTAGCACCCCCACAGTATTTTTACTTTCTCTACTACGTATTGTAAGTAGCGGAAGTACTGTATTCCACCCAAAAATACATTTTTGTGTAGTAAAATTTTGTCTATCTCTTATGGTTTACCAGTTATGCAAAAGTCGTTCACAATGAAGAATACTTTTGGAGACATTCTCAGAAAATTCGAGATATACATTTCATTTGTAATAAAAATACCTTAAACATACGATATTTTAATCAAAATTGTTATAGCCATTTTTGAGAAAATTAAAATTTTCGAAAAATGTTCCATGCAAACGGTACTCTGGGGTGGGGGGATTTTCTTGAAAACCTTTGTGTCGCATCTCTGGAAGATACTGAACCTAAATACCGAGTTTGGTGTTTATCCAACTGTTCCTTTCTGAGTTATGCTGTTCACAGACTCACAGACACACACACACACACACACACACACACACACACACACACACACACAGACACAGACTCACACACGGACGTGTTTCCAAAAATGCTTTTTTTTATTCAGGGAGTCTCAAAACATGTATTTCCGGTGAAATCTCGGTATCGAATTTTTGGGTGGAATACAATACTTCCCCTACTTACTATACGTAGTAGAGAGAATAAAAAGCATTTTGGAAACATTTCCGGCTGTCTGCATGTTTGTTGTGTCTGTGTCTGTGAACAGCATAACTCAGAAACGAACATTCGGATAGACACCAAACTTGATATTTAGTTTCAGCATCTACCAGAGACACGAAAGTTTTATAGAAAATCCACCCACCCCAGATTAGCCTTTACATGGAACATTTTTCGAAAATTTTAATTTTCTCAAAAATGGCTCTAACGATTTTGATTAAAATGTCATATGTTTAAGATATTTTCTTGACAAATAAAATGTATATCTTGAATTTTCTGGGAATGTCTCCAAAAGAATTCTTCATTGTGAACGACTTTTGCATAACTGGTAAACCATAAGAGATAGACAAAATTTTACTACACAGAAATGTAGATCGCGTTAAAATACACAATTTATGTCATATACATTTTTTGTTTGAGTGAACCACTTTCGAGATATTGCTTGTTATTCCCTTAAATTTTTCAATACTTATTTTCGCAAATGGGAATTCGTTATTTATGTTTTGTCTTGGATATGCAAAGAGCATTAATCTGTGGCAAAGAGAATGGTGCTGCACGTAGCAACCAGCTATTAAGAGATATATCTATGCTTAAAGGTTACTGTATTTCTATATTTCCCTTGCAAATATAAAACAAAAGTCAAATATATTTACAACTGGTCCGTATGTGTAAAATTGATTACCTTTGCATGCATGTCAAAAGATC
This sequence comes from Deroplatys truncata, assembly GCA_030765065.1. NCBI lineage: Eukaryota > Metazoa > Arthropoda > Insecta > Mantodea > Mantidae > Deroplatys > Deroplatys truncata. Next base: position 72,317,180 of record CM060984.1, read on the forward strand.
GTTTCTGCAAATGTTTATCTCGATTAATATGAAATAGATGGAGAATAAGAGTTTGTAAAAATAGTTGGTACAAGAGTAGAGAAAGTCATGTGAGTGTAACACATCAGATTTTTACTGTAGTAATTATATTTCTTTCTTTGGGTATGAGTTCGTTGGTCATTTATGTAGTATTCTCTCACCTGAAGAAGAGCTAAGTACAGTATTTGCCAGCGTAGTTTGACTGCCTAAAAACAAGACAGCTTTACATGGACGGTGGTTTTGTTATAAGTCCGTCTGCATATGAGACGTTCACAGCACCTACTTTTGGAATGCTCAGTATATTACTTCCCACTCCTTTACTGGAAGACAAAGTTTGGACATCCCAGGCGAGAGACTCATTTAGCAAGACGTTACAAAGTGGGACAGAGTAGGAAGCACTAAATAGGACGTGTCCAAGAAAGCATGTTAATAAAAACAAAACAAGTGCAGTCCTCCAGGCGCCTCTACTTCCGGAACAATATTCTCGCAATTAAGCCAGCATTTCCAATGTAATTTGTTCAAATTTAATATTGTCTACGTTTCTCTCTACTTCATCCACAAATAAACTTGTGTATCACTAAGTAGATAAAAGTGCTAATGAGTTGAATTAAAGTGCTTGAGGGGAAAAAACATTCCATTCAGAAAAAAATAAGCTGAGACACTTCCATTGCGTAAACTGAAAACGTCGTTACTAATTATCCGAAGCGCAGCCAACTGTGTAGAGCAAACGTACAAATAATTTGAAATCCTGTGCTTACTTCCATACCAAGATATTTTCATAAGCACCTCACTTCATAAAGAACGTTTATTTTAATACTTCATTGTTATTTATAGTAATAAATGAGGTTTTACTTGTAGGATATTTAAGAAAAGTAAATCTTGCAGCTCGAATGAAACAAAACAAGGTATGGTCAATGCGCGGAAACGTGCCGATGCATCTGGTTTCCTATATTGTTTTTCTTTATTTAATGTTTACCGACTCTCCTTATTATCTGTGTTCTACAGCAGTCTTTAAGTAAGCCAATTGCTTACTGGTTTGAATTCATGTCTGATACACATGGATTGATAAATAAAAAAAGTTGGATCTAGGTGAGTGGCGAAAGGGAAGGAGTACGTAAATATTTAACTTGAGTGGCATTCTTCCCAACGACGGCACACACAAGTCCGTCTCGTATTGGTCTGATGTGATACCTGGCACTAAAACATTAACCCATGAACCCCGGAAGGTTTCAGGCTCAGGAGCGAATGAAAAGGAGGGAGTAAGGCAATCGCTAAGTAGAATGCTAGAACCAATTCAGGGGTGAGGGCTGGGCGCGGCAGAGTTGGTTAAGTATTTCCTTACCAACATAAACCATTGCGCGTTATATCTGCATTATTCCATGTACCTGGCTGTACACTGACGTTTTAAATATTGTGGAGGTCATAGATCCATTTAAGGGGAGTCTAAATGCCCTATCTTGCCAGATGACTCATTATCTATAAAAACACTGTTTAAGATAATTAGTTGAATTTTTAAGTCATATTTCTGCAACACCTTTGCTGTTGATGGATGAAAAAAACAACAATTTTGTTTACCGAAATGAAGGTTATTATTTTTTCACTTTCTGTACTGTGTATAGTAAGTAGGGGGAGTATTGCATTCCACCCAAAAATTCTATGTCGAGATTTCACCGGAAATACATGTTTTGAGGTACCCTGAATCCAAATAAAGCACTTTTGGAAACATGTCCGTATGTGTGTGTGTCTCTGTGAATAGCAAAACTCAAAAACGAAGAGTTGGATAAATACCAAACTTGGCATTTGAATTAAGTGTCTTCCAAGGATGTAACATGAAGGTTTTCAAGAAAATTACCCCAACCCAAACTACCCTTTACATGGATTATTTTTCGAAATTTGTGATATTATAAACAAATGGCGCCAACGATTTTGATTAAAATACCATGTGTGAAAGATTTACATGACAACTCAAATGTATATCTTGAATTTTCTGGGAATAGCCTAGGAAATCCTCTTCATTTGGTAGCAATTTTGTATAATCTTTCATAACTGGTAAAGCTTAAGCAAGAGACGAAATGTTCCACACAAAAAATTTAGATCACTTTAAAACAATAATTTAATTAAAATAAGTTTTTTGTAGCATAAGGCGTTTCTGAGACATCCGTTATTAAAGGTTTGAATTCTTTTAAAGTCCCATGAATTATCAGTTATTTCTCACGATGTCATGGAAACAGTATGGAATTTTAAGGCAAGCATATAGCGTTCAGTTGTTAAACATTTGACTATCGCTGCTCTCTTTGTATCTATAACGAAATGTGTAATGCAGCTATTTCTGCAAAGGTTTATTTGGATTGAATGTAGTAGACAGAAAAATAACTTTAGTAAGAATAGCTTGTATATCCACTAATAAAGATAGTGTGTAGAAAAGTATCATGTGAATGTATATCATCAGACCTTTTGTTAATATAAAGCATAAAATGATTATCAAAACGGTTTTAAATTAAAAAATAATCATGTATTTTACAAAGCTTTCATGTTACTTTAACTACAAGTGGGTGATAAAAGCTTCAGCTCTGTTTATCAACTAGTTTCTAAGATAAATGGGGCTTTTATGTAGAACATTTGAGTTTTTTAGAAATACCTGTTAAATGATGTAAACTCTAATCAATAGAAAAATTCACAGTTACGTTGTACAGAATGTCTCAGGCTCCTGCAGGCTCATAGTTCTGTCATCTACTTTAATATTTACTAAGTTATTGTTAACCAGTATGAGTTAGCCTGAAAAGGTGCTATATAACGTTATTATCGATAATACTTTGAGGAAGTATTTTTAACACTTAAATTATTTCAGTCAAATTATATAATACGAGGGTTGATCAACAAGACTGAGACTGATTTCTTTTCACAGATGTTTATTACTCCAATTCAATGTTTACATGATCTTTTTCAAAGTAGTCCCCTCCTACTTCAATGCACTTTTTATATGTCTCTGCCAGTCCTTGAACACGTGCTGCAGACCATTCTTTGTCAGGTCCTTGAGAATCGCCTCACTTTTCTTGAGCATGCTTCAGAGTTCTCAAATAGAATACCCCTAAGCTTTGCCTTTAGTGATGGGAATAAAAAAAAGTCACAGGGTGCAAGATCGGGGCTATAAGGTGGATGTGGTACACAGGTAATATTGAATCGAGCCAGAAACTGTATGACTTGATTTGTGACGTGAGGCCATGCATTGTCATGATGAAGTCGCCACCCAGTCCAGAAAGCTCTGGTCGTTTCTTTGCAATGTGCTTCCTCAGTGTAGCCAATACTGACGTGTAGTATGCTGCTGTAACAGTAGTGTGAGGGGGAACTGCATGCTGGTAAATTATTCCATTACAGTCAAAAAACGTGATCACCATCACTTTCCCTGCAGATGGAACAACATTTGCCTTTTTTGGTATTGGAGAACCTGTCGATTTCCACACTGTGCTGGCTTGTTTTCCTTTAGGATCATAATGATGCAGCCATGACTCATCACCGGTGATAATCGATTTAAAAATGCATTCCCTCCATCAGCAGAGACGCAGCACCTGATGTCTGGTATGCGAAATGCACGTAGGGTCCACAAAATAGAGCATTACCACGAACCTACCAATACGAGAGTGCTGCCGCCTACCAACATTATACATAAAAACCCGCTCTTTTCAAATATTTATGTTACAGATATGAAACTATCACGGAAGCTACAGGAAAAAATCAGTCTCAGTCTTTGTTGATCAGCCCTCGTATATAAATTCAATAACAGCCCGCCTTGAAGCAATATGTGTATGTAATAATTTGTAAAATATATAACACTCATTGCATATGCTTATATTAGTGTATCCATGTGTAATAATGTTATGTGAATATATTACGTAATTTAATAATGTAGGAGCTGTGAGAATAGTAAGTTAAAAGTTGCTAAAAATGAGGTAACAATGAGGTAACCTTGAGTCAATAATGAGTAAGAAAGTTTAACAGTACTAGTTGTGACTTTGGAGTAACAATAATGTAATTTTAGTGACAGTTTATAAAATAGCCAATCAACAACCAGAAAAGTTAAATGAAGGTTTTCTATTGGAGTAGGATTAGCCAATCAGAGACTTGAAATACAGAAATTTACAAGTTTAGACGGTTGAAATCAATTCAGTTGCCTGCAGACAGAGTTACTAACCAGACGCAAAAAGTGTCCTCAAGAAATTTTAATTAAAGAATCTCACAGCTCTCTATATCAGTGAAGTGTTATTTAATTTGTGTCAAGCATTAATAAAAGGAGTGAAGTAAAATTATAATCTGTGTAAGCCTACATTCTTGTTGCATCACAACCCTGCCAAGATATCCATGTTTCTAACAAATACTGACACAGCCGAGGCAAGCATAAATATAATATTTAGAGAAACAGTAAACATACATTTGGGGCGAAGGCTACCGGAAACTGTTTACTATACGTGCGGTTGCAACTACTACAAGTTCGGCTCTCCAACAGTTGAAATATAAAACAGCTCTTACTTCAAATACGTAAAACAATAACTTTCTCAACTTTTAACAATTCACAATAGTGTATCAGTATAAATGGTACACGAACATGAATGGAAGATTTGAAATATGCATATGCAACCAAATCCTACAAATGAAAATTATATCATGAAAATCACCATATCAAGTCCCCTTAAAATCCCTTTTTGTATCTCCTTATTCTATGCAACAATTTTCAATGAGAAACTTGTTTCAGGAACAAGAACAAATTAGAACCTTTTATTTCTCTTATCTGTGTATATAGGTACCCCATTTTAAATTGTATTTAAGGGTGAAATGTTACACTTACGAGCTATTGATAATGATTAGACAACTAAAACAGCAAACAAAACATCAGCAATACATATGACTATAATTCACTAACACTACGGGTTTTTTTCAAAACGAAGGAACAGACTTTACATACCTATTTATAGTGAACGGCAATAGATAGTGACACATACGACACATCATTGAATAGAGGAAAATTCAAAGTTTTAAGTCCCACCCATTAGATCCATTCAGTGCCTACGGCGGCGCTATGTTTGTTTACGCCAAAATGGCGACGCCACAGGAAAAGTCTTTTTGTGTGCTGCATTATGCAAAGAGTGAATCCATTGTTTCATTGCAGCGCGCGTTTCGTTGTAAGTTCAACAACGAGCCGCCTCGTCATAAAAAATGTACAATTGATACAATAAATTCGTACAAAATGGTTGCGTATGCAAGCGGAAAAGCACTGGTCGTCCTCGCGTAACATACAAAATAAAACTTTGAACTAACACCAACATTTATTCAGTGATGTATCGCATGTGTTGCCACCTATTGTCATTCATTAGAAATAAATATGTAAAATCTGTTCCTTCTTTTTGAATAACCCTGTATATACATACATAACCTCTCTTCATAGGATAGTATATAAAAATGATATTTTATTCGCGTACATCATATAGGAGATCTAGCAAAAAGACAAAACACTCTGATTTCCCAACTTTTGACCGGATATTTATATATGTGTTTTAATTAATTTCCATTACATATTTCCCGTGGCTTCAGAATATCCAACTAAGGAACTAGAATCACTGAAATTTGTAACCAAAGTTTTCGAAATAAACAATAAATTGAAAACATAAATATTCTGGCAGCAGTTCAGCCGTCAGAGCCCTTCCAGACATTCAGAATTAAAAATACGTTTATTAGTTGGAATTCAAGCAAACAGCTTTGGGATATGAATATTTATACATAAGCAATACAAAATGCATGTTTTTTCCTGTTTTTTTCGGGGGTTACTAGTTTATTTGTACATTGACAGTTATATTTGCACAAATATTCTTTAGGACAAGAGTAAAAATAATGTATATATCCTTTCTTGTATTATAAAACTTCTGCTTGATAGTACCTACAGGTAACGATAGTCTTGAGTACGTCTATTGTCTACCCAACCACCGTTTCAAACGCAAGAAGAGAAAATAGTCGCTTGGTGCCAATTCGGGTCTGTACGGAAGATGGTCAAAGGGTTCCCAACAAAACTGTTGAATATTCTCTTTGGTTTTGGTTAGCGGTTTGCGGGCGGGCGTTATCGTGCAGGAGGATGATGCCAGATGAGTTTCCATCGGCGTCGATTTTGCATCGCATGTCTCAGCTTGATAAGCGTTGCACAGCACACGTCAGCTGTAATTGTTGAACCACGGTCCATGAAATCAAACAAAATGATGCTCTTTTCGCCCCAAAACACGGTAGCCATCATTTTGCGAATCGTGTACGACGATTTTTTTTACACTTTTTTTGGTTTGGATGAACCGTAACAGTTCCAGTGCATGGACTGTTTTTTCGATTCTGTATTGGTGTAGGCTATCCATGTCTCGTTGCTGTAATGATGTGGGAAAACAAACCGTCTCCATCTTGTCTATAGCGCTCCAAAAACTGTCGTGCACTACGCATTCGTTGCTCTTTGTGCTGACCGGTGAGCAGTTTTGTCACCCACCTCGCACAAGGTTTCCTATATCCAAGAATACACACACTAACGCTGCGGTAGCTTCCTCAGGAGTCGGTAGATATAGCTGCAAGTGTGAAATGTCATTCAGGCCTACCAACGTTAAACATTGTTCACCGGACCTTAGTTTCTGAATACGCCACGCAAATGCACGACGACAACACCTTGAAGCTTGCGCTTATATTTGTGGGCTCTATGACAAGCAGGTTCTTTGCATTGTATTTTAGTACGGTATCTGTAGTGTAATCAAAAGTATCTGGACACCCCCACAAACATACACTGTTCACCTTAGGTGCATTGTGCTGCCAACTACTGCCTGGTACTCATTGTCCGCGACCTCGGTAGTCATTAGACATCGTGAAACAGCAGAATGAGTCGCTCTGTGGAACTCACGGACTTCGAGCGTGGTCAGGTGATTGGATGTCACTTGTGCCGGAAGTCTGTACGCGAGATTTCCACACTCCTAAACATCCCTAGGTCCACTGTTTCTGATGTGATAGTGAAGTGAAACGTGAAGGGACGTGTACAGCACAAAAGCGTACAGGCCGACCTCGTCTGTTGACTGACAGAGACCGCCGACATTTGAAGAAGGTCGTAAAGAGTAATAGGCAGATATCTATCCATATCATCACACAGGAATTCCAAACTGCATCAGGATCCACTCCAAGTACTATGACAGTTAGGCGTGAGGTGAGAAACTTTGGATTCCATTGTCGAGCGGCTGCTAATAAGCCACAAATCACGTAGGAAAATGTCAAACGACGCCTCGCTTGGTGTAAGGAGCGTCAACATTACACGATTGAACTGTGGCAAAACGTTGTGTGGAGTGACGAATCACGGTACACAATGTGGCGATCCGATGGCCGGGTGTGGCTATGGCGAATGCCCGGTGAACGTCATCTGCCAGCGTGTGTAGTGCCAACAGTGAAATTCGGAGGTGGTGGTGTTATGGTGTGGTCGTGTTTTTCCTGGAGGGAGCTTGCACCCCTTGTTGTTTTGCGTAGCACGAACACAGTGCGGACCTATATTGATACTTTAAGCACCTTCTTGCTTCCCACTGTTGAAGAGCAATTCGGGAATGGCGATTACATCCTTCAACACGATCGAATACCTCTTCATACTGCACGGGCTGTGGCGGAGTGGTTACATGACAATAACATCCCTGTAATGGACTGGCCTGCACAAAGTTCTGACTTGTATCCTATATAACACCTTTGGGATGTTTTGGAACGCCGACTTCGTGCCAGGCCTCACCGACCTACATCCATACCTCTCCTCAGTTCCGCACTCCGTGAAGAATGGGCTGCCATTCCCCAAGAAACCTTCCAGCACCTGATTGAAAGTATGCCTGCGAGAGTGTAGGCTGTCATCAAGGCTAAGGGTGGGCCAACACAATATTGACTTCCAGCATTACCGATGGAGGGCGCCACGAACTTGTACGTCATTTTCAGCCAGGTGTCCGGATACTTTTGATCACGCAGTGTAGGTACACGACGGCATTACCTTGAAGCTGGTGTTTATCATTTGTGAGCCCTAAGACAAGCAGGTTGTTTGCATTGCTGTTCGGTATCGGTAGTGTATACAGATACACGACGGCAGGACCTTGGACTTTGCTTTTGTAATTCTCGTGAAATGGAGTTCACGTTCTCTTAACTCCGAGATACACATTTAATGTAAGACAGAGCCAATGGTAATGCACACTAAACTCAATGCCTGTACAGCGCCCACATCCGAACAGACGTCAACCACAGCCTCGAACGTTTCAAAACGTCCATCGCCGACTCGGGGAGACAGGTTCCTTACGTCCAGTGGAATATGTGGACCGGCCACGTACGACTCGAACACTAGCTATGGAAGATTTGCTCACGTCATTTACCAGCACGCGTGCCATCGCTCATTCTATGGGAGGTTTCTCAGACTACTGCTTGGTGAGTCTTGCATGACAACCAACTGCACCCATACCATCCACAGGGAGTTCATGGTTTGAGTTTGGATGACTTCCCACTACGACTTCAATTTTGTGAATATATCGTTGACCGTTGTGAGAACGAGCCCAATTTTATTCATAGATGAGGCACAGTTCACCAGAGATGAGTTTTTTAATTGTTGTAACAGTCATGTATGGGCGCGGCACAATCCCCGAGCTGCAATCGAACACCACCACCAGCATACATTTGCAGCGAATGTATGGGCCAGTATTACTGCCATCACGTGGTCAAGCCTCTTTCTGCCACCACTCTGAGTCTTCTTGCACTACGTCCTCCCAGAACTGTTAGAGAATGTATCATTTATTGTGCGCCATCGGTTGTGGATGCAACTAGTCGAAGCGCGAGCACACATATCTCTTCAAGTACCAAATTGGTATTTACCGAATTTTTCGTTATTGAGTTGTACTGTTCACCCACAGGCTCACGCACGGGGTTTTTTGTTTCTAAGAAAGCTTCCTTTGGGTTCAGCTGACCTCAAAACGTGTATTTCCCCTAAAAATCTCAACATCAAAGTTTTGGTTGGAATGCAATGCCTCCCCTACTTGCTATAAGTACGTGTAGACGAAGTATTGCATTCCACCCAGAAATTGCATGTGGAGGTTTCTCGGAATTACGTGTTTTGAAAATTAAATTAAATTGAGTTTTATTTATAGATGCTCTTTAACTACTATGGTTGTTAGCGCCCATTCTATATGAAAGACCGGAAATTTTGCTCAGATGCCTCATAATCAGGTTTGAGGTTCTTTTACGTGCCGTAAATCTATGACACGGGACCAGCGGTTTTATTTTCCGTCCAAGGAAGCCATGCTAAGAATTTTACCCCCGAAAGAATGCTTCGCCTTCAGCCGGATTTGAATCCGCGACCTCGGGAACTAGAGGCTAGCATGGTATCCCTAGACCACGGAGGACGACGACTAAATGTTTTGAGGCTCTCTGAATCGAAGAAAAACATTTTTAGGAAAAAGGTCCGCGCGAGCGCGTGAACAGCTTGACTCAAAAAGGAAAAGTCTGATAATATACCAAACTTGGTATTTAGAAGCAGGAACTTCCAAAGATACAGCACATAAAGCTTCAAGAAAATGCTCTACTCGATCTTTGCTTGAAAAAATATTCGTTATTTTGATTTTCAAATTCCCTAACGATTTTACTTAAGATACCAACATGACAAATACAATTTATATCTTGAATTTTCCAAGAATTGCTTGTGAAATCCCCATTTGGAAGAATTTTTTAAAATGTTATATAACAGGTAAACCATAACTTAGCTAACAAAAAATTCAGATATCTTTAAAGCACACTATTCCAATAATATCTTCTGTGGTATTAGTCATTTCCGAGATATCCATCATCAATTGTTTCATTTTTTCAATACGTCATTCCACTCAAAACTTCGATGTACAGTTTTCACCAGAAATATATTTTCTGAAGCCTCCCGACTCCCTCCCCCCCAAAAAAAGCATTTTTAGAAAATGATCCGTGCGTGTTTGTGCCTGTGAACAGCATAACTAAAACATGAAAAGTCGAATATTACAAAGGATCCAAAGATGCGACACGAAGAGTTTCAAGAATAACCCGGTAGCCCAAAATAACCCTACATATAGCATTTTCACATTCTCTACTACGTATAGTAAGTAGGGGAAGTATTGTAATTCACCCAAAAATTCGATACCGAGATTTCACCGGATGCATATGTTTTGAAACCCCCTGAATCCAAAAAATCTAATGTGTTACACTCACATGACTTTCTCTACTCTTGTACAAACTATTTTACAAACTCTTATTCCCCATCTATTTCATATTAATCGAGACTAACATTTGCAGAAACGATCTTTTGACATGCAAAGAGAATTACATTTTACACATAGCGACCGGTTCTAAAAATATTTGACTATCGCTTAAGGCGTACTATGTTCCCCTTGTTTTGTATTTGCAAGGGGAAAATAGAAATACAGTAGCCTTTAAGCATAGACATATCTCTTAATAGCTGGTTGCTATGTGCAGCACCATTCTCTTTGCCACAGATTAAAGCTCTTAGCATATCCAAGACCAAAAAAAATGAATAACGAATTCACATTTGAGAAAATACTGAAAATTTAAGGGAATAACAAGCAATATCTCGAAAATGGTTCACTCAACAAAAAAATGTGTATAACATAAATTGTGTATTTTAACGCGAACTACATTTTTGTGTAGTAAAATTTTGTCTATCTCTTATGGTTTATCAGTTATGCAAAAGTCGTTCAATGAAGAACACTTTTGGTGACATTCCCAGAAAATTCAAGATATACATTTTATTTGTCATAAAAATATCTTAAACGTATGATATTTTAATCAAAATCGTTAGAGCTATTTTTGAGAAAATTAAAATTTCAAGAACTGGTCCCTCTTGAGGGGAGTTTGGGGTGGGGGACATTCGTGAATATATTTGTGTCACATTTTTGGAAGGTGCTGAACCTAAATACCAAGTTTGCTTTTTATCCGCCTTTTCGTTTATGAGCCATATTGCTCACAGTCACGCGCGTGCACAGATGTGCACAGACGGACCTCTTTCTAAAAATGCTTATTTGGATTCAGGGGACCTCAGACTTGTATTTCCGGTGAAATATCGATATCCAATTTTTGGGTGAAATGCAATACCTTCTAACCTGATTATGTTACACTTGGGTGAAAAAAGTGCCGATGTAATGAACTGCGTGTTAAAGTTGGTAAGGGATTCCTCCGCATTCATAGCTCCACCTCGCCCCTTGTCTAGTTCTAGCAACCCAAGTTGTTTGGAGGCTTTTGCATAGTTTTTTTCGCGATGGCGGATATGCACCAGAGGCAAGGAAGCTAGGCAGTTTTAGATTCCTTGAGAAAACATAATCAATTCATTTTTATTAATTGTTCTTCCTTAGGCTGAAAAAGTAGAAACAGAATGAAAAAGAATGTAAATCGTCTTTGGGGTATGTTATCTTATGAAGTTAAGCCTGCTTTGTTTTACCGGAAAATTTGGAGTCACATTGAGAGTTTAATGACAAGTTACCATATCCACATCATAGCTCAGCCCACAGCAGTGGTATGCGAAACTGAAGACCTGTGATTCGAATCCCGACTATGGCATTGTATTTTTTATTCTGGTTTTGCCTTTCCATAGTTAATTCGGAAGTAGTATGTATTATCTTAAATGCTTTTCATTATCAAGTTTTGCAAAGAAAAGCAGCATAAAGAAGGTTGCCAATCCTTTTCAAGTAATCGAATGTGCTATGTTTTACAATCTTTTTGTAATGGTTTTTCGTTTTCGGCGGTTCATTTCTTATAACTCAGTTCCTTACCATGCTTGTTTGTGATATCTTATAATTCAAAATCAATATGCCTGTTGCTCTTGTTTTTTTGCAAGCAATTATTATTCGTAGAAAGTAATAATAATAATAATAATAATAATAATAATAATAATAATAATAACCTCATAATGCCCTAACCGATTAAATGTTATTTAAAGTAAAATAATATCTCTTCTGAAAACTTCATTTATTAAAATGTTTTCTTCACACGCACTTTAATTTTGCTTTGTGTCTCGTTGCAACGTACATTTGGTGCCATGCGGACTGCATTATGCATTTATAATTAATTACGCCACCTGGTTCGCGTGTGCAGTAACCACATTCGTGGCATTTCTTCCATCGATTTGACGCCGTTCTTGGAGTACTCCATGGCTCAGCATCCCGCGCTGTGCTATATGCTTGCTCATTAGGGGCAATAATTTTCGGTTTGTTGAATATATCCTTTGTTCGTTTTAAATTATGTCTATAAAATAAAGAGTAAATTGTTTAAAAACCAATTTTACCAAACCATTTCACTTGACTAATTACTTGTAATTAAATTGTGTCCTGCATGCACTTAATTTTAAGTTGTAAGTTTATGTGACTTATCTTATAGCTTGTAAACTCTACAAGATAAAAATAAATATCTATCTCTATCTCTGTCTATCTCTATCTAACTCATAATGTTTGTCTTACCCCCTCCTCCCCGCTTCCTTCGCTCCTGAGCCGCCAGAAATCGACCGCTGTTCATTGGTTAGGGTTTCAGTGCCAGACTTTTTACATCAAACCAATAAGAGACGGAGAGATTTGGCAAATATCTGGCGAGTACCTTAGAGCCATTCAGGTAAAATGCTTCCGTTTCCACCCTTTTTGCCGCTCACTTTATTAAAACCAACAAGAGATTAGGACATCCGAGTAGGTGTGGAACATTCTGACAACATTAAATAAAGAAAGACACTATAGGAAACCAAAGCATCGACACGTATTTTTACTTTCTCTACTACGTATAGTAAGTAGGGGAAGTATTGCATTCCACCCAAAAATTCGATACCGAGATTTCATCGGAAATACATGTTTTGAGACCTCCTGAATCCAAAAAGAGCATTTTTGGAAACATGTCCGTGTGTGTGTCTGTGTGTGTGTGTCTGTGTGTGTGTGTGTCTGTGTGTGTGTGTCTGTGTGTCTGTGAACAGCATAACTCAAAAACGAACAGTCGGATAAACACCAAACTTGGTATTTAGGTTCAGTATCTTCCAGAGATGCGACACGAAGGTTTTCAAGAAAATCCCCCCACCCCAGACTACCCTTTACATGGAACATTTTTCGAAAATTTTAATTTTCTCAAAAATGGCTCTAACGATTTTGATGAAAATATCATATGTTTAAGATAATGTCATGAGAAATGAAATGTATATCTCGAATTTTCTGGGAATGTCTCCAAAAGTATTCTTTATTGTGAACGACTTTTGCATAACTGGTAAACCGTAAGAGATAGACAGAATTTTACTTCAGAAAAAATGTAGATCGCGTTAAAATACACAACTTATGTCATATACATTTGTTTTGTTGAGTGAACCATTTTCGAGATATTGCTTGTGATTTCCTTAAATTTTTCAATACTTATACTTTTTCTCAAATTCGTTATTCATTTTTTTTATGTCCTGGACATGCAAAGAGAATGAAATGCGCCACATAGCAACCAGCGTTAAAATATTTGACTATCGCTTAAAAGCTACCATATTCCCCTTGCATCTACAAGAAAATTACCAATAAGATTGACATCTCGATATCTCGATTAACATGAAGCATATGGAGAATAGGCGTTTGTAAAATTAGATTGTACAAGAGTAGAGAAAGTCATGTGAGTGTAACACATCAGATTTTTTTACTTTCTCTACTACGTATAGTAAGTAGGAGAAGTATTGCATTCCACCCAAAAATTCGATACCGAGATTTTACCGGAAATACATGTTTTGAGACCTCCTGAATCCAAAAAAAGCATTTTTGGAAACATGTCCGTGTGTGTGTGTGTGTGTCTGTGTGTCTGTGTGTGTGTGTCTGTGAACAGCATAACTCAAAAACGAACAGTCGGATAAACACCAAACTTGGTATTTAGGTTCAGTATCTTCCAGAGATGCGACACGAAGCTTTTCAAGAAAATCCCCCCACCCCAGACTACCCTTTACATGGAACATTTTTCGAAAATTTTAATTTTCTCAAAAATGGCTCTAACGATTTTGATGAAAATATCATATGTTTAAGATAATGTCATGAGAAATGAAATGTATATCTCGAATTTTCTGGGAATGTCTCCAAAAGTATTCTTCATTGTGAACGACTTTTGCATAACTGGTAAACCATAAGAGATAGACAAAATTTTACTACACAAAAAATGTAGATCGCGTTAAAATACACAACTTATGTCATATACATATCTTTTTTTGAGTGAACCGTTTTTGAGATATTGCTTGTTATTTCCTTAAATTTTACAATACTTATACTTTTTCTCAAATTCGTTATTCATTTTTTTATGTCCTGGACATGCAAAGAGAATGGAATGCGCCACATAGCAACCAGCGTTAAAATATTTGACTGTCGCTTAAAAGCTACCATATTCCCCTTGCATCTACAAGAAAATTACCAATAAGATTGACATCTCGATATCTCGATTAACATGAAGCATATTGAGAATAGGCGTTTGTAAAAATAGATTGTACAAGAGTAGAGAAAGTTGTGTGAGTGTAACACATCAGATTTTTTTATTTCTTTTTCTTTCTTTCCTTTTTATTTATTTATTTTTTTTTTGCACCGAACTGTACGTGGTAGATAAAATCATGTGGATGTAACAAACAGTATTTTTGTATGGATAACATTTTAAAAATAAGGTTTATTATGAAAATGACTAACGCTTCTACCCCATGAGTAGGAATAACAAGGGTTGGATGCTGATTGCCCAACCAACCGGTGCGTTGTGACAGAGCTCTGTTTGCGGTGGAATAACAAGCGTGGCGCCATTTTGTCACTGTTGTGAGTGAAGGCACATGTTGGGAGGGAGAGACACTTTTAATAGTTCGCCCGGGCGAATCTGTACTCTCCTCCAGTCCACGCGGTCGTCAGGGAGAGGCAGGCGTTCAGAAAGCTTGGAATTGACAGAACCGCTGATTGCTGCCGCTACATCCAAGCACAGTGCTGCATCAACTGCCTAATCTCACTCAGGGATGTGCTCATCAGCTACATCCACGCTTTCTCTCTCTTCCTTGCATAAAACACACACACACACACTTGCGTGGCCCATTAAGGAACTAGGCGATTGAGATTGGTAATGAAATACATTAAATAAACACCTTAAAGCTAACAGAAATAATCCCTAACTTAATTGTCTTACAAGTCACGTGACCTGGGATGAGGAAAATGTGGCCCATATTGGAACGCAGCTGTTATGTTGGTACTGAGAAATCTAGCCACACCCTTTGCCAGCGTAACCACCTTTCTTTGAGCATAGTTTTAGCCATTGGATTGGCGGGGCAAAAGGTAAGGGTACGGAGGAACGGAGGTGCCTCCGCAAGCGGAGCAGGGCATCGCAAATAGGCGCAGCGGCACTTTTTGCTTCTAACATGAACCCTGGAAGGGAGGAATAAGCAGAGAAATACCACGTTGACCAGATCCGGCTGATGCCGGGCGCAAGTATGGACGGGGTCACCCGGACTCGCTTAAAAACTTTCTAAACCCCGGCGGTCCCTCCTGGAGGGGGAGGATCCTAAGTGAGCAGTTCCGTAACGAGCCAGAAAAGAAACCTCTACAAAGTGCACATTCACTGCCCAGCCGCAACACCGTCGCCTAGTCGTACAATCCTGAAACAATGACAATGAAGAAGATGATGGGCACAGGAATTGAGGTGCAGGAAAGTCATTGTTACCGCTGCGCCATCTCTCTCGTTGATTGGCATGGTACTTTACCTCCCCCAAATATAGCCAAATTGTAGAAATATAACATTACAAGCTAGTTGTATATATTCTTTCTAGCGGAATACCGTTAAGACAAAGCTTGCACTGCATTTTGGAGCAAAATAAAATAAAATAAAACATCTGATGTGTTACACTCACATGACATTCCCAGAAAATTCAAGATATACATTTTATTTGTCATACAAATATCTTAAACATATGATATTTTAAACAAAATCGTTAGAGTCATTTTTGAGAAAATTTAAATTTTCGAAAGATATTCCAAGTAAAGGGTAATCTGGGGTGGGGGATTTTCTTGAAAACCTTCGTGTCGCATCTATGGAAGATACTGAACCTAAATACCAAGTTTGGTGTTTATCCGACTGTTCGTTTCTGAGTTATGCTGTTCACAGACACACACACGGACATGTTTCCAAAAATGCTTTTTTTATTCAGGGGGCCTCAAAACATATATTTCCGGTGAATTCTCGGTATCGAATTTTTGGGTGGAATACAATACTTCCCCTACTTACTATGCGTAGTAGAGAAAGTAATAATGACGCTGATGAAAGCTATCATAATAAACCTAGTATTTGACGTCTTTGGTTAAGCGTAAGCCTTTCTTTGTGTGCTAATCATACTGCTTTTGAGTTACATATTCAAAGACAAATAAACAGACATACACACACCCACTCCCTCACTCACCCATCCACCCACACCCACACACCCGCGTACACACACACACACACACACACACGCAAAGACCTTTTTCTAAAAAATGCTTTCTTTTATTAAGGGAGTCTCGTGTATTTCCAGTGAAATTTTTCGATGACATATGATACTTCCACTACCTGCTAGGCACTTAGTAGAGAAAGTAAAAAAATTCTGATGCGTTACACTCACATGACTTTCTCTACTCTTGTACAAAATATTTTTACAAACGCTTATTGTCCATCTACTTCATGTTAATCGAGATAAACATTTGCAGACTCTTTCTTATTGCTAATTTTCTTGTAGATGTAAGTGGAATATATATTTACAAGGACAATATTGAAATGCAGTAGCCTTTAAGCATATACATATCTCTTAATAGCTGGTTGCTAGGTGCAACACCATTCCCTTTGCCACAGATTAATACTCTTTGCATATCAAAGTAAAAAAAATGAATAACGAATTCCCATTTAAGAAAAGTATTGAAAAATTTAAGAGAATAACAAGCAATATCTCGAAAATGGTTCACTCAACAACAAAAATGTATATGACATGAATTGTGTATTTTAACGCGATCTACATTTTTTGTGTAGTAAAATTTTGTCTATCTCTTATGGTTTACCGGTTATGCAAAAGTCGTTCACAATAAAGAACACTTTTGGAGACATTCCCAGACAATTCAAGATATACGTTTTATTTTTCATAAATATATCTTAAACATATGATATTTTAATCAAAATCGTTAGAGCCCTTTTGAGAAAATTAAAAGTTTCGAAAAATCTTCCATGTAAAGGGTATCCTGGGGTGGGGGGATTTTGTTGTAAACCTTCGTGTCGCATCTCTGGAATATATTGAACCTAAATACCAAGTTTGGTGTTTATCCGACTGTTCGTTTCTGAGTTATGCTGTTCACAGACAGACACACAGACACACACACGGACATGTTTCCAAAAATGCTCTTTTTGGATTCAGGGGGTCTCAAAGCATGTATTTCCGGTGAAATCTCGGTATCGAATTTTTGGGTGGAATACAATACTTCCCCTACTTACTATACGTAGTAGAGAAAGTAATAAATATGTTAACTTCCCATAAGGATACTATGATCCATACTTTAGCTTCATATTAAGAAGTTTTAAGCTACTGCACGCCGTATTTTTGCAGCTAATTCACTACAAAACTTCATAAAATTTCAATCACTTTGTTTTTTTCTCCAATTTATTTATTTCGTTTACTATTTAAGTCGATGAACGTCCACTTCATAATTTTAGTGTGTAATTTAGAGAGCCAAATTAATTTATAAACTAATCAAATAAACAATGAAGTTGTTTCATCCTTAGAAGTATTTTCTACTTTAAAAGTATGCTTTTATTTTAACACTTTTCACCAGAGTTCACGAGCTTAGAAATGAAAATTGAAGCATTGGGTTCTAAAACTGGGTATATCTTTATCCCTAGGAAAATATAAGGAATAAGTTACATGGGGCCAGTGATTGGCAGCTGCAATACCTATGTTATATAATTTGGGCGTCACTCACCTCTTGTAGAAGCACATTTCTGAGGACCGTAATTGGCTGACTGGAATGCCAACATTGCGTCCCGACAAACCCGCAAACTCTGCAACTTCCTGTATGATGTCCTTTGGTGCGGCTTTTGTCACTGTCACGTCATTTCACGCTAGGCGTTTTACACACATGTGACTCACTATCGGTGATTAACCAGGGCTCTTGGGTGGCTAAATGGTGTACCTTGTTACCATGCTGGAGCACAGAGGGTTTTCAATCATTTTATTCTTCATTTACTAGAGCTTGACTAGCAACATTTTGTAATTTAGAGTAAAACATCTTTCGAAGCTTTCGCTTCTTCTACTAGTAGCTTTTCGGTAACAAAAATGATGTATAAGATTTCAAACTTTCATGGCGGACGTTATTTATTAAAACTTTACAGTCGCGTGCAATGAAATCAAATTCAAACTTTTGGCCATAGAAGAACGTAGGCAATTAAAATATAGCTATAATATCAAAAACACATAATATTTAACTCTACGGCGTATTTTTGTGCAGAAAATGTACCATATTAACAAATTGACATAAGTATGACAATCGAATTATCCGAGCATATATAGAACTAACGAGTGGCATATCTATGCTAAGACTATATACCGAATGAAACGTGTAATAAATAATATTAAAAAAATTAAAATGACATGCGTATTTATATCGTATTACTTGATTTAATGCATTGCATCCCAATATTCTCACAAGCCTAGGGGATGCACTGGGGGGAATAGCTGATTGGAATAAAGAAAGGGTAGAGACAACCCAAAGCTTGGCTTGAACGATTCTATTAATTTTTTATAGTAGGTGAAGTAGATAGTATCTTTACGTTATTTGCCCCACGTTTTGGGCATCAATTTGAAGTAGGTTGTTGCTTCACGTATGGAAAGCCAAATTGAAGTGGGAGTTGTATTGTAGTTCAACTGTTGGGGAGCCGAACTTGAACCGCACGTATGGTAAAATGTTTTCGGTAGCCTTCGTCCAAAAAATGTTTAAAAAATATTAACTTTTTAATTTTGACTGTTTCTTTAAATATTATATATTTATGTTTGCCTTGGCTGCGTCGTATTATTTTTTTAAAGACATTAATTTCTCAACAGGGCGTGATGCGGCTGAAGAATGTAAGTTTACACAGATTATAATTTTTAATTCACTGCTTTTTTATTAATTCTTGACACAATTTTAATAACACTTCATTGATATAGAGAGCTGTGAGATTCTTTTGTTAATTACTTGTACTTTTTAACTCGTAAACTATTTTCGTCTCACACGAAACGTATTAAATTTCTCGAGGACGCGTTTCGCGTCTGATTAGTAACACTGTCTGCTAGCAACGCGTCCAGTTATGAGCGCTGTCTACAAGCAACTGACTTGATTTCTACCGCCCAAAGTTTTAAATTTCTGTATTTCAATTTCTGATTGGCTGATACTAATCCAATAGAATACCTTCATTTAACTAAAGCTTTTTCTGGTTGTTGATTGGTCATTTATAAACTGTCGCAAACATTACATTATTGCCTCCAAGAATCACAAGTAGTATTGTTAAACTTTCAAATTCAGAGTTGCCTCAAGGTTACCTCATTGTTACCTAATTGTTAGCAACATTTAACCTATTATTCTCACAGCTCCTCCATTATTAAATTACGTCATACATTCACATAACATTACTGAACATGTATATAATAATATAAACATTTACAATTACTGTAATATACACTTTTTATATATTGTTACATACACATATTGCTTTAAGGCGGGCTGTTATTATATTTTATATTACATAATTTGACTGAAATCATTTAAGTGTTAAAAATCTGCCTCATAGGGCTCCAATTAAGCTAGTTTTGGGTTTATAATATGGGGCTGGATCATTTATTTAGTTCGACTTACATAATTTAGTAATTCTTCCCCTACGGGGCTTACCTTCAAGGGTATGTCGAGATGTGTCGCTGTTTAGTAGTGCCATAGCTGGCGTCTAGGCGGGCCAGTCGAGGCGACTAGTACGATAATCAGCTATAGCCTGATGGACAGGCGGGCGAGCCGATGTGGACAGTAGCAGACAGCTCAGTCGAAGTCCCCCCCCCAGTTTTTTTTGGGGGGGAGTGAACAGGAAGAGGGATAAAGGAGAAATAACAATGGGTGTTGGGTGGGGAATGGTATGCTGGGTTGGGGAGGGATTTGTTTGTATGAAGGTTGAGGCAGTATTTTTAGCACTTAAATGATTTCAGTCTAATTATATAATATATACATTTAATAACAGCCCGCCTTAAAGCAATGTGTGTATGTAACAATATATAACAAGTGTATATTACAGTCATTGTACATGTTTGTATTATTATATAACATGTAATAATGTTATGTGAATGTATTACGTAATTTAATAATGTAGGAGCTGTGAAAATAATAAGTTAAACGTTGCTAACAATGAGGTAACCTTCAGGAAATAATGAATTTAAGAATGTTTAATAATGCTACTAGTTATTATTGGAGCAACAATAATGTAAATTTTAGTGACAGTTTATAAAATAACCACTCAACAACCAGAAAATGCTTTAGTTAAATGAAGGTATTCTATTGGAGTAGGATTAGTCAATCAGAAACTGAAAAGGAGAAAATTTTACAAATTTAGAGTTCAGTTGCCTGCAGACAGCGTTACTAACCAGACGCAAAAAGTGTCCTCAAGAGATTTAATACGTATTCGTGTGAGACGAAAAATATTTTACGTGTTAAAAAGTGCAAATAATTAATAAAAGAATCTCACAGCTCTCTATATCAGTGAAGTGTTATATAAATCGTATTAAGCATTAATAAAAGGAATGAAGTAAAATTATAACCTGTGTAAGTCTACATTCTTAGTCGCACCATAACCCTGCTAAGAGAAACGTGTCTCTAACAAAAGTACTGACGCAGCCGAGGCAAACATAAATATTTAATACTTAAAGAAACAGTCACATTACAAAGTTAATATTTTTAAAAATTGGAGCAAAGGATACGTGCGGTCGCAACTACTTCAAGTTCGGCTCCCCAACAGTTGAACTAACTATAATACAATTTCTTCAAGGTGGAAGTTATGTCCGGCATCGCATAAATCACCCGGAAATTGTAGGTATATCTTGTATTGAACGTCAAAGCCTAACCTGGTGTGGGTGGTGGTCAAATGGCATAGCCGTGCTTACCAAAGCTTCAGCAAGCTAAGAAAATGAAAAATGAGATTCCACATAAATTTAGAATAGTGTGACAGATTAATAAATGGTTATAAACCAATATAAAATGTGTACTCCTCAATTTCATACGCGACATCATCATAACGTAGCACGGCCTTCTATGTTCTTTAAGAAAGCTTTTCGTTCCTTTAGCTTACAAAATTAGAAACGCCGAGCGAGCGAAATGGCTCAGGCGGTAACTTTCATGTCCAGCATTCGGGAGCACCTGAGCTCAAATCCCGTGGAGCGACCAATCTGACAATTTTTGGTTTCCTTCAGTCGACACGATCCAAAGTTCTCGTTCTAAGTCTATAATAATAATAATAATAATAATAATAATAATAATAATAATAATAATAATAGTAATAAAACATGTAAAATGGATGGTTAAACGTATGTTCTGCCATCTATCCACAGATAATGAAAGCAGGTAGACTGGACGGCTCACTAATACCATCTGCCTGGCACGTGTGGAAGCCAAGGTACAGTTGCTGTATGTCTCTGTGGACACGTGGCGAGGCTGCCATTTGCACCTCACAAAGCAAAAGTACAGTTGTTGTATGCATGCCTCTGGGGTATATGTGACGAAGCAAGGTGGTATGGTACAAGGATGAGACCTAGAAGGCTAACTGGTCGCCACACACCGTTTTACAGAGTATCTCCTAACAGGACCTTCGCGAAATGATAGTTAAAGCGACGTAAAAGATAAATATAGGAGAGATAAGTAGAAACGTTTGCGCAAGAGCTGCAACAATTGCGAATTAGGTAGAACAAACTCATTCCGACAAGAATCCAATTATAGTCCACCTTGATAGTTCAAATCAAGGATCAGATTGGTTAATATTAAATACATTGCATACTCTTAACGAAGATTTCAAGTGCGGTGTGTGCAATGTTGCAATTAAACCGTAAAAGAATGCCAAGTTTGGTGTTTATGGGATATTTGGTTGCCGGGTTTGTTGATCACAGGCACAGGCGTGCGCGCGCACCTTTTTCTAAAAATGCTTTTTTTTTTACTTTCCCTACCACGTACATAGTAGCCAGGGAAGGTACTGTATTCCAACTAAAAATTTGATACCGAGATTTCACCGGAAGTACATGTTTTGAAGCCCCTTGAATCCAAGCAAAACATTTCTTTGAAGAGGTCCGGGTGTGTGTGTGTGTGTGTGTGTGTGTGTGTGTGTGTGTGTGTCTGTGAACAGAGTAGCTCAAAAATGGAAAGTCGGATAAATACCAAACTTAATATTTAGGTTGAGTGCCTTCCAAAGGTGCGATAAAATGATTTTCAGGAGAATCCCCTACCACAAACTACTCTATAACGGAACATTTTTCGAACTTTTTTTATTTTCTAAACAATGACTCTAACCATTTTGATTAAAACACAGTGTATTTAAGATATTTACATCAAAATAAAATGTATTTGTATCTTAAATTATCTGGGAATATCCTGTGAAGATCTCTTCATTCAGAAGGAATTTTGTATAATCTTGTATAACTGGCAAACGATAAGCGATAGACAAAACGTACTACATAAAAATTGTACCTCCGTTCAAATAACCTTTCTGTGGCATTGGCTATTTCCAGATATCTGTTATTAATGCTTCGAATTGTTCAGTACTTTGTCATTCGTTTTAAGTCCTGTGGGTTTCAGTTTTTCGAGATTACATGGAAACATTATGGAATTTTAAGGCCAGGATATAGCGTCCAGTTCTTAAACATTTGACTATCGCTGTTCCCTTTGTACGTATAACTAAATGTGTAATGTAGCTATTTCAGGAAATGTCTATTTGGATTATAATGAAGTAGAAAGAAAAAAATCTGATGTGTTACACTCACATGACCTTCTCTACTCTTGAACAGAATATTTTTACAAACGCTTATTCTCCATATACTTCATGTTAATCGAGGTGTTAATCTTATTGCTAATTTTCTTGTAGATGCAAGGGGAATGTGGTAGGCTTTAAGCTATAATCAAATATTTTAAGAGCTGGTTGCTATGTGGAGTATTCCATTTTCTTTGCATTACCAGGAGAAAACAAAATTGAATAACGAATTTGAGAAAAAGTATTGGAAAATTTAAGGGAATAACAAGATATCTCGAAAATGGTTCACTCAACAAAAAAAAATGTATATAACAAATTGTGTATTTTAACGCTATCTACATTTTTGTGTAGTAAAATTGTGTCTATCTCTTATAGTTTAGCAGTTATGCAAAAGTCGTTCACAATGAATACTTTTGGAGACATTCCCAGAAAATTGGAGATATACATTTCATTTGTCATGAAAATATATTTAACATATGATATTTTAATCAAAATCTTTAGAGCCATTTTTGAGAGAATTAAAATTTTCGAAAAATGTTCCATGTAAAGGGTAATCTGTGGTGGGGAGATTTTCTTGAAAACCTTCGTGTCGCATCTCTGGAAGATAACTGAACCTAAATACGAAGTTTGGTGTTTATCCGACTGTTCGTTTCTGAGTTATGCTGTTCACAGACACACACAAGGACATGTTTCCAAAAATGCCTTCTTTGGATTCAGGGGGCCTTAAAACATATATTTCTGGTCAAATCTCGGTATGAAATTTTTGGGTGGAATACAATACTTCCTCTACTTACTGTACGTAGTAGAGAAAGTAATAAACGATAGAGTAGAAAAAGCTATGTAAGTGTAACACATTAGAGTTTTTATTCAGGTAGCCTCAAAATATATATTTCCAGTGAAATCTCGACATCGAAATCTTGGGTGGATCTAATAATTCCTCTTACCTACTATAGGCAGGTGGCAGAAAAAGTAACGTGAGATAATGTATCTGGATGGGTAGCCATTAGCGATGTCTTGCTTGGACAACAATTACTGCAACAACAGGAGCTATTCCCCTATATACACGTGTTCCATATCACGTAGTATTGTTTGCTTGCTCAACTGAGAGCATTCTCGCGGGAGTCCACCAACATTCTAGTTCCCTCCCTTGCTGCCAGGTGAAATTACGACACACAATCCACCGCAATGTAGCACTTGGCTTCTGTACAAAAGGTACCCCATTATGGCAGCTTTCCTGTAATATTCGTTGCGGTGTTACTTTATACCACTGAGAATATTTAGGTAATGAATTAATGTACTGTGAAATTGTATCATCATTCTTAATGCTTTTCGTTGGAACAAAGCGGAAAAGAAATGTTTTAAAACATTTACATTCTTTAGTGGCGTTCTATTTTCCCGTAGCTAGCGCTTCATTTGTTTTTATTTCGGTGTTTCATTAGAATCCTTTATTATACTGTGTTCATTACCATCCTCTATTTTTGTTACTTTTTCTATTTCTAAGTTAATCTGTTTACTTTTATTTGGACTTATTCTGTTTTCGCAGGCTAATGCACTAATTTACAATTCGTAATTAACAAATCGTTGATAACATCAGAGATTAAGACCGTCCCTTTTTCCATACAATACTGCACCACTCCAGCGATACAAATAAGTGCAATTTGCAATCTAGAATATCAGTATGGTTTCTATGCGACATTCTCTAGTAAGTGATCATGTGGCGTTTTGTCATTCAGAGTAAAATTGTTACGTGTTCGCTACAATTTTTTACGTGTTTTAAGTTCTGTAACATTAATTATACTAGATGTTAACAATTATCACGTGCTGGGCCCATTTTGGAATACTTCAAATAGTGAACGCACCCCCAGAATAGCAAACCGCCTTAAAACTTGGTGAATATTGAAAGGAAATAGTGTAGCAAGGTTTTAAAACATTTCTCTGAAATGAGAATACTGAATCTTCTTGCGGCTGTTGAGGCCGATGGTTACAATCCGTTTTTGTTTTAAGTAACCTTTGTAAGTATTAATTGTTCTTCCACACAAGCCGTGTGTTGGACAAGGTTAGAAAGGTAGCATTAGACGACTGAAAAATTCAATGCCATCGCCGGGATTTGAACAACGGATCACCGAGTTTCCGTCCGGTTGCTCTAACTACTGAGTTACCATGGCAACTTGCCGGTACGACATTAAACTCCCCAACTAATTCGCATTTTTCCCGGTAAACCACAAGGGGATCTCAAATTGTATTGAGATGACATACCCCAATGGCGACTTACATTGTTGTAAGTACCTAACTCCCGGGCTTCATAGTTTGGACAACTATTAAGTCAATCAATGGAATTAACGGTTGTAATACACAATGATAGCTCAGTGGTTAGAGCAACTGGACGGAAACCGGGAAATCCGTGGTTCAAATCCCGGCGATGGCACTGAATTTTTCAATCCTCTGATTCTATCATTTGAGGTAATATTTTTAACATTTAAAATGATTTCAGTCTAATTATACGATATATAAAATATAATAACATCCCGCCTTAAAGGAATATGTGTATGTAACAATATATAAAAATTAATGTAACAGTCATATTACTGTTTATATTATTATGTACATGTTCAATAATGTTATGTGAATGTATTACGTAATTTAATAATGTAGGTGCTGTGGGAATAATAGGTTAAAAGTTGCTAACAACGAGGTAACAATGAGGTAATAATGAATTAGAAAGTTTAATAATACTACTGGTAATTTTTAGAAACAATAATGTAATTTTTGAGACAGTTTACAATACACCCAATCAACAACCAGAAAAAATCTTAAGTTAAATAAAAGTATACTATTGGAGTAGGAATACCCAATCAGAAACTGAAATAGGGCAAATTGTACAAATTCAGAATTCAGTTGCTTGTAGACAGGGTTTCTAACCTGACGCAGGACGCGTCCTCGAGAAGTTTAATACGTATTCAGTGTGACACAAAACTGGTTTACGTGTTAAAAAGTGCCAGTAATTAATAAATACTCTCACAGCTCTCTCTATATTAGTGAAGTGTTATTTAAATCGTGTCAAGGATTAATAAACGGAGTGAAGTAAAAATTATAATCTTTGTAAGCCTACATTCTTAAGCCGCATCACACCCTACATCATGTGTCTACAAATTAATACTGACGCAGCCGAAGCAAACATAAATATATAATATTTAAAGAAAAAGTCAAATTAAAAGTTAGTATTTTTAAAACTTTGGGCGAAGACTACGGGAAACATACGTACGGTTGCAACTACTTCAAGCTCGGGTCCCCAACATAAGAACTACAATACAACTCCTACTTCAAATCGGCTTTCTATACGTGAAGCAAAAAACTACTTCACTTTCCAACTTTGTAAGTATACTTTGACGTATAGTTGTAGGCTCATGCCATTAAAGGAATAACTACACGTCAGTTAAATAAACAGATTTCCCTAGAGGACGTGGATCGGACCCTACCTTGACACGTATATTTATATTATACTGTGTTCTAGAACATATGTCTGTTTTTATTTCCAAAGTTAAGTTGACAATTGAGATTTGAGTATGCGAGTATATTTAGCTTACTATCAGAACTCGAATATTACAGTGTCGATTTTTCTCACACGAAGCTCCTCTTAGTCTTTTACCATTTAACTTTACACCATATACCAGCTAAGCAAACAAACAAACTTTACAAATTCAGTCAGAGATATTCTTTCACAATTATAACCAATATATATATATATATATATATAAATAAATAAATAAATAAATAAAATACATTCAAAGATGTGTAACATTCTGTTCCTTTAAAATTATATATATAATTAATTAATTTGGTTCCTAGCGAAACTTCTAAGAAATTCATATATTATTACTTTCTCTACTACGTACAGTAAGTAGGGGAAGTATTGCATTCCACCCAAAAATTCGATACCGAGATTTCACCGGAAATACATGTTTTAAGACCCCCTGAATCCAAAAAAGCATTTTTGGAAACATGTCCGTGTGTTTGCCTGTGTGTGTGTGTGTGTGTGTATGTGTGTGTGTGTGTGTGTGTGTGTGTGTGTGTCTGACTGTGAACAGCATAACTCAGAAACGAACAGTCGGATAAGCACCAAACTTGGTATTTAGGTTCAGTATCTTCCAGAGATGCGACACGAAGGTTTTCAAGAAAATCCCCCCACCCAGATTACCCTTTACATGGAACATTTTTCGAAAATTTTAATTTTCTCAAACATGGTTCTAACGATTTTGATTAAAATATCATATGTTTAAGATCTTTTAATGACAAATAAAATGTATATCTTGAATTTTCTGGGAATGTCTCCAAAAGTATGCTTCATTGTGAACGACTTTTGAATAACTGGTAAACCATAAGAGGTAGACAAAATTTTACTACACAAAAAATGTAGATAGCCTTAAAATACACAATTTATGCCATATACATTTTTTTGTTGAGTGAAACATTTTCGAGATATTACTTGTTATTCCCTTAAATTTTACAATACTTATTTTCTGAAATGATAATTCGTTATTCATTTTTTGTCTTGGATATGCAAAGAGTATTAATCTGTGGCAAAGTGAATGGTGCTGCACCTAGCAACCAGCTATTAAGAGATATGTATGTGCTTAAAGGCTACTGTATTTCTTTATTGCCCTTGTAAATATATATTCCCCTTACATCTACAAGAAAATTAGCACTAAGATAGAGTCTGCAAATGTTTACCTCGATTAACATGAAGTAGATGGAGAATAAGCGTTTGTAAAAATAGTTTGTACAAGGGTAGAGAAAGTCATGTGAGTTGTAACACATGAGATTTTTTTTATTTTAAACTGACTACCGTTAATGTTTCGCTCACGGATGGTTCTCTTCATATGCCTTATTCTATTGCTTTACTTTTACATGTAAATAATTTTCGTTCACCCACTATGCTACGTGGCTTTCTGTCACGAATCTTTAACAATAATTTTGAAAGTTTGCTCACCGAAGCCTGTAGATCACCAAACTTTTGACAAGTCCAAAACGAAAAGTAATACGTCTGATGTCTCTCAATTTCCCTGCGTATTTCGCTATATGTAACAAAACCTCCCTTACGGCGACTAACTGCTCTCTCTTTCTCGACCTGCTGGAAAACTCTTCTTCTTGGGTGTTTCCTCCAACATCCGATAGGGCTGCCGCCCTGTGAGTGGCCCACAACTCGACCAACCAGTATTCACTGTAGCCGGCTGTTACTAGATTCACATGACGTCACCATTACTGGCGGTTCAAAATATCTGCATGTAGTAGAAATACTGTCGTGACTGGCGAAACGGGGAGGAGTAACTAATATAT
This sequence comes from Deroplatys truncata, assembly GCA_030765065.1. Classification (NCBI taxonomy): domain Eukaryota; kingdom Metazoa; phylum Arthropoda; class Insecta; order Mantodea; family Mantidae; genus Deroplatys; species Deroplatys truncata. The sequence goes on from CM060984.1 coordinate 72,345,572, forward strand.
TGATATGTTTTAAAAATGTTAAAAGAGAATTACAACTTCACATATATGCATTTTTAAAGCTCTGTCGTTCTTACACTTAAATATTTTATTCCACTATAATGTCTCTGACACTCTGCTCAAGTACGAGTTTAAACGCTTCATACAGTACGTGATTAAAAGTATCCGGACACCTGGCTGAAAATGACGTACAAGTTCGTGGCGCCCTCCATCGGTAATGCTAAAAGTCAATTTGGTATCGGCCCATCCTTAGCCTTGATGACAGCGTTCACTCTGCTTTCAATCAGGTGCTGGAAGGTTTATTGGGGAATGGCACCCCATTCTTCACGGAGTGCGGAACTGAGGAGAGGTATCGATGTAGGTCGGTGAGGCCTGGCACGAAGTCGGCATTCCAAAACATTCCAAAGGTGTTCTATAGGATGCAAGTCAGGACTCTGTGCAGGCCAATCCATTACAGGGATGTTATTGTCGTGTAACCAACTCCGCCACAGCCGTGCAGTATGAACAGGTGCTCGATCGTGTTGGAAGATGCAATCGCCATCCCCGAATTGCTCTTCAACAGTGGGAAGCAAGAAGGTGCTTAAAATACCAATGTAGGTCTGCGCTGTGATCGTGCCACGCAAAACAACGGGTGCAAGCCCCCTCCAGGAAAAACACGATCACACCATAACACCACCACCTCCGAATTTCACTGTTGGGACTACAAACGCTGGCAGATGACGTTCACCGGGTATTCGCCATACCCACACCCTGCCATCGGATCGCCACATTGTATACAATGATTCGTCACTCCACACAACGTTTTGCCACTGTTTAATCGTGTGATGTTGACGCTCCTTACACCAAGCGAGGCGTCTTTTGGCATTTTCCTGCGTGATGTGTGGCTTATGAGCAGCCGCTCGACCATGGAATCCAAGGTTTCTCACCTCACGCCTGTCATAGTACTTGGAGTGGATCTTGATGCAGTTTGGAATTCCTGTGTGACGGTCTGGATAGATGTCTGCCTATTATTCGTTACGACCCTCTTCAAATGTCCGCGGTCTCTAGACGAGGTTGGCCTGTACGCTTTTGTGCTGTACATGTCCCTTCACGTTTCCACTTCACTTTCACATCAGAAACAGTGGACCTAGGGATGTTCAGAAGTGCGGAAATCTCGCGTACAGACTTGTGACACCCAATCACGTGACCACGTTCGAAGTCCGTGAGTTCCACGGAGCGTCCCCTTTTGCTGTTTCACGATGTCTAAAGACTGCTGAGGTCGCGGATAATGAGTAGCAGCAGTAGGAGGTAGCAAAATGCACCTAAGATGAGAAATGTATGTTTGTGGGGGTGTCCGGATACTTTTGATCACATAGTGTAAGTGCAAGATAGAATTTGGAAAATTACTTATGAAGATATTGTGTGTAAAGATTTGGACTAGTCCGAAAGGCGTGGGAGTGGTCACTTCCAGAGATCCGGAGCTACGAAGTCTTTCAATGTCGATAGTCGAAATCCTAATCAGTTTTCTCTTCCTCGTGGTTTCCCCTCACGCGAGGCACCTAAGGGGTAGATCACGTGATGTGGCGTTCTTGCTGAAGTAGCGCCACCAATCCATGCTGACAGTACGCCATGTTTTGAGGGCTGGTAACCGCCTGTTGTTTTGGGACAGCATGAGCAGAGGAAGCTTATCATTCGGCGAACTTCGGATTGATCTCTTATTGACTTTTCACCGTTCATCAGATACAGGAACTTAACCCAGTATGGGGAGCCATTCATGGCTCAAAATGAGATTTAGTTTCCTCCAGGAGTAGTACAAAGCTGTAAAAAAATGATACGTCTTAAAAGGCTCAGCGGTAGATAGATGTGTATACTTAGTTTATAATCCCAGGTCTTGAAACTCTAGTGCCGAGAAGGGGGATGGCTGTAAGAATATAAACCGTAGATTCTGCGACAAGCAGTAGACGTCACATTCATTAGTTAAGAGTTGTTTATCAGTGGTGTATCAGCTGATACTGATGTGGACCACACCTACAGCCAACGATATTACTTTGTTTAGTAGTTTCATACCCTACAGTACTTACTTGTGTGACTTTCGTCAAATAGGAATGAAAAATGGTGGCATACACGACGAAGCCAAGGAATGCAAGTCAGGCTTGCAGACTCTACCAACGGCGTTACCCCACAGGCGTCACCCAGCCCACACTATTCCTAAGATTAGAGAGGCATATAAGTGAAAAACAGGCAGCTTCGTTCTAACAAACACCCCTGTAGACGTACACGGACACGCTGTACATCAGTTTGAACTCTTCCTTCTGCGTTGTCAAATGACTCTATTCTGCTCTCACTAAAACATCTCTGCCTCTCTCTTTTCAGCATTGCAATTACACATTTTCTGCTTCTAAATACTTCCTGACCTCTCAAAAGAAACATGGCGACAGAGCTGTATATTCAAAGTCTCTCTAATGTGGCCAACTTCAGCCTTAGGTTTGTTATGAAACTTTTGCAGCCGTGATTGTGTGAATACAACGCATATTCAATTTTACATTATTATTATTATTATTATTATTATTAATACCCCACCTTTAACTGCAGTGGTCACATCGCATTGGCGGCCATTTATATTTGGAACATATTGTCTATCAGCAACGGTGTTAACTAGTATACCGTCGTCATTCGATTTCTGGATTTTTCTACATTAAATCACACACATATTCTCACTTTCATTCATACGATCAGACTTTGGGAAGCATAGGGAATAATCTTGGCTATTTAAAAGTTCCCACTTCCTCCCAGGCGGCAATCCAACCTAGGACCCTCGTACAGCAGGCATGTGCTCAACCGATTAAGCTACGAGGACAGCTTTTACACTCTTTAAATGTATTCTCAGTTCTATTCAAGGCGAATGGTTATTTTAAAAAGGCAATAGGTAGAAAGCAGCTATAAGCAGCTTATATGTCTATAATAAACAAATAAAAATAGGTAAATGAATATATAACGAAAAATTTAATAAACATAAAATAATAAAATATCAGAAAAAATGTTAAAGAATAAATTGAATGTGCAAGATTGGAGCAGAGCTTAAAAGGTTCAGAGGACACGATGAAAACAACACCGGACATTGCTCGTCGTTTGCTACTTAAACGCCTCGCTTTCAAGAGTGACAATTTTATAGTATCCTAGCATTAGAGAATGCTAAGAAAAGGGTCATTGTTGATGGTATTATTACAACTCTAGTTTTATAGGACGTGATTCCATTAACGGTCCAGAGTATTATAGGCAAGCTTAAATGAACGTGCCTTATGACGAATCCAAAATAAGATCGCAAGAATTAAAAATCGAGAGAAAATTGCCCGCAGGCGAAGAATGTTGAAGAAGATATTGTTCTTGGAGTTTAGTTTATTAGCCTCACGCTTGGGAAGCCAGTTTGAAGAAGTATTATTGTCTTTACGTTGCAGTTGTTTATTTTTTGCTCCGCATATGGTCGTCAATTTGAAGAAGATTGTTTGTTATGTAATATGCTGCTACGTATGAGAAGCCTTTTTTGAAGATGTATTTTTGTTGTTACACTCCAAGTTTAAAAATATTATATTAACTTTGTTATTTAACTGGTTCTATAGATAGTATTTTATGTTTATGTTTTCCTCGGCTGCTTCAGCCTTACTGTAGAGACACGTTTCTCTTAATCAGGGCGTGGTGTGACAAGAATGTAGGCTAACACAGATTTTAAGTTTAAATTCACTTCTTTTTATTAATCCTTGACACAAATTAAATAGCAATACACTGATATTAAGAGCTGTGAGATTCTTTTATTTAATACTTGCACCTTGTTAACACATATACTTAATTTTTCGCTTCACACGAATGCGTAATATTTCTTTGGAGAACACATCTTCCATCCGGTTACTATCAAGGTCTGCAGGCAACTGAACATATTTCAATCGTCCAAACCCGTAAACTTCTGTACTTCAAGTCTCTGATTGGCTAATCCTAGTCCAATACAATACCTGCATTCAACTAAAGCTTTTTCTTGCTGCTGATTGGCTATTTTTAAACTGTCACAAAATTTACATTATCGTTGCTCTAATAATGACTAGTAGCATTCAAACTCTCAAACTCATTATTGCCTCAAGGTTACCTCATTGTTACCTCATTGTTAACAACGTTAAACGTATTATTCTCACAGCTCTTACACTATTAAATATGCTAATGTATTCACATAACATTATTAAACATGTTTACAGTAATATAAGAATTTGCAATGACTGTTACATACATTTTTACAAATTATTACATACATATTACTTCAAGGCGGGCTGTTATTGAATTTACATATTATATAATTTAATTGAAAAAAATACTGCCTCAATGTTCTATAATCTGTCTCAAACCAGAACGATACTGTTATAAACATATTGGAGGGAAGAGACAGAGAGATAGATATAGTGAAACCGAACACTGTTAGGCCGCTGATTGATGGAGGAAAGTTCATGGGTGTTTTCTCTTATTTGTTAACGTGGAATAATCGCCTCTAAGAAGTTCTGTACTGCAAGTAGCCCTGTAATTACTGTTCAGCCGGAATTAGTTTCGAGGAAACAAAATTATACAAATATTTAGACTCGTTTCTCTTTATCATGCACATACACCAAATATATCAACGGACATGTATAGGCACAGATATATACAATAAAGTAAGACAGGTGTAGTTATACTATATTAACTTATTACTGTTAAATAATATGCAGCCTAATTTTCTGTTACTAATGAACAGGCAGAGGGGTTTTAGTAAGTAAACAGATCAATCGTGTTAGCGCACGGAGTATAGCTGATGTTAGGTATTGTGAGGACACACTCCTCCCTTTCTCTTCACAGCAGCTGCTTTCGGTTCCACTGTTTCATTTATTTTCTGCATACAAACTGGAGAACTGTGGCAACATGCCTAAGGCAAAAGAGGAATCGCACACCGAAACCATCATCACAATTAGAATCGTTTTGGCCCAATTTGACGGTATAACTTCAGGACAAATGGTGAAATCATCTGCAATCAAAACATTTAAGTGGACGGACATGGATTTCCCTTGGCTCACAAGTAATTGTGACTCGTTGGGGATATCGCTACGGGATGCAGTATACCTTGCTCAAGTTGTTAATTTAATTAATGTATTTGACGAGAGAGAAATGTTGCTACGTACATAGAAGGAAATAATTTCACTTGCTTTGTTTTTAGATCTTTCATACATTCAGAATAATTTCAGTAATATTGCAACTATAATAACATATGTATGTATTTGCAAGCATATGCACTAAAACACCAGCTGGGACTGTTAAAGAAAGGCTGACAAAGAAACTTAAAAGTAGTCTAGAGAAGAATCCAGGGTACGCAGAGAATTTCAAGCAAGCCTGATATTTCGTTCTTTATTTGCTCCTATTACGTCGGGTGATGTAGAACGTAGTTTTTTTCAAAATATAACAAGTGTCTACGTGCTAATTGCATACGATTTATGCTCCATGTAGCTCGAAAATACATTATTGTACATTGTAAAGCTCACGATGTAATAGAAAAGTCAATATAGTGGCGAGGTAAGATAGCAAGGTTCAAACAAAGTATCGAGGAGTTGCGTTAGTATTACCAACACTCCAGAAAATAGTGAAACCTTGTGACATGACAAAGTAGAATATAAGACCGCGCAATCAACAGTCAAAATAGTATTTAAGAGCTGTAGATTAAGTTCACGGCGCATTCGCCTTCACCCTTGTCTAGAGGCCATACTCGGCGGGGAAGCTCTGAGTGACCAGGAGTACTTCACACCGCCATCCTAATTAAGTAAACATTTGAATAGTGTACACATTCAGACTTCATAAATATAAAGATAGTAAGGTTAAGTTCTCGCTCGGACCGGCCGCTCGGTCAAACAGCGATCGGTCCCTAGCTGGAACTATGTACCTTAAGTGTAAATACAACTCTTAGCTTTAATTCAACCCACGGGCCTTTTATTCAATGCTTCCCTTTGTGACTCATCCACACGTGTCCGAACCTACCTACCCAGATACCGATTCGCACTATCGCTTGAGCTTACCCCACCTAGTATAAGTGTAAATAACCCTCCCTTGGTGGAAGGTGTTACAATATAACTCAGATTTCTGTACATTAATACCTTAATTAAAGAATGAAGTAACTTTATTGCACATTGCGAATATCTTAACATATCAACATTGTTTTCTTCTGATGCTCCATGATCCTGTTCAACTTGCATGTGCCTTCAACTGTTCATATTTGCGTTTTTCCTAACTTGATAATTTACTTACTAAAACCCCTCTGCCTGCTAATGAAACACCTGTACAGTAAGCTGTGTTCCTAATACTATACGGTACTCTCCTCAAGATGAATGCCGATTCAGATGTTAGGTATTGTTTATCGTGCGGAGTCGTTTATGATATTCAAATCATCATGCATTGTTCAGCAAATTAAAATAAACTGAGTTTTGTTTATGTACGCCCTTTAACTGCTGTGGTCCTTAGCGTCACATTCTATATTGGGCGTAAAATACCGGTAATTTTGCTTAGAGGCCTCTTTATCAGGCTTGAGATTCTTTTACGTGCCGTAAATCTGACACGGACCACCGGCTTTACTTCCCTTCCGAAGGAAGCAATGCTAAGGATTTTTAAAACCGTTATCTCGGGAACTAGAGGCTAGCATGATAACCACTTCACCACGGATGCCGACGCATTGTTCAACAATGCTTAAAGAAAAGAAAGAAAGAAAGAAAGAAAGGGAGGAAGGAAGAAAGGAAGGAAGGAAGGGAGGGAGGGAGGGAGGAATGGAGGGAGGGAAGGAAGGAGAGAGAGAAGCGTAACGATTATGCTACTGCAGGACAATATTAATTCTATAACATGTTTGCAATGACTTACGAAGCTCGATTTATTGTCAAGAAGTTAGCGTCAGCTAGTGCTGCAAAACTTATGTGCATACATGGAGCGTCAAACACGTGGTATTGCAATAATCAATGAGAGAATTTTGTAGCAAAAGAAGTAGTCAGTAAGAGTATAACGTTATTTAGGAATACGCACACATTATACGAATTGAAAGAAAGGTAAGGGAAATAAGTGTCATATCGCTGGCTAAAATATACTCTCATAGCATTGTCGTAAATTTCTGTGTAAATTAAGTCCGTATGTGGGCATCCGGTAAGCAGTTGCACTCAAATGAGTGTCGGGACCGGGAATAAGACGCTGGGCAATTACACATATACTGGGTAATCAGGACACATTGGAAGAGTACAAATAGGGCAATGTGACGAGTGGGAAATAGCATATGGAATACAAAAAAGTAACCTTTCAGCACCAAGATTGTTATAATTCATATACATAAGATCACCGGAATAACAGTTTCTTGAACCTTATCCAAGACTCCAATGTCTCACACTTAACCTGATGCTATCAAGAGGAAGAGGCGATGGTTTCAAAAACACACTCCATCCCTTCTCTACCTAAACTCGCAACACAAAAACATACCAATTTTTAGCTTCTGTAATTATTTACTACTAAATTGTTTCCAAGTGTGTCACAAATATTTAATGCTTATGGATGTACTTTCTATAGAAGTCAAATATATTTATTTCTTTTGCTACTTTATTTAAATTAATATACTTCGAAGTAAAAAATTTACCAAACAATAAGGAATAAATTATTTAATTTTTCTGTGAAACAACAGTTCAAGTATTCAAAAAGAAGTATGGTTTTTTATTTGCAAAATACACGTTTTTGTACATATCCAACATACAACATGATAACTTTTGAATCAACTCATGAATACCCTATAAGTGATTGTAATATATGTACATGTATAGCAAAATACAGAAAAATTATTGTTTTATGATCTTTATTAATCAATTTAATCATTTATCTGCTCAGGCTAAAAATTTGCCAAATGTATTCATTATATTGTTGGCTGCAGCATTGTTTAGTGTAGCTGTGCTTGGCCTTTGTAGTAAAGTTGCTTAGGTATTTTAGCATGTAATTGGCATAGTAAATCTAAACTCATCTAATCTACTCTATACTGTGCATATAAACATTAGTAATCTACACTGGTGTGCAAAACCTAAGGACGAGATGGATAAAGTAACATAACAAATGAACTATTTGGTGGAAGTAGTTGAAGGTGCAGGAGCATGTTGCCAGAGGTCTCTCATGCGTACACAGAAAGCTGGACGTCACATGGCGTGAGTGTAGCGAGCCTTTAGTGCCAAATGGGTCTGGTCCCGCAACATGGGGCAGTTGACGAAACAGGACAAGACGGTGTGTGACAATTAGCGAGCTGTTACGGTGCACTGCAGTGGTGTTCTTCATTGCAACATGGCCCGCAGACACCATTTAATGACGTCACACGATAAGGAATCATCGGGAAACTGGAAGAAGGTGAAGTGTGCCGATTGTTGCTCAGGTGTTTGGAATTGCTCACAGCATTATTACACGTGCATGGGGAACCTTCCCAATCACAGGCACTGTTGTCCCAAGGAGAGGTGATGGTCGACTACGCTCATCTACAGCAGCAGATGACCGCTACATTGTGCAACAGGCAAGAAGGGTTTCACGCCAAACAGCGGGTGCAGTTGCAACCACATTTAACAGGACAGCTAGGCACGCAATCACACGATACACAGTGGCACGGCGACTACACAGAGGTGGTCTCTTTGCCCGACGGCCAGTACGTTGTGTTCCATTGAAATTTGACCATCGGTGGCACCGTTTGCGATGGTCCCAAGAGCATCAAAATTGGACCAACGAGGAATGGGGTCGCGTGCTCTTATCGGATGACAGCAGATTCAGTCTAAGTAGTGATTCTCGACGTACCCTCATCTGGCGAGAGGTGGGAAGACGTAATAAACGCAGGAACATCCTTGAACGTGATCGTTTTGGTGGTCCGGATGTTATGGTTTGGAAAGACATAATGTTGCATGGGCGCACGGACCTCCAAATCTTTGAACACGGTACGTTAACTGGTCAACGTTATTGTGATATTGTACTCCTTCCCCATGTGCGTCTTTTCGGGGGTGCATTCAGCCCTGACTTCGTTTTTATGGATGGCAATGTGCGACCGCATCGAACAGCGCAGGTGGAGGATCTCTTGGAACGAGAGGATATTCGGCGAATGGACTGATCTGCCCGTTCCCCCGATTTAAATCCCACCGAACACGTATGGGATGCTTTGGGGAGACGCATTGCAGCACATTCACATGCGCCAACGACCATCAACAGATGTCAACAGCGCTGTTGGGGGAATGGAACGCTCTACCACAAGAACTGCTTACCAACTTTGTGGTCTGTATGGGAGCACGATGCAGAGCATGCATTGCTGTCTGTGGTGATCACACACCCTTTTAAGCACCATGTATCTGTTTCTGTAAATCTAGAGAGCAATCATATGTCGTATTGGCTTTAGTTAGCTTATGGTCTATGAATAAAAGTGGCATTTCTCTTCGCATCATTGCATATTTCGTTTAGTGCCTACTGTAGCATACCGTAGCAGTTCCCTCTATGTATGACTCAAGTTTCATTGAGCTATGTTACTTGGCAGTGTCACAGCATGCGAAGATTACTTTCGTCCTTAGGTTTTGCACCCCTGTGTATATACAACAAATGCGGCATTGACTGTTTTTAAAAAAAAACATTAAAAATTATAAGGTTATAAGAAATATTTCATAATTTTATATCCTTAGAGAAAAAACAACTGTTTCATCATCTTCAATCTGTTTGTGCCTCAGGCCCCTTCCATTCCATTACATTTATTGTTCACTTCATCTTAATTTTGGACGGCCTATATTTCGTTTTCTTCGTGGCTTACATTTAAATGTTTTAAATATAAACACGTAGTAGGTAATCCGTTTTCAACCATTCTTCTTTAATCATTTCCCAATTCCTTCAGTATGCATTTGTCCACAACAGCAGAACATTCCAGTAACCTAAAGGATAACATTGTTGAATTCTTGGTTGAGCTGTCAGATTGATTTCCGGGGTTTCCCCTTATTTGGAAAGGAAATATTAGCAATTATCTATACGATCTAGCACTCCTTTTATTCCAAATTCTCTTCTCATTTCTTCGCTCTTTTAGGTTCAATTAGAAATAAAATTGAGTTCTACTTACAGACGCTCATTAACTACTATGGTCCTTAGCGTCCCATTCTATATTGGGCGTGAAAGACCGGAAGTTTTGCTCAGAGGCGTCTTAATCAGCCTTGAAGTTCTTTTACTTACCGTAAACCTACGACACCGGATATACTTCCCTTTTGAAGGAAGCCGTGCTAAGGAATTTTACGCCCAAAAAACTGCATCGTACTCCGTTGAATTTGAACCCGCCGACTTCGGGAACTAGAAACTATAACTTTTTCAGTATAAGCTGAAAGGGGAAGTAAACAAAACTTAAATGTATTACTCCGCCGAGCACAGCAGCACCACGTGTAGGATGACGGGAACTAAGACCCGTGCTTCATACAGAATGCGAATACAGTATTTGCGCAGCTTGGGATCATTAGCTTTTAAATTTTGTATGTCGTATTCCTATATTTTGTCTTGCATCCTAAACTTCTAACACATAACACTAAGAGTAGACAAATAAAAGTTTCACCTGAACAGTTCAGCTTCTGTATTTAAAGGTACTGGATTAAACTGTTCTCAACTTCAGGCTTTAGAAATCATTCATTTAATGACTAATATCAGTATACCACTTTGCATTAACCTTTTATGAGTCAACAAGTTAAGTAACGATTAGCACTATAGGTTAGAAAACCACAGAAAACAAACACAACCCAAGCTATCCGAGCAACAATTCTGCATCACTATCAAAGAAGTTCAATTATTGCTAAACAATAGCCAACCATATTCACTGTCGATTAAAGGTGGGTATTTTTCATAGAATTTGTTAAAAGCATTTAACACAATTATCTTCTTTCTATTTCCCGCGTTTATGTTTTCTACAGTGGTGGAAGATTCTCAGCCGGAAACGGCTGCGCATAGCCTTTAAACCCTCTGCTATAACGCTTCATTTGGTTATAGGTGAATCTGAACATACACATTTAGTTTCATAAATTTAACTGTTACAATAATGAGTTTTTTTAAATTTCTCTGTACGAAAATAACCACAAAATGTTACGATCTTTGCCGAACTGTTTTTTTGTAGAGGAAGAGACGACATGCTAAGCGGGGAAGGTTGTAATTTGTCCACCAGCCAATGAGGTGCTGTCTTGTCACGTGGTTTTGTTTACTTCTCCTTTCAGCTTATAGTGAAAAGGGTATAGCATGGTACCCCTAGACGGTTTCAATTAGAGACGCACCAACCCCTGATGCTAGAAACCTCATCTTTGCCTAAATGTCCTCGGACGCTTGAATCAGCAAAGATACTTTGAAAAGTTCTGAATTGACTTGTAATTTCTGGGAAATATTTCGCAGATTTCTTAGAAATCCTGTATCATAATTAGCCACCGTATATCTATGTAAATCCCTAGGTTGGAACATAACAGAACCCTGCGTCAGAACAGAATTAACTATAAAGACTAGTAAGGTGGCGCAAACTCTCCGAAACTCCTCGATCTTCATAACAAACATTCCCGCGCGTTTAACAATGTTCGGTTCATTGTCGGTTAACTGCAAATGTGCGTTGCGTGTTGTTTCGTAAGGGTGTTGTACAAGTTATTACGTTCTCTACTACGTATAGTAAGTAGGGGAAGTATTGTATTCCACCCAAAAATTTGATAACGAGATTTCACCCGGAATACATGTTTTGAGACCCCCAAATCCAAAAAATGCATTTTTTGAAACATGTCCGTGTGTGTGTCTGTGTATCTGTGTGTCTATGTGTGTGTCTGTCTGTGAACAGCATAACTCAGAAACGAACAGTCGGATAAACACCAACTTGGTATTTAGGTTCAGTATCTTACAGAGAGGCGACACGAAGGTTTTCAAGAAAATCTCCCCACCCCAAACTACCCTTTACATGGAACATTTTTCGAAAATTTTAATTTTCTCAAAAATGCCTCTAACGATTTTGATTAAAATATCATATGTTTAAGATATTTTCAGTAGAAATGAAATGTATATCTAGAATTTACTGGGAATGTCTTCAAAAGTATTCTTCATTGTGAACGACTTTTGCATAACTGGTAAACCATAAGACATAGACAAAATTTTACTACACAAAAATGTAGATCGCGTTAAAATACACAATTTATTTCATATACATTTTTTTGTTGAGTGAACCATTTTCGAGATATTACTTGTTATTCCCTTAAATTTTTCAATACTTATTTCCTCAAATGGGAATTCCTTATTCATTTTTACTTTCTCTACTACGTATAGTAAGTAGGGGAAGTATTGCATTCCACCCAAAAATTCGATACTGAGATTTCACCGGAAATACATGTTTTGAGACCCCCTGAATCCAAAAAAAGCATTTTTGGAAACATGTCCGTGTGTGTGTCTGTGTGTGTGTGTGTGTGTGTGTGTGTGTGTGTGTGTGTGTCTGTGTGTCTGTGAACAGCATAACTCAAAAACGAAGAGTCGGATAAACACCAAACGTAGTATTTAGATTCAGTATCTTCCAGAGATGCAACACGAAGGTTTTCAAGAAAATCCCCCCACTCCAGACTACCCTATACATGGAAGATTTTTCGAAAATTTTAATTTTCTCAAAAATGGCTCTAACGATTTTGATTAAAATATCATATGTTTAAGATAATGTCATGGGAAATGAAATGTATATCTTGAATTTTCTGGGAATGTCTCCAAAAGTATTCTTCATTGTGAACGACTTTTGCATAACTGGTAAACCATAAGACATAGACAAAATTTTACTACACAAAAAATGTAGATCGCGTTAAAATACACAATTTATATCATATACATTTCTTTTGTTGAGTGAACCGTTTTCGAGATATTGCTTGTTATTCCCTTAAATTTTCCAATACTTATAATTTTTCTCAAATTCGTTATTCATTTGTTTTATGTCCTGGACATGCAAAGAGAATGGAATGCGCCACATAGCAACCAGCGTTAAAATATTTGACTATCGCTTAAAACTTACCATATTCCCCTTGCATCTACAAGAAAATTACCAATAAGATTGACATCTCGATATCTCGATTAACATGAAGCATATGTAGAATAGGCGTTTGTAAAAATAGATTGTACAAGAGTAGAGAAAGTCATGTGAGTGAAACACATCAGATTTTTTTGTCTTGCATATGCAAAGGGTATTAATCTATGGCAAAGGGAATGGTGCTGCACCTAGCAACCAGCTATTAAGAAATTGTATGTGCTTAAAGGCTACTGTATTTCTATATTGCCCTTGTAAATATATTACCCTTACATCTACAAGAAAATTAGCAATAAGATAGAGTCTGGAAATGTTTATCTCGATTAACATGAAGTAGATGGAGAATAAGCGTTTGTAAAAATAGTTTGTACAAGAGTAGAGAAAGTCAGGTGAGTGTAACACGTCAGATTTTTTTATCACGGTAACTAAAACAAGTTACTGTTTTATTTTACACACTCACACACACACACACACACACACACACATACACACACAATAGTTTCTTTAGTAGTAATGTTTAACTTGCACATTGATATAATTCTTCTTTCTAACCTAGATAATCAACTGTAAATATAACATTAGTTGTTCGGGGCAGCACATCTTTCACTAGATTCCAAATATGCTGGTGTTCCATTCTGCCGCCGATCCGGGTGAAAGCGGACCGCAATGCCAGTTTTCATAAAACCAGAAGTAAACATCGGTGTATTAACACTAGAACGCCCTGAGGGGTGAAAATGACCCTTTTTTGTTTCTAAGTGATTTTAAACAACTTAAATAATGAGTCTTTTAAAGGTAAACTAAGAAAGGTACTTCTAAAAAGGCGATATTTGTATATAAATGACTATTTAAATGAACCTTGTATTAACACTAGAATGCCCATAAGGGTCAAAGTGACCCTTTTTTGTTTTTATGTGATAGTGTTTTATTTAAAAAAACTTAAATAAAGAATATTTTAAATGTAAACTAAGAAAGATACTTCTAAAAAGGCAACATTTACATATAATTGACCTTTTAAATGAACCATGTTTTCCATAATCACATAATTAATGTACCTAGACTATTTAATTTTGTTATTCTGCGACATAGTTTTTTTGTAAGGAAACTGACATGAAATTATTATTTAAGAATTATTTTAGTATTTGCTGTAATGTAAAATTTGTACATATACAATCCTGAAGCGTCCGAAAAACAGTGTATGTTATTCCCAAAGGATGAAATAAATTACTTATGTTTCACAGAATATTGCAGCAACATTTCCGTTTCTGCGTTTTTTTCATTTGAAGTGTATTTTCATTACGCTGAAAAATAGTGCATTTCGCACAACTAATGTTACGTTTTGCAGTTACCTTTAATGACCAGGGTGGTCATATTGACTCCTTTAAGATAATACTATAATTGTGTTTATTGATATGCCTTACGTTTATTTCATGCGCTCCCATACTTAAGTGTTTTAGTTCGTATTACGGTATAAATGGACAAAAATGGACTCAATACGATTTACAGTTCATTTCATGTCCTCCCTTATTGAAACCATTTTATTTTATGATGTAATAAAACATTTTATTCATATTATTGTGGTATGAACTAACAACAATGCTCACTACACGACGCACTTTTGTTTGTCATTCCCTTGCAAGAATCAATGCCATAGTGATGATAGTGAGGTGAAGGTTCAAATGTATCGGAAACGTTATTTACGTGAATATGAGTTACAAAGAGTTCTGGAAAATAATTCAGATGGTAGTAAGCTTTTTTCTTACGACTCAGAAGAAGAGTTTATACGACAGACAACTAGAGAAGGTGAATCATATAATAGTAATGATACTGATTCTCAACAACTTGCAGAGGACTATGTGAAGAGACGCTCACTTCATAGGACCACAGATGATTGTTAAAAGAATAGAGCTGGGAATGAAGACGAAATAGTACAGAAACATCGTAAATGTCACGTTCATAAATTTTGCAAGTGTAATAAAAGTGCTTCCCAGTGTACTGTTTGTCAGAAGATGCTTTGTGGAAGATACACAAAGAAAACTGAATACAATGTGTCAATTGTGTAGAGCAAGTGTTTATTCAAAAAATACAATTTTGGAAATAGTTTCTTTAAGAAATGTAAATATTTTTATGTGTACTTTATATTTGTTTACTACTGGTTTGACAGTATGTTATTCTTTTCGTTTATTTTATTGTGTTTTATGGGGAGATTTTAATTTAGTATCAAGTAGCTAAAATTGCTGTAAACATGAATAATTCAATTTTTCTATGCATTTAAAACTAATCAACCTCCCCAAATTTGCTTACTCTTGTTTTGTTTTTATGGGTTTCAGTGAATTGTATTTATTTTTTAATAATTAGTGTATTTGTGTTTTGTTGAATATTTATTCACCATCGTTTATTCTAACTGGCATATTAATCACGTAATCGCATCAAATTATAATAATTGAATATAAATACAACTTTGAATAATAATAATAATACAGAACATTAATGTTAAGTTATACAGTAGGGGTCAAAATGACCCCTCTGGGCGTTAGAGAAGGCAGGGAAAGGCTGGGCATCTTAGTGTTAAATTAGTGATGTTTTTACGGCAAAGTTAGGTTCTCAGTAAACAGAATGATATACTTGCTTATTTTCAGGCCTTTAATGTGTTCCATTCACATGACTTTCTCTACTTACCATCGTTTAATTGTAAACGCGTTCTGAAAGCTGTTCTTACGAAAGCTTATTTTTCTATCCTTTTCAGGTTAATCAAGGTAAACCTTTGCAGAAATATTTACATTATATATTTTGTCGTAGGTACAAGAAGAATAGAGGAAACAGAATCGATAGTCAGATGTTAAACTGCCCTTAAAATCCCATACTCTTCCCACTACATCGCGAGAAATAACAGAATAACGACAAGGCTTTAAAAAATCAAATATTCAACATTTCAAATCAATAACTACGGATTTCTCGGAAAGCATCGATGCCACAAAAAGTTTTTGGAAAATAAGCAGTGTTTCTCAAAGATATCCACACTTTTTGTAATATATTTTTGTCTATCTCCTAGCGTTTACCAGTTGTACAACATTTATTCAGAATGAAGAGGACTTCAAAAGCTATTCCCAGGACATTCAAGATATACGTTTTATTTGCCAAACAAGTAATTTAAACCTACGCTTATTTAATCAAAATTGTTAAGAGTAATTTTTGAGAAAATCAAAAATAACGAAAACTTTTCCATGTGAAGGGTAGTTTGAGATCCTGGACTTAAATGCCTAATTTCGTATTTAACTGAATTTTGATTTTTGAGTTATGCTGGTCACGATACATAGACTCGTGCGCGCGCATTCCGTTTTATAAGAATGTTCTTTTGGGTTGAGGGGGGGCCTCAAAGTATTTATTTCCGGTGAAATGTCGGTTGGATTTTTGGTACTTCCCCTACCCACTGTAAGTACGTAGTAGAGAAAGTAAAAATATAGCATTGGATTGGATTGTGAAACAGAGGGGATGCGATCCAGTGAATGCGGATATTGTACTACGCCCCCGGGAGGGAGGAATGAGGTGAAGGGAGACAACGGGCAGCCGGAACCAAGAGCAACGGCACAGCAATGATAGGGTCCCTACAGTTTCCTAATATAGACGCCCCAGCATCAGACAGGCAGACGAGCACCCTGCTCCACACAGAGTCCAACGCTACCCGAAGGGCCGGTTCTTGTACCCCGGTAATCAGCCGAAGGCCGAGGGGCGGAGAAAGTGCAGAGAGATATCCTTTTTCTCTACCACGCCGCACCGAAATACCATCGCCGACACTTTCATCTCTGAAGCACACCAGGGACAGGAAATTCGGTGAATGAAACAAAAAAACACTCCACATTCACCTGACGACTCGGGAAAATTCGTAAAAAGAAGCCCATAGATCACAGTGGGCGGTCGCCGGGGATCGAACTGGGGAACTCCCGAAATTAGGCCACAGACGTTACCGCCTGAGCCATAGTCACTTTCTCGTCTCAGGTTTAGACAGATGATGCTACGACATCGTATTCCAGCCGAAACCCGGTTTAAGCATATGCCAAGAGTCCCCAGGGATGTGTGATGCGGCAGCTAGGGAGATCTTGACAGAGTGGGAGAAACTAATTGACGCGGTGCTCCCTGCCTCCCTTGGTTTGTTTAGTTGGATCTAGGTTAGTTTGTTAGTTAACCGAACACTCGATTCCTCCGGGCGAGCTAGAGGACTGTCCAAGAGTCCAGCGACAACGAATAATAATAAATTGCTACTGTTCAGATATTTCAAACACGTTTCTCTTCCCATAAAAAACCCTAAAAAATTGAAGTTCTGTCCAAATGACCTAGCTTTTGGCGAAGAGCCGATACGGAAAAAGGCTTCTTTAATTTCGCTCGCATTTTTGCAAACTCAAGCAATTCTTATGTGCTTCTTCAGCAAACGTGCCGTTATTCAGAAAAATAAAAGTTCAACAAGATGTTTCAGAAAAGACCTCCAACTTTTGTTTTACTTTTTGGATTCTTTATTTCGCTTGTGCCATTAGAATGTCTTTTCTAATTTACCTTTTCTCTTGTATAGTATGGGCATTGTTATTTCCTTACTTGCTGCTTTTTGTTTCCTTCTTTTAGTTTCATTTATTGCCCCTGGAGCTTCCTCTGTATTCTAAGAATTTTTGTTCTTATTTTTTCTCATTTTCCTCCTACTTCCAGGACTTCTCGTTATTTTCTCTTTTCTTTGTTTTACTTTTTATTTCCTCTTGTTCTGTTCACTTCATCATGGCAACAGATCTTCAACAGAGCATGTAATGAAGACCCATGCTACCGAGGCTGAATGACTGAAACTGAAACAATGGGAACAATATTTGTGCCAAAAAATCTCTTCATAACGACTTGGTTGCTCTAATATAGGGGACGCATCCTAACTCACTAAAATTCTGATGTGTTACACGAACATGACTTTCTCTACTCTTGTACAAACTATTTTTACAAACGCTTATTCTCCATCTACTTCATGTTAATCGAGATAAACATTTGCAGACTCTATCTTATTGCTAATTTTCTTGTAGATGTAAGGGGAATATATATTTGCAAGGGCAATATAGAAATACAGTAGCCTTTAAGCACATACATATCTCTTAATAGCTGGTTGCTAGGTGCAGCACCATTCCCTTTGCCACCGATTAATACTCTTTGCATATGCAAGACAAAAAATGAATGACGAATTCCCATTTGAGAAAATAAGAATTGAAAAATTTAAGGGAATAACAAACAATATCACGAAAATGGTTCACTCAACAAAAAAAAATTATATGACATAAATTGTGTATTTTAACGCGATCTACATTTTTTGTGCAGTAAAATTTTGTCTATCTCTTATGGTTTACCAGTTATGCAAAACTCGTTCACAATGAAGAATACTTTTGGAGACATTTCCAGAAAATTCAAGATATACATTTTATTTGTCATGAAAATATCTTAAACATATGATATTTTAATCAAAATCGTTAGAGCCGTTTTTGAGAAAATTAAAATTTTCGAAAAATGTTTCATGTAAAGGGTACTCTGGGGTGGAGGGATTTTCTTGGAAACCTACGTGTCACATCTCTGGAAGATAATGAAACTAAATACCAAGTTTGGTGTTTATCTTACTATTCATTTCTGAGTTATGCTGTTCACAGACAGACACACACACACAGACATGTTTCCGAAATGGTCTTTTTTTTTGGATTCAGGGGGTCTCAAAACATGTATTTCCGGTGAAATCTCGGTATCGAATTTTTGGGTGGAATATAATACTTCCCCTACTTTACTATACGTAGTAGAGAAAGTAAAAAGATGCACCATTTCGGTCTTCTGCTAGCATTATGGGTCATGTCATATGATATTGTGACCGTCCAGTTTTTCAACTGTTCTCACTTTCACTGTTTCGTTTTCCTCTAGTTCAGTTTCATTAGGAGTTCTCCTCACCTATGTCAGTTCAATAAATGTTCAATTCTCCGCCAGTTCAGTTCTTACGTAGCGCAGCCTCTTCACGCCGGAAGGTGCACTTGACCGGAAGTCAAACACAAGACTTCCACAATTGTCGCCCCCTGGTGCACTCGCTGAAGTCACAGCAGCGTCATCAACTCGCTCTTAACGTCGCACGGGAAACTTACGCCAATTTGCTCGCACTGAGTGACTCGCACTCGACTTGCACAGTAGGGATAATAGTTCTGTGCCGGTGACCTTTCCTAGCGCACTGAAGAGAGTCTATGCCTAACGCCAGTCACTCTCCTACAGGCAGCTGTCTGTCTGCTGGAAGACGTGGGACTTCACCGATACGACATAAACATACACCACACCACTGCATGGCTGGTTTATTGTTACTATGTTTAGATTGTTCTATCATTCTTTTATATTTACACATTATACACAAACCTTGTCACGCGAATGCATTGTCTTAAAATAGCTGGGGCTTTATTAATGTGATAAACACTACACCAGAAATATCATCACCGTCGTTTTCTTCTGCAAAACTTTCCCTTTCATCTTCTTTAGATATTTCCCTTTAATCGTCTTCAATCTTCTTCTCCTTCGCTGTCGCTATATTCCCTACCTTGGATTACAAAACCTTCAATGGCATTTTCAAACAGATCTCGTTGTTGTTCTTCTTCAGTATATTTGTCTTCCTACTTAATAACGTGTTGGCAGGCATTTTCCCACTTTTCCACACTAATGCCAACATGCTGTTTGCTAAGCTTCATAAATATCGTCATCTAATTTAAAAGGGTGTTCTACCAAGCTACCCATTGCTTTATATCAGCCCAGACGAGTTCTACTCGATAAGACCCGGTGAATAGGTCGGTAATTGGAGAAGATTGTGTGCATGGCCAACAAACTGTCAACGTAAATTTTCAGAACAAGCTTTGACCCTTACTTAGGTTGTAATCGTAAAGCTCCAAACTTAGCATTCTTTCATGGAATAGGGCAAGTCCTGCATCTTATTATGATATGAGACGTTGGGGCTTTTCCAACTGCACACTATGGCACGGTGCGCTATCAGACACCAAAACAGATCCGGGAGGCAAGTTAGGAATTCATGTTTCTATTAGCTAATTTTTGTATTTTTCCCCATCATTTTGTGGTATACTAACTTTTTTATTTTTACATAAAAATTCGCAGAAGGCAAGAACCTCCACCAAAATATACAATATATGCAATCCAAGTTTAATTACAGATACACACGGGCGTCATTTAGGGGGCAGGGGTCAATTGCCCCCTCCGCCTAAGTTACAAGAAATAATTAAGTTATATTATTGCTCTACCAAAAGAAAGATCACGACATGTGTACTTTTAATACAAATATTTCACATTTAAGAAATAAAATATTATTTTCTTTTAGGCCAAAGATATCATTAAAATCCATATGAAAAATTCGGAAAACTGCTCCAAGCAATCTTGCCCCCCCCCGTATGCAGAAACTGAAATGACACTCCTACAGAAACATATATTAACTAATTTATGAACAGAAATTTCAAGGTAGCATAGTCATAAACAGACGACTGGCAAGAGAGATGTTACTCGGACTACTGCTGCCGCTACACTTAACTGATTGCACACACTGCGCATGCCCGAGAATTGCGGCTCGCTCACTGTCCAGATAACCAGTGCGCATCCAGGCTTCATCGGCACAGAACCGTCGTCCCTACTGTACTCTCCTCGCACTGACTACACTCTGTCGCACTCGACTCGCTTTCAACTCGTGACCGCCTTCACTACCCGCGAGAGCGCTCGCTTATATAGGCATTGGTATCTTCCATAAAAGGTTTTCGAACATTCTAGAACTATTTCGTAACACTTTTTGGAGGAGGGGGAGATAAAGCTTCCATAAAGTTTTACTTATCTCCTGATAGCGCGCTCGATGTTTACACTGGCAAGCGGCTGTTATGTTGTTTACCTCGACCGCTCGGCGCTAACTTCCCGATTACTTGACCACAGCCGATTGGTCACAATACATACTGTTCTGCATTATTCTTTTGTTCAGTGGAAAGACTTGGTCATCACCTTCCTTCTCCACCATAGTCGCTGATTACCTATAATCTGAATGCACGTTAAGTATTATATTAAGCACGGAACCGTGCTATGGACTTAATTTATACAAAACGCGTTGATTGTTAAACGTGAAAATCGCTGTACTTTGACTTATACTTGTATTTTAATATGATTTCGGCACATTTACTTAAACGAAACAATTCATTTTTGGTTTTTTTTCTGCACAGAGCTCTTTCCTCCAAAAATAAAGCCCCACACAAACAGCCAACGCTTAATCTAATAGCTTAATAACCTAACCAAATAATACTTAAATGCTTGTATAATTAGTCTAATATAACTATAACTAATCTAAGTAGCAATATAATTTAATAGCATAATATAAATATTATAAGCAGTGCGTCATTTGGTGACAATGGTCTGCGTGTAAAGTTCGGACACCTGCGAATATATAAACAGGGCGACAACGTAAAAGACACAATATAACTAACCTTCCCAATACATGTAATAGGTGCGATTTTGCGGTGGAGTTGAGGTTAGAATAGAACCTAAGAACCCGAATATTACCAGATACTAGAGATTTATGCCACATTTTGATATTTTGAGATACAGTTTAATTTTGTCATATGTAAAAATAGACGTAAATTACGGTTTTACAAACTTTACATGCTAATGGTGCTTCAATATTTTTCATCTACATTTATCTTCATATTGGACGAGGGATATATCTAAGTTGCACTTTAAAAATCTCTCGTACTTTGTAACCTCTATACCACTGCATTCAAAAACGCGAACTTATAGTGCAACAATGTTTTCCTAATGACCTAAGAAACCAACGTTAATGTAATATTACTATTGTTGTTGATCCTGGTAACCAATGTTTTATAACTTGAGTTACCCTCATACATTTCAGTTTCGCAAATTAATTAACGATTTGGTGATTCTTTTTTGTAATTTTCGTTCAAATAATAATTTAGAGTACCACAGGAGTCTATCATCACGAGGTAAAACAAATAGGGATAGGATCTCGATACCGTAGATACCTCGATACTCAATGGTCTCGAAATATGTTTAATACTTTGAGATAAACCTTCGATGCTTAAATATTTTTAAGTATAGCATTATTAAAAGTTATTGCCTTTAGATTTATGCAAGATGAGGAATGAAAGGAGTCGAAACTTCC
This sequence comes from Deroplatys truncata, assembly GCA_030765065.1. Classification (NCBI taxonomy): domain Eukaryota; kingdom Metazoa; phylum Arthropoda; class Insecta; order Mantodea; family Mantidae; genus Deroplatys; species Deroplatys truncata. Next base: position 72,367,822 of record CM060984.1, read on the forward strand.
ATGTTACTGCGTCGCACGTGCCCCCAAATAGTTGCTGGACTATAGTTCTTGATAGACCTTGACTGAGTCTTCATTGGGTAAATCAATGCAACATTCCATCGATTCTTGTGTCTAAATTAAAACATGCAAAACAATGGGAAAAGGAGTAGGTGTACTCATGTAACATGCAGTGTTAAGTGAGTTGGGAATGAAGATGATTTAGCTTTCCCAGTAAAACTCTTTTCTGCAATAGCCTGGTTGTGACGCTTTCTTAGCCATTACCCTTACCAATCCCGATGATCAAAATCTGAGAACCCAGCAGAAAAAGGATCAGCATTTAACACGTGAGATAACACAACGCATGGAAATATTTGTTCTCTCGTTGCATCTGTTGCATCTATTTTAAGCAAGTCAAACCTTTGTATTAAACATGTACACTACGTGATCAAAAGTATCCGGACACCTGGCTGAAAATGACGTACAAGTTTGTGGCGCCCTACATCGGTAATGCTGGAAGTCAATATTTTATTGGCCCACCCTTAGCCCTGATGACAGCGTTCACTCTCGCAGGCATACTTTCAATCAGGTGCTGGCAGATTTCTTGGGAAATGGCAGCCCATTCTTCACGGAGTGCGGAACTGAGGAGAGCTATCAATGTTGAGGCCTGGCACGAAGTCGGCGTTCCAAAACATCCCAAAGGTGTTCTATAGGATTCAAGTCAGGACTCTGTACAGGCCAGTCCATTACAGGAATGTTATTGTCGTGTAACCACTCCGCCACAGCCCGTGCAGTATGAACAGGTGCTCCATCGTGTTGAAAGATGCGATCGCCATCCCGAATTGCTCTTCAACAGTGGGAAGCAAGAAGGTGCTTAAAATATCAATTTAGATCTGTGCTGTGATGGTGCTACGCAAAACAACAAGGGGTGCAAGCCCCCTCCAGGAAAAACACGACCACACCATAACACCACAACCTCCAAATTTCACTGTTGCCACTACACACGCTGGCAGATGACGTTCACCGGGTATTCGCCATACCCACACCCAGCCATCGGTTCGACAATTGTGTACCGTGATTTGTCACTCCACACAACGTTTTGCCACTGCTGAATCGTGTAATGTTGACGCTCCTTACACCAAGCGAGGCGTCGTTTGGCATTTTCCTGCGTGATGTGTGGCTTATGAGCAGCCGTTCGACCATGGAACCCAAGGCTTCTCACCTCACGCCTGTCATAGTACTTGGAGTGGATCCTGGAATTCCTGTGTGATGGTCAGGATAGATGTCTGCCTATTACTCTTAACGACCCTCTTGAAATGTCGGCGATTTCTGTCAGTCAACAGACAAGATCGGCCTGTACGCTTTTGTGCTGTACATGTCCCTTCACGTTTCCACTTCACTATCATATCAGAAACAGTGGACCTAGGGATGTTTAGGAGTGTGGAAATCTCGCGTACAGACTTCTGACACAAGTGACATCCAATCACGAAGTCCGTCCCATTCTGCTGTTTCATGATGTCTAATGACTACTGAGGTCGCGGATAATGAGTACCAGGCAGTAGGTGGCAGCACAAAGCACCTAAGATTAAAACCTAATGTTTGTGGGGTGTCCGGATACTTTTGATCACATAGTGTATATGTTAGTGCATGATGGGTGGGTAGTAGAGATGTATAATCCACAAACTTGCCGTGTTTCCGAATGTTTTGTGGCTAATTAGTTATTACTGGATGAAAAAATACATATGTTATGTGATAGTTAAGAATAGTGGTATAATGGTGTAACATACACATTACTTTTAGTTGTTTGAGTTTCATATATGATATATATTAGTTTATATTTTAAATAGAACAGAATAAAGAAGAATTGCTAGTGTTTGTTTTTCTGTGGTAGAACATTTTAAAGGAAGGTTTTTAGCATAAAATATAGTTAGGTGCATAAAAAGAGAAGCAAAACATTAATATTTATTTATGACTAACAATAGGCGACATATAACCTGTGGCCTTATCAGGATAAAACAATTGCTGCTAATTGGTGATGGTCAAACAGGAATAATTTCGGAATTAGCATACAATACAATATGGTTACGTGCGTGTATACACAGAAAAATACTGACAGGAACATAATTCAGTGAACAACCTATCGAGTTTACAGTTTTATAATCGGGTATCGGAGGTGGAGAAATAGTGGTATCGTCTCATCACAAGTACCAATAAAAAGTAGTTGAATATCTTTCAAGATCGGGTATTTCAACACACAGAAAATGAGGCAGTATTTTTAACACTTAAATGATTTTAGTCAAATTATATAATAAAAAATATTTAATAACAGCCCGCCTTAAAGCAAAATCCGTATGTAACAATATATAAAAAGTGTATATTACAGTCATTGTATATGTTTATATTATTGTATTAATGTAATAATGTTATCTGAATGTATTACATAATTTAATAATGTAGGAGCTGTGAGAATAATGGCTAAAAGTTGCTAACAATGAGATAACAATGAGGTAACCGTGAGGCAATAATGAGTAAGAATGTTTAATAATGCTACTAGTCATTATTGGAGCAAGAATAATGTAAATTTTGGAACAGTTTATAAAATAGCTAATCAACAACCAGAAAAAAGCTAAATAAAAGTATTCTATTAGATTAGGAATAGCCAATCAGAGACTTGAAATACATAAATTTACAAATTTAGGCGGTGGAAATCAAGTCAGTTGCTTGTAGACAGTGCCCATAACTGGACGCGTTGGTTGTAGACAGTGTTCCTGACGCGAGATGTGTCCTCGAGAAATTTAATATGTGTTTTGTGTGAGACAAAAATAGTTTACGTGTTAAAAAGTGCAAGTAATTAAAAAAAACAACCTCACAGCTCTCTATATCAGTGAAGTGTTATTTAAAATGTGTCGAGAATTAATAAAAAGGAGTGAATTAAAAATTATAATCTGTGTAAGCCTACATTCTTAGCCGCACTACGCCCTGCTAAGACATTAATGAATAAAAATAAATACTGACGCAGTCAAGGCAAACATAAATATGTAATATTTAAAGAAACAGTCAAAAAGTTGATATTTTTTTAACATTTTTGGGGGGGCAAAGGCCTCCGTAAAGTACATTTGGGGCAAAGGCCACCGGAAAGTACATTTGGGGCGAAGGCTACCGGAAACTTTTTACCATACGTGCGGTTGCAACTACTTCAAGTTCGGCTCCCCAACAGTTGAACTATAATACAACTCCTTCAATACAACCTACTTCAAATTGATGCCCAAAGCGTGGTGCAAATAACGAAAAAATTAAACAAGTGCAAAAACCAATTGAAGCTAGCATCTAACTGAATGTCTTCCTAACGCCATATTACTTTATCTGCCACCTAGCTATACAGGGTGTACAACGGAGGGGGACATCTCGCGCGCTGTGACCTGTTGCATGAAGCGATGAAGTAAAGGAACCACAGGGGGCTGCAGGCTACAGGTCACAAAGATGTGTGAAAGTCACTAACCGTTCCTGGCTCTATGACCCGTCCCACTACCGGAGCTACCCAGAGAGGGCGATGACCGACCCGTTCAACCAAGCAACCCGGTGATTACTCTTTCATTTGAACAAGATTCGCACCATCTGTCCTACACCCCTCCACACCACAAAAGCTAGAAGCACATCTGAAACATGAGAAGGAAACGGAGTGAAAATAAATTATTTAAGGAAATTGTAGTAGATAATAAACCACCTCAGCAGTCGCCTACCGACCAGGGAAAAGCATCAAATATTCCAAATCAGAGTACACGGTCCAAGGGAATTTAACTCGGATTTTCCGAATGGGAGCTTCACACGTTACCACGAACCACCTCGTTCGTAGTAAGAGGAAGTATTGTATTTTACCCAAAAATGCGATGTCGAGATTTCATCGGAAACACACGTTTTGAGTCCCCTGAATAAAATACAAGCATTGCTGGACAATGTTTTTGTGTATGTGTGACTCTGAACATTTTAATTATAACACAAAATTTGGATAAATACCAAACTATTGAGTTCAACATCTACGAAACAAAGATTTTTCAAGAAAATCTTTCGACCTCAAACTAACCTTTAGATGGAAAAATGTTTGATACTTTAATCTTCTCAAAAATTGTCCTAACGAGTTTGATAAAAATCCTCTCCACATCAAAGTAACTTTTACACGGAAAAATTTTCGATTTCTTTTATCCTCTCAAAACTTGCTTTAACAAGTTTGATTGAAATGCCATACCGTATCTTATCTTCTGTTGTGGAGGGTAGTTGACACCGATCCAGAGTAGATATTGTACCCACGACCTCAAGGGGGCGTCCCCGGGAGGAAGGATGACGCGAGAGGAAACACCGGGAGGCTGGCTCCAGGAGCGACGGTACAGCAATAACAGGGTCCCTGTTTCCAGATATATACACCCCATAGACGGTCAGACAGACTGGGAACCCCACCCCACACAGAGGGGGTCCAATGCCCCTCAAGGGGGTTCTAATACCCCGGCAGCCAGCCGTAAGCCGAAGGACGGAGGGAGTGACAAAGAGCATTCTTTTCCCCTGCGATGCCGCACCGAAATATCATCGCCAACACTTCCAGCTCTGTAAAGAGACCAACGGGATAAAGGATGAAATAAGTGAAGAATGGAACGAAACAAAGGGACAGGAAATTCGGGGGCTGAAAGAAACCATTTCAGCATTCGCCTGACGATCCTGGAACCCCGAAAAAACCCATAGACCGGGGATCGATCTCGGAACCAATGCGGGCCACAGACGTCTCCGCCCGAGCCATTTGTCTTGGTCAATGCCATATACATTTAATATATTTACACGAGAAATAAAACGCATATCTTGAATTTTCTGCAATTGACTGTAATACTCTCAAAGTCGTCCTCCGTGGACTAGTGGTACCGTGCTAGCCTCTAGTTCCCAAGGTCGTGGGTTCAAACCCGGCGGAGGGCGATGGATTTTTTTCGGGCGTAAAAATCCTTAGCATGGCTTCCTTCGGAAGGGAAGTAAAGCCGGTGGTCCCGTGTCGTAGATTTACGGCACGTAAAAGAACCTCAAGCCTGATAAAGAGACCTCTGAGCAAAATTATCGGTCTTTCACGCCCAATATGGAATGGGACGCTAAGAACCATAGTAGTTAAAGAGCGTCCATAAATAAAACTCAAATTCAATTTTTTTTTCATTTGAAACGAACTATGTATAAATTTGTATAACGTGTAAATCACAAGAGATAAACCAGAACGTACTGCACAAAAAATGTACAACTCTTAAAAAAACACAATTTATTTTAAATTACTTCTTTTAAGACATCGTCCATTTGAGGCAAACTATTATTGGTTTGAATTTTTCAGTATTTTGTAATTTTTTTGAAGTGTTGTCGCTATTCAGGTGTGTCTCGCACTGTCATGGGAAGAGCATTTAGCGACTAGCTTTTAAACAACTCACTATCGGTTCTGTTTCCTCTATTCCGCTTGCATCTACAAGAAAATTAGCAAGTTTCTGCAAATGTTTATCTCGATTAACATGAAGCATGTGGAGAATAGGCGTTTGCAAAAATAGTTCGTACAAGAGTAGAGAAAGTCATGTGAGTGTAACATCCGATGTTTTCCTTAAAATGTGAGTCAACTTTATATGATATAATCTGTTTTTGTGCGTGCAAATGACAAGAGTATGAACTACTCAGAAACAAAGCAAACACAGATCTCGCTTGGATCATTTTCATCAGTCACTTTATCGCAGCAAATCAAAGTTGACTGCATGGAAACAGTGTCCAATGCGAGATTATAGTTACGAACAAACATAGACAGCAGAAACTCTTTGATGTGGCTTTTGTATAATATGTTTAGTGCATAGTTGGATCACGTGACATAATTTAGTAATGTAAATACGCACAGAGAGTATTTTCTCCCTCTGAATATATCTGTACGTTTTAAAAAGTTGTAAGTACGGAAAACGCAACTAAATATAAGCTGATTTATATATACACACATGCATTAACGAACACGGCTTAAGCGCAGTGTGAAATCAGATAGTACATTTCCAGTTGAATAGACTTCTTTAATTTTGTGATTACTAAAACGTAACAAATGTGTATTTGCTTTTGTGATTGTTTCGCATGCGGAGTTGCAGCTTCGGTGCAACGCCAGGTGCTTGTTTTAAGCACAGTACAACATTATTAAAACTCGTGACGTACTTCAACCTAAAGAATTCCTTGCAAAAATCATCCCTTTTATCTAAATCGATGCTTAGGGTAAAACTTATATGTTACTTTCACATGACTATCTCAATGCTCTATCGTTTATTAGTAGATATACAAAATATTCTAATGAAAGCTTATTACTTTCTCTACTACGTATAGTGAGTAGGGGAAGTATTGCAGTCTACTCAAAAATTCGATACCGAGATTTCACTGTAAATACATGTTTTGAGGCCTCCTGAATCCAAAAAAAGCCTTTTTGGAAACATGCCCGTTTGTGTGTATGTGTGTCTGTGAACAGCATAACTCAGAAACGAACAGTCGGATAAACACCAAACTTGGTATTTAGGTTCAGTATCCTCCAGAGATGCGACACAAAGGTTTTCAAGAAAATCCCCCCAACCCAGATTACCCTTTACATGGAATTTTTCAAAAAAATTTATTTTCTGAAAAATGGCTCTAACGGTTTGGATTAAAGTATCATATGTTTAAGACATTTTTATGGCCAATAAAATGTATATCTTGAATTTTCTGCAAATGTCTCCAAAAGTATTCTTTATTGTGAAAGACTTTTGCATAACTGGTAAACCATAAGATATAGACCAAATTTTACTATACAAGAAATGTCGATCGCGTTAAAATACACAGTTTATGTCATATACATTTTTTTTGTTGAGTGAACCATTTTCGAAATATTGCTAGTTATTCCCCTAAATTTTCCAATACTTATACTTTTTCTCAAATGGAATTCGTTATTCATTTTTTTGTCTTGGATATGCAAAGAGTATTAATCTGTGGCAAAGGGAATGGTGCTGCACATAGCAACCAGCTATTAACAGATATGTATATGCTTAAAGGCTACTGTATTTTTATATTTCCCTTGCAAATATATATTCCGCCTACACCTGCAAGAAAATTAGCAATAAGATAGAGTCTGCAAATGTTTATCTCGATTAACATGAAGTAGATGGAGAATAAGCGTTTGTAAAAATAGTTTGTACAAGAGTAGAGAAAGTCATGTGAGTGTATCACAGATTTTTTTTCTTTCTGCTTCATTTTAGTCCAGATAAATCTTTACAGAAGTACATGCTATACGCATTTCGTTATGGACACAAAGGGAACAGCGATATGCTAGTCTTAAAGGTCCATTTTCTTTCCATGGCATCGGAAAATAGATAGGGCTTTAACAGAATGACAAATTATTAAACTTCGAACCATTATCGCATGTCTCAAAAATGGCTAACGACACAAAAATGTTATTTCAAATAAATTTTGTATTTTAAAGAGCTCTCATTTTTTTGTATAGTACGTCTTCGTCTATCGCTTAAAGTTTACCAGTTCTACAAGATTATGCATAAAATTCCTTCCGAATGAAGAGGACTTCACATGCTATTCCCAGAAAACTCAAGATTTACTTTTTATTTGTCATGCAAATATCTTTAATATAAAGCACATTAATCAAAATTGTTTAAACGATTTTTGAGAAAATCAGAATTACAGAAAAATGTTCCATATAAAGGGTGCTTTGGGGTGGGTGAATTTTTTTTAAAATCTTTGTGTCGTATCTTTGGGAGGTACTGAACCTAAATACCAAGTTGGATATTTATCCCACTGTCCCTTTAGAGTCATGCTGTTCACGTACACACAGACCACTTTCTAAAACTGTTTTTAAGTTAATTCAGGCAAAACATATATTTGCGGTGTATATATGTTTGAGGTGGAACCTTATTTAAAATCTTGGTGTCGTATCGTTGGAAGATACAAGTTTAGTATTTAATTTACTTTTCGTACATGAGTTATACAAGCATATACCATTCTCTCATTTTTATAAACTAAACTATAAAATCTATAAAGGTTCAAGCTTTTCAAGCAACTTCTAAATTATATTTAACTAATTCAAAATTAGATCGACTGTAAAAGCTCAATACAAATGCCAACAAGAGCTATTACTAAAGAAATTGCGTACACGTTATTCCTTTAAAAAATGCGTATCATGCCAACATTCAAAAAGAGGCAAAAGATGGGGTTAGTTGTAAATTATGGAGAGCTAACTCCATTTCCCAGACTGTTCTCCATTTCCTTCAACGCAAACACTTCCTGTCAGTGTATGAGCAAGTTTAAACACGCGTTTTTGTTGGCTTTTCAAAGCATTGCTCAGCTTTGGCTCTATATTTTGAATGTTTCTAGCCTTATTTTGAAAATGGTGTAATTGTAAATCTTAAATGTTCACCTTCTTTACCGCTTACAAACAGTAAAGCATTTAAACAAAAATATATATCAAATTTGGTGCTGTAGGTTGAGGCAGCATTTTTAACACTTAAATGATTTCAGTCAAATTATATAATAAAAATACTATAACGGCCCTCCTTAAAGCAATATATGTATGTATCAATGTATAAAAAGTGTATATTGCAGTCATTGAATATGTTTATATATTGTATTTTGTGCGAGACAAAAATAGTTTACGTGTTAAAAAGTGCAAGTCATTAATAAAAAAATCTCACAGCTCTCTCTCTCTATATCAGTGAAGTGCTTTTTAAATCGTGTCAAGCATTAATAAATGGAGTGAAGAAAAACTTAAAATCTGCGTAAGCCTACATTCTTCAGTCGCACCGCTCCCTGATAAGAGAAACATGTCTCTAACAATAATACTGACGCAGCCGAGGCAAACATAAATATATAATATTTAAAGAAACATTCAAACTAATGATTTTTTAAACATTTTTTTGGGGGGGGGCAAAGGCCACCAGAAAGTGCATTTGGGGCGAAGGCTACCGGAAAGCGGGTTCTATACGTGCGGTTGCAACCGCCTTCAAGTTCGGCTCCCAACAGTTGAACTACAATACAACTCCTACAACAAAGTAACTTCTTCAAATTGGCTCCCAAAGCATGAAATATAATACATCATCTTCAAACTAACTTTCCATACGTGAAGCATAAAACTATTTCAAGGTGTTTTAAAATCCCGGAACCTTAAGAAAAATAAAGCATTGTTAAAGCAGTAGGTATGTTTGAAAAGCTAAAAGTCAGATAAATGCCAAATATCATATTTGTGATCTAAACATCTCTGAAAGTTGTAGGGCAAAGATTTTTGGGGCTATTCCATAGTAACTCTACACTATTCAGATGGACATAAGGATTTAGCTTGTTAAAATATTCTTTTTTTTTTTTTTTTTACTTTCTCTACTACGTAGGGTAAGTACTGTATTCCATCCAAAAATTCGATACCAAGATTTCACCGGAAATATATATTTTGAGGCTCCCTGAAGGCCCCCCAAGAAGCGTGTTTACAAAGTTCCGCGTGCGCGTGTGTATGTGTGAACAGCATAACTCAAAAACAAAAAGTCGGATAAGTACCGAACTTGGTATAAGTTCAATATTTTTTCAAGGTTGCGACACAGTTTTTCAAGAAAATCCCCCACCCAACTATCCGTTGCATGGAACATTTTTGTTGAAATTTTTTATTTTTAAAAATGGTTCATTTTGATTAAAATACTATATATTAAGGATATTTACATGACAAATAGAATATATATCTTGAATTTTCTGGTTTAAAGTCCTTTTCGTTCGGAAGGAATTTTATATAACCTTGTATAACTGGTAAACGTTAAGCGATAGAGGAAAACGTACTACACAATAAATCTCTTTAAAACATACAGCTTATATAAAATACATTTCTGAGATACCCGTTGTTAATGGTTCCAATTGTTCATTACTTAGTCACCCTCTTAAAGCTCTATAAACATTCAGTTGTTTCTCGCGATTGCATATCGTGTTCAGTTTTTAAGCATTTGACTACTTCCTTTGTATCTATAACGAAATGTGTAATGTAGCTATTTCTACAAAGGACTATTTGGATTAAAATGTAGTAGACAGAAAAATAAGCTTTAATAGGAATAGTTTGTATACCCACTAATAAAGATAGAGGCTAGGGAAGGCCACGTGAGTGTATGCCATCAGATTGCTTTCTCTTTATAATATTAGTATAGATATAAAATGTAATAATTAAAAATCTCCTATCAAATACAGTCATAAGTGTTATTATCAGAATGGCTAGCGTCCAGAACATTAAAACTTAGTGGCGTGTATTACACCTGGAACAGTCTGTATTCAGAAAAGTCCTAAGGGTAACTGCATGCGCTACCTTTCTGAGTATAACGTTTTAAACGTTTAACGTGTAAGAAGATATAGTTTTAGAAATGAAGAGGGTATAGGAGAGTACACAATGACGATTGGTCAATAAAGGAATTACATTCGGATAATACGGGTGGAGAGAGGGCGAGCCACGGAACCTCACAAGAGATAGGAAACAACCAGGGGCTAGCAATTAAGATTAATTAAAGATAAGGCCTTGGAAAATCGTAAAAAGTTTGTATCGGAAAAGAGAGGAGAGTTGTAAAACTCCCATTACTGTAATTGCTATCGGAGGATACTTCCGTTGTGTACAAATTTAATTATTGGGGTGTTCAGACAATGTTAACGGCTCTCGTTTAAACATAAAAGAGAGTTAAAGCGCGCTGACCTTTGGCATTTGATAGCGGGTACTATCTGCATCAGTGCTGCCTCTCATTACAATCGGCAATTACTCAACCTTCCCTTATCTCAAAAGCGTGAAAAATGCCTCCGAAGGCCACATTGTAAAACGCCCAATAGGGTGGTAATTTTTTACGACACAGAACGCCATCTGCATCACTTGCTAAAGCATATCCTGAGGGAACAAACATCAAACACCTGGGATGTGTATTTCGCTACACAGTGTGGTAAAGAGGTGTCTATATGCGTGATGGGTCTATGACCCTGAGATCTGTGTATAGAAACCACGCTCTGCTACCAATTTCTGTTTCAATTTTGCTGGTACTTAAAAAATCTTATTTAATCATAAAAATGATGAAAGCTACTTTATATTAATCCAGATAAACATTTGCAGAAATGGTTTTATTACATATTACCTTTTAGGTACATGAGGATTAGAAGAATAGAATAGGCTTAAGCGATAGTCAAACCTATTAAGAGCAGGTCGGTATCATGCCTTTCATATTCCGTTCTGTTTGCATGATCACGAGAAAGAAACGAACAGCGATTTTCCACATGACAAAGAATATGTATTTCAAAATTCAAATCAATAACAATACTTCGGAACCGAGCGGGATGGCTCAGTTGGTAATGGCCCGCATTAGGAAGGTCCCGGGTTCAAATCCCGTGGGCCGACCAATCTGACTGAGATTTTTTCGTGGTTTCCGTCAGTCACCAAGGTAAATACGAGAGTGGATATTTAATAGCATGACCCAAAGTTTCACCTTAAGTCTAAAACAATAGCAAACATGAAAAATAGGTGGTAATAAGCGACTGCTGTGCCATCTATCCGCAGACAATGAAAGCAGGTAGACTAGACGGTACCCTAATGCCATCTGCACGGCACGGGCAGAAGATCCAGTTGCTATGCACTAGGGTCTCTCTAATGATACCTAGAAGGCTAACTGTCCGCCACACATCGATCTAAGAGCTATCCACCAACAGATCCGTCGCTATATGACCAAGTAGTTAAAGCAACATAAAGTAAATAGATGTATAAAAATGGTTAACGCTAGAAAAATTGTATTTGGCACAAAGTGTGTCCTTTAACAAGATCTACGTTCTTTCGTTGTAAAATTCCGTAGCACCGCCGTGGTCGAATGGTTACACCGCTCGCCTCTCACCAAGGGTTCAATTCTAAGGAGCTACATGATGGATTTGTGGTGTACAAAACGACGTCTGGCGAGTTTTCTCCGGTTTCCTCCCCATGTTTCATTCCACCGGTGCTCCATCAACTTTCCCATCATTCATCTCTCATCTGCGTCTATCATCCACTTCCTCGCTCTCATCCCGAGCGTGTGTCTACTCACACATCGTGGTCTCTCACTCTTTGATCCGTAGGCTGTCTGTCCCGGGCGTTGTCTTACGTCCTGGGGAGTGTGAGTTCTAGGTTCAGGTGGGCGATACGGAGGGAAGGCTTTGACCCAGTTAGGCTGCTCGCGCCTTGTAGTTAGTTAATATTTGGATTTAGTCTCTCTCTTCTGGTTTACCAGTTGTACAAAGGCCATTCAGAATGAAGAGGACTTTACAGGCGATTCCCAGAAAGTTCAAAATCGTTTATCATGCAAGTATCTTAAACATATAATATTTAATAAAAATCGTTACAGCCATTTTTGGGAAATAAAAAATTGCGAAACATATCCAATATAAAAATGGGTTGGATTACGGGGCATTTTCTTGCAAAAAAGCCATAACGTAGCATCCGCTTTTTAACATGTACTACTTAAACATACTGTATGCCCTAATCTCCTTGTACGATTTCGCATTTTATACATTTTCAACACACAATAAAAATCTGATGTGCTACACTCACATGACTTTAATTGCTCTTGTACAAACTATTTTTACAAACGCTTATTCTCCATATGCTTCATGTTAATCGAGATGTTAATCTTATTGCTAATTTACTTGTAGATGCAAGGGGAATTGGTAGGCTGTAAGCGATAGTCAAATGTTTTAAGAGATGGCTGCTATGTGGCGCATTTCATTCTCTTTGTATGTCCAGGACATAAAAAAATGAATAACGAATTCCCATTTGAGAAAAAGCATGGAAAATTTAAGGGCATAACAAGCAATGTCTCTAAAATGATTCACTCAACAAAAAAAATATATATATGACATAATTTGCGTATTTTATCGCGATCTACATTTTTAGTGTAGTAAAAATTTGTCTATCTCTTATGTTTACCAGTTATGAAAAAGTCGTTCACAATGAAGAATACTTTTGGAGACATTCCCAGAAAATTCGAGATATACGTTTCATTTTTCATGAAAATATGTTAAACATATAATATTTGAATCAAAATCGTTTGAGCTATTTATAAGAAAATTAAAATCTTCGAAAAATGTTCCATTTAATGGGAAATATCGGATGGAAGGATTTTCTTGAAAACCTTCGTGTCGCATCTCTGGAAGATATTGAACCTAAATACCAAGTTTGGCGTTTATACGACTGTTCGTTTCTGAGTTATGCTGTTCACAGACGCATACAGACACACACACGGACATGTTTCCAAAAATTCTTTTTTTTTAATTCAGGAGGTCTCAAAACATGTATTTCCGGTGAAATCTCGGTATCGAATTTTTGGGTGGTATACAATACTTCCCCTACTTACTATACGTAGTAGAGAAAGTAAAAATAGGTCAAAAGACGATCCTCATTTTGGAATACTTGAAAAACCATCACTTATTGGACAATGTGTCCAGGTCAGAGCTATTTTAGTCTCTCTTGCTGGTGAAGAGAGATAGGGTTCAAATAGGTATTTTTTGTAACAACCCTTATGGGAGGTGATAACATGAGGGATCGATTGGTCACTGTGAGCAATGGCCCACATCTGCGATGGTTCAGCATATATCCGTCGACCTGTACTAATGTGATTCACTTTGTAACTTACAAACTTAGAAGCTGAGGTCTGGGCATTACATACATAAACATGTATTTGGAAACCTTACAGCTATGGTATTGCCGTCTGTAGCTGTGAGTGAATAATACACTATTGTTCAGAATGAAATGTAAAGGTGAGATGTATTTTACTCAGGTTTCTGCAAGGAATTCATAGAGGTTATAGACCTCCATATCATAAACACATTGGTAAGACGAGTTATGGTCTTTGAAATACAATTTTGAAGTACGTTAGGATGCACGAATAAGATAAAAGGAACTAATGTGCTGCTTTATCATATGACTTTCTCTACCATCTATTGCTTTATTAGTGGGTATACAAACCATTTTAAGCTTATTATTTTCTCTACCACGTATAGTAAGTAGGGAAAGTATTGTATTCCACCCAAAAATTCGATGTCGAGATTTCACTGGAAGTATTTTTTGAACCACCCTGAATAAAAAAAAGCACTTTTACAAAAAGGTTCGTGTGTGTCTGTGAACAGCATAACTCAAGAACGAAAAGTCGGATAACTACCAAATTTGGTATTTAAGTTCAGCATCCTCCAAAAATGTGACGCGAAGATTTTCAAGAAAATCTCCCACCCCAAACTACCCTTTACATGGAAGATTTTTAGAAAAATTTCATTTCCTAAAAAATGGCTCTGACGATTTTGATCAAAATACCATATATGAAAGATATTTGCATGACAAATAAAATGTATATCTTGAATTTTCTGGGATAAGCCTTTAAAGTCCTCTTCATTCGGAAGGAGTATCGTATAGTCTTGTATAACTGGTAAACGTTAAGCGACAGACAAAACGTACTACACAAGAATTGTAGATCTCTTTAAAGCACAATTTATTTCAAATGATATTTTTTGTGACATAAACCATTGCTGAGATATCAGTTAATAATGGTTCGAATTGTTCATTTCTTGGTCATTCTTTGAAGCCCTTTCAACATTCAGCTGTTTCTGGCAATTGCATGGAAACAGTATGGAATTTTAAGGCCAGCATATATCGTCCAGTTCTTAAACATTTGACTATCGCTATTCCCTTTGTATCTATAACGAAATGTGTAATGTAACTATTTCTGCAAAGGTTTATTTGAATTAAAGCCTAGTAGATACAAAAGTAAGCTTTAGTAAGAATAGTTTGTATACCCACTAATAAACGATAGAAGGTAGAGAAAATCTTGTGACTGCATCACATCAAATCTTTTTTCTTTCTACTTCATAATAGCTACATTACACATTTCCTTATTGATAAACAGGAAAGGACGATAGACAAATGTTTTAGAACTGGGCTCTGCATGCTTGTCTTAAATTTCCATACTCTTTATATGTAATCGTGAGAAACAACTGAATACCTACAGGACTTAAAAGGAATGTCAAAGTATTGAACAGTTTGAACGGCTAATAACGGATCTCGGAAATGATTCATGTCACAAAACTTATTTGAAATAAATTGTGTGTTTTAAAAGATCTACATTTTCTATGCAGTACGTTTTCTTCTATCGCTTAACGTTTACCATTTATACAAGATTACACAAAGCTCCCTCCGAATGAAGAGGACTTCATAAGCTGCTCCTATGAAGTTCAAGATATATATATATATATACATATATATTTGATGTGCCATATAAATGTCTGAAATGTATGGTATTTTAATGAAAATCGTTAGAACCATTTTTGCGAAAATAAAAATATCAAACATTTTCTATGTAACGGATGGTTTGTCATTGGGAGATTTTCTTGAAAATCTTCGTGTGGTATCTTTGAAAGATACTGAACCTGAATATCAACTTTGGTATTTATCTGACTTTTCGTTTTTGGGTTATGTAGTTCACAGACGCACACACGGACCTTTTTCTAAAATTATTTTATTCAGGGCGCCTCAAAACATGTATTTCCGGTGAAATTTCGGTGTCGAATTTTTGGGTGGAATGCAATACTTCCCCTACTTACTATACACAGTCCTTAAATAACTAACATTTCTTTAATGAATGTTATTGTACATTGTTATTTCAGAAATTATGGGTTATATTACGTACCTACTACTAAGACCAACACGACCTTCTCTAACTGCACGTTTTGACTACGTATTACACGAATGCTGGGACACGATACGGTTCGTTACTCATGACAATATTGGCGAACAAATTAACAACGCAACATCACCTGGCTGCAAATATGTACTCTGTCTATACCGCAACCCATTTCCTTTATAAAGGATGGCCGTGTCCACCACACCGCTTGTTACCATGTCGGGAGTGCGCCAGTCTGAATGCATTTTAAATGCCTATCATATACGACACATTCGCTTTACTAAACATCATTGGTCTTGAGTCGGGTATTGCTGCAATTGGAAGTAAGGGAAAATGGGCAAGTAATTTCCGTTAATTACTTTCTCTACTACGTATAGTAAGTAGGGGAAGTATTGTATTCCACCCAAAAATTCGATACCGAGATTTCGCCGGAAATACATGTTTTGAGACACCCTGAAACCAAAAAAAAAAAAAAGCATTTTTGGAAACATGTCCGTGCGTGTGTCTTTCTGTGTGTCTGTGAACCGCATAACTCAGAAACGAACAGTCGGATAAACACCAAACTTAGTATTTATGTTCAGTATCTTCCAGAGATGCGACACGAAGGTTTTCAACAAAATCCCCCCACCCCCGACTACCCTTTACATGAAACATTTTTCGAAAATTTTAATTTTCTCAAAATTGGCTCTAACGATTTTGATTAAAATATAATATATTCAAGATATTTTCATGACAAATGAAATGTTTATCTCAAATTTTCTGGGAAAGTCTCCAAAAGTATTCTTCATTGTGAACCACTTTTGCATAACTGGTAAACAATAAGAGATAGACAAAATTTTACTACACAAAAAATGTAGATTGCGTTAAAATACACAATTTATCTCATATACATTTGTTTTGCTGGGTGAACCATTTTCGAGATATTGCTTGTTATTCCCTTAAATTTTCCAATACTTATACTTTTTCTCAAATTCATTACTCATTTTTTTATGTCCTGGACATACAAAGAGAATGGAATACCCCACATAGCAACCACCTCTTAAAATATTTGACTATCGCTTAAAGCCTAGCAATTCCCCTTGTATCTACAAGAAAATTAGCAATAAGATTAACATCTCGATTAACATGAAGTATATGGAGAATAACCGTCTGTAAAAATAGTTTGTACAAGAGTAGAGAAAGTCATGTGAGTGTAATACATCAATTTTTTTAAGGAAAGCTGCTTTATTTTCGGAATTTTTATTACATAGAACGGAAGATAAAACCGTTAAATTGTTTTAAACGTAATTTTTATTTACTTTCAGGCATTTGTTGTACTGCTTTACAATTTTTCAAATACCTCTGCGTAGAAATCCACCGTCAGTGAGAATAACTAACTTGTGATGCTTTCCTTGAGCTCAATATTGTGCATTGGTTTTCTCGTATTTTCGATCTTGTAGCGGGGAAACGTTGGTTCTCTTGCTTGATGCCCTCTGTTTCAGTGTTCTGGTCTCCGGCTACGTCTGCTCAGCGGCTTATGATTTCTCCATTCCTAATAAGTTACCTATCGAACTAATTTCACTTGCCTCAGGGTATTCGTAGGTGAGGAAAATTAAAAAGAACACTGCATTTCCCTTAAAAATGTGGTTTATTATCAAATAAATATTTAAGGGTGGCTAGCTTTTCTCATTTATAACAATTCCCACCATAATAATAAATTAGAAGCCTAATCTAACTGCACACACTGCCCACTCATATGCACACACGTGCATCCGTCGTCCACAGATTATCACTGTGTGTTGATGAGATTTTATAAGAGAGAGTATAAGAGAGTGAGAATCTGGGCTCCCTTTCCCCTTTTATACGTAAACCTAGTGACGCTCTCCTTCGCGCCTTAGAATGTAGCGCCATTTCTAATTGGTCGTCAGACCGCGTTACCTTATTATGTATGAAAATATTCTCCTCCAAAACTTCTCGCACACGCGCCCAGTGACGCGTCCGGAAGCAAATTCAATATCTGTCTCTTTCCTTACTGTCTCCCTTACTAATATTCTGAAGTCCGTGTACGTTTCAAAGAAGAAATTTGCGTGTCGGGTCGATTAGATTATTTAGGTACCACAAAACACACACTAGCAGTGGAACTATCATAACAGCGGATGTGTGAGCAAGGAAAGACAAAGGTTTAACACATGTGTATATAGAAGTGAATTCCTCAATTTAAGTTTTACAAAAGAATTAACAATCAATAAATTATATAAAGTCTGTTCTCGCTCTTCCTTTTGCACGAGTGAAATACTTTACGTACATTCAAGAAACAAATTCTTCTATTATGAACTCGCTCTAAACCACCCCTTACACGACTTGGATATGTTAAATTTTGAGGCAGTATTTTTAGCACTTAAATAATTTCATTCTAATTATATAATATATAAATTCAATAACAGCCCGCCTTGAAGCATGTATGTAACAATATATAAAAGTGTATATAACAGTCACTGCATATGTTTACATTATTATGTACATGTTTAGTAATGTTATGTGAATGTATTACGTAATTTAATAATGTAGGAGCTGTGAGAATATAGGTCAAAAGTTGCTAACAAAGAGGTAACAATGAGGTAACCTTGAGACAAAAATTAATTGGAAAGTTTAGCAATGCAACTAGTAATTCTTGGAAACAATAATGTAATTTTTGAGACAGTTTATAAATATCCAATCAATAACCAGAAAAAGCTTAAGTTAAATGAAAGTATTCTATTGGAGTAGGATTAGCCAATCAAAAACTGAAATAGAGCAAATTGCACAAATTCAGGGCGGTTGCTTGTAGACAATGTTCCTAACTGGACGCGAGACATGTCCACGAGAAGTTTAATACGTATTCAGTGTGAGACAAAAATTCATTACGGCGAGGATATTATAAAGTTTATGTGTTTTTAAAAAGTGCAAGTAATTAATAAATAATCTCACACCTCTATATCAGTGAAGTGTTATTTAATCGTGTGAAGGATTAATAAATGGAATGAAGTAAAAATTATAATTTGTATAAGCCTACATTCTTTAGCCGTATAACACTCTGTTAAGAGAAACATTTCTACAAAATTAATACTGACGCAGCCGAGGTAAGCATAAACATATATTATATTTAAAGAAACATTAAAATTCAAAGTTGATTCCTAAACATTAGGGCGAAGGCCAACGAAAAGTAAAATTGGGGCGAAGGCCACCGGAAAGTAAAGTTGGGGCGAAGACCACCGGAAAGTGAACATTGGGCGAAGGCTATTGGAAACTTTGTACAATACGTCGTTGCAACTACTTCAAATTCGGCTCTCCAACTGCAGCAATACAATACAACTCCTAAAATAATATTATATACGTGAAGCTACAACCTCCTTCAATTTAGAACTTATTTACAAAACGAATGCTCAAAATTGTGTACAAAACCAAAATGCGTGTGGACAGCGCCGCTTCCCAAACACCTGAGCTAACACTGGCTTCTCCGGCGATGATGAATCCTTGGCTGATTTGCCCTAATGGTGCCGATAGCTGTCTGGTCCGCAAATTGCCGAGTGTACCACGTGGGTCCACGTCACTATCACGAACTCCATCTAGCGAGACACCAACCCACCCTCTCTAGGTTAAGGAAGGCTACGAACAGACAGCTCGGCCGGCTGTCTTTGCGGGTTACATGCTCTGATGCGCAGGCGAAGAGAAGTTTGATGTCGTCATAAAGGCGATGTATAACTCTTATTGCCCGCCAGTTATGGAGACGATGATGACAACATATGGCTCAGTCAGTTTCAAACCGACCTGACCCAAGACATTTCTTCATAATTGGGAGCCAAGTCAGGGCTATATGCTGAATGATCAAAATCTACTACTGGTGTTGTTGCAAGTGATTTTGAGTGTGTGCAGCAGTATGCGGCCGAGCATTATTGTGGAAGATTACAACCACAGAGTTCAACATGCCACATCATTTATGCTGAATAGCACTCCTAACTGTGGTTAATGTCTGTTAATAGACATTAGAGTTTATTGTTGTGCCTCATTCAATGAACTACACCAACAATAAATGTTTTTTTGCCCCCCTCAAAAACATTTGCCATGAGCTTTGATGAAAATATTTGGATAATTTTTTTGTGGTTTCATAGGGGAGTTGATGTCACCCAATTCCATTGACTGCCGTTTTGTTTTGATTTTCAGGTATCGAACCCACGTCTCATCTTCCTTCACAATCTGGTCGAGAACGCCTTGACCTTCACTCTCGTAGCGTTGAAGAAATGTTAGTGTCCTCACGGTTTTTTGGGTTTCAGACAGAATTTTCGGAAGCCACCGATCTCAAAACTTCCTATAGTCCACTTTTGTGTCGCCACTTCATAAAAAACGGCCCTACTGGTTTGCAGAAAATTCTCATTGAGTTTTCATTTTGTATGACCACATCATCTACATTTTCAAAGGTTCGTCATTCACAACGGATGTTCTCCCACTTCGTTCTTCATCATGGATATTGATGCGTCCATCTTGGAATTGACGACATCAACGTTGAAAAATACTCTCACTCATAATGTTCCCATGTACTGCAGTATCCTTATGATGAATCAACGCTGTCGTTTGTTTTTTTTTCCACAGAAACCCTAACACTGTAGATACCTCACACTTGTTGGGAGCTTTTATTGCTGCATAGGTTTTACAAGCCTGTCTAATGGAACCTCACACTGATACGCCAAGAGCGTAGAGAAGCAAGCTACACAGCGAAATGAGAATACCGTTGGATCACGTCTCCTGCTCCTGAAAGGAGAGGCCTGAGCTTACTTTCCGAATTGCCTTTGTATTACGTAAAACATTACACAGCAAAACATATACACTATGTGATCAAAAGTATCCGGACACCCTACAAACATAAGTTTTTCATCTTAGGTGCATTGTGCTGACATCTACTGCCTGGTACTCATTATCCGCAACTTCAGTAGTCATTAGACATCGTGAAACAGCAGAATGGGACGCTTCGTGGGACGCTCCGTGGTACTCACAGACTTCAAACGTGGTCAGGTGATTGGGTGTCACTTGTGTCAGAAGTCTGTACGCGAGATTTCCACACTCCTGAACATCCCTAGGTCCACTGTTTCTGATGTGATAATGAAGTGGAAACGTGAAAGGACATGTACAGCACAAAAGCATACAGGCTGACCTTGTCTGTTGACTGACAGAGACCACCGACATTTGAAGAGGGTCTTAAAGAGTAATAGGCAGACATCTATCCAGACCATGACACAAGAATTCCAAACTGCATCATGATCCACTCCAAGTACTATAGCAGTTAGGCGTGAGGTGAGAAATCTTGGATTGCATGGATTCCATGCTCAAAAACCACACATGGAAGCAAGAAAATGCCAAACAACGCCTCGCTTGGTGTAAGGAGCGTCAACATTACACGATTAAACAGTGGCAAAACGCTATGTGGAGCGACGAATCACGGTACACAATGTGGCGATACGATGGCAAGGTGTGAGTATTGCGAATGTCCGGTGAACGTCATCTGCCAGCGTGTGTAGTGTCAACAGTGAAATTCGGAGGTGGTGGTGTTATGGGGTGGTAGTGTTTTTCCTGGAGGAGGCTTGCACCCCTTGTTGTTTTGCGTAGCACGATCACAGCGCAGACCTGCATTGATATTTTAAGCACCTTCTTGCTTCCCACTGTTGAAGAGCAATTCGGGGATGGCGATTGCATCTTTCTACATGATCGAGCACCTGTTCATACTGCACGGGCTGTGGCGGAGTGGTTACACGACAATAACATTCCTGTAATGGACTGGCCTGCACAGAGTCCTGACTTTAATCCTATAGAACATCTTTGGGATGTTTTGGAACACCGACTTTGTGCCAGGTCTCACCGACCTACACCGATAGCTCTCCTCAGTTCCGCACTCCGTGAAGTATGGGCTGCCATTTCCCAAGAAACCTTCCAGCACCAGCTTGAAAGTATGCCTGCGAGAGTGAACGCTGTCATCAAGGTTAAGGTTGGGCCAACACCATATTGGCTTCCAGGATTACCGATGGAGGGCGCCACGAACTTGTACGTCATTTTCAGCCAAGTATCCGGATACTTTTGATCACGTAGTGTAGCTCTCGCATATTGTCACCTCCAAAAATGGTGATGGCGTAGGGTTTCACTATTTAAGATAGTATCGACAACTCAGCTTTTAAGAATGGTTTATTTTATTACTGAACTCTGTCTTAACAAATGAGTATTGTAGAGATCTATGCAAAAGTTCCCATAGAGGGCTTACCTTAGTGAGAAGGCACGATTGCTGTTGAGACCGGAGACGGCGGTCCAAGATGAACCGTTACGCCTGATAGAGGAGACAACCGCTGACACTGGTTCTGTGAGCCTTTATATAAG
Organism: Deroplatys truncata; assembly: GCA_030765065.1. Taxonomy (NCBI): domain Eukaryota; kingdom Metazoa; phylum Arthropoda; class Insecta; order Mantodea; family Mantidae; genus Deroplatys; species Deroplatys truncata. The sequence continues at coordinate 72,389,874 of CM060984.1, forward strand.
TATGCATTTCCTATTGGTCATTTCCTATGGGACTAATCAGAGCAGGATGTTCTAGAACATTCTATCTGACGCACATCACTGGGGCGATGTGAAAATCTGCACGTAGGCCCCAGGAAGTTGATGTAATTGTTATTTCCCTGAGAATTTCCAGCGGAAAGGGTTAGTCGCGTACATCCAGTTACATGCTAGTTGTCCCGATCCATGCGTCAACAAAGATTATGAAATGTAAGAAAACTATAAGGTTTTGGACAAATGTTTTACCCCGAAATAAAGAAGCGTCCCAAAAATGCATGACCAAACCCTTCTGTGGATCATTGCGTTTCTCAACAGCAATCGTGACAGTATCAGAGGTCAAAGTTCTTATTTGAACAGGATTTCCTCGTGGTTTCCCTCAATAACATAACATAAACACAAGGGGAGCTACTAGTCAACTGCGGCTATCTCTATGACATTACACTGACTATATGCATCGCAATGCCCCGAACAGTTGAATTTTACAATCCCATGACCGGAGGATGCATCTTCCTATATACATGGATCTTAAATACGTGGCACAGTATCGACTATCAGCAAGTGTCTTAGTCAGATTTTACGGATGCACAACACGAAGCTAAGTTCATCAGACTCGTTTACTAAAACCAAAAGCAAAAGTTGTAGTTGAACGTTTTTGATATAGCGAAAAATAAGAGCACCTTTTCATGTAAATGGTAGCTTTGTGTAGGGGCTACACGTGTAGCCGAGGTCATCAAGGGGTGAACTCTGCGGTTCAAATCCCGCCAGGAACGTCCGTGTATGAGGTTTTTCTCAGTCCTCAAAATACGCAAATGCCACAGAGGTGACCTAAACACTTAGGACTGGAGTGTTTCCTTCGTGTATCATCATACTGCCCACTGCCTGTGTTGCCGTAATATGTAGTAAGAACGGCGTCAAAACACACACACACACACACACACACACACAAACACACATCCCGTTGTGTAATGTTTCTTTTTTACATTCAGGGAATGTCAAAGCTTGTATTTCCGGTGAAGCTTATAGCACCAAGAGTAATCAAAGCCTCCGCCTTTTAAACTTTAATATTTAACGCAGTTAATAGGAAATCTTATGTTTAGTTGGACACATCTACTCAATAAATTACTATCAGATATGAGAAAGGAAGAGTGATGGGAGGTAAGATAAAATAAAATACATTGTAACGAAACTGTAGCAAAGAGAAGTAAATGTTGCACACCAGTGCTGAAGGCCAGGGAGCTATACTGGCTGTGCAACATGAAGTAGGTACCAGGCATGTACGTAATAAAGTAGAAGAATGAAAATAAATGTAACAAAATTTGTAAATTGTAACTTGGAATGTGTACAATAACCATGAAAGATGAAATGTTGTGCGGTGAATAATAATAATTACAATAATAATTTTAATAATAATTTTTTCTAATACATAAACATTTATAGTACATAGAGGAAAATGTTGAATTTGCCTCGTGTGTGATAGCCGAGGGAACAGCTAAGCGAAAGGTCTGCTCCAGGACATCAAACCTTTAGAAATCTTGTTCGCCTAATCGACACTTAAGTTCAGTCAGCGTAAGGTGCTTAAGGTAGCAGAGTCGAAACTTGTAAAGCTATGCGAGGTCACGTACCCCGCTAAATATATAATTGGAGTATATAAGGGATAGTACAAATTCTGCGAGGTAATCAGAAATATAATAAAATCCACCAATAGGATTATTTAGAAAGCCAAGTGAAAGTGGCAAGATAAGGGCGTGGATATAACAAAATGGATATGTCTTTTTATTATTATTTATGGACGCTCTTTAACTACTATGGTTCTTAGCCTTCCATTCTATATTGGGCGTGAAAGATCAGAAATTTTGCTCAGAGACTTTTATCAGGCCTGAAGTTCTTTTACGTGTCGTAAATCTAGGACACGGGACCACCGGATTTACTTCCCTACGAAGGAAGCCATGCTAAGGATATTTACGTCCGAAAAAAATCCATCGCCCTCCACCAGGTTTGAACCCGCGGCTAGCAGGGTACCCCTAGACCAAGGATACAGATCTCGGAGCGACACCAAACAAACCACATACACCAAAACACACTATTATAACACGCATAGTGCAACTCCCAACAGACACACAATCTTTCACAAGTTCGAAATGCACGGGTCCATATATTTATACGCGTAAATGGTATTAATAACACAACATGTACATTTGAAGGTTAATAACCGCGAATGGGACTGTGGGTATCGCGATTAGAAACTAAACTCGCAATGGGTGTATGGCAGCTGAGCAAAATATGGTAAATTGTGATACGCACAATGTGGTAAGACCCCTCCCTCTGTATTTGTAAACGAACCGAAATGATAAGTGTTTCGAAATCTACAGCACATCCGAGCCCATACCGAAATAATATACCGGTTTTACCAAAATTTAAGGACATCCATTAAAATGTTGAAAGTTTTTATTTTAAGCAAATGTAACCTTATACTGAGTTGACCATAAAAGTTGAGACTGTACAATATCTCCAAAACTAAGCGTTGTAGGAAAAAATTTATTGAATAAATATTTCTTGATATTATGGGAGAAAGTAAATGCCATTAGTCGTGGGTTTTTGGGAGGGAAGGGTTATGATGGTTATTTAGGGTAAATTTAATGTCTTTAAATGGGAACCTACTTCTGTGTGTTGTTTTTTCATTATCAAATGGGTTATAAAACTATTTATTTAAGGATGAGGAATAAGAAAAGAAGATGAAAAATGTTGGCTCCCAATTACAAAACGTAACTTGACCTTCAAATGACTATCCATGGATGGTCCAGTCATTCATTGCGCTCTTCGTACACAGCCATTCAGAATTTTCGTTGTTATTTACGTTGATGTAAGAACAATTGCAAATGTTTAGTTTTGGCTATGCTGAATTTAGTTGGTCTTCATTGAAAATGCTTATAAAAGCAAAAGGAAAGGGAGTAAATTACCTTAAGAGTGAGTTTAGAAGTAGATGTGATCTCTTCAATAGTGATGCCCACCTGCCCGCTCCTTTTAGGTGTTTTACTTTAATAGGAAAATTTGTGATATTAACACAACAAAGTAGCCATCTTCCTGCAAATACACACGCGCAATGGGAACTGACAACCTAAATAAGAAGTGAAGTCCGCGAAATAAGGAATTTCTGCGAACGTGAATCATTGGAGTTTTAGACACGCAGATCACTTGGCTACGCCCTGTCGTCGCCTTCGGCCGCAACTGCTACACTCCTCTCCTTCTAAAAAAACATCCCTCGGCTACGCTTTGAGGCTGAGTATCTTACCGGCTTTGGCGGCATTAGTTATTCATATGTTGCCAGCAGTGCGTTAGAGCTAGAGGATGACATAGAGTGACATCTGTAGGACATATAAGACATCACTTCCATCGCTGTTGAAGATCAACTAAAAGCAGAAAGTCCTTAGTATTTTAGGAGTGAGAAAACAATATAAAAAAGCTAGGTTCCCGTTTAAAAAACTAAATTGACCTTAAAATGACCATCGCAACATCCTCCAAATAAAACATGATCAATGACATTTACTTTCCCCCATAATATCAAGCAACTTTTATTAAAGACATTTCTTACAAGAACGCTTAATTTTGGAGATATTGTACAGTCTAAACTGAAATCCACCCTAATTACACTATAATGACTAGGGCCCCGATTTTTAGGTTTTAACCTATATTTTTCCTCACTATATAATTAACATATTATATATATACACTATATGTTCGTTTCACACTTCTTGGAGCAGAATATACGAATTTCATTACACCTAAAAGAAAACCTAAATAGCTATTTTTTCCTTCTTCGAAATGAAGACTGTTATTTTCGGATTGAAACTCATTGTAAATTATTTCCAGATAGCTCAAATTACCACAGTTAAACGCAGCGCATGTGACGTGACACCTGGATGAGCTGAGACGGTTCTTGTATATTCATTCATTCATTATCTGTTTACCCTCCTCTTATTTAGGACTTACACCCCCAGGACTTACAAGCGGGTGCCTGGGGTCAGAGGCCCGTTGAGGAGCAGACACTCATGGATCAGACAGAGCATCCAGGATGGGTGATCAGCCCGATGCCTGGTATGGGATGAAGGAAGTAGATGAAACGAAATGTTGGTGAAATGGATGAAAGGAAAGGTGAGGATGGAGCAGTTGGTGGATTGAATGGCGGGGGAAACCGGAGAACCCGGAGAAAACCCGCCCAGACGCCGCTTCGTCCACCACAAATCCCACATGCAATCCCTGGGATTGAACCCGGGTCGCCTCGGTGGGAGGCGAGCGGTCTAACCACTCGGCCACGGCGCCGCCCCGGTTCTTGTATAGTGAAACAATAACTAAATCACATTTATTGAAAAAGAGGGTTGCTGCAGATCCACACTTCATTTATTTTAGTGACAGACAGTGCTGCCTACATGTTGAAGACCGGAGGGGAGGGTCCTACAGTCCTTCCATCCGACCATGCTACACGTTACGTGCTTGGCCCACGGCCTGCACCGCCTTGCGGAGGAGATTAGAAGCCACTTCGATGACGTGAACAGCCTGATATCCTCAGTCAAGAAGGTTTTCTTAAAAGCCCCAACACGTATATAATTGTTCAAAGAGAAAGTACCGGCAACTCCTCTTCCACCTGAGTCGATATTTACCCGTTGGGGATCTTGACTGTCGGCTGTCATTTACTATGCCCAGCTCTTAAAAGACATTAAAAATGTCGTCAATGAATTGGAAGAAATAGAAGCTTCATGCATTGCCAAGGCTAAGAAATCGCTCGAGTGCCCCACTCTTGCCGTTTCCCTTGTATATATTAGGACACATTTTTGTTTTATACGAGCTATTCTCCGGTTGGAAAGTACAACTTTGCCACTGAAAGATTCTTTAGATATCATTGGCAATGTTTCCAGTAAAGAAATACCTGGACCATTGGGAGTTGTATGTTCTTCAATTTCTTCAACGAAAAACTGATTTTGAAGATATGAAAATGATCAATTCAGTATAGCATAGAGAAAAGTATACACGAAAACTACCCCTAGAACCTGCAGCACTGGCATCTATGTTCTACGCTCCAATGACGTCATGTGCTGTTGAAAGAACCTTTTCTTCATACAAGAATGTGTTACGTGATAATAGGAAATCGTTTACGGCGGAAATTTGAGAATGTATACAACTATCTACTTCAAGTCAAAACATAAATCCTACAACTAAGTACCATAAAAAATATTATTGATACCTGTATTGATTCACTAAGCAAAACTTAAAAAAAACCTATTTTAATCAAGAAAAATAAAAAACAAAAACCCTATTTTAAGCATATAAGAAATCTAAAATGAAGGTTTATTCCACCTAAAAATCCGGGCCCTAATAATGACCTATTGCTTCAAATATACATTGCGGAGTTGTTTCATTGTCTATTGGACCACCTTTAGCTTTCAAACCACCCTGGACCCCAGTGACAAACAGGCGGGAAGGAATCTCTCAGTAGCTGTTCGCCCTACACGAACTCTGTAGTTGGGATAAAGCTGGAATCGGGACTCATCACTGAATAAAACCTTACCTCGTTTTTCCATTCCCTAGTTCTTCTTACCTCTGCACTAAATCTTTCGATTTCGCTCTCGCGTTCTGCAGAGGTTTCTTTAGTGCCACGTAGGAATCAGGACCTTGCTCCCGAAGTATACGAGAACAAGTCATTGGTGACACTGTTTTCCCAGCTCGTTCCTGATACTCCCTCTGAATTTTGGGCACAGACGCCTTCCGATCTCGCTTGGATATAACTGCAATGCTTCTATCCTCCCGGGGTGATGTAAACCTTGGCTTACCACTTCGCTCCTGGTTTGCAACTTTGCCGCTCTTCCTGTGTTTGTCTACTGTCTGTGCCACACTTTTATTTATACCTAATTGCGTGGCAAATCTCTATATAACTTTCGCACTTATGCATACCAATACTTGCCATTTTATATTCTTTACACTGTTTTCCCCATTCTTACGTAGCAATCACTTTTCACGCCAGAACAAAATGGAAGCTACAGTACAACTGAACGTAGTGACAATGTAACAAGGTTACTCCAACCGCATTCCGTGATGCGCTCTGCAGTACGCTTGATATACTATAAATATACACCGCTCCAACTTCGGTAGCTCGTTCATCATGCGAGTTAATCCAAGGTCAAATAGTGCTAGTTTAATAGGACTTGAAAACAAATAAACATTGTGAAAAGTCTTTATAATCAGAATAGGATAGTAATATTGCATTAAATGCTCCTTATAAGTGAGCATTTCTCCTCAGAAAAAATAATTTTGTACTCCAAAAGTTTCCACAGGGACTTTAAAAAACGAGAACTTTTTCAAGTATTCTAAAACTGAAAAAATTCCATAACTTATGAAAAAATTCCATTTGCATAATTATTTGTTTAAATTAAGCGTTGTTTTAACAAAATATAAGACCGTTAGATAAAATAGTTTAAGGAGAGTATTAATTTTGTTGCAATGTGCAGGTGTCAAAGTTTTGGTAGGAGCTATAAAGTAATTGCCAAGGAAAACTAAACAATTAGTGACAGTATAATAGAAAGTCCCGCCGCAGTATAATAGACAAAACAATGCATATTCAATATCTTGTTCGTTTCATACTTGAATACCCTTCAGCGTACTCAAACATTCAAACCAATAACAAATATATTTTTCATATACAGGGTAGTTTGAGATGGGGAGAGATGTTTGATATTTACCCAACATTTCGCTTTTTAGTTATGCTGTTCACTAACACACACACGCACGCATATACACGAACATTATTCTAAAAATACCTTTCTTAATAAATGTGTGATTCCGATGAAATCTCTGTACACTCTAGTAGGTATGTGGGAGAGAAATTAAAATTAATATTGCTCCCATTTTACCTCAAGCGGTAAGATCTGTGGCTCGCAGTAGGGAGGTCGTGGGTTCGAATCCTGTGGCTGACCTTCCTGACCCATGGTCTTTTTCGGTAGTTTCCCCGGGTCGCTAGGCGAATGCTGGGAAGGATCATTACATCCCCCAAATTTCCTGTCCCTCCATTTCACCTCAATTCTCATTTCACTTCACCTTTCATCTATGGTCTCTTTCAGGGTTGTACGTGTAGGCGAGAGGTCTCGGCGTTTGCATGACAGGGGAAAAGGATGTTCTGCGGAAGCCTTTGTCCCCAGGAATGGGGGCAGGTTCTGGGCCCCCAGGGTTTGTGGGAGGAGGGGAACCCAGGGTATAATAAAATCCGTGGGGTTTGCCATTAGGACGGTACGTATTTTAAAACCCGCCCCCTGCTTCGGTAGAACGGAGTGGGTAAAGCTATCCAGCTACACGTGCCGCTCCACAGGACGCAAGTGGATACGCCACTTATACGCGTCAGCCCAATAGGGAAAAACTTATCTTCAACCTCGGTGGGGTAACAGTGTCTATCCGCCGTCAACCGGCTTTCACTATGGTTGGTGCCGGAGAACATCTAGGCGTCTCCAACCCCGTCAGGCGTACACAATCTCCCATGGGTTTCCGGAACCACTGCCCCGACGAGCCCAACCCAATCCAAACAAATCCCATCCGGTGTGGCTATAATGTTCGCCAGAAGTACCACGATTACTAAGGTTCGGCAGCGCCCGCACCTCGGCAGCTGAAGGGATCGGGGGGAGGGTAGGCTACACCAATGCCCATCCGAGGAGTTTAAATCTGTAAATGGTAGAGACCCTGCCCCGTACCTGTCGTGCTCACTGCTTCAGGCGCCCTCTTTGTCCTCTCACCTTATTCCTCCCTCCTGGGTGCTCCCAGTCTGGGGCACAGGTACAAAAGATCTATGTAGGTCAACGTGCTAAGTACCCTTCCTAATCCTACTCCACTAATGTAATCCAAAGACAGGAAAAAGCTGAGAAATTTACGACTAGGATACACATTTTTAAACCTGCAATATTTTGTGTTGTGTTTTCCTATATGCAGTTCTGTACACCGCTAATGTAAATCAGAGAGCTGCATAATGTACGCCATAATTTTCATTCCGCTCTTTGTGTCTTCGCTTTTTTTGTAAATACAAATGAAAATGATTTACAGTGCAGCACAATAATGCTATGCATTTCCAAAGAGAGAGCAGTCCAATTTAAAACAGAAGAGTAAACCTCCCATTACGTCATTGTGTAAATGAAAAAGTACATCAGCAGGGTTAAAAACAGTAATCATAATTAATATGGCTTCAGAAATTGAATTTTACTCGCTTTAGCGCAAGCAGATTAAAACGCATTTTAATGAAATAAAGCGAAAATACAATCAATTTGAACGCGGTAGGCTGAAAGCTCTGATTCGCAGGACTATTAAAGCCTTTCTAAAACGCACCGGGTCATAAAATTGAAAGTGGAACCAAGCGTTCTCAATGATTTTTCTCTCGAAATATTTTTCATTTAATGTATACCCAGCTAATTTTTTCGCAGAACGTGACAACTGCCTTTTATTTTAACTGTAGAACTGTAGGTTTACCAAACGTGCGTACTGTTTTGCTTCGTTAAAAGGAGGTGAAACGAATATTGACGTACAATTAATTTTTCTTTCACACGGTGTTTCCAAATAGCTATCCATTTTGTTCGAATAGCCAAACCAAATGACATCAAAGATGGTAAAATATCTCTGTTTTATCATTAGATTACTTGCTTCTGTTTGAGGCAAGTAACACTATTTTTAACACTTAAATGACATCAGTCTACTTATATAATATAAAATATAATAACAGCCCACCTTAAAACAATATTTGTATAATATAATATATAAAGTGTATGTTACAGTCATTGTATTATGTTTATATTATGTACATATATAATAAGGTTATGTGAATATATTACGCAGTTTAACAATGTAGGAGCTGTGAGAATAGAAGCAAGCTGCCTTCCGTAGCAAACAGAATTACAAAGTAAAAACCCGAAAGTTGCTAACAATGGGTAACCTTGAGACAACAATAAATTAGAAAGTTTAGTAAAGGCTGCTAATAATTCTTGGAACAATAATGTAATATTTAAAACAGTTTATAAATAACAATAAAAAACTAGAAAAAGTTTAAGTTAAATAAAAGTAGTCTATTGGAGTAGGATTAGCCTACCAGAGACTTGAAATAGAGAAAATATAGAAATTCAAGCGGTAGACGCTACAAGATTGCCTACCAGATCGGTACGGTAGGGTTCAGTGTGAGACGTAAAAATTTATCGCGGTGAGAATAATATAAAATTTACCTGTTAAAAGTGCAAATACAATAATCTCACAGCTCTACAGCAGGATACATCAGTGAAGTGTTATTTATTCCTGTGAAAGATTAATTAACAAAGTACAATACAATTATAATTTGTGTAAGCCTTGCTATTTAGCCGTACCAACCCTGCTAAGAGATACGTGCTTTACAAATTACTAATGACGCAGCCGAGGCATACATATATAATATTTAAATAAACATTAAAATAAAAAGTTGGTTCTTAAACGCGGGGCGAAGGCCACCGGGAAGTTTGTATCGTACGTGGGGCGAACACTTCCAGAAACAATCTCCCGCAAAATTGGCATCCATTACGTGTGTAGTCTCAAAAAGCTTCAAGTTGGTATACCATACGTGCTGCAACGACTACAACAATTAAACTACTGCGAGTTTGCCTCTCCAATAGTGGGGCTGAAATCACTTCAAGTTTGGGTCCCATACGTGGTGCTGCAACTACATCATGTTTTAGTTATTTTAAGTAAAAGTGTTCTGGTATTGCTAACACTGTCACCGCGGCGGCAAATGTATTCATCGTACTAATATTTTGCTTTGACTGTTACATCGATCTAACCGATATAATATTTGCGTATTAATAATACACCTTAGGGGGTTATTTCTATGTGTACTAATAAATTAAAACTAGTATCTTCACATTTCATAGAATATAAATATAGAAGGAATTCTGTGGTGCCCAAAATGTCCATTTAGACCATTGGCGCCTATTTAAGGTTTTTGAGTCTAAACGTGCTTATTTTACCATATGACTAGTTTCAATAACGCTTTTTATTTTCTCTGCTAAGTAATCAAAGTACTGCAGTCCACCCTAAAATTCTATACCGAGATTTCACGGGAAATACATGTTTCGAGGTGCCCTGAATCCAAATAAATCATGTTTACTTTCTCTACTACGTATAGTAAGTAGAGGAAGTATTGTATTCCACTCAAAAATTCGATACCGAGATTTCACCGGAAATACATGTTTTGAGACCCCTTGAAACCAAAAAAGCATTTTTGGAAACATGTCCGTGTGTGTGTCTGTGTGTCTGTGAACACCATAACTCAGAAACGAACAGTCGTATAAACACCAAACTTGTATTTAGATTCAGTAACTTCCAGAGATACGACACAAACGTTTCAAGAAAATACCCCCACCCCAGATTACCCTTTACATGGAACATTTTTCGAAAATTTTAATTTTCTCAAAAATGGCTCTAACGATTTTGATTAAAATATCATACGTTTAAGATATTTTAATGACAAATGAAATGTATATCTCGAGTTTTCTGGGAATGTCTCCAAATGTATTCTTCATTGTGAACGAATTTTGCATAACTGGTAAACCATAAGAGATAGACAAAATTTTACTACACAAGAAATGTAGATCGCGATTAAATACACAATTTATGTCATATACAGTTTTTTTGTTGAGCGAATCATTTTCGAGATATTGCTTGTTACTCCTTTACATTTTCCAATACTTATACTTTTTCTCAAATTCGTTATTCAATTTTTTTGTCCTGGAAATGCAAAGAAAATGGAATGCTCCACATAGCAACCAGCTCTTAAAATATTTGACTATCGCTTAAAGCCTACCAATTCCCCTTGCACCTACAAGAAAATTAGCCATAAGATTAACATTTCGATATCTCAATTAACATGAAGCATATGGAGAATAAGCGTTTGTAAAAATAGATTATACAAGAGCAGACAATGTCATGTGAGTGTAACACATCAGAATTATTTTTGCTAAAACATAATGCCTTTTTAAAGATGACATCTAGCCAATATTTGCGAGGAAACGTTGGCAACACTGAATGCCATCTGCACAAAGCAGAAGACCCAGTTGCTATGCACTGAAGTCTCTGTGGTTACGTGACGAAGCAAGATGGTTACAGGGATGAGACCTAGAAGACTAACTGTGTTTTTTTGGATTCAGGGGGTCTCAAAACATGTATTTCCGGTGAAATCTCGCTATCCAATTTTTGGGTGGAATACAATACTTACCCTACTTACTATACGTAGTAGAGAAGGTAAAAAACATTTTTGGAAGCATGTTCGTGTGTGTGTCTGTAAACAGCATAACTCAGAAACGAAGTCGGATAACCACCAAACTTGGTATTTAGGTTCAGTATTTTCCAGAGATGCGACACGAAGGTTTTCAAGAAAACCCCCCTCTCCAGATTACCCTTTACATGGAACATTTTTCCAAAATTTTAATTTTCTCAAAAATGTCTATAACGATTTTGATTAAAATATCATATGTTTAAGATATTTTCATGAAAAATGAAATGTATATCTCGAATTTTCTGGGAATGTCTCCAAAAGTATTCTTCATTGTGAACGACTTTTGCGTAACTGGTAAGCCATAAGAGATAGACAAACTTTTACTGCACAAAAAATGTAGATCGCGTTAAAATACACAATTTATGTGATATACATTTTTTGGTTGAGTGAACCATTTTCAAGATATTGCTTGTTATTCCCTTACATTTTTCAATTCTTATACTTTTTCTCAAATGGGAATTCGTTATTCGTTTTTTTGTCCTGGTAATGCAAAGAGAATGAAATACTGCACATAGCAACCAGGTCCTAGAATATTTGACTATCGCTTAAAGCCTACCACATTCCCCTGCATCTACAAGAAAATTAGCAATAAGATCAACATCTCGATATCTGATTAACATGAAGCATATGGAGAATAAGCGTTTGTAAAAATAGTTTGTACAAGAGTAGAGAAAGTCATGTGAGTGTAACGCATCAAATTTTTAGAAACATGTCCGTGTGCGTGTCTCTCTGTGTGTCAGTCTGTGAACAGCATAACTCAAAAGCGAAAAGTCGGATAAATACCAAGCTTGGTATTTGAGTTTAGTATCTTCCAAGAATGCGACATGAAGATTTTCAAGAAAATCCCCCCTACACTATCCGTTACGTGTAACATTTTTCGAAAATTTTGATTTTCTCAAAAATTACTCGATTTTGATTAAAACACCATACGTGTAAGGTATTTTTACAGCAAATGAAATGTACATCTTGCGGTTTCTGGGAATGTCCCCAAACGTCCTCTTCATTCTGAACGACTTTTTCATAAATGGTAAACTGTAAGAGATAGACAAAACTTTACTGCATCAAAAATATAGAGCTTGTTAAAACACACAATTTATGTCATGTACACTCCTTTTGTCCAGTGAATCATTTCCGAAATATTCCTTGTTGTTTGTTTGAATATACTTATACTTTTGCTCAAATGGGAATACGTTATTCATTATTTTATGTTCTGGGCGTGCAGAGAATAGAATGCTCCACATAGCAGCCAGTTCTTAAAAGATTTGACTATTGCTTAAAGCCTTACGATATTCCAAGCAATAAGATTCTGCAAATGTTTATCTCGATTAACATGTTTATGGAGAATAAGCTTTGTAAAAATAGTTTGTACAATAGTAGAGAAAGTCATGCAAGTGCAGCACATCAGATTTTCTTCACGCATCAATTAAAGATCAAGTATTTATTTATATCGAAGGTTTTGTAATAGTTTGTTTTTAGAAATGAGTCATTCTGGGTAAAATAGTAGTTTATTTTAAGACTTTAGCAGGTGGTTTCCTTCGTTTTGTAAGAAGAGAAACAGAATACTTGCTCCCTCTGGGTCCCTTTGTCATCCTTTGATATGGTCGGTGACTGCAGTACGGCAGAAATCCCTCACAAAAACCTTATATACTCGCATACTTTATCCTCTTCATTAACTATTCATATACATACATTCGCAAGATTTCTCCGTGTTTTCTTGTTGCCTTTTCAATGTATTTCAAACAGTTCTTTTACATTGTATATTGTATTGAGGTAGCCCCATATCAGCTGTAGAAACAGTATATTTGTTGCATATGGTGAATTTCTATTATGATCTATTCATTTAGTTTTTAAATGTATTTTTTCTATTCAATAAGCTATTCTGCATTATAAGCCAAAAAAAAAATAATTTAAGACATAAAACTATTCTATCCTAGCAATTTAGGATATTTTCTGTTCTTATTATGGTGCTGTTTTTAATCAATTGCATCTTGAAACTTTAAGAAAGTGAAAACACATTTAAATCACAAAATCGAAAATTTAGCATGTGGAAACTGCATTTTTGGTGCCTAAAAATTATGTTTTAGTGCCTATTTATAATTGGAGAACCTATTTTATGTATCTAAACATTGGTCTTTAAGTGCCTAAAAGTTCATTACTCCCGTGGGCCTAGACTGCCAACCCGGTTACCGGCCTCACGCCAACAACGCGTGGCAAAGATAGATGATCATCAACCGATACGGGGAGGTGATGTGGCCAGCATCACGCATCCCCCAGCCAGAACGTTCGCCTCCATGGCTGGGATGGTTACCTATGGCAGCTCCTCGCTTTCCTCACGATGATGAGTGGGCACCGGTCCTATACGCGAGACATAAAATCCGCACCCCTATGGGTGGCATCGAACCAGAGCTCCACGTTCCAGCCCAATGCGCCACGACACAGGACTACCAGTATTATTAATTGTATAGTTCAGATTATAGTATTATAATGTTTATATCATCTATCATGAATCAGACGCCTAAAGATTATCTGTTAGGTAGCTACTTTGATCTGCATATTCGCAGCAATGGTTTGTAACCAGTGGTTAGGGCGGCGGATTTCTAACGAAGTTCTGAGTTCGAATCTCGCTCCGGCCTGCAAAATTTTATACCTGTAATGATAATGTACTTTAGTTGTGCAAGTTTTATTTATTATAACACTTCCCTCAATTAAGGGCTGCCATATAGACAAAGTATATCTATACAATTAACAAATTTATGTTTAAATTAACAATAATAATGACGATTTATGGTTAACATATCAGAATAATTAAAATCAACTTGAAATACAAATGAATGTAATTGGTACACGAAGGTAGTATAAAATAATCTTATTATGTACTTAAAAAAATACATATATAAATACATAATAATTTCAATGATTTGTAAAGTGTGTATCGATATTATATTGAATACAAATGATTTCAGAGAATGAGAATTGATCCTCTAATAGCCGTGATTGCTATTTGATAAAGTAGGCGTTTATCTAGGCCATACTCTATACAAAACTTTGTAGATTATTTGGGTATTGTCCATCTAGCTCCTATCATCAATCCTGTGACTGATATTTTATTTAAATTATATTTATCCTTGTAATAGAAGATAGTGGGTTCATAAATGGCGTTTTTTTCTGCGTCTACTTCTTCGGGCTGTTGACAGTGGGATTCAAAGCGGTCAGTAGGATCAATGATAATCCACTACTGCCAGATGATGTCGATGCGCCTGCTGCTACCACTGTTGGATAATCCATATACATTCTCGTGAACCTGAAAACCTTTTTCCTTCATACTTGCTGCAATCAAGCTTGTTATTTTGTGATGTCTGCTGTTTCGCAGCACTTCTCCATATGGGCAAGCACCCAGAACGTGTGCAAGGGTTTCGTGCTCTCTGCCACAACGGCGACAGAGGGTAGTGTTCTGGGACCTCCCTGGTGAGGCAGTATTATTAACACTTAAATGATTTCAGTCAAATTATATCATATGTAAATTCAATAATAGCCCTCTTTGAAGCAATATGTGTATGTCATAATTTGCAAAATGTATGTAACAGTCATTGCATATGCTTATATTATTGTATCCATGTGTAATAACGTTATGTGACTATATTACGTAACTTAATAATGTAGGAGCTGTGAGAATAATAAGTTTAAAGTTGCTAACACTGAGGTAACCTTGATGCAATAATGAATTTGAAAGCTTAAATGCTACCAGTTATTATTGGAGCAACAATAATGTAAATTTTGAGACAGTTTAACAATAGCAAATCAACAACCAGAAAAAGCTTATGTTAAATGAAGGTATTCTATTGGATTAGGAATAGCCAATCAAAGACTTGAAATAAAGAAATTTACAAGTTTAGTCGGTTGAAATCAGTTCAGTTGCCTGCAGACAGTGCTCATAACTGGATGCGTTGCTTGTGTGTCCTCAAGAGATTTAATACATATTCGTGTGAGACGAAAAATAAGTTTACGTGTTAAAAAGTGTAATTAATTAATAAAAAGAATCTCACAGCTCTCTATATCACTGAAGTGTTATTTAAATCGTATCAAGTATTAATAAATGGAGGGAAGTAAAATTATAATCTGTGTAAACCTACTTCTTGTCGCATTACAACCCTGCCAAGATATCCATATCTCTAAAATAAATACTGACGCAGCCGAGGCAAACATAAATATTAAATATTTAAACAAACAGATTAACTACAAAGTTAATATTTTTAAATTCTTTTGGGCCAGGTCTACCGGGTACCATACCTGCGGTTGCAACTACTACAAGTTTGGCTCCCCAACAGTTGAAATATAATACAACTCCTTCAATACAAACTACTTCAAATTGACGCCCAAAGCGTGGTGCTAATAAATGACATAATAAACCACCTTCTCAAATTGGCGCCCAACGTGGGGCTAATAAAAAACATAACAAAACATCTTCTCAAATTGGCATCTATACATGGAGCTAATAAAGTACCTTTCTTCACTGGTAAGGAGCGTACAGCAATAACTCCAGCAGTCATTTTGATGGCATCTCTCCATTCAGAGCAAGAAAGTCCGCGATGATCTCGGGTCCATTTATTAGCAGGTGTATAATCACTGAACATTTTAACTCCTCTTCCTTTGTGCGTTAATTTGCTATACAGGTTCCGACTATAATTAATTAAAGTTTGTGCCATCCCTGAAACCGCTGCAAAATACGACCAACATTATCGGCACACCATGCACAACTACGAGATATAAATTCAATAAGTAGACGGGGAAGGTATTTTGGGGTGTGGGGATTTTTTAAAAACTTGTAGCACATCTTGGAAGATATTGAATTTAAATACCGAGTTTGTAATTTAACTAACTTATCGTTTTATCAAAACGTGCATCTCCGATGAAATCTCGATATCAAATTTTTGGATGGAATGCAATATTTGTACTTACTATAGGCACATTAGTAGATAAAGTAAAATTATGTTATAAGACTACTGTCTAAAGAATAGAGAAAGTAATGTGCATTTTACACATAAATCCATTTTTACTTTCTTTACTACATATGTGTTTATCGGAGGGGGACACTTCGGGTACTGCGAACATTTTGACCTATTGTGGCTACACCTCCTGGGAGAGAGGGATGGGGTGAAGGAGCCGTAGAAGGTCCCTGGTCCACAGGCAGACGGGCCCACAGAGACGCGCAGAAGTGGCTAACATTTCCAGTTTGAATATTGGTGCAACTGTGGCGAGGAATCTCAAGAGGGCGACGTTGTGACCCTAACGGGTGGGATAGTTCACTCTGGCGTTTACGGGGAGAAATCTTTACAATCGCATCGATCCATGCTATCTGCCCGGTACCACCCGCATTGCAAGACCTGAAAGCATGCCTGAAGCGTGAAATGGAGATGAAATGTGAAGAAAGGAGAAATTGTGGTAGAATCCTTCACCCCGGCATTCACTTTGGCGACTAGCGGAAAACCACGAAAAAAAAACAAACATTGTCAGAGTGGGCACTCACGGGAATCAAACCCGGAATCTGCTGAATGAGGACCACAGACGTTGCTTCTGAGCCATCCGGCTCGGTCTTATCTATATAAGTGGGGGAAGTATTGTATTCCACCCAAAAATTCGATATCAAGATTTCATTGGAAATATCCATTTTGAGCCTCGCCGAATAAAAAAAATAGCATTTGTAGAACAAGGTGTATGTGTGTGTGTGTGTGTGTGTGTGTGTGTGTGTGTGTATGGAGCATAAGTCAAAAATGAAATTTCGGTTAGGTATCAAACTTGGTATTTAAGTTAAACGTCTTCTAAGGATGCTACAGAAAAATCCTAAAATACGCTTTAATGAGAAAATATTTCGGTATTTTTTAATTTCGCAAATGGTTATGACTTTGATTAGAATAACATAGTTTTAAGATATTTTCATCACAAATAAAATGTATAGTTTCTTTAGTCTTTTGAGACAGTGGAAGGTGTAAGTGCTACATAAGATGAGGATAAACAGCGAATGAATGAGACAGTAGAAGGGGAGATAAGGGCGATCGCGCAGCAGCCGTAACAAAGAGCCGCGGCACGTGCTGACCTGGGCACGTGCAACCGGTTTTCTATCTTCCCCTTCCACTGTCTCCAAAGACTCTGAACAAACACTGTGTCTTGGATTTTCTGCGAGAAGCCTTTGAAGTCATCTTCATTCTGAATAAATTCTGTACAATTGGTAAAACTGAGAGATAAACATAAACTTACCACACAAAATTGTAGATCTCGTTGATGCACACAATTTATGTCAAATTATTTTTTTGCGGTTAACCACTTCGGATATATATCTTGTTAATAAATAAATAATAAAACTAATAAATACAGATCTGTGATACTGAACCCTGATGCCTAGTTCCTTAAACTAGGGACTGTATTTCAGATCTTTATAATTTATTCACTTCTAAATAAATTTATAACACAATATTTTACACACGCACACACAACTAATCATAAATTAATAGATAAAGTAAATAAGCAAACATTTATGCACAAATATGTAAAATAAGATTAATTAAAATTAATTAAGCAAAATAGAAAACGAAATATAAATACAGTGTTAATAAAATAAGTAAAACAAAATTCAATAAATTCTATTGAAGCAACATAAACCATAATTAACACTACATTACCAAAATATTAATTATTAAAATCTTAGTCATTAAACATAAATACAATAAATAAAAAGCAAACAAACTACACAAATAGGTTTAAATACATTCACGATTAATAAAATACCTCTTCAATTATAACCACAGAACTCCTATTCGTTATTACTCATCTCAGTAACTTTGCATATAACATCCAGTTTAAAATTTACGTTTTTTATTTTCAATTTGTAATTTTTACTTTCTCTACTACGTATAGTAAGTAGGGGAAGTATTGTATTCCACCCAAAATTTCGACACCGAGATTTCACCGGAAATACATGTTTTGAGACCCCCTGAATCCAAAAAAAGCATTTTTGGAAACATGTCCGTGTGTGTGTCTGTGTGTCTGTCTATCTGTGTCTGTGTGTCTGTGTGTGTGTGTCTGTGAACAGCATAACTCAGAAACGAACAGTCGGATAAACACCAAACTTGGTATTTGGGTTCAGTATCTTCCAAGGATGCGACACGAAGGTTTTCAAGAAACTCCCCCCACCCCAGAGTACCCTTTACATGGAAGATTTTTCGAAAATTTTAATTTTCTCAAAAATGGCTCTAACGATTTTGATTAAAATATCATATGTTTAAGATATTTTTATGGCAAATAAAATGTATATCTTGAATTTTCTGGCAATGTCTCCAAAAGTATTCTTTATTGTGAACGACTTTTGCATAACTGGTAAACCATAAGAGATAGACAAAATGGTACTACACAAAAAATGTAGATCGCGTTAAAATACACAATTTATGTCATATACATTTTTTTTGTTGAGTGAACCATTTTCGAGATATTGCTTGTTATTCCCTTAAATTTTTCAATACTTATTTTCTCAAATGGGAATTCGTTATTCATTTTTTTTGTCTTGGATATGCAAAGAGTATTAATCTGTGGCAAAGGGAAGGGTGCTGCACCTAGCAACCAGCTATTAAGAGATATGTCTGTGCTTAAAGGCTACTGCTTTTCTATATTGCCCTTGTAAATATATTTTCCCCTTACATCTACAAGAAAATTAGCAATAAGATAGGGTCTGAAAAAGTTTATCTCGATTAACATGAACTAGATGGAGAATAAGCGTTTGTATAAATAGTTTGTACAAGAGTAGAGAAAGTTGTGTGAGTGTAACACCTCAGATTTTTAATATTATTTTAAATATTTGATGTTATAATTGTTATTATTATTACTTAAGAATTAAAAATTTAAATATAATCAATAATTTTACATTTATTTAATTGTTTATTGTTTTATCTTTTCACTTTAATTAATTTTTTTTCTTTTTTTATTTTCTATTTCTATTCCTTGTTATTAGTTAGAAGTTTCAAATACTTATACTTTTCTCAATTGGGGAGTAGTTATTTATTTTTTTCTCGTGGTCATGCATAGAATTCCGAAGCCATCACATAGCGACACGCTTTTTAAGAATCTATCACTTTATCTTTCTTATCTACAAGGAAATATGTAAATATGTAATGAAAGTTAATCTGATTTAATAAGAATAAATGGAAGTATCATCTATTATAAGTAAGGTTTGTAAATGAGATAGTAGAAAAAGTCATATGAATGCAACACATCAGAATAACAAAGTGATCAAATTAAATGTGTTTTCACGGATGTCATAATAATTGTGTGCCAACAACGAATTTTAATTTGTATTTACCCCGAATGAGGCCGCAGATGCGCGTCCTGGTAAACTGTTAACCTGACAGCCAGAGCCTCTCCTCTGGAGCATGTTGACTGGAAGAGGTATGTCGATGTGGAGTGGACGGTGTGCGCTCTCTCGCAGTGACAAGGGGAAATCGAAACCCCCCGAGTATTTAAAATTACACCACAAGCCCGTGCTGGAGTGTTTTTGTGTCGAACCAGAGAGGAATTGACTATGTATTAGGTTTCGGGTTCATCACATAAAGGGATAACCGCAAGCGCCTACACTTGACTCGCGCTGTACGAGACTAAATTGGGAAACACGCGCTGTGACTGACTGACTTCTTTCCCTTTCTCCTGGGACTCTCTCGTTATCCTGTCAGGAGCAGGGAAATTGACTGCACAGACAAGTTCAATACGATATTACTGGGCCCAGAGAACCGGAAGCGATACAGCGGAACGCTTTATACACTCAGCGAGCCTTTTTTTCAAGATGGCTGCATCGAACACCTGCTACCATCCTGCAGTGGCGAGTTCTTTTACCAATGTTTGACAAGTCTCGCATTAGAGTGCTGTATTTACAGCTATTTAAATATACTTCTTAGGGCGACCGATTGCTGACAAATAACAATAAACCGTTGAAATACAATGCGGTAGGTAGAGAAGGTGTTGTATTCCAACCAAAAATTCCATATCAGATTTCAATGTAAATATATGTTTTGAAGCACCTTGAATAAACAAACAATTTTAGATAAGGTTCGCGTGCGTGTGTAAATGGCATGACTCAAAAACAAAAAGTAGCAAAATGCCAAACTAGGTATTTAAGTTCAGTATATTTCAAACTTGCTACACTTATATTTTCCACAAAATCTCCCCAACCCAACTACCCTTTACATTGGAAATTGTTCGATATTATTAATTTCTCTACCACGTACCAGAAATACATGTTTTGAGGCTCCCTAAATTAAAAAAAAGTATCTTTTAGAAAAGGTCCGTGTGTGTGAGTCTGTGTGCTTATGAACAGTATAACTCAAAAACGAAAGGCGGATAAAAACCAAACTTGGTATTTAGTTTCAATATCTTCCAAAGATATGACACGAATACTTTCATGAAATCCCTTACTCCAAAGTACCCTTTACATGGAAGATTCTTCGAAATTTCTCATTTCCTGATTTTGATTCAAATACCTATATGTATTAAAGATATTTACAAGGCAAATAAAAATGAATTTTCTGGGAATAATCTCTGAAGACCTCTCCATTCGGAAAAATGTTGTATAATCTATGGTCCTTATTGTCCCATTCTATATTGTGTGTGAAAGATCGGTAATTTTGCTTAGAGGCCTCTCTTTCAGGCTTGAGGTTCTTTTACATGCTGTAAATCTGCGACACGGGACCACCGGCTATATTTCCCTTCCGAAGGAAGCCACGCTAAAGATCTTTACGCCCGAAAAAAATCCATCGTCCTCCGCCGGTTTTGAACCCGCGACCGCGGGAACTAGAGCCTAGCATGATAACCACTACACCACGCAACGCTGCGGGTTCTTCTTCTTCCAAGTTAAGGTTGGGGAAATTAATGCCCTTTCCGAGTTCAGACTGATCTTTTCGATTTAGCTTGAACTCCTATGCCGTGGAGTTTATAACTGTGTCGTATTTTTGGTGACATTTCAAGCTCATCCATTCCACAGGTCTTCTATATATACTCTGGTATTCAAGCAAGATGGCTCCCCGGTAACGTCTGAGCTCGCATTCGAGAGGGCTCGGGTTCGATTCCCGTCTACCGCCTGCTTTGAGCTTGGGTTGTTCGTGGTTTTCCCTGTTCGCTAGGCAAATGGTGGGACGATTTCTCATCTACCACGATAGGAAATCCATAATTTTCCTTTCATACCGTTTCCTTCTCATCTTTCAGCTATAATTCTGGATTTCTGGTGTATGGCAGTGCTGGGCAGATGGTGTGGATGCTTGCTCAAAGGAAAAAGTAATCCCCGTGGACACCAGAGTGCTGCTTGGTCGACCGGTCGTTCATCGCTCTAGCAGTGGGACTGTCTTTGAGTCTAGAATTGTTATGGACTTCCGCGCGTCTCTATGGTCTAACGTAGCCTCCTGTGGTTCACTCACTTCATCCCTTCCTCTTGAGGAGGTAATAGTCAAAATAGATCTATGTAAGTCACAGTGTGCGAGATGTTCCCCTACTCTGGTAGAGGTAGATGTGATTCAATGGAGCGGGACACCTCCACTAGGGCCAACTAGATCTTTAGTGACTACCCCCCCCCCCGGGAGGTAGGGATGAAGTGAAGGAGCCGCAGGAAGTCACAGGTCCACAGGCAGACAAGTTTTTCGTCCGTCTCTGTACGCATTTCCAGTTTGAAACACCCGCCTTCACCAACAGAGGCAATGAATCCTGCGAGAGGGGACGAAGCGACCCTAGCACCTTGGGGTTTACGGGGAGAAATCTTTCACATAGCGCAGCAACCTGCCATCTGTCCGACATCAGCCGCACTACGGTACCTGAAGGGACTGCCTGGAACATGAAAGGAGAAGGATGGAATGACAGCAAATGAAGGAAGGGAGAAGTAGTGGTAGAATCACCACCCCAGAATTCGCCTAGGTGGCTAGAGGAAAACCACGAAAAAGTTCATGCTCAGAGTGGGCAGCCACCGGGAATCGAACCCGGAACCTCCCGAATGTGGGCCTCAGATGCCGTCGGCCACCTAACATTTCCAGTCTAAAACACCCGCCTTCACCAGCAGAGGCGAAGAATCCGGCGAGAGGGCGACGAAGCGACCCTAGCAGGCAGGCCAACGCACTCTGGGGTTACCGGAGAGAAATCTTTTACAAAGCGCAGCAACCATGCCATCTGTCCGACATCAGCCGCACTACGGAACCAGCAGACTGCCTGAAACATTAAAGGGAGAGAGATGAAATGAGACAAAATAAGGGAAAGGGGAAATCGTGGTAGAATATACCACCCCAGCATTCGCCTCGGTGGCTAGAGGAAAACCACGAAAAAGTTCATGCTCAGAGTGGGCGGCCACCTGGAATTGAACCCGGAACCTCCCGAATGTGGGCCACAGACGCCGTAGGATCCATCCCGCTCGGTCCTATACTCGGTACTTAACTACCTTACAGCATCTTTATTGTCGCTTCTACCATGTGACGGTCTGCTAGTAATTAAAAAAGGTATTCTCCTTCTCTATAGCTTCCAGGGATCCATTACTTTGTTTATACAAGTAAAATCTATCGGAATCATTACATGCTTTGCTGTGAATTATAAGCTTCCTAGGTAATGGGGAATCAAAGACCATTCTAATTGTAACGGAATACACATCAATAATGATGGTGTTGACAAAATGCCTATGACCGCAGAAAACATAAGGCGAACGCATTGAAACATCAATCATGACAGCCATTATTTGCAGTTCAAATCATTTAGCCCACAATTTCACGCTTTGCACGTTAAACAGAACATCGAAATTTCTCGACAGTGCGGAAATTTCCAAGAAGTGACGTGTGCGTATCGATAATTAGCGACCGGGCGGATTTACATGACGGATAAAGTCGCCCCAAATCAAACTCGCTCATCTGACGGGAATGCTCCTCGTGTTATGTGAAAAGCCATAATAATAACTCTGAGGGATTGCTGCGCTCACAGAAAGTTATGGAAGTCAACACAGGGGCTTAAAAGGTCCTAGAGAGACCGACCGCGTAACTCTTGCACACAGATGACGATGAAACAGAAAATGGTCGACACTTTTGAAGCCCTTTACTTTACCTGATTCGTTGTTGATGCAGCTGCCGTGATCTCGTAGCTCGCTCTGTCGTCTTGTGCGCCAGCTGCTCCAGTGGTAGGTAAGCTATGTGATCTTTCTCTGAGGGTATATATGGGCGTATTGTTAAAGGATAACACCAATTTAAACGACCAGGACCAGGAAATGTTAATATGATGTGATATTTGATCTATGGTAGCGATTTGCCGGTAGTTTTAAGATAAAGAATGAAGCTGATTATGAATCTTAGCATTCAAAATTGTAACAACTTAATTATTATACCTGCTAACTTCTGCAGTATCAAAGTTACGATTGGTAAATAACTGTTTCTCATCAAAAGAAACTTGCCGTGCGTCACTAAAATACTTATCGGCGAGACCTCTCGCAATAGCCGCGAAATCTTACTTAAACAAGTGCGTCGCTTGACGCATAAAACATAACACGAGCAGTACCGGTGACGGTGCCAGGTTAGCAAATGTATGCACAAGTGTGTGCACGAGCGAATGTAAGCACCAGTGCGTGTACCAGAGTAACTCTGTGATCTAAAATTGCACGTCTTTATTACTTTTAGCTCCGCCTACATATTATTCCCCTTTCCAACTTTACATCTTGCCCGGGCTAATATAAAATTCTCTTCATGTGAGTCTCTGACTGTTACTGACTCAGTCCTTCGCTTTTATCAGGATTGATGTTGCCTCTCTAATTTACAGAATTTGTCTGCACACGTACTGAGCTTATAACCTAGCTGAATTCCCAGAATCTTTAAGCTAATGTGTTCTCCCCTGGGCTGATACTAATGATTTTCGTTAACCTGACTTCTTAATTACCTTCTTGGACAAATCTTTCAACTCCCTTATATTATACGCTGATTTAATACAAGGTGAGGCAGTATTTTATATCATAACATGCTGTGAATGCCAAAGTGATTGTAGTGTAAATTAACATTATTGTATGTATGGGATTTTAGATGTTTGTTAACCATAAGTATTGTTAGGAAATAAGTTTACACGGCCTCACTGAAACTGACATTAGAAGTGGGTAACAATAAACCGAGGGGGTGAGTTGTTTATCACTAAGAAGAGACAAACAAATGACGTCAGGGTAGCGTGCCTTTTTTAGAAATGGAGAAAATAACTTCCCTAGAGCATATATGCTAGTAGTAGTGATTGGCTGACCAAAACAAACGCTAAAGTGGGCGCGATTTGGTAAACAATAACAGCTCTATTATAATGTTTAGGCAACTCGAGTGAAGGAGTATATATTCTCGAGCCATAAGCAAGTGTCGCACAGTTCGGAAGAGTCTCTCACGAGGTACACGTCACGCAGTTCTGAAGAATCTCTCACTAGGTGCACGTCGTAGAGTTAGTTACAAAAATGTAAAGTATTCGAAGTAATTGGTGCGCGGCAACTGAAACGACTGTAGTTACATTCGGAAATATCACAGTTTCAGTCAGGCGTGTATAAAGATTAAACATGTCAATTATTAATTAGGTGTGACTGCAATAAAAGTATAGATTCAATTTTTTTATCAGCGTTATCTTTTAGTAACAACTCCTTTCCGTTTACCCGCCCTGCTTAGAGACACTTGCTCGACTGAGTTATAATAGCTAGCCGGAGGACTATGAACCCAAATTTAAAATAATGAAACAAGAGGCGCCCAGTGTTTAAGATAACACAAGCCATTGAGAATTGCGACAAAGGAAATTATTCATTGGAATTCTTTCTGTAACTTCTTTATTTCATTATTTATATCTTCCCCTCAATAATTGTGGTATCAACGAGAATAATGATTCAGGCAAACAGGTGCAATGTAGATGGTGATTGAACGCCAAGCTCCAGTTGCTCTTAAAGGAACATTCAAGAAAACGTTATCGTCGTTTCTTTGTTAACACAATAAAGTTTATATATCGTGCATTTCCTTTTTTACTTTCTCTACTACCTGAATATACTATATGGTATAGGTTGCACAACGGAGGGGGACACCTCGTTCATTGCGACCTATGGGAAATTTGTTGCGACTACCACCTCCCAGAGGAAAGGATGAAGTAAAGAAATCACAGCAGGCTAAAAGCCGTAGTTAGACAGGCCATAGGCGCAGAGGCCCCTAATAGTTCCTTACTCGAATATTCATCTTACTACTGGTGCTGCCAGAGAGAACGATGAACGACCCGTCAACCAAGCAGCCCTTTAGTATCCACAGCAAGCATTCGCGCCATCTATCCGACACCGCCTTACGTTACGAAATCGTTATTAATGGTTTGAATTATTCAATACTTGGTCATTCTTTTAAAGTCCTGTGGATTTTAAGTTGTTTCTCGGGTTGCTTGGAAAGAGAACGGAATTTTAAGGCCAACACATCTATAGCGTACAGTTTCAAATATTTCACTATCGATGCTCCCTTTGATCTATAATTCAATGTGCAATGTAACTATTTCAGGATTTTTTTTCTCGATTAAATTGAAGTACATAGGAAAGTAAACCTTCGGAAAAATAATTTGTATCCCAATAATAAACGAGAGAAGGTAGAGAAAAATAATGAATCATACATGATATATGATACATTTGCATAGCATAATGGAAATGCTATACTACATGCTATCAAGACGAAATTACGGTGGGTGTAACGTTTGATCTCTGCAGTTGTCTGTTTATTATAATCCTACATAGTCATGAAAGTCAAAATAAAGTGTAAAGCTTGCATGGACTTCTAAATTATTCCCAGGGTTAAAAGAAAACTTCATTCGATATCTTAGAATATTCCGTAATCTTTCACAAAGTAATTTATATTCAGAAGTTGTGTTTATCAGCCATAAACAATGCTTTCAGGCTATGAAATTGTACCATAAACGTTTGATTGCTCGAAAATCTAGATAACTTGAACAAAATAAATTATTGCTACATGATTGCTAAATAAATTGATCAAACTGTTATTAATTGCCATTAGTACCCTTATCTGCTTCTGCAAGAGATTAATCCTGAAATTAATTATATACAGTATACTGCTTATAGTCAAAACAAAGATAATTATTTAGCCATAAAATATTTAACCCTGCTTTGTAATGTATTAAAAAATCTAACGTGTTGCATTCAGATAACTTCACCTACCCAGTATCGTTTGTTTTTGTATAGCATTTAAAATCTATTCTTGCAGAAGATTATCCTTCTATCTGCTTCAAGTTAACTGAATAAACGTTTGTAGAAGTACCTTCATTACACATTCGCTATATACTGCCCTAACTGATTTGGAAAATAGTGGTCTGAGAGAAATTTGGAGAAGGAGGGAAAATAATGTTAAAGGATTTTGGAAAGAAGCAAGGCGGAGTTTTGAAGATAATGAGATACAAAATGTATTTAGTAACATTGGGAAGAAAAGTTCCTTGGAATCATATATTAATAAAAATGTATGGGGCTAGAGAACAGCACGTGGATAACTCAAATAAGGAACAAAGAGAAAGTATAGCCTGGGTACAAGCAGGTGTATGGAGACTAATAGGAATGAGAAATGGGTTCCCACAGAACCAGTGTCCAATATGTGGGGAAAGAGAAGATTTAGAATATATCGTTTTTGACTGTAAAGGTACACAGCATTGGAGAAAGCAAGCTATAAATGGGAAATGGTTAAAACTGGACAGGAAAGTAGCCTTAAGCAAGATTTGTAACAAGGATAGTAAAAAGGTAGGAGAGTACCTGCCCAAAGTAAAAAAGAAATGGTTATGGACAATAAAAAAGATGTGAATTAGTTTCATCATGTGATGTTAAGTTATCTAATTATATTATCATTATTATAGTATTAGTATTATTAGATTATTATTTTGGTATTCCTATTATTATGTTATTATTATTACTATCATCATTTTTATGTTACAATTAAAGAATGTAATATGGGTAGAATATGGCAAGATAACAGCTTGGTCTGATGTATAGCCATATTCTCAGGAAGATTGCTAGCAGAAATAAATAAATAAATATGCTGCCCTTGAAAGTCCCTTGACATTGTGAGAAAGAGTTGAATAGCGACAGCACTTTAAAAATTTGATGTGTTACACTCTGAGGCAGGTTACCTGCTCTGCTTAAATATTGTATGTCCTGCTCAGTATTGAAATTGGATTCTCTGTCTCTCGTTCTCCTTTGCTGAGGTCCGGTTTGGAGGTCCCTTCACCGGCTGTGATGTTCTCGTAATTGTGCCTCGACTAGCTGATAGGGTTCTGGATTATAAGATGATCATGGATTCTGATTCTTTGGTAAAGAATGTCGTAGATCTACAAAGCAGGTGACGGACCAAGGATTTAGACATGGTTTCACTTAAGTCAGTTTTATTAAAACTATCACTTTAAATACTAAAATCTCCTCACTCTTTATAATGCTACGTTTATTGCATGTACTTTGCTTCCGGTCCTCGCGCACCCAATCACACATTACTTCGCGTTCTTGACCAAGGCGTCGGAAATACCTAAGAATTTGTACACATTCCTCGCGACGATGAATACTGAAGACGTTGGTATATTTCAGTTAGTGTGTCTACATGCTATTCGACACTTTGAGAAAATGTTCCGAATCTTCTGCTTAACTCTCTTAAACAACTCTCCGTTCCCTTACTGGATAAAATGTTCATGTCTCTTGAATGCTTCGGTTCATTTGCACGTCTCTCCTCACATTTATTGGAAAATTCTAATATCACATGATTTATTTTTAGCATGGCGATGGTTCTTCCTCGAAATATATGCTGGATCTCCCCCCCCCCTCCCGCCTTGAACTTGGTCACGACGAATTATTGAACAAAAGTAAAAAGATTTCTACCGTTACAAGTTTACAAAGAATTCTCTTGCTAGCCAACGTCATAAAACGTCAAACTTCCTCACTGCATGCAATTTTACTGTACGCAAAACTTGGTAGTACCCAACAGTTTCTTAGTACTAGCTTACAAATAATACACCTTCATCTTTTACTTTCTCTGCCACGTACGTAGTAGGTAGAGAAGGTATTGCATTCCACTAAAAAATTCGGTATCGGAATTTCACAGCAAATACATGTTTTGAGGCCTCCTGAATAAAAAAATCGTATGTGTTACACTCACATGACTTTTTATACTCTTGTACAAACTATTTTACAAAAGTTTATTCTCCATATGCTTCATGTTAATCGAGATATTGAGATGTCAATCTTATTGCTAATTTTCTTGTAGATGCAAGGAGAATATGGTAGGTTATAAGCGATAGTCAAATCCTTTAAGCGTTGGTTGCTATGTGATGCATTCCAATCTCTTTGCATGTCCAGGATATAAAAAAATGATTAACGAATTTGAGAAAAAGTATAAGTATTGGAAAAGTTAAGGTAATAACAAGCAATATCTCGAAAATGGTTCACTCTACAAAAAAAATGTATACGACATAAATTGTGTATTTTAACGCGATCTACATTTTTGTGCAGTAAAATTTTGTGTATCTCTTATGGTTTACCAGTTATGCAAAAGTCGTTCTAAATGAAGAACACTTTTGGAGACATTCCCAGAAAATTCGAGATATACATTTTCTTTGTCCTAAAAATATCTTAAACATATTATATTTTAATCAAAATCGTTACAACCATTTTTGAGAAAATTAAAATTTTCGAAAAATGTTCCATGTAAAGGGTAGTCTGGGGTGGGGGGATTTTCTTGAAAACTTTCGTGTCGTATCTCTGGAAGATACTGAACCTAAATACTAAGTTTGGTGTTTATCCGACTGTTCGTTTCTGAGTTATGCTGTTCACAGACAGACACACAGACACATAGGCACACACACGGATATGTTTCCAATAATGTTGTTTTGGATTCAGGGGGTCTCAAAACATGTATTTCCGGTGAAATCTCGGTATTGAAGTTTTGTGTGGAATACAATACTTCCCCTACTTACTATACGTAGTAGAGAAAGTAAAAATGAATAACGAATTCCCATTTGAGAAAAAGTATTGCAAAATTTAAGGGAATAACAAGCAATATCTCGAAAATGGTTCACTCAACAAAACAGTGTATATGACATAAATTGTCTACTTTAACGCAAAGTACATTTTTTGTGGAGTAAAATTGTGTCTATCTCTTATGGTTTACCAGTTATGCAAGTCATTCACAATGAAGAATACTTTTGGAGACATTCCCATAAAATTCGAGATATAGATTTGTCATTTGTCATAAAAATATCTTAAACATATGATATTTTAAGCAAAATCGTTAGAGCCATTTTTGAGAAAATTGAAGTTTTCGAAAAATGTTCCATGTAAAAGGGTAATCTGGGTGGGGGGATTTTATTGGAAACCTTCGTGTCCCATCTCTGGAAAATACTGAACCTAAATACCAAGTTTGGTGTTTATTCGACTACTCGTTTCTGAGATATGCTGTTCAAAGACACACAGAGACACAGACAGACACACACAGACACACACACAGACACACACGGAGATGTTTCCAAAAATGCTTTTTTAGGATTCAGGGTGTCTCAAAACATATATTTCCGGTGAAATCTCGGTATCGAATATTTGAGTGGAATACAATACTTCCCCTACTTACTTTACGTAGTAGAGAAAGTAAAAAAGCATTTTTATAATGCACGCGCGCGTATGCGTGTCTGTGTGTACAGCAATACTCAAAAATGGAATGTTGGTATTTAGGTTCAGTACCTTCCAAAGATACGACGCGAAGGTTTTCAAGAAAGTCCCTTACACAAAACTACCCTTTACATGGAACATTTTTTGAAACTTTTGATTTTCAAAAACATGACTAACGACTTTAATTAAAATGCGATATATTATAATATTTACACGATAAATAGAATGCAGGTGTTGAATTTTATGAGGATAGCTTCTGAAATTATCTTTATCTGGAAGTAATTTTGTATGCTTTTGTATAATGTGTAAATCAGTACAGACAGACAAAAGCTACCTGTACACAATAAATGTAGATCCCTTTAAAACGCACAACTTATTTCGAGTAAGGCATTTCCAAGATACTGATTTGATATTTTTAAAGCTTTGTCATCTTTTCAAGTCCAGTCCCTATTCGGTTGCTTCTGGCGATGTCATGGAAAGAATATGGATTTTCAGGTCAGCCTATACCGACCCACTTTCAAACGTCGGACTAGAGATTCGGGTTCCTCTGCTCGATCAAAATGAAAGTGACCGGTCTCTTCAGGAGTTAAATGGTTTCAAAAACTCTCCGGGAGAGCGCGCGGTTTACAACCGTCAACTTCTGTGCGCCGCTTCGGATAACTCTGTAACACAAGCCTCAGTCACTGTATTTGCAGTGCTTAATGTAATTAACTTCTACGCAAACAGCTCGAATTTGGTTCTCCGTAGCGAATTGTGTTTTATTTTTCATACTCGTTTTACTGTAATATACTTAAACTCTGTAGCTTGTGTTACTTCATTTTATTACAAATACAATTAAAGGTAAAGTGTAGGTATCGTGGAGGATCACCCGGAACCGGAGCAGAGCACCACAAGTATGTCCTAACGGCTCTTTTCGCTTCCAGCGTGATCCCTGAGAGGGAGGGAGGGATGAGGGGAGAGACTCGAAGGGCGACTAGATCTGGATACCGACGGGCGCAAGCATAGACGGGGTTCCTAACGTTCCGGGATAGAATGAATCCGACGGCGCCCAGTCCCTGCCCACAAGCCACCAACCTTCAGGGTCCGCGGGGCGGAGCCTACTTGAAGTAGAGGTCCTTCGTGATCTAGGGGTACTAAGCTATCCTTTAGTTCTCGAGGTTGCAGGTTCAAATCCGGCCGAGGGTGACTGATTTTCTCGGGCGTAAAAATCCTTAGCATGCCGGGAAGTAAAGCCGGTGATCCCGTGTCATGGATTTACGGCATGTAAAAGAGGCCTCTTAGGAAAGTGCTCGGTCTTTCACGCCCAATATAGAATGGAACACTAAGAACCATAGCAGTTAAAGAGCGTCCATAAATAAAACTCAGTTTAATTTTAATTTAAACTCAAAGGAGAGACCTAAATGTGCGGTACCGCAGCAACACTACGGATGATACCTTTACAAAGGGTAAGTCAACGCCCAGCTGCAGCTCGCCGAACGCCTCCCGGGTCCTATAACAGATGTCAAGGAAGATTATGGGTAAAGAAAGTGAGAGGGAGGAGAGTCGTGGTAGAAGAAGAACCGCCCAGGATTTGCCTGTTGACCTGGGGTAACTATGAAGAATCCATGGGCCAGAGTGAACACTCTCGGGACGTTACCGTGAGTCATCCCGCTCCGTTACAAATACAATTACAATAATGGTGAAATTTGTGGTTATAAAATTAAATTAACTAAATACGAAATTTTCCACCGATGAATTATAATGGTTGCTATTCACCGGTATGACGTAGTACTAAATAAACGCCACACACATAAAAGATGAAAAAAAACCTGTTATATTTTCACTCATGTGTTTAAAATGAAAGGGAAAAGAAAAGTTGAATAGCTCCACAGAGTTCAACTTGCAACTTCAGGAACAGTGAGCTGTCTACCACTGAGCTAAGAGTACTGCAGTGAGCGTGGCTTTGTAACGAGTTTTAGTCATACTCTGCTTGAGAACCATAAATCAATAAAGTTGTTTTGGTTACAAATATTCCAGTGTTGAAACACTCTGAAACATTTGTGTGTTTCAAATGTTGTATATGAATTATTTTCTCGAAAGAGTTTTGTGATTATAGTTGTGTTCCCCATTATAACTACTAGAAGTATATACACAGTGTTGTGAACAAAGCTTGGCTGTCCCAAGCGCTCACGAAGTACCTGATTCGAGCTCAACCTCTAGACGCCGGCAGGTTTTAATTGCTCGTAACTACAGCCAAATGTGTGATGAAACTATTTCTGAAAAGATTTATTTCGGTTAACATGATGTAGATATAAAACTAACCCTTCGTAAGAATAGTTTGTTTATTCACTAATAAACGATAGAGGGCTGAGAAAATCATGCGAATGTTGTTGCCGTTCTCATGGCTAGTGTTTTCTTATTTGCTGGGCGCCTATTGTTTTATTATTTTTAAATTTGGGTTCTTTGTCCTCCGGCTAGCTATTATAACTCAGTCGAGAAAGTGTCTCTAAGCAGGGTGTGTAAACGGAAAGGAGTTGTTGCTAAAAGATAACACTGATAAAAAAATTTGTTTCTACACATTTATTGCCGTCACAGTTAATAATTGACATGTTTAATCTTTATACACGCCTGACTGAAACTGTAATATTTCCGAATGTAACTACAGTCGTTATAGTTGCCGCGCACCAATTACTTCGCGTACTTTACATTTTTGTAACTAACTCTGCGACGTGCACCTCGTGAGAGATTCTTCATGTCTGTGTGACGTGCACCTCGTGAGAGATTCTTTGCAACTTTGCGACACTTCCTTATGGCTCGAGAATATATACTCCTTCACCTAGAATTGCCTAAACATTATAATATAGCTCGTATTGGTTACCAAATCGCGCCAACATTAGCGTCTGTTTTTGTCAGCCAATCACTACTACTAACATATATACTCTAGGGAAGATATTCCCTCCATTTCTAAGAAAAGGCACGCTACCCTGACGTCATATGTTTATCTCTTCTTAGTGATAAACAACTCACCCCCTCGGTTTATTGTTACCCACTTCTATTGTCAGTTTCAGTGAGGCCGTGTAAGCTTATTTCCTAACAATACTTATGGCTAACAAACCTCTAAAATCCTGTACATACAATAACATTAATTTACACTACAATCACTCTGGCATTCACAGCATGTTATGATATAAAATATATCTAAATGTAACACATGAGATTTTTAAAACTTATTGGTTTGTTCATAGATGATAATATATTAATATTCGTATGTATAATTCTCCTTTCTGTTATTGTACTAATGTAGTGTTTGAGAATTTCACGAACACATTTAGAACTTCATACGGAAGGAAGCCTTTGGCTACTGAAATTATACACACTCGTTACTTTTTATTCGTTAAAATCTTTAAGCTCTGACAGTTACCGTTACCAACACGATTTCTTTTAACGTTTAAAGTTTATGTTGGGTTTTAAAATCCTTTAATACGTATAACATCTAGCTCTCAACAGCAGCAGACTTAATCTACGGGAGGTTGTGACACTTTAATTAAAGCTGCGGAACTTGTCATTTCGTAGTGATGTAATATTAAAACTATATTTTTCTATTTTACTAAAGTGTGCTTAAGCAAGGCGATGCTCTAAGTATTCTAAATGTTTAAATGAACATACAAGAAGAACATGTGATAAGTGATTTACATTATGGATCCAATATTCCAAACTACTGCTCGGGGCGTCGAACCAGGAACGTTGAAACAACCTGAAAATGCCTACTGCTACATTTTACTTAAAATAGAAGTTAAATCATAGTTCAACGATAGCACTCGCTTGACAGGAGAGGGAAATCCGGGACGAACCTAAAGTTGTTTGTGGATAAGGAGAAAAGATAAAATATTTAGTCCGCACCACACACTATTTATTTTAACAACCCTTACTTACATTTTACAAACCTTACCCTCTGGTCACCCCGACCGGGGTACGTCGGCTTTGCTACCGAAAACCTACATGGTGTGTCCCGCGCTACCTACCCGGCACTCCACCATTATGTAGCGTTATGCTACAATTACGTTATTAACATTCTGTAATTATTATTCCAAACTACTATATTTCTTTTATGCACTATTCTTATAAAGCTTATTATTCTTCATACTTCATCTTAATCGAGATAATTTCCAGAAATGGTTTCATTTCAGATTTAATTATAGATACAAAAGGGAATACAGGAGGCTAAAGCGATAGTCAGATCTTTATATGCTACCATTGAAATCCTCATAGTCTTTACATGACATCCGACGAAACAACTGAATTATGACCACTTCAAAAAAATTTGATGTTTTACATTCACATGACATTCCCTATCCTCTGTCGTTTATTAATGAGTATAAAACATTATCTTACGAAGGCTTATTTTTTTATCTACTTAACTTTAATTGAGACAAACCGTTGCAGAAATAGCTTCGTTACACATTTCGTTATGAAACGGCAACTCTAGGCCGAGCCCGAGAACTGTAATTATAGATAATTTATTAATTAACTTTTATTGATGTTAAATCATTCTATGTAAATATCTTTTTCTCATACTGCTTGTATATTTTAAGAAGGGTGATTTAACGTTACAAGGTTAGGTTACCAATATTAGTAGAGTTATAAATGGTTTAATGTAAATAATTTAAGCGCTGTGTTAAAATACTGTCCACGACGAAATGTTTTAG
Source organism: Deroplatys truncata (assembly GCA_030765065.1). Lineage (NCBI taxonomy): Eukaryota > Metazoa > Arthropoda > Insecta > Mantodea > Mantidae > Deroplatys > Deroplatys truncata. The sequence goes on from CM060984.1 coordinate 72,424,561, forward strand.
CTACAGGAATAGTGCCTTCGAAGGCAGAAAACCTAGTTTTATGACATCTCTTTGGTCGCTGGGCCATTATTCCTACAGCGAGGGTGTAGCGCCTTTGTCCCTTTATTTGATAATTCGCCGTGACCAAGTGAGAGAGACAGATAGCTTAACGGTAAACTTGGGAAAAGCCGCGATTTATATTAAACTTGGACCAATGAGATCCCTGGAAGTTTATACGAAATGGTTAGACGCGTCGAGTGGCGCTAAAAATGGACCAATAGGAAAGGAAATAGTCTCAGTAGCCTGCGACTATAAATGGATCTGTTTGGAGCAAATTCGAGACAGTTTTTGTCATGTGTGGTCAGGGAGAGATGCTGCAGGATGTGTGAGATATCGCGCCAAAAAAGGGAATCAAGATAGTTTTAGAAACACACCTAAGATCCGCTACTCGTAAAGAGATAATAAGCATATTTAAACTTCGTGTCATATCCGCGCCGCATTTTAACAGCGGTGGACAGTATTTTGCGGCGACAATACCAGTGTTGTATACTACGAGTGTTAATTAAATAAAGAGAAACGGCAGTGTCATCTTTTCATAAACAAAGCACGTCTATGTCTTCCTATATCACCACCCGAGATCTACGCTTTCCTTTACCGAGGATAAGTCCATGCTCCTATATAGTTTAAAGAAAACTACTGCAGCTAGCCGAGAATAAAATTGAAGAGAACCAGCACACTGTGAACTTCTGGAACCAACGGGAGAAGCATCAAGGTAAGCCTAAAGCAACGGACGAAGGATGTGACTGCCGCAGTTAGAAATATAAAGGGAACAGCGATAGTCAATGTTTAAGAACTGAACGCTATGCGCTGGCCTTAAAATTCCAAACTGTTTCCATACAATCACGAAAAATAACTGAATGTTGACAGAAATTTAAGAGAATGACCAAGTAAGGAAAAATTCGAACCTTTAATAATGGATATCTCGGAAATGGCTTATGCCACAGAAAAGTTATTTGAAATAAATTATATGTTTTAAAGAGATCTACTTTTTTGTGAAGTAGGTCTTTGTCTGTAGCTTAACGATTAACATTTATACTAGATTATACAAAATTGCTTCCGAATGAAGAGAACTACACTGGCTATTTCTAGAAAATTCAAGGTATATATTGTATTTGTCATGTGAAAATCTTTAATATATAGTATTTTAATCGAAGTCGTTAGAGCTATTTAAAAAAATAGAACATTTTTAAAAAATGTTCCATGTAAAGGCTAGTTGGCGGCAAAGGGATTTTCTTGAAAAGCTTCGTATTGTATCCTTGTAAGGTACTGAAGCTAAAAATCAAGTTTGATATTCACCCGACTTTAAGGTTTTACGGTTATGCTGTTCACAGGAACCGACAGATATTTCACGCACACGCGCGGACCTTTTTCTAAAAAAATGCTTTTCTTATTCAGGGGCCTCAAGACATGTATTTGCAGCAAAATCTCTATATCGACATTTGGGTGGCTTACAGTTCCCCAACTAGAAAGTAACACAAGGAATGAACATTTTAAACCAATAATAACGGATGCCAAAATGTTTGATAGCACAAAAAGTTATTCGAAATAAATCTGTTTTAAAGTGTTTTAAATATGTTTGTGCAGGAAGTTTTTGTCCATCTCTTATGAGTTATGAAAATTATGCAAAATTCATTCCAATGAAGAGGACTATACAAGTTATTTATGGATAATTCAAATTTAACAGTTTATTAGTCTCCAAAATATCCTAAGTATATTATATAACAATCGTTACAGACATTTGTAAGAAAATAAAAAAATAACGATACTTTTCCCATGTGGAGTGTAGTTTGAGTGGGGGAGGAGTCCTTTAAAATGTTCGTGTCGCAGGTTTAGAATATCTGAGCTTATATACGAAGTTATGCTGTTTATAAGTAAATACAAATTAAATTATATTGAGTTTTATTTATGGACGCTCCTTAACTGCTGTGCTTCTTGGCTTCCTATTCCATATTGGGCGTAAAAGACCGGTATTTTTGCTCAGAGGCCTCTTTATAGGGCTTGAGGTTCTTTTCCGTTCCGCAAATTACGACACGAGACCACCTTTTTTACTTCCTTTCCGAAGGAAGCCATGCTAAGCATTTCAACCCGAAAAAATCTGATGTGTTACACTCGCGTGCCTTTCTCTACTCTTATACAAACTATTTTTACAAACGCTTATTCTCCATATGCTTCATGTTAATCGAGATATCAAATTAATGAAAACCTTATTGCTAATTTTCTTGTAGATGCAAGGGGAATATGGTAGGTTTTAAGTGATAGTCAAATATTTTTAACGCTGGTTGCTATGTGGCGCATTCCATTCTCTTTGCATGTCCAGGACATAAATAAATGAATAACGAATTTGAGAAAACGTATAAGTACTGGAAAATTTAAGGGAATAACAAGCAATGTCTCGAAAATGGTTCACTGAACAAAAAAATGTATATGACATAAATTGTGTATTTAAACACGATCTACATTTTTTGTGTAGTAAAATTTTGTCTATCTCTTATGGTTTACCAGTTATGCAAAAGTCGTTCACAATGAAGAATACATTTGGAGACATTCCCAGAAAATTCGAGATATACATTTCATTTGTCGTGAAAATATCTTAAACATTTGATATTTTAATCAAAATTGTTAGAGCCATTTTTGAGAAAATTAAAATTTTCAAAAAATGTTCCATGTAAAAGATAATCTGGTGTGGGGAGATTTTCTTGAAAACCTTCGTGTCGCATCTCTGGAAGATACTGAACCTAAATATCAAGTTTGGTGTTTATCCGACTGTTCGTTTCGAGTTATGCTGTTCAGACACACACACACACACACACACACACACACACACAGACAGACACACAGACACACAGACACATACACGGACATGTTTCTAAAAATGCTTTTTTTGGATTCAAGGGATCTCAAAACATGTATTTCCGGTGAAATCTCGGTATCGAACTTTTGGGTGGAATACAATACTTCCCCTACTTACTATACGTAGTAGAGAAAGTAAAAATTCATCGCCCTCCTAGGGGTTATAAATAAACTTGGGTGCGCGCTCGACTCTTTTACTAAAAATTCCTGTTTTTGTGTTTAGAAGACCTCTAAATATGTATTTCCAGTGAAATCTCAACGTACAATTTTTGGGTGGAATGTAATGCTTTCTATACATACTATAAGTAGTGTTAGAGAGAGTAAAAGTTCGTCAAAACAAAGTCTATAGGTCCTTTTTCGAATTATTACCGGTTAACCACACACTTTGTGGAATTCGATTGTTTATCCCTGCTAAATGCGAAGCAGGTTTTAGTACTCTTTCGAGTGCTAAGGGAAAAAAGTTCGTAGCTTTGGATAACAGAAGCCGCAGTTCCAGATTACGTGTCAAGAATAGCATTGTAACAAAGCTTACTTTAAAAAGCCAAGTGTTCGCCTTGCTGTCTTCACTACTAGCAAACATGATATTCTTATTATGTAGCCTGCGGTGTGATTATATTTGGCAGCTATTCATATTGTAGCAGCTATGTAGTTAATTTTCCATTATTGTACATAATTTTTAGGACCACGAACAAACAGTGGCGGTATCTCACTTCTGCCAGCCTCCACCCATGTGTATCTACTGCCTTTACTCGCAATGTTCCACCATGAATCAAGCCAGCTACTACTACGTTTTATACTGTGACGAAACCGGGCTACCGCTTAGTGGATAGTGGGCGTATCATTCGGCGCTAGCCGGCGTATGATTGATCGAAGAGAGAGCGAGGGTAGGCGCTCCTGACTAAACAAACACCTGCAAGACTGATTAAGAAGGATAATGAAACTTAGAAAATGACTTCCCACCTCGAAGCTCTTGCGGGTATAACGCAGAGTGATTCATCAGCAGTAGGCGTGTTGTTGATGTGTCTTAATATTCTATTACTCATCGGGACCTGCGAGCACCAGCGAGTGATAGAATGTATTCTACACTCTAATGAGCGACCGGAAGAGAGAAAATAAGTTCTGCATACTGCACTCCAATGAGTGACCGGAGGATAGAAGAGGGGTTCTGTGTTCTGCAGTTCAGTATGTGACCGGAAGAGAGAAAAGGACTCCTGTATTCTGTACTCGAGTGAGTAACCGGAAGAGTCCCTGTGTTGGACATTAAATTAAGCGATCGGAAGAGAGAATAGGAGTATTTGTATCCTATACTCCTGTGAATGACCGGAAGAGAGAAGAGGTTTCCTGTGTTCGACACTCTTATGAGTGACCAGACGAGAGAAGAGAGTTCTGTGTTATATACTTTATTGACTGACCAGAAGACGGAAGAGGTCCTGTATTCTATACTCTAATGCGTGTCCGGGCTAGGGAAGAGGGTTCCTGTATTCAACACTCTAGTGAGTGATTGGAAGAGAGAAGATGAGTCCTGTGTTCGGCACTCTAATGAGTGATTGGAAGAGAGTCCTATGTTCGACACTCTAGTGAGTGATTGGAAGGAGAAGAAAAGTCCATGTTCTACGCTCTAGTGAGAGACCAGAGAACAGAAGAGGTCTACACTCTAGTGAGAAATCGGTAGAGAGAAGAGGGTTCCTATGTTCAACACTAATGAGTGTTTGAATAAGTGAAGAAGACTGCTGTGTTCGACACACTAGTGAGTAATCGGAAGAGAGAAGAGGGTTCTTATGTTCGACACTTTAGTGAGTCATTGGAAGAGTGGAACGGAGTTCTGTGTTCTACACTCTAGTGAGTGACCAGAAGACAGAAGAGGTCCTGTGTTCGACATTCAATTGAGTGATTGGAAGAGAGAAGGTGGTTCCTGTATTCGACACTCTAATAAGGGATTGGAAGAGAGGAAGAGTCCTGTGTTCAGCACACTAGTGAGTGATCGGAAGAGATACGACGGTTCTTGTGTTCGATACTCTAGTGAGTGATTGGGTGAGTGGAGAGTAGCCCTGTGTTCTACACTCTAGTGAGTGACCAGAAGACAGAAGAGGTCATGTGTTTGACATTCCATTGAGGGATTGAAAAAGAGAAGAGGAATCCTGTGTACGACACACTAGTGAAAGATCAGAAGACAGAAGAGGGTTCTTGTGTTCGACACTCTATTGAGTGATTGGAAGAGTGGAGGTGAGTCCTGTGTTCGACAATCCAGTGAGTGACCACAAGATAGAAGAGATCCATTGTTGAGCGATTACAAGAGAGATGAGAAGTCCTGTATTCGAGCTCTAGTGTGTGATTGTAAGAGAAAAGAGACTGCTTCACGCATTGTTCATTGCAACGCTACACGCGAAGAGAAAGTGAAAAGTGACTAGAGAAGAGCCGGACAAAGTCACCATATAGATTTCCAGGTTCAAGATATGCATTCTAGAACATTCTGACTTCTTGATTGTTTTGTTTCTGGAACGCTCTTAGCTATAGCTTATGTGTAGCTTTGCACATTCCATTCCTTCATGGCAACGGTCCCTAAAATTCGTCCTTCTCCTTCTGGTAGACTGGCATTACAGTTAGCATTTTAATGCTATCTAATGTGCATTTATGAATATCTTTTATAGGGAGTTGAATCTATTTCATATTTAACGTTATTTTCCCTCAAAGACCTAGAATTTGAACTCTGTGTTAACCTCACGTAGCTTGTCTAAACGGACCTCTCTTATGTTGTAGCTGTATATAACGAAAAGACTGCTAATAGTTCCTTAATTGGATTTTAACCAGACAAAACAGACTGCAGAGGGAACCTTAAATTGGCACCAGCTAATCCGCTTAACGTGTGGCCAGCCATATTGATTGCTGTAAAACCACTTTCTCTAACGCCTTACTGATTCACTGTAACAGTAAAAATAATTAACTGATTCAAGTTGATACTGTAACCTCGTGATCCAATACTTAGTAATTAATCTTCCGTTAACTCATATGTCAGTATTTAATTACTTAGAAAAAGAGGAAGGTATGTGCAAGATGTTACATCTGGAAAAAACATATAGAGTAAATAAAAGAGAAACTAATGCGTTCCACCCACATGATTTTCTCTACGCATTCTTCTACAAAGCATTCTTGCGAAAGCTTATTCAATCTACTTCTTGTTAAATAAGATAAACGTTCAATGTTGTAGGTACGAGAAGAATAGAGTAAGGTAACTGTACAGACGAAAGGAGGGAGCCATGCAACCGGACAGAACACACTAAGAGGTCGCAACGGCTCTTTTTACTTCTATCATAACCTCTGGCAGGGAGGGATGAGGGGAGAAACCCGAATGGAAACCACATCCGAATGATGACGGGCGCAAGCATGGGCGGGGTTCCTAACGTTTCTAGATCGAACGCAGCCGACAATGCCCGGGCTCGCTCACAAGACTCCAGATCCCCGGCGTCCCTCCAGCCGCAACCCGTCGAACACCCTCTCCTGGTCCTACAACCCTAAAACAGGTGACAATGAAGGAGACGATGAGTACAGGAAATGAGGAGGAAAGTCGTGGGAGAAGAGCAGCCCGTTCGCCCGTTAACCCGAGGAAATCACGAAAAATCCATAGGTCAGAGTGAGAAGTCGTGGGAAATCGAACCCGGGACCTCTCAAATGCAAGTCGCATATGTTACCCCAGCGCCACCTCGCTCGGTAATACTACAGTAAGCGATAGTCAGTTTTCTAAAAAGGAGATGGCTGTATGCTGACTTTAAAATTCTATGCTCTTTGCACAACCACAAGTGAAAACGAATAACGACTTACTACTTGAAAAAAGTACTTGGAAACACAAAGTATAACAACGACTACCTCGGAAATGGTTATTTGGTATAAACTGTGGGCTTTAACGAATCGAGAATAGTAATGGATCTAGGATAGGTAGTAATCTCCCTCATATGCCTTGTCAATTATACAAAAACTCATTCAGGGTGAAGAGGACTCGCAAGTTATTCCCAGGAAATTCAAGATAAAGCTTTTATTTTCCATGCAAACGTCTTAAAGAAAACTGGTATTTTAAGGTAAATAGAGCCACCTTTGATAAAATATAACATAACCAAAATGTTATACAAAGGGTAGTTTAGGGTGGGAGAATTTTCTTGAAAGTCCTCCGGTCGCATTCTTAAAATATGCTGAACTTAAACACCAAATTTGATATTTAACGGACTTTTCGGTTTTTAGTTATGCTATTCACACACACACACGCGCGCACAAAACATGGGTCATTTACGAGAAATGCTGTCTTTTTTGGATTCAAGGTGCCTCAGTATATGCACTTCCGCTAAAATATCGATATCGAATTTCTGGCTGGAATGCAAAACCCTATTTACCTACTAGATACGTGGTAAATACAGTATGAGGTATAAATATATCAAAATTCAAACCAGTAACAAGGGAAATCTCGGAAATGGTTAACGCCATAAAAAATGTTAAAGCTGCAATATATGTCAAACAAGATCAGTATATACACGAGGGCTGCCCAGAATGTAACCTTCGTTTTGAAATAAACATGAAATTGTATATATATACAAAAGTTTTATTATATACATCTGAAAACTACAGCTTTTATATATTTTTACATATAGTCTCCAAACAGATTCAAGCACTTGCCATACCTTTTCACAGTCTTTTAAATACTCTCTGCATAAAATTCTGCCGCCTGTGAACTTGCCAAACTGTCACGGCGTTTTGAAGCTTTTCTTCATTACCAAAGCGCTGAGTTGCAAGCCACATTATCATGTATGGGAACAGATGAAAGTTGCTAGGGGCCAAGTCCGGGCTGTACGGGGATTGACAAAAACGTCCCATTTGAACTTGGCCAAAAGTTCATTTCTGTTTTTTGCTGTGTGAGAGCAAGCATTGTCGTGCAAAAACACAATACCAGATGTGAGAAGACCAGGGCGCTTGTTTTGGATTGCTCTTCTTAGCCTTTTTTAACCTTAAATGATTTCAGTCTAATTATATAATATATAATACAATAACAGCCCGCCTTAAAGTAATATGTGTATGTAACAAGATATAAAAAGTGTATATTACAGTCATTGTATATGTTTGTATTATTGTATACATGTAATAATGTTATGTGAATATATAACGTAATTTAATAATGTAGGAGCTGTGAGAATAATGAGTTAACAGTTGCTAACAATGAGGTAACAATTAGGTAACCTTGAGGCAATAATGAATTTGAAAGTTTAAATGCTACTAGTCATTATTGGAGCAACAATAATGTAAATTTTGAGACAGTTTAATAAATAGCAATTAACAACCAGAAAAAGCTTTAGTTAAATGAAGTAGGATTATCCAATAAAGACTTGAAATAAATAAATTTACAAATTTAGGCGGTAGAAATCAATTCAGTTGCTTGTAGACAGCGCTCATAACTGGACGCGTTGCTTGCAGACAGTGTTCCTAACCGGACGCGAGATGCGTCCTCGAGAAATTTAATACGTATTCAGTGTGAGTCAAAAAATAGTTTACGTCTTAAAAAGTGCAAGTAATTAATAAAAAATCTCACAGCTCTCTATATCAGTGAAGTGTTATTTAAATCGTGTCAAGCATTAATAAAAGGAATGAAGTAAAATTATAATCTGTGTAAGCCTACATTCTTCAGTCGTACCACTCCCTGCTAAGACATTTATATCTCTAAAAAATATAAATACTAACGCAGCCGGGGTAAACATAAATATATAATATTTAAAGAAACAGTCAGAATTATAAAGTTAATATTTTTTAAACATTTTTTGCGGGCAAAGGCCACCGGAAAGTACATTTGGGGCAAATAACGTAAAGATACTATAAACTACAGCACTTTTCACACTTCACACTTGACGGGATTTGTTATTTCGGCGCTCATGTTGTTAGGTTATAACTAGCAAACACGCAACAGTACGATGCTCAACCTTTTACAGCTAGGAGCGTACTGAGCCACTGCGCACGCTGATGTCGAAATTGCGTCGCTACCCCCAATACTTCTCGTGCTATGCATGAACGGAGGTTACTTTCTGGACAGTCCTCGCACATATAATTTTCTTTTGTAAAGTTTTGTGTATCTCGTAGGGTTTAACAATTATACAAAAGTAATTTAGAATTAATACTTCACACACTATTTCCAGAAACTTCAAGACATACATTTCATATGTCATGAAGATTTTTACATATAAAAGGTAGTGTGAAGTGGCGAATTTTTCTTTGAGAACTTTATGTTGGAACATTGAAGACGCGAAAGTAAGTACTATGTACCTTAGGTATTTAACCGACTTTTCATTCTTAAGATACGCTTTTCTTAAACAGACATACAGGCGCGCGCACACATGGGCCTTTTTTATTCAGTGAACCTTAAAACATGTATTTCCGGATAAATCTCGATGCCAAAATTTTGGGTGGAATGCAATAGGCATAAAGAAAGCCCCCCCCCAAAATGAGGGAATGTAAAATTTGGACACCATCTTCAAAGCAGAAAAATGTTTATGCATAATATGAAGAACATTTTATGGAATTTATTCTATAGCTCTAAAACTTTACAGATCAGGTCTGAATATATATTAAAATTTAATAAAATGTAGTAAAACAGGAAAAAAGTTTTTAAAACATCTGATGTTTTACACTCACATGGCTTTCTCTAGCCCAGCACACCCAGAATCATTAGAAAAGTCTCAAGGAAGCATAAATGCATTACATTAAAACTAGCGTCGAGAAAACTGATCAATTGAACGAGTTGCCTTTCAATAATCTGCTATATTTAATAAGAATAATGTATAACATACACTGAAAACCTCAAGGAAACTTCAAGTCACACATAACAAAATACATAAAAGTACAATTACGATGTGAAGCGTGGAAAGAAATTACAATAGAGAATAAAAAAGAAAACACCAGATCAGTAAGCTTACTTAAGGTCCAAGATATAAGGTTGTCTCATAAGAAAGGTGGGTTTTTAAGTTTGCTATTTTATAAACTAGAATTGGTTTCGACAATGCTGTTTCCAGTCTGCCTTGGCCAGTATGCATATGTTCCGAGAATGTGTCAGTCGTCAGTCGTCAGTACACAATCACAAAATGGAAGTTACAAAGTCTGAGATTATACACCTTCTAAAGCACTAATGTAACAAGATCATAAAGCTACTGCCGTGACTCGCAAAATATTTTAAGCGGAAGGACAAGATGTCGTTAGCGTGTGGCACAACGATGGTTCCAACGTTTCAACACCGAAGAAAAAATCTGATGTGTTACACTCACATGACTTTCTCTACTCTTGTACAAACTATTTTTACAAACGCTTATTCTCCATATACTTCATGTTAATCGAGATGTTAATCTTATTGCCAATTTCCTTGTAGATGCAAGGGGAATATGGTAGACTTTAAGGGATAGTCAAATCTTTTAAGAGCTGGTTGCTATAAGTATTGGAAAATGTAAGGGAATAACTAACAATATCTCTAAAATGGTTCACTCACCAAAAAAATGTACATGACATAAATTGTGTAATTTAATGCGATCTACATTTTTTATGTAGTAAAATCTTGTCTATCTCTGATGGTTTACCAGTTATGCAAAAGTCGTTCACAATGAAGAATACTTTTGGAGACATTCCCAGAAAATTCAAGATACACATTTTATTTGTCACGAAAGTATCTTAAATATATGATACTTTATTCACAATCGTTAGAGCCATTTTTGAGAAAATTAAAATTTTCGAAATATATTCCATGTAAAGGGTAATCTGGGGTGGGGGGATTTTCTTGAAAACCTTTGTGTCGCATCTCTGGAAGATACTGAACCTAAATACCAAGTTTGGTGTTTATCCAACTGTTCGTTTCCGAGTTATGCTGTTCACACACACACACACACACACACACACACAGACAGGCACACACACGGACATGTTTCCAAAAATACTTTTTTTGGATTCAGGGGATCTCAAAACACGTATTTCCGGTGAAATCTCGGTATCGAATTTTTGGGTGGATTACAATACTTCCCCTACTTTCTATACGTAGTAGATAAAGTAAAAACTAAAACATCGGATGCCCTATCGCACGATCGAACTAACTAGCTCAATCTCGCTAGACTATCACGGTGACCAAAACAAAAAAGACATCACGGAAAATCGGAATCATTATTGTCGGAAATTTTCTTTTTGCTTTGGATATATCAAACGTCTGGAGTGAAAAAAACACAGGCACCTACTATAGTTTATTTGTGGGTTTACAAATTATTCTTAAGAAAATGTATACTTCCATCTACTTCATTTTAATGGAGTTAAACCTTTTCGGAAATTACTGCGTTACACATTTTGCTATAGATACAAAAGGAATAGTCAAATGTTATAGTCTGGACGCTATACGCTAGCCTTAAAATCCCATATTCTTTGCATGACATTGCAAGCAACAGTTGAAACTCGAGAGGACTTCAAAAGAATGGCTAACTATCGAACAATTTGAACCCTTAATAACGCATAACTGGGAAATAGCTGATGCCACAATAAAAGTTATTGGAAATAAATTCTATGTATTAAAGATATGTACATTTTTTGTGTAGTAGGTTATCGTCTATCACTTAACGTTTACCAGTTATACTAGATGATACAAAATTCCTTCCGAATGAAGAGGACTTCAAACACTACTCCCTGAAAGTTCAAGATATACATTTTGTCATGTAAATATCTCTAATATATGGTATTTTATTCAAATCGTTAAAGCCATTTCTTTAGAAAATAAAAATTTTCGAAACATGTTCCTTGTAAAGGGTAGTTTGATTAAGAGATTTTCTTGAAAATCTTTGTGTCGCATCTTTAGAAGGTTCCAAACGTAAATACCAAGTTGGGCGTCGATCCGACTTTGGTTTTTGAGTTATGCTGTTCACAGACACACACACACACACACACACACACACACACACACACACACACACACACACATTTTTCTAAAAATGCTGGTTTTACTTTCTTTAGTACGTATAGTAAGTAGCGGAAGTATTGCATTTCACCCAAAAATTCGATACCGAGATTTCACCGGAAATACATGTTTTGAGGCCCCCTGAATTGAAAAAAAGCATTTTTCGAAAAAGGTTCGTGAGTGTCTGTGTGGATGTGTGTCTGTGTATCTGTGAACAGCATAACTCAAAAACAAAAAGTCAGATAAATATCAAACTTGGTATTTAGGTTTAGAATCTTTCAAAGTTGCGGCATGAAGATTTTAAAAGAAAATCCCTCCACCCCCAACTACCCTTTAAATGGAACGTTTTTCGGAAATTTTTATTTTCTCAAAAATGGCCGTAAGATTTTATTAAAATATCATATATTTAAGCTATACTCACGTTAAATAAAATATATATCTTGAATTTTCTGGGAATCTCCCAAAAGTCCTCTTCATTCTGAGTGGGTTTTGTATGACTGGTAAACTTTAAGAGGTAGACAAAAATTTTCTATGCAAAAAATGTAGAGCACGTTAAAACACACAATATATGACACATACATTTTTTGTAGAGTTAACCATTTCCGAGATATTCCTTGTTATTTGTTTGAATTTTCCGATACTTATACTTTTTCTCAAATGGGAATTCGTTATTCGTTTGTTTTATGTCCTGGACATGCAAAGAGAATGGAATGCTCCACATAGCAATAAACTCTTAAAAGATTTGACTATCACTTAAAGCCTACCATATTCCTCTTGCAAACACAAGAAAATTAGCAATAATATAGTTTAGGCAGATGTTTATTTCGATTAATATGAAGTGGATGGAGAATAAACGTTTCTAAAAATAGTTTTTACAAGAGTAAAGAAAGTCATGTGAGTGTAACAAGTCAGATTTTTTTTTATTCAGGGGACGTCAAACTAATTCTTTCTGGTAAGATCTTGATATCAAATTTTTGGCTGGAATGCAATACCTTGTCTACCTACTATGCACTTGGTATAGCAAGTAAAAATCCTAAGTAACTCCTTAAACTTGAGGCAATTAATATAAACGTGGGATCTCAGCTTAGAGCGAGAAAGGTGATTCTGTTTGAGTAAAAATCACGAAATGTTTAGCAAGGGAAGGGTTTAAACACTGTGCTTGCTACAAAAAGAGCGCACTTGTGAGGCAGGGTGTACCCCCTATGTGAACTGCATCAGACAAGATAACATAACGAGTGGTGCTGTAGCAGAAGTAAAGCAGAGAGCTCCATGTTTCGCCCAGGGTTCTTCATTTGGTCCGTCTCGCGCAGTTTTTTCACCAGCTACTTCAAAAGAACGGACTCGCCATGTTATTGCAGTGCTTTTCGAGGTGTTTTTAATTCGATTTGTTTAGAGGCGGAGCTGCTCTTTCAGGATGACTTTGAGAGAGCGCGGCTGTGCCACTGGAATCCGTGTCGATGTTTCATTTAAGCTTTATTTCGGCAAAACTCGACTGGTGAATGCATCAGTGCTAATAACACACATTGTACTTCTCGCTTCCACAAAAGGCATAAACTCAGTCAATCATTCAAGCGAAATGGATTACCTTTACAGCTGCTGTTATCGGCGCGCGTTCTTACACACCAGCTCAGCCTTTCTCTACAATACCCATTTCCGGATATAATGAGCTTAACTATAGTAAGTGGAGGGCCGAGCGGGATGGCTCAAGTGGTTTCCTCTGTGGATTCGGGAGGTTGTGGGTTTGATTCTCGTAGCCGACCTTCTGACCCATGAGTTTTTCTTGGGGGCTTTCCGGCCACCAGGCGAATGCCGGGAAGGATTCTCACATCCTCCGAATTTCCTGTTCCTCCATTTCATCCCTCTTCTCATTTCACTTCATCTTTCATCCGTTGGAGAGCACGGTTAGAGGTGCAGCGTGGCAGGGGTCTGATTGTCCATCTGCCGGGAAGTCTCTATCTGCAAACTTACGGACCTTGCCATCCTGTGTCGTCACTCCTGGTTCCGGCCCCCCGGTGTCTCTTCTCGCCTCATCCTTCCTCTCGGAGAGGCCCCCTTACGGGGCGTAGGTACAGCATATACTATGTGGATAGTGTCAAGTCCCCTCCGTCGCCAATCCAATCCAATAGTAAGTAGAGTAAGTATTTCGTTCCACCTAAAAATTCGATACCACGATTTTACCGGATGTACACGTTTGAATCTAAAACGCATTATGCCGAGTGCCGTGTTTTATGTGTGTGCCAGTATGTCTGTCTATGAACATCATAACTAGAGGGCGGATTAGAAACCCTGCTCTGTGATTTCCAATAACTAACTTAGAGAGCATAATGCCTTGTCACGTGTCCCCTGATTACAGATGTTGGGTAATAGTAAATTATGATACAAGCCATAAAATAAAACCACTTTTAACACGTGTGTCATATACTACTTTTTGGACAGCGCTGGAATTTGTAAAATATTATTATATCGATTCCTGAAACTAACAGATCACATTTGGAAGCGTTATTGGTACAAGAAAAGTTAAGTTAAAAAAGTGAGATATTAGATGTTTTGTTGATTCGCCAGTAATTTTCAGTGCCGATTAAATACTATATCATATTGCTTTCTGAATTTTTTGGGTAAGTGCTTCTAGGGCTATTTCTTCTGCTGCTTCTGTAATCACCTCCATTTCAGTTTCTTCTGAATTCATAATTTCTGCCATTTAATCTTTAGTAGCTGCCAATATAACGTATAGGTTAACTCTACAACGAATTGCCATAAATTGAAGTATGACGATTTGTATTGTGAACAGGTAATGCGAACCATGAGAAATTAATCATGTAAAAAGACATAATTAAAAGTAAAACCTAATCAAACCAAATACCAAGACTAATTTCCATGTGATTGGACTTAAAAGTAAAGTTAGTCACAATGAATATTATCGCACTAGTGCGGGAATCTAAAGCTTTTAGCTCGTGTGCTCTGTTAAAAGTTCTAGTTTTAGGCCATGCTGTCTAAAAATAAATACATCGTGGTAAGCTTGATGTTCCTCTTAACTATTGTTGCTTATCCAATGTCATAACGGCGTTAGAAACCTCTGAGTTATACATGGCAAAGACTATAAACCTAATGGAAGAAGTATGTGTAATAAGGTAAGGATATCCAAGCTGGAGAACTGGTGAACCATAAACTTCAGAATGTGTTAGGAAAAAATAGTGATTTTTCAATCATGTATGCTATGCAAGATGTCTTGCTGCAAAAACAAACTGAGCCCGATATATCAGACAGTGATACAAGTGTATTACTCGTATGCACTCTTGTGATGTCGAAAGGAGTTTCTCACGATATAGCTTTTGTTTAAGTGAGAGACATAGAACGTTCACTTTCGACAATCTCCGCATGTACATTATTGTCTACTGAATACACGACTATGTAATCCAGCAATCGAGAACAGGTCGCCCAGGTTCACCTGGGCGGAATGTGATCGCCACAGCACCTAGCCGCATATGCGGCTTTACCTGTGCGATAAAGAAGGTTTTAAAGAATGTACACAAGCTTTTAATATTTGTTTATTTGTCTACGGCGGAGTTTAGCTTTCTGCGCTACCACTGGCTGGGTCTCGGTGTTCCCACATGGGCGGACTAGCGACCATGCCCAATACTGCTTAACTTGGGCGACCGCTTGTGTGTTCGTCAAGCCAAGCAGACCGGCATGGCAGCAAAGCAGGATGGAAAAACTAGGTAATGGTATAGGGATATCCAAGATGGCAGCAGGGCGGGTCGCTGCTAGATGGTCACTCATCCAGCTAGTGACCAAGCCCAATGCTGGTTAACTTGGGGGAGCTTTTGACGTGAGGGATTGGCAGACCTCAGCCTCGGGGGCCCAAGCCGTCCTTCGACAACCGGTAACCCTTTCTCCGCCTTGACGCCTTATGGTCATAGCGGCCCAAAGAGTGCACCAGCTGGTTGGTGTGAGAAGTGATTTTTGTGTACATGGTACGGGTTCTCTCCCGCACCACGTCCACGATGTAGGAGACCGGAATGGGTGTGTAGGATGTGTGACGGGAATCTACGCCCGGTATCATAGAACATCCGAAGTGCCCTGTTCTGGACGATTTGCAGCCTGCGGATGGTGGACGCTGCCGCCGATCCACAGACCTCGCAGCCATACAGAATCAGGGGCGGGATAATCGCCTGATATAGGCATAGTTTGAGGTGTGTGGGCATTGTGGAGCGGAATACAGGGTACAGCTCTCTGAGCGCGGAATGACCGATGTCAAGCTTTGCCCTGACGAGTGGTGCGAAAGTGAGGCCGCGGTCGAGGGTGACTCCGAGGTATTTGGCAGAGGTAACCCAGGGGATTCTCCTCCGCTGCAGCCTCAGAGTATGCCGGGGCCGCCACTGGCGGACTTTCGCCAGGAGAAGCGCAGAGCTCTTCCCCGGGCTGATGGCCATCCTCCACTTTTCGCTTCACCTGTCAATAGCTCGGAGCTGTCGCTGTAGTGGAAGGAAACAGAATCGAGCATTCTTGTTCTGTGCCATTATGAGGACATCGTCGGCACATTGGCACGTAATAGTCCTGGGTTCCGTGGAGAAGTCCGACATGTAGGCCGCGAAGAGAAGTGGGGACAGTACACTGCCTTCCGGGACTCCGCGGTTATGGGACGGACTGAGGAAACCTTCCCCTCCACTCTCACCCTGAATGTGCGATCCCGGAGGAAACTGCTTATCAGAGCGAGATAGGCGGGAGGTATGTCCGACTCCTTGAGTTTGCACAAAAGGTCTTGATGCTACGTTGTGGCAAAAGGCGTTCTCCACTTCCAGCAGTACCGTTATGGTCTTGAAGTTCTCCTGGAAGCTCAGGGAGGTCTTCTCGGCCAATCGTAGTAGCTGCAAGGTCGTGGAGTGGTATTCACTTTACATATATATATATATATATATATATCTGTAAAATGTAGTGTTCTATACAGAATAAAAACATTAACAGTCGTCATGCATTCTTTCGATACAACTTGTGCAGGCACGCGCCCGTATTTTACATCTGAACTCACCCCCTCTCCTTTAACATAACAGAAAACGAGAAGTCAGTTTACTACCAAACTTACTATTTATGTCAGTGTTTTTCAAAGATGCCACACGAAAATTTTCAAGAAAATCCGCACATCCCAAGCAAATCTTTAAATGGGTACATTAGCGTTATTTCTTATTTTCTCAAAAAAGAACAAGGATTTTGATTAAAATAAAATATGTTTATGATATTAAATAAACAAAAAGTATGTAAAACCTATGTCCTAAATTTTCTGGGAGTAGCCTCTGAAGTCATCTTCATTCTGAATAACTTTTGTATGATTGATTGTATATAGCTCTCGTTAAAGTACACACTTTAGGTCAAATGCATTTTTGGGGATTAACCATTACCGAAATATTCTTTGGTATTGGTTTGAATTTTTAAATACTTATACTTTTTCTTTCTCTGCCACAGTATTGCATTTCACTGAAAAATTCAGTATCGAGATTTCAGAGGAAATAGATGTTTTGCGGCCGAATCCAAAAAATGTTTAAAGAAAGGTCCACGTGCATATATGTGTGCGTCTTTTTAGCCTTTAACCCCCATTCTTACTACATAAGGCACCACAGGCAGTATTCATTACTTGGTCATTCTTTAAACTCCTTTCAACATTCAGTTATTTCTCGCGATGTCATGGAAACAGTATGGAATTTTAAGGTCAGCATATAGCGTCCTGTTCTGAAACATTTGACTATCGCTGTTCTCTTTGTATCTATAACGAAATGTGTGATACAGCTATTTGTGCAAGCCTTTATTTGGATTAAAATGAAGTAGATTAGAGCGCGAGGTTTAGGCACAGTGCACCACAAAATACAGATCACAGTGACATGCTGATGATTTAGAAACCCTGTTTTTAAGTCGCATGTTTTAGCATTTTATGTTACCACATGTAGCATAAAACGTATTAACTAAAACCCTGTAGAGCAAAGGAATTAGATCCTCGTTTTCTTTTTTTCATTTCTTTTCCAATAACGCCGACACCGAAATAGAGGCTTATGCACTACTCTACGGTGCAAAGTGTCGTTACTTCGATTTCCGATGAATGTCTGGGATTTGACTCTCAGCAGGCGAAACCTTGCAAAAAGAATTTTAAATCCAATATTTGCTCATGCTCCTAGATAAGTGATGCCAGGAGCCTTCGGAAGTATGATAAAAAGAGTAGGTAGAAATTCAGACTACCGTGTGTTTCACATAAGCAGTATGTTATAAGGTGTGACGTCTATGCTGAGCAATCAGTGTTAAGGGGAGATTAAAAGCCCGGAATAATTAGATTAAATCTGCTTAATTCATAACATAATATCTTAAAAACTATTCAAAAGTACCAGAATGCTCGGCTGAATGGGAATCGAACCCGGTAGCGTGTGAAGCTCGCTCTCGAGTGGTACTGACAAACCTCTCGAGAGCGAGCTTCACACGCTACCGGGTTCGATTCCCATTCAGCCGAGCATTCTGGTACTTTTTTGTGTTTCGTCCGATCCGTAGACGAATGCTGGGTTGGATCCCCCTCTACCATAGATTTCCTTTTATTTGTTTCACCTAATCTGTTTCAGTGTTGTAAGATAGGCGACAGCGGTTGGTGTGTTGCGAAAGGATGATGGAATTTGCACTTTGGAAAGGTTTCTCCTGGTGCTTCTCGGGACTTCTAGGGCTCGTTCCTTCCTGGGAGTGTACAATCTATTACTGGGACGCCCAAGTTGCGGGTGGATAAGCCACGGCTAGCCGGCGTAAGGATTGGTGTATATTGGTATCGTTAGAGAACCCGTCCTTGCAACCCCATATCGCGTCCAGATCAGTCGCCCTTTGGGTTTTTCCTTCATTCCTTTCTCCCAGGGATCACTTTGGAAGCACAAATGGCTCACTATGGCCTACATGTGATGCTGTGCTCCAGTGACTGGATACCTCCTATGTTGTTCAGAGATATCTAGACAGACATACACGGACGATTTTCTAAAAATTATGTGTTTTATTTATTCACCACAATATGGACCACAATACTTCTTCTATCTGCTAGGTACATGATGCAGAACGTATTATGTTTACAATAGTATAATTTAAAATATAGGGTGCCTATAAAGTCTAGATCCATTTTGTAGAAATAATGGATCGGTGGACATGATATTCATATGGGGTTACCGCGATGGTAGGTACTTACGAAACTCATCGTAATTCAACATGTCCACCATCCATTTCACAGCACTGTTCCAATCGTTCACTCGTAGCCGTATAGACATTCCTCAGCGCTTCGCCTGTATTTGTTGTACATGCTGCTCAAATACGATTCCTGAGATCCTGTAGATACCATACTTTCATTTTGTGCTCTCGTGCCTTTGAAAAAACCCAGGCGAAGAAATCTAACACCGTCAGGTCAGGTGAACGTGATGGCCATACTCGTGGTGAGCCTCTGCCAATCCATCTGTTAGGAAAGCTCTAACAGGTACAAATGCGGAGGATACGCCATCTTACTGAAAGACAGCACTATCATCCTGCCATCCTGCTCAGGCTGTGGTTCTAGAAACCCTGTCAGCACGTGAACAATAGGTATGCGTTGCCTGTAATGCTACCCTTCGAACATGAAAGAGCTTAAACAGGGATTTGATAAACCCAAACCAGACTTTGACTTTCGGGGTGTCCTTTTGCCATTCATAGGTGGGTGTGTGGTGACTCGTTACCCGACCTTGTCATTAAACAGAATATGTTCGAATAAGTTTTCATTGTTCACAGTCTAAGTCATTCATAACACTCTGCCCTATGAGCTGCATAATCTTCCTCGTTTGGTTTATGTAACACCTGAACATGATAAGCACGTTTTTTCAACGTTAACCTCAAAATCTTCAACATCTTCAAAATCTTCTTGAGGACTCCTTTCGATTGCTTCTCGAATTCGTGGCACGACAGATCTACTGGGACGTGTCTCATCGGCTACATTACCTGTCCTCTTAAATGTTTTAACCGGGAGTCGGATATTTGCTCATGTTGGTGCCGGTTTGTGGAAATTACGTCTAAACTCCCCTTACGTTATCGGCGCTAACAGCCGCTCTTTCTTCAAGAGTCAACATATTAGTATATCAGCCTGAAGCAAATCCACATTCCAACGTTAAGTTGAAAGTGGATCGAGATTTTATAGCCACGCTGTATTACAAGGGCTGATCAACAAAGACTGAGACTGATTTTTTTCACAGATGTTTATTACTCCAATTCAATGTTTACATGATTTTTTTCAAAGTAGTCCTACTTCAATGCACTTTTTAAAGCGTCTCTGCCAGTCCTTGAACACGTGCTGCAGACCATTCTTTGTCAGGTCCTTGAGAATCGCCTCACATTTCTTGAACACTGCTTCAGAGTTCTCAAATCGAATACCCCTAAGCTTTGCCTTTAGTGATGGGAATAAAAAATAGTCACAGGGTGCAAGATCGGGGCTATAAGGTGGATGTGGTACACAGGTAATGTTGAATCGAGCCAGAAACTGCATGACTTGATTTGCGACGTGAGGCCGTCCATTGTCATGATGAAGTCGCCACCCAGTCCGAGAAAGCTCTGGTCGTTTCTTTGCAATGTGCTTCCTCAGTGTAGCCAATACTGACGTGTAGTACGCTGCTGTAACAGTAGTGTGAGGGGGAACTGCATGCTGGTAAATCATTCCATTACAGTCAAAAAATGTGATCACCAACACTTTCCCTGCAGATGGAACAACTTTTGCCTTTTTTGGTGTTGGAGAACCTGGCAATTTCCACACTGTGCTGGCTTGTTTTCCTTCAGGATCGTAATGATGCAGCCATGACTCATCACCGGTGATAATCGATTTAAAAATGCATCACTTCCATTGTCTGGTATGCGAAATGCACGCAGGGTCTACAAAATAGAGCATTACTACCAACCTACCAATACGAGAGTGCTGCCGCCTACCAACATTATACATAAAAGCCCGCTGTTTTCAAATATTTATGTTACGAAACTATCACGGAAGCTACAGGAAAAAATCAGTCTCAGTCTTTGTTGATCAGCCCTCGTACTTATGGGTATTTTAAAGAATCATAATTATAAGCAAAAAGACCAATAGAGAATACAAAAGATGTATGAAAGGCAGTAGCAGATGTCAGCGTATCAATAAAGAGAACATACTGTCTTCATGTGTCACGTGTTACTGTGTGCCTATAAAACAGTTGCAGATCGTAACTAAGTCTCTTTTCTTTGGATCACACATAAAAGAGGAAGGGAATGACGACGAGAGAAAAGAGAAAGCGGAAGTATATTTGCTGACTTTTAGCTGTGCGTGTATTGATCGAAAATATAGCTCCTAAATTTTAAACTAAAGAGAAATTATCAAAAGCTATGCCTAACTGCAAATGTTCCCAAGCAACGGAGCTCAAAATTAATGAGGAAAATAAATTAAAGGAGGAAAATGTGCCTGCTCTCTGGTGTCCCGACGTATAAATGAATGTGGAAATTTCGCCGATCACGAGAGCACTTTCCAAATTGAAGAAGAATAGCGTTGCATTTTGATTTATTGTGACAAAACTAAAACGCTCTGCGAGCATCTAATCAAGGATAAAAAAAGAGCAGGGGGAGGGGGTGCTGGAAGGTTGAGAATGAATTATAGCGAAACGAGGGAGGAGGAAAGAGGTGGGCGGTTATCCGTTGCCAAATATGGTGCTAGAAATTCAAGCAGAACGGGCAGGAATCGCCGCCAGTTTATCTGAGACAGTTTCGCTGGAACGTGAATGTCCTGGGTGGCGTCCAAGATGAGCACAAGAGAGCGAAAAGGGAAATGGACGACGGGAAAGAGCGCGGGGGTCAAAACATAACCTGCAGTCTTAGCAAAAGTGCTAAACTTTGCTTTGTTTACGATTCAAACATAGTTCCCGTACTATCCACTGTGTGGAATTACAGAAAGTTATACAGGGTGTTCATAAAGTCGCGCAACCTTGTGGAGAATTTCTTGTAGTGTATTGTAACAAACGAGAACACCAATTGTTTCGAAACATACTTTATAACTTAGGACCGGTTTCACAGTTTAAACTTAAGCCGAAGCTACGGTTGCCGTTCAAGCTCCGCTTAAGAATAACGCTCTGAATAAATGCATGGAACTATAAAGTTGGTAACGATTGTGCATGCCTCGAGTGAATCCCCATCGTTTGTTTATGGCGACGCTGTTCCTAAAATAAGCTTTTATAAGTCATCCAGCAACCTAACCGAGTGGGAGGTTAAGGTGTTAATGTGTGTGGCCCGCATTCGGGAGGTCGTGGTTTCGATTCCGGCGGCCGACCTTCCTTACCCATGGCGGTTTTCCCGGGTCGCTAGGCGAATTCTGAGGGGTTCCTGTCCCTCTATTTCACCTCCATTCTTATTTCACTTCACCTTTGATCTACTTGGTCTTCTTCGGGGTTGAAAGTGTTGGCGGGAGGCTCGGCATTCATGGCAGGGGAAAATGATTCTCGATGTAACCCCTCGTCCTCCGGAATGGAGGCGGTCTCTGCGTCCCGGGCACCCCAGGAGATGTGTAAACCCACAGAGGGGAGGGGTAAACCACAAGCTAAACCATAAGGAGAATTCAAATAATTTTTCAGTCGTCTGATTCTAGCTTTCTAACCTTGTCCAACACACTGCTTTTGTGGAACAACAATTAATTCCATTAATTTACCTAAAAGTGGTTGAAACTATGAAACCCGGGACTTAAAGTTCTTACAACATTGTAAGTCGCCATTGGGGTATGTCATCTCAATACAATTTTAGATCTCCTTGTGGTTTGCCGGGAAAAATGCGAACTAGTTAGAGGAACCGGACGGAGACCGGGAGATCCGTGGTTCAAAATCCCGGCTATGGCATTGAACTGTTCAGTCGTCTGATTCTACCTTTCCAATTGTATTATATATGGTAAGATTCCGTAATTTAAACACAATCAAACATTTATTTTACTATAATGTTTAATGATAAAGTTTCGTATAAAATAATAAATAAGTAACATTACACACTCGTGATCAATCTCGCACGTTGTTTTGAACTGAAGGTCAAGAAAGCTGCTGTGCCTAAGGTTAAACACTGAGAACGCTTACTAAGCGGTATATATGTGTTACAGTGTTATCTTAGGATATACCTTAACTTAATAAAAGTTTCTTTAGATTTTAATTTCATATCTTGATGAATGACTCACAAGAACGCATCGCTAACCAAAATATTATAATTAATAATCGCCTGCGCTAACTCACAACACTTCTATTAACTTTGCTAGTGCATGGAAAGACTGAAGCAAACGGAAATAAAGACGAAGTGCTGGTTTGTATTGTGCCAGGTTGCTGAATCACGTGCCTTTCTTGCATCTAATGTGCTGTCCCGCTGCAGAGCGCTTGGTGATCATCGTGCAACAACGTAAATCGCTGCGTTTTTCACTTTTTATATTATATCTACGAACACCCTAACATAACCACTTTACCAACATTGTCGGCTTCTCTTAATGACAGTATGAATTATTCTCAAACTAATATTTTAGTTGTATAAAAATTCGGATACGTTTAAAATAAGCAAAAACTCTACATAGATTTTTATGAATATTAAAAAAATTATTATTATATACTGTAATGAAATGCGGACTTTTATCTACAAAATGAGATTTGCTAGAATATTCTGTAATAAAAGGTTCCGTAGCTATGAGCTGTTAAAATAGAACAAAATGAATTAATACGATACAGTTATCGTTTAATAACATTACAACCATTGGGTTGTACATGCTAATATTTGATAAATGTGCTTTCCTTAGCACCGCATATAAATAGAAAAAATTACAATGCAAAAAAAAATGAGAGGCTCTTTGCCGTTCGATTTCACATGGAATGTCCCACAATGAAAATCATTTGGAGCATTCTAGACATGCTAATCATTTCTGTTATATTTTCTCAACTAGAAAATAGTTATTTTTTTCCTCGTCGCATAGCGCAGTGTTTTTAAAACATTTGAGAATCGCTTAAGCGATTGCATCTAAGGAAATATGTAATAAAATCATTTTATTTAATAACCATTTCTATAAATGTTTATTTGGATTAACATGAAGTAGGCAGAAGAATAATCTTTTGAAAGAATAGTTTGTTGAAGAAGGGATAGGAAAATCCTGTGAATGTAACACATTTTTTCGAGTGGTACGGCCACTATTCGTTTTTTACTTCCTCTACTACGTATAGTAAGTAAGGAAGGTATTGCATTCCACCCAAAAAAATCTGATGTGTTACACTCACATGACTTTCTCTACTCTTGTACAATCTATTTTTACAAACGCCTATTCTCCATATGCTTCATGTTAATCGAGATATCAAATTAATGAAAACCTTATTGCTAATTTTCTTGTAGATGCAAGGGGAATATGGTAGGTTTTAAGTGATAGTCAAATATTTTAACGCTGGTTGCTATGTGGCGCATTCCATTCTCTTTGCATGTCCAGGACATAAATAAATGAATAACGAATTTGAGAAAACGTATAAGTACTGGAAAATTTAAGGGAATAACAAGCAATATCTCGAAAATGGTTCACTGAACAAAAAAATGTATATGACATAAGTTGTGTATTTAAACACGATCTACATTTTTTGTGTAGTAAAATTTTGTCTATCTCTTATGGTTTACCAGTTATGCAAAAGTCGTTCACAATGAAGAATACATTTGGAGTCATTCCCAGAAAATTCGAGATATACATTTCATTTGTCATGAAAATATCTTAAACATTTGATATTTTAATCAAAATTGTTACAGCCATTTTTGAGAAAATTAAAATTTTCGAAAAATGTTCCATGTAAAGGTTAATCTGGTGTGGGGGGATTTTCTTGAAAATCTTCGTGTCGCATCTCTGGAAGATACTGAACGTAAATACCAAGTTTGGTGTTTATCCGACTGTTAGTTTTTGAGTTATGCTGTTCACAGACACACACAGACACACACACACACACACACACACGTAGACACACACGGACATGTTTCCAAAAATGCTTTTTTTGGATTCAGGGGGTCGCAAAACATGTATTTCCGGTGAAATCTCGGTATCGAATTTTTGGGTGGAATGCAATACTTCCCCTACTTACTATACGTAGTAGAGAAAGTAAAAATTGGATACCGAGATTTCACCGTAAATACGTGTTTTGAGGCGCCCTGAATCCAAATAAAGTATTTTTGGAAACAGGTCCGTATGTGTGTCTGTGAACAGCATAACTCTAAAACGAAAAGTCGGGTACGTAGCAAACTTGCTCTTCCAATGATGCGACATGAAGATTTTGAAAAAAATCCTTCCACACTCGTATACTGTTTACAGAGACCATTTTTCGAAAATTTTTATTTTCTAAAAATTGCTCTAACAATTTTGATCAAAATATCATGTTTATTAAGATATTTATGTGACAAATAAGGCGTTAAATTGAATTTTCTGGAAATAGCCTATGAAGTCCTCTTCATTTGGAAGAAATTTTGTATAATCTTGTACAACTGGTAAAGGTTAAGCGATAGACGGAAACGTACCATATAAAAATGTAGATCTCTTTAAAACACACAGTTTAGTTCAAATACGCTTTTTTGTGGCATAAGCCATTTCTGAGATATCCGTTATTAATGATTCGAACTGTTCACTTCTAGATCATTCTTTAAAGTTCTGTCAGCATTCAGTTGTTTCTCGCGATTGCAAGGAAACATGAAATTTTAAGGCCAGCATATAACGTCCAGTTCTTAAACATTTGACTATCGCTGTTCTCTTTGTATAAATAACGAAATGTGTAATGTAGCTATTTCTGCAAAGGTTTATTTGGATTAAAATGCAGTAGATATAAAAATAAGCTCTAGTAAGAATAGCTTGCATACTTACTAATAAACGATAGAGGATATAGAAACTCCTGTGAATGTATAATTATTTTCTTTTGATTATGCAAGGAGCATGGTGTTTTTAAACCATCGCATTGCGATCCGTTTTTTAAAAATCTGACTATCGCTTTAGCATCCTTATATTTACAAGGAAATGTGGAACGAAAGATTTTCTCGAATAATAAGAAGTAGACAGCAGTATAAGGTGTTCTATGAAACGTTTCTAGAAGATCGAGTAGAGAAGCTTATGTGAGATTTTTCCTTTCGATGTTAAGTGTCCGTTTTAAGACCGACACTTAAACTGTATCAAGAGCCAAGATGGCTCCATAAAGCGTGTAACGTTCATTGTTGAGCAACAAGATATGGTGGACCGTACAATAGAGCACTTGGTCCTTTCGGTTTACGGTTTTCATGACGCCATAATGGCGGGTAGAGGGCTTGTTTGGAGGTTCTGTGGGAAAGGCTAATCTGTCAGGGAAGCGAGATTTAGAACCTGGTCCATTTGGAGTCCCCTCTCTGACCAGACTCCGTACACCACATTCCGCAATGCTTGGCTGGAACTGCAGCTAATTCAAAAGCCCGATTTTTCCTCCACCGGCGACGTTTGTGCTCTCTGGAGACCCCCAAAAATGCACGCTCCCTTCATTTAAATCACACTTTAAGTAGAGTGGGACTGCTTTACCAACAACTATCACGTAAATTTCAAGAGAGGCATTTTCATAGTCATTATAAAATGTCAGAATTCTCTACATTAAAGCTTACATCGGGATGCACTTAGAAGTCAGTGTGTAAATTCTAGGAGTTAAAACTAAAAGAGCTGAAATCTCTCTAGTTTTGCCTTCCCTGTGGCGTACAGTATAGGTTATACAACGCGAACTTGCGTTGTACATTTACACCTGCATAGATCTATTGCGGCTACCATCCCGCAGGAGGCTGCAGGCAGATAGGCCCAGAGACGCGTGGAAGTCATAACAATTCCACACTCCAAGACCCGTCCCCAGCTGCAGCTTCCTATAGAGGACGATGAACGACACGTCGACCAAGCATCCCTCAAGTGTTCGTGATAAGTGCTCTTTCCTTTGAGCTAACGCCCGCGCCATTTGTCCGGCACCGCAACGCCATGAAACCTAGAAGGAAACAAAATGAAAGGTACAATATGTAAGGGAAATCATGGTAACTGAGAAACCACCTCCGCATTCACCTATCGACCAGGGAAAAACCCGAAAAATCCAAGGTCAAAGTGGGCGGTCGACGGGAATCAAACCTGGGACCTCTCGAATGCTAACCTCGCACGTTGCCGCGGAGTTAACTCCCTCAGTAGAGAAAGTATTGTATTACACTCAAAAACTCAATGTCCAGATTTCATAGAAATATATCTTTTGAGTGTTTGTCTGTGAACAGCATAACTCAAAAAAATATCTGATGTGATGCATTCTTAAGAATTCCTGTACCCTCTATTTTTATTAGTAGGTACACAAACTATTCTTAATAAAGCTTATTTTTCTATCCACTACATTTTAATCCAAATAAATCTTTGCAGAAACAGCTACATTACACATTTCGTTATAGATACAAAGGGAGCAGTGATAGTCAAATCTTTAAGAACTGAATGCTATATGTTGGCCTTAAAATTCCATACTGTTTCGATGCAATCGCGGGAAACCCCTGAAAATCGATGGGACTAAAAGAATGACAAGTATTTAACAATTCGAACCTTTAATAACGGATATCTCAGAAACGGCTTATGTCACAAAAAGCTTGTTTAAAGTAAATTGTGTGTTTTAAATAGATCTACATTTTTTGTCTGGTATATTTTCGTCTATCGCGTACCGTTTAAAAGTTATACAAGGTTACACAAATTTCTTCCGAATGAAAAGGACTTCCTAGGTAGCCAGAAAAATTCAACATATACATTTTATTTATAATCTAAATATGTTACATATATGATATATTAATCAAGATCGTTTGGTTTTAATTAGCAAATCAACATTTTCAAAACATGTTCCATGTAAAGGGTAGCTGGATAAGGGTTTTTCTTGAAATACTACTTGTCACATCCTTGAAATACTCAAATGCCAAGTTTAGTAGGTGTTGATCCGAATTTTCGTTTTTGAGTTATGCTGTTAAGCGGGATAGCTCAGGCGATAAAGTTTGCAGCCCGTATTCATAGGATGCCGGGTTCAACCTCCCGGAGCCGACCAATCTGACCGAAGGTTTCGTTGCGGTTTTCCTCGGTCGCTACGCGAATGCTGGGTTGGATAATTTGATCCGGGAAATTTCCAATCAGTCTTTCATCATTAAATTTCATTTCCTTCTTCTTCACTGCCATACTAGCATTGGGCAGATCACCCATCATGGATATACTATGATCCAGGGTTGGTTGCTCCTCGACAGGCTACTGACCCATGGCTTTGGGCTGATCACCCATCCTGGATATGCTATGATCCAGAGTTTGCTTGCTCCTAGACAAGCTACTGACACAAGACATTGGGCTGATCACCCATCTGGATATGCTATGATCCAGAGTTTTCTTGCTGCTAGACAAGTTACTGACACAAGACATTGGGCTGATCACCCATCCTGGATATGCTATGATCCAGAGTTTGCTTCCTCCTCGACAGACCACTGACCCAAGACATTGGGCTGATCACCCATCCTGGATATGCTATGATCCAGAGTTTGCTTTCTCCTCGACAGACCACTGACCCAAGACATTGGGCTGATCACCCATCCTGGATATGCTATGATCCAGAGTTTGCTTCCTCCTCGACAGGCTACTGACACAAGACATTGGGCTGATCACCCATCCTGGATATGCTATGATTCAGAGTTTGCTTGCTCCTCGACAAGCTACTGACACAAGACATTGGGCTGATCACCCATCCTGGATATGCTATGATCCAGAGTTTGCTTCCTCCTCGACAGACCACTGACCCAAGACATTGGGCTGATCACCCATCCTGGATATGCTATGTTCCAGAGTTTGCTTGTTCCTCGACAGGTTACTGACGCAAGACATTGGGCTGATCACCCATCCTGGATATGCTATGTTCCAGAGTTTGCTTGTTCCTCAAAAGGCTACTGACGCAAGACATTGGGCTGATCACCCATCCTGGATATGCTATGATCCAGAGTTTGCTTGTTCCTCGACAGGCTACTGACGCAAGACATTGGGCTGATCACCCATCCTGGATATGCTATGTTCCATAGTTTGCTTGTTCCTCGACAGGCTACTGACGCAAGACATTGGGCTGATCACCCATTCCGGATATGCTATGTTCCATAGTTTGCTTGTTCCTCGACAGGTTACTGACTCAAGACATTGGGCTGATCACCCATCCTGGATATGCTATGTTCCATAGTTTGCTTGTTCCTCGACAGGCTACTGACGCAAGATATGGGTCTTGTAAGTCTTAGGGGTATAAGTACTACAAATCAGAGCGCAATCTATTAAAGAAGAAAAAGATATACCAACTAGCATTTTAAATACCACTATCGATTCGGCTTCCTCTATATCTTTTGTACCTAAAAAGAAATGTGTGATAGACCTATTTCTGCAAAGATTCATTTCGATTAACATGAGAAATAAACTTCCGTAATAATAGTTTTATCAGCTATACAAAATTAAATGTTAGTGGGTGGAGAAAGCCATTAGAATATAACAAATCTTGGTTTTTGGGCGAGAGCGATTCATTCCTTCAGTTCAATTGCAGGTTCGGTTGAGGTTAAGATTGCTGAACTTGCAGATATTCAAAATTGGGTCGTCATGGAGAGCCAAGATAATATGGCTGGTTTCCAGTTCGATTCCTGACGGTATT
The DNA here is from genome assembly GCA_030765065.1 of Deroplatys truncata. NCBI lineage: Eukaryota > Metazoa > Arthropoda > Insecta > Mantodea > Mantidae > Deroplatys > Deroplatys truncata. The sequence goes on from CM060984.1 coordinate 72,454,081, forward strand.
GTCTTCCTTAACAAAGGCTTATACTTGGTCAAAAGACGCAAATGCAGGGAACGCGGTTCCTATTAAGCGTTTGTTCTCAAACAGACAAAGTGAAAGATCGCCCACGCTATTATTTAATTTGGATTAAGCATCCTTAAACAGAATTTAAAAATAATTTCCCAAATTAAACATTATATTAAACAGAAGCGGACTCGAACGATAAATACCTTATGTGTTACATTCACATGATTTTCTCCACCATCTATTGTTTATTAGTGCGTATATAAATACTCTTACGAAAGTTTATTTTTCTATCTAATTCATTTTAATTGAGATAAGCATTTGCAGAAATAGCTACATAAAACATTTTGTTAGGGTACACAGGGTACAACGACAGTCGAAAGTTTTAGAACTGGCCTTAAAATTCCAATACAATCCCGGGAAACAGTTAAATGATGGCAGGACTTTAAAAGAATGGCTAAGTATTGAACTATTTGAAGCATTAATAACGGATATTTAGGAAGTGGCTGATGCTAAAAGACTTGAAGTAAATCTGTGTTTTAATGAGTCTACAATATTGGTCTAACGCTTAACGTTTACCAATTATACAGAATATATTTGATATATGGTATATTAATAAAAATGTTGTGAGAAAGGTTTGACAAAATCAAAGTCTTCGAAATATTTTCGGTAAAAGGGTTAGTTTGTGGTGGAGATTTTCTTGAAAATTTTTGCACGCCTCTTTGAAAGATGGTGTACTTAAACGCCACATTTGTGACAAGCATTTTACAGACAAATACACACGGACCTTTTTCTAAAGTGGGTTTTTCTTGGATTCAGGGACTCTCAAAACGTGTATTTGTGGTAAAACTTAGGTATCGTAATTTTGAGTGAAACGCAATGCTTCCCTTACTTACTATACATCAGTGGCAGAGAAAGTAAAAATATATGAAGTTGTGAATATTTTACTTTCTCTGTCACTTCTCTATAATAAAAGGTAAATGTGAAGGTGCGTATCAGGAGCTGTCCCCGGAACCGGGGCAGAGCACCGCACGCAGACCAGTCGGCCCATTATGCTTCCAACGTGGCCCCTGGGAGGGAGGGACGATGGGAGAGACTCGAAGGGCGACCAGATCCGGATGTCGACGGGCGCAAGCATGGACGGGGTCCCTAACGTTGCCAGATAGAACACATCCTATCCCGAACGGTCCCTGTCCACAAACCACCACCCTCCAGGGCGCCCCGGAGCGGAGCCTAGCATCAGCTGAGGAGAGCCCTAACTGAGTGGTACCGCAGCGACACCAGGGAAGAAACCTTTACAGAGCGCAAGTCACCACCCAGCCGTAACCCACCGAACACCGTCGCCTGGTCCTACAACCTTGAAACAGATGATAAGAAAGATGATGGACACAGGAAATGAGAAGGTGAGCCGTGGTAGAAAATGAACCACCCCAGCTTTCCCCTAGAGACCCGGAAATCACCTAAAACCCATAGACCAGAGTGGGTGTTCGCCGGGAATCGATCCGCGAACTCCCGATTGCGGGCCACAAACGTAACCGCCTGAGCTATTCCGTATAGTAAGTACGGGAAGTATTACATCCTACCCAAAAATTCGATGCCTAAATTTCACCGAAAATACATGTTTTGAGGTGCTTTGAATCCAAATAAAGCATTTTTAAAGCATCTCCGTGTGTGAATTTCGTGAAAATATTACTGTTTAATACTTTAAAATTGTTGCTTAGTATTCATACCAGTTTTCAGTTTTCTGAAGTGAAACTCCTTTAAGCGCGGTAGTGTAAATTGGCCTGGATCGGACGAAAAGTGAAACGCATGAATTGGCTTGATCAAGGGACTCTGAGGCAGTATTTTTAACACTTGAATAATTTCAATTAAATTATATAATATATAAATTCAATAACAGCCCGCCTTGAAGCAATATGTATGTAATAATTTAAAAAATGTATGCAACAGTCATTACATATGCTTATAGTATTGTAAACATGTTCAATAATGTCATGTGAATGCATTACATAAGTTAATAATGTAAGAGCTGTGAGAATAATAAGTTTTACGTTGCTAACAATAAGGTAACAATGAGGTAACCTAGAGGCAACAATGAGGTTGAGAGTTTAAATGTTACTAGTCATGATTAATGCAACGATAATGAAAATTTTGTGACAGTTTAGAAATAGACAATCAACAGCCAGAAAAAGCTTTAATTAAATGCAGGTGTTCTATTGGACTAGGATTAGCCAATCAGAGATTTGAAATACAGAAATTTACGGGTTTGAACGGTTGAAATATGTTCAGTTGCCTGCAGACCTTGGTAGTAACCGGATGGAAGATGTGTTCTCTAAAGAAATATTACGTATTCGTGTGAAACGAAAATTATGTATACGCGTTAACAAAGTGCAAGTATTAAGTAAAAGGATCTCACAGCTCTTGATATCAGTGTAGTGCTATTTAATTTGTGTCAAAGATTAATAAAAAGAAGGGAATTTAAACTTAAAATGAGTGTAAGCCTACATTCTTGTCGCACCGCGCCCTGATTAAGAGAAACGTGTCTCTAAAGTAATACTGACGCAGCCGAGGCAAACATAAACATAAATACTATCTATAGAAGCAGTTTAATAGCAAAGTTAATATTATTTTTAAACTTGGAGCACAACAATAAAAATACATCTTCAAAACGACTTTTACATATGTAGTAGCATAATTACGTAACAAACAGTCTTCTTCAAATTGGCTTACCAAAGCGTGGTGCAAAAACTCCAAGAACAATTCTACTTCAAATTGGTTCCCATACCTACTTCAAGTTGGCGCCCAACGTGGGGCGAACCTACTTCAACTCTAACCGGCAGTTGAGAAGAAAGAGAGGGAGAATCACTTCTACTCTCTCCGTCGCATACGTCATAGACAGTCTACGCGCATGCGTGGCGTATACTATGTCAATATGTAGTATAGGGAATCAGTAGACGCTTGCACATTATTCTGGTCATTACTTAAACGATTTATAATATTTTTATTCTATTCCCGAGCTTCCTGTTTTAAATAAAGTGAAGTTTTAAAGTGATCATGCAATAGAACGTTTTTTCAATCAAATTCTACATAATCACGTCCTAATCCTGAAATAATAAAATCGCCAACAAATGCTAAGAATTTTCACTTCTAACGCGCGAGAATCTCACGCATTCTTTGTTTTAAAGTTTCTTTTTATGCTATTATCTTAGGTTCAGAGGCATTAAAACGTGTACATCGTCAACAAAATCTTGTATTTCAATAAAAGCAAATTTTTATTCACCTGTGTAACGGGTAAGTTGGTGTGTAGTAGCTCGGGCGATATGTATGTATGGATGGGTTATTAGCTATGAAGGTGTAGTCTCCATTGCCCTCGACTATTTACTCTTGTCTCAGGTGTGGTCGTTCATTCATTCATTCATCCATTATCTGTTTACCCTCCCCTTATGTAGGACTTACACCCCCCAGGACTTACAGGCGGGTGCCTGGGGTCAGAGGCCCGTCGAGGAGCAGACACTCATGGATCAGACAGAACATCCAGGATGGGTGATCAGCCCGATGCCGGTATCGGATGAAGGAAGTAGATGAAACGAAATGTTGGTGAAATGGATGAAAGGAAAGGTAATGATGGGGCAGTTGGTGGAATGAATGGCAGGGGAAACCGGAGAACCCGGAGAAAACCCGCCCAGACGCCGCTTCGTCCACCACAAATCCCACATACAGGTCCCTGGGATTCAACCCGGGCCATCTCGGTGGGAGGCGAGCGGTCTAACCACTCGGCCACGGCGCCGCCAGGTGTGGTCGTACCAGTAGATAAACGAACACTGATTGTGGACTTGGCTTTGTTATTGACACTTGTCAACCTCTTAACACGCCTCAATCTTTTCTATCAATTAGGACGGCTAAATTTTAATACAATGTTAAACTGATTTAACACTGAAGTTAACACACATTCTGTGTCAGCAAACAATGTTCACGTTAACAATGTGTTAAAGTCGGTGATAAGTTAACATCGCCGTACCCCTGTGTTATGGCGTTTAACAAATGTTAGAAGTTGGAAAATGGCTGCCGCAAATCAAGCTGTTGAAGCGAGTTTGCTACAATTGGCATTTTTAATGTCATTCCTAAGAGAAGGGTAGTCTTACGTCATAATAAATTTGAAACCCTGCAAAATGAGGAATTTTTAAAGCAATATAGGCTGTCCAAGGGGTCATGATCATGGTTTTATGGGAAATATGGGAGGTTAGAATACTACCAACAGGAGATGTCTGTTTCTGCTATTCTACAAGTCTTAATTAGGTACTTAGATTTTATGCTACTAAACTTTTTCATTTAGTGGATGGGTGATAATCTTGGTGTTTCCAAAGCTACCGTTTGTGGGCTTATACGGAAGGTTTTGGCGCTGACCTTTGACACATCTGTGTTGTTCCTTGCTGTCGCTTCAGGAGACTCAGAGTCCCGGGTTCGATTGTTGGTTGGCAGGGATAAGGAATTTGTTCTGGTAGAGCTGAGGTTCTGGTTTTCAGGGGTGGTGACACTGCCTTGATGATATTAATAATGCTGCCGGCGAAGATTAAGTTGTTATTTCTTTATTTTTGTTACGAAGATTCCTATCTGGTCGACCCGCCACCTTTGTCACCAAAACCACTGTTATTATTGTCATCATTTTCGAAGTAGCTACTTATGTTCCTCCGACTAGCCCTCGAATTGCCTAGATTTCACAACTTCATTTCGCACTTCAAAATTTCTGATTATTTTCTTCTTATTTTGTTTTATCAACCGTCCTCGTGGTTAGTTTTTACCCGAATGTGGGCCTGGCGTTTCTTTTCTTTTTTCACGCCTTTCGCCAAACTTAAAATTTTCCCCCACCTTCCTTATGTTTCGTTCCGTTTTATGTTCAAACGCATCATGTGATGTATACGCGATCTTTTATGGGCTATCATTTTTGTTTTATGATTTTGTTATTGGCTATCCCCACTTTGATAACTTTCACGTCTGCTTCTTACAACTTATTTTGAGTTTAAAATCTTCCCACGAATATTCTTAGATGGGAGATAAGACACGTATACTTTCTGACACTGCTAAGCTTTGAGAGCATTGTTAAATTCACGTCCGAGCCAAAGTACAAAAGCGAAACTTCCGGTAGATTTCTTGTCGCTAATAGCAGGTACATCTGCTTTCCTTTCGAGGAAAACAAAAATTGTTTTTCTGTCTTTTCAGCAAAACCCCTTTCTAGTACGAATTTACAGAGCGGGCGTCTTTTTATTTTATAAATTGATTCTCTTTATACCCTTTATCACTTTTCAGCACCATTTTTGTCGTTGTTTGATTTCGATCGATCGATTATTATTATTATTATTATTATTATTATTATTATTATTATTATTATTATTATTATTATGATTATTATTATTATTATTATTTTCTCCTGGGTCTCGATTACCGGCTTTAATTTCCAAAGCAATTGCTTTAAGAAGCAAAGATTATGTTTTTTTCGGATTTGCTTGAATAATCAACGATAACACATTTTCGTCCACTTTGTTTCAATGCAGTGTCCACCACCAGTTTTAAACCGTCTTAAACGCTCTTCGCACCTAACGTTTCTGGTGCTGCACTTTATGTTAGTATAAAATTGCCGCAGTTACTTACTGGGAGAAGCGGTTCATTCCAATTAAATTACTCGCGGGTTTGTCCCAGGCTGTAATTTTATCCTTTAATGTAAGACCATGAAAAGGGATATATTATACATATATAGGAATTGTACATATGAAAGGGGAACCGTACATATAAGAATTGTACAGTAATAATTTAATTCGCTAACATGTTAAAATATTCAACATCTAACATTTGTACAGAGCTGATTGTAAGAAACGGGCGAGCTAGCAAAATTCCAGGAAAACATAATCCTAAGTAGAATGTACCTTTCACCAAGCCAAAAGGCAGGGAACCGGTAACGGTACGGAGAAATAGAAAGAGACAGATAGAGAAAAGATAGAGACGGAAATATGGAACTGGCTTCACAACGCTCCAAGACGCTTAAGCGCATGTATCTGAAGCCACACATTCTCATACATGTTAAGGTAACGCGGTCTGAGGATCAATAGGAAACGTCGTTACATTTTTAAACGCAGAGGTGAGCGTCACTAGGCTCCCGTATATAAGGGCAGACAAGACCTCAGAGCCCACTCTCCCTCGCTAACTGATCTTCAAGAATTCACGTCGACACGAGGTGCTACAGATGCACGAGGGTGCACAAGGTGCACAAGAGTGCGTGTGCAGATAGCTTGGCTTCTGACTAATTTAAAGTGGTGGGATTATAATAATGGGAAGATCTAGCCGCCTATAATTATTCCAACTGTAAATAAACTTCATTGATTAAGGGAAACTTGCAGTGTATTTTTTTAACTTGACTCACCCACTATAACCTAGAATTGATAATTGAATATAGTTAGGAATTGAATACGCAACAATCGACGAGCACCAGTAGCTGAGGAAGAACACGGCAGAAGACCACAAAAACCCAGGATCGACGAATTCCTGTTACAACCGTCAGTTTTTATCACTTAATAATATCTGTATATATCTATATAATACGTCTAACCAGATGCTAATTAACGTGTTACTAAGGGTGAAACATTTATATCCGTTGACATCGGGATTCTAACCTCAAACAATCGGGAACATCACATGGCAATTACCATGAATGTAAATAGTTGTCTGCCACCGACACAAGGAGAGCAGCAAAACGTAGACAAAAGTGCATCGGGGCACGTTCAGAAGCAGTGTATTTCGCCACCGCCTTCTCAAAAGCTAGCGTTTGCAGTTGTCTTTGACGTTAACAAAATGATAGCTAACAATTTACTATAAAAGTTCGATGAAACGCAAAAGCTGTAACCGTATGTTAAAATTTTGAATATCGTGTTAACAAAAAAGATGTTATAGTATTCTTACTTTCTCTACTACGTATAGTAAGTAGGGAAGTATTGTATTCCACCCAAAAATTCGATACCGAGATTTCACCAGAAATACATGTTTTGAGATCCCCCGATTCCAAAAAAAGCATTTTTGGAAACATGTCCGTGTGTGTGTCTGTGAACAGCATAACTGAGAAATGAACAGTCGGATAAACACCACACTAGGTATTTAGGTTCAGTATCTTCCAGAGATGCGACACGAAGGTTTTCAAGAAAATCCCCCCACCCCAGACTACCCTTTACAAGGAACATTTTTCGAAAATTTTAATTTTCTCAAAAATGGCTCTAACCATTTTGATTAAAATATCATACGTTTTAGATGTTTACATAACAAATAAAATGTATATCTTGAAGTTTCTGGGAATGTCTCCTAAAGTATTCTTCATTATGAACGACTTTTGCGTAACTGGTAAACCATAAGAGATAGACAAAATTTTACTATACAAAAAATGTAGATCGCGTTAAATACACAATTTATGTCATATACATTTTTTTTGTTGAGTGAACCATTTTCGAGATATTGCTTGTTATTCCCTTAAATTTTTCAATAATTTTCTCAAATGGGAATTCGTTATTCATTTTTTTTTGTCTTGGATATGCAAAGAGTATTAATCTGTGGCAAAGAGAATGGTGCTGCACCTAGCAACCAGCTATTAAGATATATGCCTATGCTTAAAGGCTACTGTATTTCTATAATGCCCTTGCAAATCAAAACAAGGGGAACATAGTACGCCTTAAGCGGTAGTCAAGTATTTTTAGAACTGGTCGCTATCTGTAAAATGTAATTCTCTTTGCATGTCAAAAGATTTTTTCTGCAAAAGTTTATCTCGATTAATATGAAATAGATGGGGAATAAGAGTTTGTAAAAATTGTTTGTGCAAGAGTAGAGAAAGTCATGTGAGTGTAACACATCAGATTTTTTAACATCGGTTGGTGAAACCAACCAGTAGACACTTCGTCTTATAAGTAGATGACTGAGCACGAAACAAGAGGAATGTTGAAAACACCCCATTTCAACTCTCACACTCCCTTTTATAGAACATTGGCTATAACGCTTACACACGCTCCTTTTTCAGGGGTTTAGATATACATTAAATCTCATTCTCTGATTCATATTTTCTAAATGTATTTCAGGTCCCCTTATTGGTTCACGTCATCAAACGTCTTTGGAAACCTACTAAATTTCGCACCCCCTGTGTCATGTATCTCACCCCATCTTGCTCCTTCGATCCTTGACCTCTTGAAGGAGGTGTGTCGAGTAAATCAGCTTTGAGGTGCCATTAAAGTTCATTTTTACAATTTTATTAAATCTTTAGGACTAAAATATTTAAACAATTTTATAAGTAAAAAATTTACGCATATAACATACCATATCTCCTAACCACTCAATATGTTTACTATGTACCGTTCAACTTTTAGAATCAGGATTATAACCTTTCATCTCACCGCGGTATTCGAAGTCATCTCCCCAACATCGATTAAATGCATCATCAATTTTTAGTATATACTAGAGGTTCAATGCCATTTCTGTTAAAATCTTCGAAAGTCTGGTTAAAACACTACAAATTCTTTAAGGACAGCCCAAGTTTTGAAACAGCAATTACAGAACTCTAGTTGCGTTCACCTGCAAATCAACTGCGTGATCTGAGAGGTGCAAATAAGGTGCTCGTGACTTGCAGTTAATTGAAATGGGCCTCAGTAATGATGGACTTAAACTGGCGTTATAAGGATTGAAAAACTCCAATAGGGAAACAGATCGGGCTTGTTGTGCACTAGAAGCCAGAAAACCAAGAATTATGGGCATGTTGGCATATGTGACTTCAGACCTACTTATCTTCATTTTGGTGCTTATCATTTATTTTTGTATAGTTTGCAACATAAATAGTTCATTACCAGTCAAATTATGGTAAAAATCTGATGTGCTACACTCACATGACTTTCTCTACTCTTGAAAAAACTATTTTTACAAACGCTTATTCTCAATATGCTTCATGTTAATCCAGATATCGAGATGTTACTCTTATTGCTAACTTCCTTGTAGATGCAAGAGGAATTGCTAGGCTTTAAGCGATAGTTAAATATTTTAAGAGCTGGTTGCTATGTGGAGTATTCCACTCTCTTTGCATTACCAGGTCACAAAAAAATGAAAAACGAATTCCCATTTGAGAAAAAAGTATTCAGTATTGGAAAATGTAAGGGAATAACAAGCAATATCTCCAAAATGGTTCACTCAAAAAAAATATATGACATAAATTGTGTATTTTAACGCGATCTACATTTTTTGTGAAGTAACATTTTGTCTATCTCTAATGGTTTACCAGTTATGAAAAAGTGTTCACAATGAAAACATTGGAGACATTCCCAAAAAATTCGAAATATACATTTCATTTGTCATGAAAATTACTTAAACATATGATACTTTAATCAAAATCGTTGGAGCCAATTTTGAGAAAATTAAAGTTTTCGAAAAATGTTCCATGTAAAGAGTAATCTGGGGTGGTGGATTTTCTTGAAAACCTTAGTGTCGCATCTCTGGAACATACTGAACCTAAATACCAAGTTTGGTCTTTATCCGACTTTTCGTTTCTGAGTTATGTTGTTCACAGACACACACACAGACAACAGACACGCACACAGACACACACACACGGACATGTTTCCAAAAATGCTTTTTTTGGATTCAGGGGGTCTCAAAAATATATTTCGGGTGAAATCTCGGTATCGAATTTTTGGGTGGAATACAATACTTCCCCTGCTTACTATACGTAGTAGAGATAGTAAAAAAATCTGATGTGTCACATTAATTTCTCTACTCTTGTACAAACTATTTTTACAAACGCTTATTCTCCATATGCTTCATGTTAATCGAGATTTTAATCTTATTGCTAATTTTTCTGTAGGTACAGGGGAACATGGTAGGTTTTAAGCAATAGTCAAATCTTTTAAGAGCTGGTTGCTATGTGGCGCATTGCATTCTCTGTGCATGTCCAGGACATTAAAAAAATGAATAACGTATTCCAATTTAAGAAAAAGTATAATTATTGAAAAAGTTAAGGGAATAACAAGCAATATCTCCAAAATGGTTCACTCAAAAAAAATATATGACATAAATTGTGTATTTTAACGCGATCTACATTTTTTGTGAAGTAACATTTTGTCTATCTCTAATGGTTTACCAGTTATGAAAAAGTGTTCACAATGAAAACATTGGAGACATTCCCAAAAAATTCGAAATATACATTTCATTTGTCATGAAAATTACTCAAACATATGATACTTTAATCAAAATCGTTGGAGCCAATTTTGAGAAAATTAAAATTTTCGAAAAATGTTCCATGTAAAGGGTAATCTGGGTTGGGGGGATTTTCTTGAAAACCTTCGAGTCGCATCTCTGGAAGATACTGAACCTAAATAGCAAGTTTAGTGTTTATCCGTCTGTTCGTTTCTGAGTTACGCTGTTCATAGACAGACACACACACACACACACACACACACACACACATACGGACATGTTTCCAAAAATGCTGTTTTGGATTCAGGGGTCCTCAAAACATATATTTCCGGCGAAATCTCGGTATCGAATTTTTCAGTGGAATACAATACTTCCCCTACTTACTATACGTAGTAGAGAAAGTAAAAAGGAATAACGAATTCCCATTTGAGAAAAAGTGTTGCAAAATTCAGGGAAATAACAAGCAATATCTCGAAATTGGTTCACTTAACAAAAAAGTGTAAAGGATATAAATTCTGTAATTTAAGGCGATCTACATTTTTTGTGTAGTAAAATTTTGTCTATCTCTTATGGTTTACCAGTTATGAAAAAATCGTTCACAGTGAAGAATTCTTTTTGGAGACATTCCCAGAAAATTCGAGATATACATTTCATTTGTCATGAAAATATCTTAAACATATGATATTTTAATTCTAAATCGTTAGAGCCTTTTTGAGAAAATTAAAATTTTCGAAAAATGTTATATGTAATGTGTAATCCGGGGTGGGGGGATTTTCCTGTAAACCTTCGTGTCGCTTCGCTGGAAGATACTGAACCTAAATACCAAGTTTGGTGTGTATCCACTGTTCGAATTATGCTGTTCACAGACTGACAGACACACACGAGACATGTTTCCAAAAATACGTTTTTTGGATTCAGGAGGCCTCAAAACATGTATTTCCGTTGATATCTCGGTATCGAATTTTTGAGTGGAATACAATACTTCCGTTACTTACTATACGTAGTAGAGAAAGTAGAAAGTTCTACTAGTAAATAATGATTGTAAGACTAGTGGTTTTTATTAAGTAAGTATATGTGCTATATTTAGAAATATTCGTTTGCAGTTTCTCTACTACGTATATTCAGTAGAGGAAGTATTGCATTACATCCAAAGGTTCGATACGACAATTTCACAGGAAATACATAATTTAAGACCCCCTGAGTAATCCAAAAGAAAGCACTTTTAGAAAAAGGTCCTGTGTGTTTGTCTTTGTGACTGTGAACATCATAACTCAAAAACGAAAAGTCTGATAAATACCAAATTTGGTATTTAGATTCAGCATCTTTCAAAGATGCGACATGAAGATTTTAAAGAAAATCTCCCCACCCCAGACTACCCTTTAAATGGAATATTTATCGAAAATTTTGATTTTGTCAAAAATGGCTCTAACAATTTTGAATAAAATATAATATGTTTAAGATACTTTTATGACAAATAAAATGTATATATTGAATTTTCTGGGAATGTTCCCAGAAGTCCTCTTCTTTCTGAATGGCTTTTTCATAACTAGAAACCCGTAAGAGATAGACAAAAGTTTCTGACAAAGAATGTAGAGATGGTTAAAACACACAAATTTATGTCATATACATTATTTTTGTGGCAGGAACCATTTCCGAGATATTCTTTGTTATTTTTTTGTACTTTTCAATATTTATACTTTTTTCTCAAATGTCCTGTACATACAAAGAGAATGGAATGCGCCACATAGCAACCAGCTCTTAAAAGATTTGACTATCGCTTATAGCCTGCCTTATTCCCTTTGCACCTACAAGATAAGTAGCAATAAAATGTTTATCTGATTTAACATGAAGTATATGGAGAATAAGCCTTTGTATAATAAAAATAATTTGTACAAAAGTAGGGAAAGCCATGTGAGTGTGACACTTCAGTGTGTTTTATGTGAATTAGTTTAAGAGATAACATTGTACCTAAGTTTCCTGAAACTGAAATTGTAAAGATATGTCCTGTTCCCAGTTTAGAAGACGTTCCTGTAAAGATATACGGGTGTGCATAAAATGTGGCCCATAATGGAACGTAGCTGTTTATGTTGATACTGACAAAATCTAGCCCCACCCTCTACCAGCGTAACCACATCTGTTTTTCGGGCATAATTCTAGCCACTGGATTGGTAGGGTACTTTATCTCCCCCCTCAAAGTATGCCTAAACTGCCTAAGGGTAAAATTACAACTTAAACCTTATATTTTCATGCTATATCTCTCTTATTGCCGTTTATTAGCGCCAACAAAACTTAACCTTCGTCTCCATGTCGCTGATGAAAATCTCTCATATTTGTAAATGTCGTAGCTTCATTCAGTTAATGTAGGATAATCTCAAAAACCACGCAACCATTTTGATAATCCTTTCACCATAGAAAAGCCCAAGTATTTTTGACATAGATGTGGCTATTTCCTCACCCTTCCTCTACAAGATCGAATTATTTGTAATTGGTTAAGCCTTTCCTCAGCGAAAATTCTTCACAGAGGTGGTATTCGAACCTCCCTGCATTTCACTTAGATTATAAACATCGTTCATTGGTTAGTTTGTATGTCCCTGTATTGTTTTTCAAGCTAGATACAGAGAACTCATATCGGCTGGGTGGAGTCAAAAGTTGGTTATCTGAAGGTGGAAGCATTACGGAGGGAAAAACTCTTTGGCGAACTAGGGAAATTACCTACATTTTATGCACGACGTCCTAAGCATTTTATTGGTTATGGTCTTTTAATTTTCTAATTATATTAATGTTGTTGGTGTTACTAATTCAAACAATTAATGAAGTTGCTCATTGATGCATGTCATAAATCTAATTAGAGGGGAATCCCCAGCGAATCTCGGCAAGTTACATCAGCATCACTCTCGGTGAGTGGCAAGCACATATTAAACCACTAAAGTTCTCCCATATCTAAAGGCTTGTGCACGTGTTGTGTTATTGCCTGATAGTTTTAATAGATTGCTGCTCAAACTATCCGGCAAGCTGCACCGCCAAACTTTGAGACATGTATTTTGCCTTGACTAACATCGTGTAGCCTCAAACTGGCGGTTTTCTGCTGCAGTGATGTTTCGAACTACACCAAACTAATTATTAAATTACGCAAAATATATACGATAATCACTAAAAACCTAAAAGCTTAAATTCGGAACATTACGTGGTTTTGGAAAACTTTAATTAGATTTGGAAAATTTAATGCCACGCCCGGGAACAGAAACACAGACCTTCGGCTCTCTGTGCTGATGTTCTTAACCTGAGATGCCTGTACGCACGTGAAACCATCTTATCTGATTTAAGTAAACCGATAAACCCTCATATCTGATCTATTTGATTTCACAACTTGAGGAAGACAAAAATACGAGCATCGTATTGCAGCAAGATGGTGCACCTCCTCACTGAGCTTAGCAGGTTCTTCATTTTCTAAATATATGAGAAATTTCCCTACTTTCAATGCTGTATACACCAGTTTAAAATATAAAATTCAACTGTATATGTACTACGTATTTTTAATTTCATCAATACTAAAGTGGATTATCCTATACTATTTACAACTGTGCTTTCACACTAACCCGATATACGTATTATTTTCAGAAATGCAAACACGGAATACTTAGAAGTATTAATCCCCGCATAGACAACATAGTAATGTTTCTATTATAAAGATATAACAAAACTAGTACGGAAGCTCCCCTGCTGCGTATATACATCATAAGGAGCTGTGCGGATTGGGTTAGACTCATTACAGCAGAGGTACTGATACTGATTATCCTATACTATTTACAAGTGTTCTTTCACACTAACCCGGTGTATGTATTATTTTCAGAAATTCAAACACGGAATACTTAGAAGTATTAATCCCCGAATAGTCAACATAGTAATGTTTCTATTATAAAGATATAACAAAACTAGTACGGAAGCTCCCCTGCTGCGTATATACATCATATGGAGCTGTGCGGAATGGGTTAGACTCAGTACAGCAGAGGTACTGATACGAAAAATAATGTGGCGAGGGGCTTTAGGAGACAACACAACAACAAAGTGTTATTTTACATAAATTGCCTACTTTAAGGAGATTTATCTTTTTGCTTTCTCTACCACGTACGTAGGTACAGAAGGTATTGCATTCCTAACAAAAATTCGATACATGTTTTGAGGCCCCTGAATAAAATAAAACATTTTTACTTTCTCTACTACGTATAGTAAGTAGGGGAAGTATTGTATACCACCCAAAAATTCGATACCGAGATTTCACCGGAAATATATGTTTTCAGTCCCCCTAAATTCAAAAAAATAATTTTTGGAAACATGTCCGTGTGTGTGTCTGTGTGTGTGTCTGTATGTCTGTGTGTCTGTCTGTCTGTCTGTGAACAGCATGACTCAGAAACGAACAGTCGGATAAACACCAAACTTGGTATTTAGGTTCAGTATCTTCCAGAGATGCGACACGAAGGTTTACAAGAAAATCCCCCCACCCCAGATTACCCTTTATATGGAACATTTTTTGAAAATTTTAATTTTCTCAAAAATGGCTCTGACGATTTTGATTAAAATATCATATGTTTAAGATATTTTCATGACAAATAAAATGTATATCTTGAATTTTCTGCGAGTATCTCCAAAACTATTCTTCATTGTGAACGACCTCTGCATAACTGGTAAACCATAAGACATAGACAAAATTTTAGTACATAAAAAATGTAGATCGCGTTAAAATACACAATTTATGTCATATACATTTTTTGTTTTGAGTGTACCATTTTCGAGATATTGCTTGTTATTCCCTTAAATTTTTCAATGCTTATTTTCTCAAATGGGAATTCATTATTTATTGTTTTATCTTGTATATGCAAAGAGTATTAATCTGTGGCAAAGGGAATGGTGCTGCACCTAGCAACCAGCTATTAAGAGATATGTATATGCTTAAAGGCTACTGTACTTCTATATTGCCCTTGTAAATATATATTCCCCCTACATCTACAAGAAAATTAGCAATAAGATAGAGTCTGCAAATGTTTATCTCGATTAACATGAAGTAGATGGAGAATAAGCATTTGTAAAAATAGTTTGTACAAGAGTAGAGAAAGTCATGTGAGTGTAACACATCAGATTTTTAGAAAAAGCAGTGCGTGCGTATTTGTAGGTCTCTGAACAGCATAACTCAAAAATGAAAGGTCGGGTAAATACCAAACATGATATTTATGTAAAGTAGCTTTCAAGGATGCGACATGAAGATTTTTATGAAAATCCCTTCACGCCAAACCACCGTTTACATGGGACATTTTTTTGAAAATTTTATTTTCTAAAAAATGGCTCTCACGACTTTTATTAAAATACCATATATTAAGAATATTTACATGGTAAAGTGTATATCTTGAATTTTCTGGGAATAGTCTTTAAAGTTCTCTTAATTCGGAAGGAATTTCTTAAAACCTTGTATAACTGGTAAACGTTAAGCGTAAGACTAAAACGTACCACACAAAGGATGTAGATCGCTTTAAAACCACAACCTATTTCAACTAAGTTTTTCTGTAGCATAAACAATTTCTGAGATATCGATATTAATGGTTGGAATTATTCGCCTCGTGGTTATTCTTTAAAGTTCTTTCAACATTAGTTTTCTCGCGATTCGCGAAACAGAGTGGAATTCTAGGACTATAGCGTTCGGTTCTTAAACATTTATCTATCGCTGTTCCCATTGTATCTATAACAAAATGTGTAATGTAGCTATTTCTGCAAAGGTTTATTTGGATTAAAATTTAGTAGATACAAAAATAAGCTTTAGTAAGAGTAGTTTGTATACTCACTAATAAACGATAGAGGGTACGGAATATCATGTAAATCTATTATATCAGATTCTTTGTATAGTAATATTTTGTCTATTTTTATGGTTTAACAACTATACAAAAATCATTCTGAATGAAGGGGACTTCACGGACTGTTCTCAAGAAAATTAAAGATATTTTATTTATCATGTAAATATCTTAAACATGTGACATTTTAATCAAAATCATTAGAGCCGTTTTTAGAAAAAATATAGTGTAAATATTACCATGTAAAAGGTAGTTTGGGGTGGAGTAGTTTTTGGAAAGCATTTGTGTATTTTATAACAAATCTAATGCTTTACACTCACATGACTTTCTCTACTCTTGTACAAACTATTTTTACAAACGCTTATTCTCCATATGCTTCATGTTAATCGAGATAAACATTTGCAGACTCTATCTTATTGCTAAGTTTCTTGTAGATGTAAGGGGAATTGGTAGGCTTTAAGCCTATAGTCAAATATTTCAAGAGCTGGTTGCTATGCATTCTCTTTGCATGTCCAGGACATAAAATAAACGAATAACGAATTCCCATTTGAGAAAAAGTATAAATGTTGGAAAATTTAAGGGAATAACAAGCAATATCTCGAAAATGGTTCACTCAACAAAAAATTGTATGGGACATAAATTGTGTATTTTAACGCGGTCTACATTTTTTGTGCAGTAAAATTTTGTCTATCTCTTATGATTTACCAGTTATGCAAAAGTCGTTTTCAATGAAGAATACTTTTGGAGACATTCCTAGAAAATTCGAGATATACATTTCATTTGTCATACAAATATCTTAAACATGTGATATTTTAATCAAAATCGTTGTAGCCATTTTTGAGAAAATTAAAATTTTCGAAAAATTTTCCATGTAAAAGGTAATCTGGGGTGGGGGGATTTTCTTGAAAACCTTCGTGTTGCATCTCTGGAAGATACTGAACGTAAATGCCAAGTTTTTTGTTTATCCGACTGTTCGTTTCTGAGTTATGCTGTTCTCAGCCACACAGGCACACACATGGACATGTTTCCAAAAATGATTTTTTTTGGATTCAGGGGACCTCAAAACATATATTTCCGGTGAAATCTTGGTATTGAATTTTTCGGTGGAATACAATACTTCCCCTACTTACTGTACGTAGTAGAGACAGTAAAAATGACTGTTACTATTCATTACAATACGATATATTAAAGATACTTACATGACAAACAAAACGTATATCTTGAATTTTTGGGTATTAGCCTAAGTCCTCTTCATTTGGAAGGAATTTTCTGTAATCCGTTAAGCAGTCGACAAAAACGTACTCACCAGAAATGTAGATTCCTTTAAAAAAACATAATTTATTTCAAATAAGTTTTTTGTGGCATAAGCCGTTTCTGAGATATCTATTATTACAGGTTTGAATTGTTCATTTCTTGATCATTCTCTTAAGTCCTGTCAAAATACAGTTGTTTCTTGCGATTGCATGGAAACTATGGAATTTTAAGGTCAGCATATATCATCCAATTCTTGAACATTTGAATGTCGCAGTTCTTTTTTTTATCTATCCGGAAATGTGTATTGTAGCTATTTCTGCAAAGGTTTATTTGGATCAAAATGTAGTAGATCGAAAAATAGTTTTGAATAAGAATAATTTGTGTACCAACTAATAAACCATAGAAGGTAGAGAACGTCATGTGCATGTATCAGATCAGATCTTTTTATCTAGCTCTTTATTTCTTCTGTTGTAGTTCCTTTGCTTTGAAGAAAAAACAACGCTTTTCTAACGCAAATAATAAACGAAGATTTAAAAGTAATGTTGAAATGCAGTTGTTGAAAAGGCTAGTAAATACGCTAACTTAATCAAACATCAAGACCTGGAATATGGTGCTTCTAGACACAGGAATGAATACTAAGCAGTGCAGGTTCCAAGTTTACGTGCTATATAGAGAAATTCTCGGCCACAACTTTCTCACTTTGAGCAGCTGGCTTCATAATGCATGAGCTGCTTGTCCGAGCAGGTAGGGACGGAAGTACAACAGGTGGACCACCAGCGAAATGTTAATGCTCTATAGCAACCTGCTACAGACAAAGGGTACGATGATATGCTTTCATTCGATTGCGTTAAAGATGGCACGTTAGTTGTTACCTTCATTCCCTGTGTGGCTTAATTTAATATATATTGGATATACCATCATTCTTACCTTCTGTACTATTTACCTATAGTAAGTAGAGTCCATAATATTTGCTATCGAGATTTCAGCGGGAACAAGTGTTTTGAGACACCGTGAATTAAAACAAAATTAGAAAAATCTTCATGTGAACAGCACGATTCTAAAACGAAAACTTAAAAGGTTTGGTATTATGTCTACTGTCTTCTCAGGATACGACACGAAGATTTTCGAGAAAACCCTAAACTTTACCCTTTACATTAAAAAAGTTTGGAAATATTTGATTTTCTCAAAAATGGCTCTAACGATTTTGATTAAAATGCCATATGTTTACGATATTTGCATGACAAATAAAGTGTACAGGATGTACAATGTACATTTTCTGCAATAAACTCTGAGGAACGATAGATCTCGTAGAGTTGAACATTTTTTTGTCGAGCAACCACCATCCCCCGATGTATCGTTACGGATTATTCACCCTGTTTGAAGCGTATCCGGTAGGATAGGTTTGAGAGGCACAGCCCAATTTAATTCAGTGTTTGTGAACAACAGCTGCACACATACCACTTACAGAAAGTACAGAAACTGGGGCCGAGCGACTTCGCATCTCGTGTTCCGTTTGACCAGTGGTTTCTGCAACGAAGTATCGCAGATCCTAAATTTTTCTGCGCACGTCCTGTTTACTGATGAGGGCTGCTTCACACGAGACGGATACTTCACCAGCAAGAACAGCCACATCTGGGATGTTGAGAACCCTCATGCAGTGTTCGTTAGACATCACCAACAAAAGTATTTCGTAAACATCTGGGCTGGAATTGGTGATCACCTACTGAGAGCTTTGGTTTTGCCACCCAGTTTTAGTTAAATTAGGCTGTGCGTCCCAGACCTACCAAACCCAACCACACGTAAAGGACAAAAAAGAGGCGGCCACTTGATTCAACGGTTGTAAGCAAACAGAGAATCAAAGTGTGCTGACTGCCTCTCAAACATATCCTACCGGATACGTTTCAAGCCCTGTACAGACGGAGACTTTCTTGTGACAGGGATGACACGGCATCTTGCGCCACTGACTTGTATGCCATCTAGCACGAATGTATGTACACACAATAACACTTCAGATAACCTCAAAATTACTGCTGCTTGAGAAGCTCCAGTGGCCGTGCTGCTTCCTTTTGTGGGCTGAACATGATCCTTCAGAAATATTGACTTTTTCAAAGTATTTTACTGAGGGCTTGTATATTTGTTGTCCTCCAGAGTCACTTTTGGATTTATTTATTTTGTTAAGCACTATAACAAAAGTGGTGTGTAAACCTTTCAACTTATTTGTGATTTCCACATTTGTTAAAGGCCTTAACGCATTACATACATTTTTCAAAGCCCTTTGTCTTACATGCTTATTATATAAGGGCGACTTGTTGTAGAGGGATGCTTCCTTGCTATAAGCTTCGGTGAGCACATCTATAGCAGGTTTGGACCATTCCATGTTTAGAAATGTATAGACAATTATAAATAAGCACAAATGCTATGACAAACAAGCTTAAGTACTCAGCATAACATATAAAATCAAAGTTGCTCTTGGAATGGCTACCACATGGTAAGGAATATAGCTTCGTTCACTGGCATGCCATTTGGAAGCAATGTCATGGCATGACAGTAGATGGCATAGCAGATCAAACACACACGGAGATATTTTCTATATGATGCCATATCTTGTATAATAAATGTCTCCGTCTGTACAGGGCTTCAAACAAGGGTAAATAATTGCATAACGATGCGTCGGAGGATGGTGGTTGCTTGGCAAAAAGTGTTCCCCTCTACGGGATCTATCGTTCCTCAGAGTTTGTCGCAGAGGTTGTGAAAAACCATGTATGTTCTGACGTAGCGGTTAAGGCCCAAGGTTATCGGTAGGTCGGCAGCAGAAACACCGCACGCGTTATCGGCGGAATAACTAGAACCTTCTGGAAGCTTTTTCTCCCCACCCCTCCTCCAGAAAGTGTGTCAAAATAGCTGCAGAAGCTTGTGGAAGGATTCCATTAATTATATAAGCAGGCGCTCTTCCGCGAGGTGAGTCGACTGTGAGTTGAGTTGCGTGGTGAGGAGAGTTGCTGAGTTAGTGGCGACAGTCAGTACGAACTGAGAAGTGGAGTTCAATCAAAGTTATTGAGTCAGACAGCGAGCGAGTTAGCGAGTGAGTTTTGACGTGGAATTATTGTTTTTTTATTTGTTTATTGAGCCCCACGTTTGGGAGCCAATTTGCGATGGTAAATTTATAATGTTATTTGTGTATGTGTTTACTCAACATGGTGAAGCCATTTTGTGACGTGATTCTTTGTTAGGTTTGTAGCTCCATCTGGTGTTAGCAATTTGCGGCAGTATTAGTTTTTGTTTGAAAGAATGTTACTTTATTTTATTTAATTTTGGTTCTCTGTCCTCCGGCTAGCTATGATCTTTTTGGTCAAGCACTTCTCTTTATACAGGTTGTGTAAACGGAAAGGAATCTTTTATCCAAAGATAACACTGATGAAGAAATTTGTTTTACACTTTTATTGTCGAACACGTTAACTATCACATTTACACATTGATCTTGACACTCGCCAAACTGAAACTGTTATAATAACTTCATTACTGATAATTCTTAATTCGCGTACTTCAACTTTTTGTATAATTAACTTTATAACACTTGAGATTTTTCATAACTCTGTTACGCGTAACCTGCAAATTGATATCCGACGTGTGCCGAACAAATACTTTCGACGAACTGACTGACTTAAGGCGACGTGTACTTTACAAATATTTTAGATGAACTGACGGGGTCTACCTCTAACCTACTCTTTTTATACTCATACACCCCGATATGCCTAAAGATTATAACTGAGCTGCTATTGGCTAATAAAACGCGCCAACATTAGCGTCTATTTTTATATCCAATGAAAATTATGAATACATATGCTCTAGGGAAATTTTCCAGAAGATTCTACAGAAAAACGCGCCAACATTACGTAACTTCCTCGTTTCCAATAATGATAAACAGCTCACCCCTTCGCTGCATTATTGCACGCTATTATTGTCAGTTTCAGTAAGGCCGAATAAACTTACTTCTCAACAATAATTACAATCAATCTACATCTCAAATCAATGACACACAAAAATGCATATTCATACCATAATCATTCTTTACATTTAAATAATTTATGATACAAATTACTGCATCATATGCCCCACTAGAAACATAATTATAAATATTTACAACTTGTTTGGAAATTTTATAATTGGGCTTTTAGTCTCCTAAATCTTGGAACACACGCTATCACTTTCACTTAACACTTCACACGTATTTAACACACGACATATGTTCTGTCTTAATCTCGCCACTATTTACTGGCTCTGGTCTAATGTGTTTAGACTTTAATCTGACATTACAAAAAAAATTTTATAGCAAATACTGTACCCTGAATTATTTAATTATTGTTACAAAATTGTTTACTTTCTTAAGTTGTTGACAAAAATTTGTGCATTTAAGAATTTTTGTAATTACTATACATATTTACTAAAATATTCACCCTTTACACAAATATATTTACATCTCTTAAATCTAGATACTGCTTCACATTTTTCTTTTTGCTACATAAGTATTTGTTTTTTTTTAATTATTTTTACCCCATTTTTGTTGTTTTGTACATTATATTCACAATACTCTTGGAATTATATTTACGTACTTTTACTTTAATATAACATTATGCTTCATTTCAAATGCTGTTACGGTTACTAAGAATTTATTTATTTTTTTTTTCATAATTTGTTTCTCTTTACCTATGACATATATAAATAGTTAACCCTCTTACATTCCAATACATTTCTCTGCAATTCATCTTTAACTATCCAGCATTTACTTTACATCTCATTGATATTCACCCTCCTGGATCAAATTGTCTGTGGCTAAACATTACTCGTAGCTGTATCCTAAAATTCCAAAATTTGTTCATGAATAACCTATTAGAGGATTCATATGATATTTCACCCCAAGATAACATTTGAAAACAATCTAAAGTTTCCTGAGCAACACATCTTTTAACAACTATCATTTTCAATTCTTGCGGTATCTTAGTAATTTGAGAGTACTCTGACAAATCTGTAATAAACTGTACTGGATTGGAGTTTTCAATTTGAACATCTTGGTACTTGTTAATTTCAGAAGTTAGCTTTTGATTATTTACAGGCAAAACTTTAACTTCTTCGTACAATTTATTTCTTTGCATTACTTACTAATTCTGTATTTCTGATATCTCTCCTCTGAAATTAACTTGCGCCTGATTCACATCTGCATTCATAACCTCTTTCATCTCTCTTATCTCACTTGAAATGCTACTCATTCTATTACCTGACTCTGTACATTCTACATCAACATGTTCACTTTTAGTATTAACCTCACTTTTTTTGTTACTTATTTCCCTGCTCATGTCTAGCATTTTCTTTGAAACTTCTCCTATCTCACTTGCTATTTTTTTCTGATTTTCATTTCTCATTTTCATCATACTACTATCTAGCTCCATGAATTTCTTTTCAATTTCTTCCCTGTTTTGATCTATTTTCTTTTCTAATTTCTCATTACTTTTACCAATATCTTGAGTTAGTTTTTCTAATTTCTCATTAGTCTTACCAATATCTTCCCTCAATTCTTTCTTATTCTGATCTAGTTTTTGTTCTAAACTCTTACTAATATCTTCCCTCAATTCTTTCTTATTCTGATCTAATTTTTCACCAAAATTTCTCAACATTTCCATAATCATACTAGTATCAAAATTAACATTTCCTGCTATTCTATTCTGACTTTCTGCACTAACATTTTCTCCCTCAAATCCTACATTGTTTGAGCTATTTTCTGTAACCTGTATTGAATTACAGCTAACTGTTACACTATCTCCCTCCATAATTATTTCTTCAGTATTATTAGTGGACATTGTTTTCTTTATCCTACCGCTCCTAAGGTACATTTAAAATTTTTTTTACCCTTTTTTTTAGAATTAACATAACACTTTTCTAACCTTTCTGATGCTGTCTGTTGCTGTTACTTTGATGTCCAGCTTCCTGCCCCTCTCCCCTAGATTATATGTCGCTTCTACGTTGTATTATGATGAATCTGCGTCGTCTCGATGTTTTTGTGTCCACTCATCTGCGTCGTCTGTCGTTCCTCTAGTTGTTTCTGGAATCTGCGTCTTGTAGTTCAGTTCACTACTCCATTCGCTTCACGTCCTGGTTCCTTCGCCCCTTCCTAGTTATTTCACTCCTTTCCTGGTCACTCTGCCCCACGTTGGGCGCCAATTTGACGTGGAATTATTAATGTTTTTTTATTTGTTTATTGAGCCCCACGTTTGGGAGCCAATTTGCGATGGTAAATTTATAATGTTATTTGTGTATGTGTTTACTCAACATGGTGAAGCCATTTTGTGACGTGATTCTTTGTTAGGTTTGTAGCTCCATCTGGTGTTAGCAATTTGCGGCAGTATTAGTTTTTGTTTGAAAGAATGTTACTTTATTATATTTAATTTTGGTTCTCTGTCCTCCGGCTAGCTATGATCTTTTTGGTCAAGCACTTCTCTTTGTAGAGGTTGTGTAAACGGAAAGGAATCTTTTATCCAAAGATAACACTGATGAAGAAATTTGTTTTACACTTTTATTGTCGAACACGTTAACTATCACATTTACACATTGATCTTGACACTCGCCAAACTGAAACTGTTATAATAACTTCATTACTGATAATTCTTAATTCGCGTACTTCAACTTTTTGTATAATTAACTTTATAACACTTGAGATTTTTCATAACTCTGTTACGCGTAACCTGCAAATTGATCCGACGTGTGCCGTACAAATACTTTCGACGAACTGACTGACTTAAGGCGACGTGTACTTTACAAATATTTTAGATGAACTGACGGGGTCTACCTCTAACCTACTCTTTTTATACTCATACACCCCGATATGCCTAAAGATTATAACTGAGCTGCTATTGGCTAATAAAACGCGCCAACATTAGCGTCTATTTTTATATCCAATGAAAATTATGAATACATATGCTCTAGGGAAATTTTCCAGAAGATTCTACAGAAAAACGCGCCAACATTACGTAACTTCCTCGTTTCCAATAATGATAAACAGCTCACCTCTTCGCTGCATTATTGCACGCTATTATTGTCAGTTTCAGTAAGGCCGTATAAACTTACTTCTCAACAATAATTACAATCATTATACATCTCAAATCAATGACACACAAAAATGCATATTCATACCATAATCATTCTTTACATTTAAATAATTTATGATACAAAATACTGCATCAGTTTCTGTTGCAACATCAAGCGAGTTGATGACGAATGTCGTGACGTGCAGTGAGTGCTACTGCGGAGCAAGGGTGGAGATCTTGTGTTCAACTCCAGAGTGAAGTGTACCATCCGGCGTGAGGAGCTTACATCACGACAAACTGAAGTGCAAGATTTGAATTAGTTCACATGAGTGAAGTGATAGTGTGAACGAAGTGAACTACCAGTGAAGCTGAACCAGATAGGAACTTGGAACAATGGCAGTTGAAAACCTGGACAAAGTCACTATATCTTGAACTTTCTGGGAATAACCTGAGAAGTTCTCTTCATTCTGAATCATTTTCGTGTAATTAGTAAAACTTAACAGATACAACAATTTCACTCCACAAAAAGTGTAGATAACACTAAATGTTAAAATGTCTCAATTTACCACTTTTTCTAGTGGTAAGTCGCTATTAGCTTTTTCTAATGCTCATTCAAAGAATTTAAAAGTTCTTATAGAACGATACATACGATTTTAAATATTTGACTGTTGCTTTAGCTACAGTACCCTCCTTATATAACGGGCGGGGTGGCTCAGGCGCTTACGTCTGTGATCCCCGGCGATCGTTCACTCTGGCCCATGGGTTTTTCGTGGTATTCCCGGATCGTCAGGTGAACGCTGGGGTAAAAGGAAATAAATTGAGTTTTATTTATGGACACTCTTTAACTGCCACGGTTCTTAGCGTATCGTCTATATCGGGCGAAAAGGACAGCAAATTTTGATCGGAGGCCTCTTTGTAAGCCTTGAGGTTCTTTTGCGTGCCCTAATTCTAGACACGGAACCACCGGCTTTACTTTCCTTCCCAAGGAAGCCTTGCTAAGGGTTCTTAGGCCTGAAAAAATCAATCGCCAACTGTCGTGTTTGAACCGGCAACCTCGGGAGCTAGAGGCTAGCATGGTACCACTAGACTATGGAGCACGACGAATGCTGGGATGGTTCATCTTCTATGACGACTCTCCTTTCTCTCATTTACTGTACCCATCATATTCCTTGTCATCTGTTTCAGGGTTATAGGACCAGGCGTCGATGTTCGGCGGGTTGCGGTTGGGTGGTGGCTTGCACTTTGTAAAGGCTTCTTCCCTGGCATCGCTGTGGTACCGCTCATTTAGGTCTCTCCTGAGCGTGGGGCTCCGCTCCGGGGGACTCTGGAGACTAGTGGCTTGTGGACAGGGGCCGTGTGGAGTCGGATGCGTTCTATCTGGAAACGTTAGGTACCCCGTCCATGATTGCACCCGGATCTGGTGGCCATCCGGGTCTCTCCCCTCCTCCTTACCTCCCAGGGGTCACGTTGGAAGCATAAAGGGCCGACTGACCTGCGTGCGGCGCTCTGCCCCGGTGTCGGAGGCCCCTCTGTGATATGTACTTTTACCTTTATTACCCTCCATATATTAAGGGTACAATATTAAAGTGCAAATTTAGCATTTTTCCACCATTATGGGACAAGTCTCTAGAATCTGGTGATATTCTGGTTGTTAGGTTCCATTCTGCAAATACGTCCCTGTTACATGTATTGGGAAAATTGGTTATATTGTGTCTGTTACGTTTTTATGTTCACGGCTGTTCAAGCTTTACACACCTACCATTTAGTAACCAATTGACGCACTGAATGTAATATTAATTATATTACTATTATATTACATTATTTATAGTTATATAAATTATGTTACATATATGAGAATTTAATTATTCATTGTCATCATTAGGCTAAATTGTTAGGCTATTAGGTTATTATTAATTATTAGCTCTTACTTTTGCAGTAACTGGAAATTTGAATTGTTTTTGCAATTTTTGGTGTAAGCACTGCCTGTTTGTGAGAGGTTTGATTTTTAGAGGAAGAAGATTTGCATAGAAGAAATGCAAGAAATGTAATTGTTTGGTTTAGGCAAGAACGCCTAAATAATAAAAATATAACTATAAGCATACTATTGCAGGATAGTAATTTGCAACGTTTAATAACAAACGCATGTAATATAAATTAAGTGCATAGCACGGTTCAGTGCTTAATTTAACACTTAAAGTGCATCCAGGTTATAGGTAATCAGCGATCATGGCCATGCGCTCTTGTTCCCAAGGTCGCGGGTTCAAACTGGTTGAGGGCAATGGATTTTTTTCGGGTGTAAAAACTCTTAGCATGACTCTCATACAAGTTAAAGAGTGTCCATAAATAAAACTCAACTTAATTAGGTTTTTTAAGTGGTTATGGCGAGGACGGTGACTACCAAACCTTTACAAAAGAAAAATACAGAGCAGTACATGTGATATGACAATGTTTCATAATACCTGCAGAGGACCGAAATAGCGCGTCTTTTGTAAATAGGTTGTCTGGGATTTCGCTAGTTAAATATTTAGTGACTCAAGTTAGAACGTTGACCGCCCGACATGCGGCATAAGCCATCTTTGCTTTTTAGTAAGGCTGCGACCCCTTCATCTGCAAAGAGATGCGTAAATCTTTAATGAAAGTTCATCTGGATTTACAACAAGTGTATACAAGAATATGCTTTTGTAAGAATGATGTGTAGATGACTGAGTAGAGAAATTAATATGAATGCAAGACATGTTTTTACAGATTAGATGTAGCGCATATGAAAATATTAGTGAAAAAAGCAACAACATTCGAACTCAATAATTCTTTCTCAGTTTATTGTTCTATTAAAAATATCATTTGATACATTCCCATAACTTCGTCTAACCAGTGTCATTTATTTTATAGAGCTTAAACGAACTATTGTTATGGAAGTTTAATCGTATTAATCGTGTTAAACGTTTACAGAAATAATTTCATTACACATTTCGTTGTAGATAGAAGGAAGATAGATGAATCCGAATCGATAGTCATATTTTAAAAGCTGGCCGTTATATACCGAACTTGGAATCCTTACCCTATCAATGACATCACCAGAAACAGCAGAATAGCTCATCAGTTTATAAAAATGATGTGTTGAAAAACGTATCCAACAATAACGGATATTCCAGAAATGAGTGAAATAAATTGTATGTTTTAAAGATATTTACATACGTATTTTTACTAAGCCTTTATATCTGTTATGGTTTACCCGTTGTGCAAAATTATACGAAATTCCTCATGAATGAAGAGGACTTCATAAACTATTCCCAGAAAATTCACGGTATACATTTTATTTGTCATGTAAAATCTTAAATATGGTGTTTTATTCAAAATAGTTATAACCATTTTTCAGAAAATAAACAATGTCGAAAATATTTTCATGTAAAGTGTAGTTTGGGGTAGGGAATTTCCTTGAAAATCTTCCTGGTGCATATTTGGAAGATACTGGACTTAAATACCAAGTTTCTAGCAGCAAAACTAAATAAGAAAATTTAATTTTTAACATTCAGATAGAAACACGTTAACGTTTACGTTTTTGTGTTTTCTATGTCTTTAATTAAATATTTTTTTAAGTTGTACCCATTTTTTACCTTTCTCATGTAGGGTGTTCAAAAAATTATTTTGTGTTAAGCTTTCTTTCTCTTAATTTGCCTGCTACGGAGTAAAACCGTTTAAATCAGAAACAATATTTTTGGGAATCAGTTACCAAACTGTTGCCAAACAATTATGACTTTATCCAGCTTTAACTATCATTTCTCTAAGTTCTCGATGTCACTTCTCTAAAGTGAAATGATTCAACTTTTCACTATCCCTTCAGTTTCTTCTTGATATAGCGACGTAATGAAATACACACCATGTAGCTACTTCTTCCGGACAGTGTACCCTCTGCAGAGTCTAACACAAGACTTCCTAATATCTCGCGGAAATAGCTTTCACTGCACGTCACAGCAGTCGTCGCCTACTCGCTCGGAGAACAGCACCTTTTGTCGCACCGAAACTAGCTTGCGGGAGCACTCAATTATACAGGTGATGGAAATTTCCACAGAGTTCTAGAACGTTCGAGAAGAAGAAATATCCAGAAGATTCTGGTTATCTGACCATAGCGCTTCCGATGTTAAAGCATGGCGCTAGCGCTACTTATCTTTGTTTATCTCCAACTGCCCGGCGCAGACCTCCCGATAGCCTTGAACCATAGACGCTGCATCACAATATCATGAGACGAGGATGGTAAAGACAGAGCGAGGGGCGGCGAGAGGGACATTGTCCGTCTAAGAGAGAAGAATCTCGGAATTGATGGGAGTTACGAGGTCTGCCAGCTTTTCGTAATCGTGGAAAAAATATCTGTTAACACTTAAGGTGACCAACTTATGAAATGTGAAAATTCTGAAATTCCTAAGCCATTAGATCTTTTTTTTTTAACCAGATATAGGATATTTTATATTTTGAGATTATTCTTTGAATAGTATCCGAAAAGAAACTTTTTTTGCACTTTTAATGGTCAATAGACATTGTAGTTTTAAAAATTTTGGAACTAAATTTTTATTTTGTGCACCAAACATATCTGTGTCACAAACTTATCACACGATTTGGAAATAATACATGTTAGTAAAAAATTAAAGAGTATGCACTTTTCGTTTTTACAATTTTAATTAATAAAGTGCTTTCTAAAGGAATGTACTTAATTTTATTTTCTTGAAAATGTCCAGCGATAAGCTTTATCTGTAAAGGTAGAATCAGACTAATAAATTGAATCCCTAGCTGAGATTTCAACCACGGACCTTCGGTTTTCCGTGCCGCTGCTCTAACCAACTGAGTTTGGCAACATACCAGTGCGACATGAAATTCCCCAACTGACTCACATTTCCTTCCGATAAACCACAAGGTGTTTTATTTTTAATTTCGTGATAAAACACCTCAGTAGTAACTTACGGTCTTATAAGTACTTTTAAGTCCGGGCTTCATCGGTAACCACGAGTAGGTCAGTCAATGTTAATTATTAACTGTTCTTTCGCACAAACCGCGTGGAGGCTAAAAACTTCAATGCCATAGCCGGGATTTGAACCTTTTCGCACCGTTGATTAAATTTCATCCATCATCATCCTAAAACTCCTTGATGAAATGTTTATTATAATTGGCAAAAGTCTGGACGGAAGCAGAAATTTGAGTCAAAACGAACACCGAGTAAAATGATGAAGAAATGACATTTCTGTTAAGGCTAGAGAAGTGATTTTAAAACTTCAAAAGTGTACTCGTGTTTACTTTCTCTACCACGTACATAGTAGGCAGTGAAGTTACTATACTCCACCCAAAAATTCGATACCGAGATTTTACCGGAAATGCATGTTTGGAGACCCATGTATGCAAAAAATGCATTTTTAGAAAAAGGTCGGCGCGCGCACGTGTGTCTGTGAACAGCATAACTCAAAAAACTCGATAAATACCACAAATGGTAATTAGGTTCAGTACCTTGAAGAGATGGGAGACGAAGATTTTTAAGAAAATCCCCCACCCCCCCAATTACCCCTTACATGGAACATTTTTTTGAAAATTTTGCTTTCTTAAAATAATGGCTCCAACGATTTTGAATGCAATTACACACATTAAAGATATTTAAATAACAACTAAATTGCTTACCTTGAATTTTATGGGAATAGCCTATGAATTCTTCACTCGGAAGGAATTTGCATAACCTTATATAACTGGTAAACCTTAAGTGATAGACGAAAACGTACCACACAGAAAATGTAGATCTCTCTAAAAGACACACTTTACTTCAAATAAGTTTTTGTGGATAAGCCACTTCTGAGATTTTCGTTATTAAAGGTTCGAATTTTCAATATTTGTCATTCTTTTAGTCTCGTCGATTTTTTCAGTTGTTTCGCGCGAGTGCATGGAAACAGCATGGAATTTTAAAGCCAGCGTATAGCATCCGGATCTTAAACATTTGACTGTCGCTGTTTTCTTTGTATCTATAATGAAATGCGGAAGTAGCTATTTTTGCAAAGGTTTATCTGGACTGAAATGTAGTAGATAGAAAAATAAGCTTAGTAAGAATAGTTTGTATACCCACCATTATATGCACATCATCTGAAATTTATATAGTATTTTTCACAGTCTACAATTTTCAAAGGCTGGTCCCCTTAGGTTAAAACGGAAGCTTTAGAAAGCCACTACGCTCTTAAGCAAGGCTTAAGCTTTGCGAGTTTCATAATAGAGCAACCAAGTTCATCTTTACTGTGCTGAACAATTCCACTGAACAGTAAAGTTGGAAACGCATGCGCACCTAGTTAATTTACATCGTTTGATTATAGCGACACTGTTGTTAAAATAAGCTTTTTATGTAATCTAGCAAAATGTAGTTAAAATGACGGAAAATTAAGATTAAAAAGAATTTGCTTCTAAAGAATTGGGGTAAGGAAAACCAAACATGGAACAAAACTGCGATAGGAAGAGTGGATTAGAATGGTGTGAAACAGTTTTGATAGCTCCGCATGCTGTAAGTTTTGAGATACCGAAAAAATCTCCAGCTGTAATGCTTTCACCTGCATATTATAACCTCAATGTTAAGAGATTCATTGTTTCTGACGAGAGAGCTTTGTTTCTGAAATACAATGCGTTACTTGTAGATGTGATTTCATTAGGTGTGACATTGTATACAATTATAGTATGAAGTTTACATTTAAAATTAAGGGCATAACAAATTAAGTTTTTACTTTTTCCACTACGTATAGTAAGTATTCCACCCTAAAGTTCGACACCGAGATTTCACCGGAAATACATGTTTTGAGACCTCCTGAATCCAAAAAAAGCATTTTGGGAAACATGTCCATGTGTGTGTCTATGTGTCTGTCTGTGAATAGCATAACTCAGAAACGAACAGTCGGATAAACACCAAACTTGGTATTTAGGTTCAGCATCTTCCAGAGATGCGACATGAAGGTTTTCAAGAAAATCCCCCACCCCAGATTACTCTTTACATGGAACATTTTTCAAAAAGTTTAATTTTCTCAAAAATGGCTCTAACGATTTTGATTAAAATGTCATATGTTTAAGATATTTTCATGACAAATGAAATGTATATCTCGAATTTTCTGGGAATGTCTCCAAAAGTATTCTTCATTGTGAACGACTTTTGCATAACTGGTAAACCATAAGAGAAAGACAAAATTTCTCTACACAAAAAATGTAGATCGCCTTAAAGTACACAATTTATGTTTTATACATTTTTTTGTTGGGTGAACCATTTTCGAGATATTGCTTGTTATTCCCCAAAATTTTCCAATACTTATACTTTTTCTCAAATTCTTTATTCATTTATTTTGTCCTGGTAATGCAAATAGAATGGAATACACCACATAGCAACCAGCTCTTAAAACATTTGACTATCGCTTAAAGCCTACCAATTCCCCTTGCATCTACAAGAAAATTAGCAATCAGATTAACATCTCGATTAACATGAAGCATAATGGAGAATAAGCGTTTGCAAAAATAGTTTGTACAAAAGTAGAGAAAGTTATGTGAGTGTAACACATAAGATTTTTTGGTAATATCATTGCCGACTGTTTACTTAATCGAAATCTCTCGTAGAATTCTAAGTCATTTCAAACTTGAGGATGATATGGAGCATTATAAACATTTTAGATCGTCTTCTGTTGTGCATATGGGTTAAAATAATTTGCATTTTTTCGACACTAATATGGTTTTCTTCAGATAACACAGTGGCTCCTTAGCTTAAACCACAGTTGAGTACGGTTTAAGCCGAGTCACATATTAGCTAAGCATATCGCTTCAACTGCGCATTGTAAAAAGGTACGTTATCAAAGATGGGCTCCCGGACCGTACTTCCAACATGACCCCTGGGAGGAAAGGATGAGGGGAGATACCCGAAGGGCTACCAGATCCAGATGCCGACGGGCGCAAGCATGGACGGGTCCCTAACGATTCCAGATAGAACGCATCCGACGCCGCACGGTCCCTGCCCACAAGTCACCAACATCCAGGGTCCCCAGGAGCGGAACCCCAGGCTGAGGAGAGAACTAACTGAACGGTACTGCAGCAACGCCAGGGAAGAAACTTTTACAGAGCACAAGCCACCGCCCAGCCGCAACCCGCTGAACACCGTCGCCTGGTCCTACAACCCTGAAACGGATGACAAGGAAGATGATGGGTACAGGAAATGAGAAGAAGGAGAGTCGTGGTAGAAGATGAATCACCCCAACATTCGCCTGGCGACCGGGGAAGCCATTAAAAACCCATGAGCCTGCGCTTAAGCCCGAATCGAACCTTTAGCTTAAAGTGGGCCTTAAAATGACCGCTGTTTTTAAAACTTATATTTCATACTAATCTTGTAACAATCTATTGCGGTAACAAAAAGCGAAAGTCCATCCACAAAAACTGAGACAAACGATGGGGTTAGCTCAGGCCGCAAAGTCTGTTGCCCGCATCCGGGAGGTCTGGAGTTCAAATCCCGTGAGCCGACCAATCTGACTGAGGTTTTTCGTGGTTTCCCTCGGTGGCCAAGGTAAATACCGGACTGGATATTTAATACCATGACCCAAAGTTCTACCTTAAGTCTAAAAGAATAATAAAAATGAAAATAGGTGGTCATAGCGAATGCTGTGCCATCTATCAATGGCAATGAAAGCAGGTAAACTGGACGGTATCCTAATGGAAACTGCACGGCACGAAGCCGAAGATACAGTTGCTACGCACTAAGATCTCTGGGGACACGTAACGAAGCAAGATGGTATGATTACAGGGATGAGACCTAGAAGGCTAACTGTCCGCCACAGATCGATCCGCGAGTTATCTTACTAGCAGCTCCGTAGCGATATGACCATGTAGTTAAAGCGACGTAAAATAAGTGAATTAAAAAATACTGAAAGAGAAAAGAAACACGTAAGCAATAATTTGCTATGCTAAGTGCACTGAATCCTTTGTGTAAAATCCTTGTCAGCATTGTTATTAAGTAAATGTGATTAAAGCTGAGAAGGAACTGTTTAAGAAAAGATCACTACTAAACGAAGACGAATAATTTGGATTTCAGTTGGCACTTTTGACTCAATACTTCAACATCTGATGTACAAAGGTCATAATGGATGGAAAACATAACGGAAGCATACCACGGTGATAATGAAACAAATCTAAATTCTTGAAATATGCCTGCTTGTTGATTACTAGTCGACAATATTCAGAGTATAAAATGTCCTCGCATAGTACCAGCAAACGAAGTCCCGACACGCATGTGGTGGTACGCCCTTATGAACGCAGTTCTGCTGTCGAGTTCAATTTTCAATCCTCTCCCCCAACTTCCCACTTCTCTCCTTCATTCCCTGGTGGCTGCTAGGAATTGGACTAAGCTTCTGATTGATTTATAACTCCAGCACCAAAAGACAGCTTCTGTCCGGAGAAAACCTGCGTTTTCACGAAATCAACGTTTAAACTCTTTTTGTACACAAAACAATAGAGACACAGTCGCAATTAAGCGCTTTTGTGACAAATTTGATGTGTTAAATTCACATTACATTCTATACCCACTCTACTACAAAGTATTCTTACAAACGTTTATTCTTTTAGCTGCTTCATGTTAATCGACATAAACATTCTTAGAAATTCCTTTATTACACATTATGTTGGAAGTGCAGGAAGAATACAATTTTAAATTCCGCTCTCTTTGCATGAACACGAGAAAAAAAAATCAGATGTGTTACACTCACATGACTTTCTCTACTCTTGTACAAACTATTTTTACAAACGCTTATTCTCCATATACTTCATGTTAATCGAGATGTTAATCTTATTGCTAGTTTTCTTGTAGATACAAGGGGAATTGGTAGGCTTTAAGCGATAGTCAAATATTTTAAGAGCTGTTTGCTATGTGGAGTATTCCATTCTCTTTGCATTACCAGGACAAAAACAAATGAATAACGAATTTGAGAAAAAGTATAAGCATTGGAAAATTTTAGGGAATAACAAGCAATATCTCGAAAATGGTTCACTCAACAAAAAAATGCGTATGACATAAATTGTGTATTTTAACGCGATCTACATTATTTGTGTAGTAAAATTTTGTCTATCTCTTATAGTTTACCAGTTATGCAAAAGC
This sequence comes from Deroplatys truncata, assembly GCA_030765065.1. Lineage (NCBI taxonomy): Eukaryota > Metazoa > Arthropoda > Insecta > Mantodea > Mantidae > Deroplatys > Deroplatys truncata. The sequence continues at coordinate 72,488,580 of CM060984.1, forward strand.
CGTTCACAATGAAGAATACTTTTGGAGACATTCCCAGAAAATTCAAGATATACATTTAATTTGTCATGAAGATATCTTAAACATATATTTTAATCAAAATCGTTAGAGACATTTTTGAGAAAATTAAAATTTCCGAAAAACGTTCCATGTAAAGGGTAATCTGTTGTGGGGGGATTTTCTTTAAAGCCTTCGTTTCGCATCTCTGGAAGATACTGAACCTAAATACCAAGTTTGGTGTTTATCTGACTGTTCGTTTCCGAGTTATGCTGTTCACAGACACACAGATGGACACACACACAGACACACACGGACATGTTTCCAGAAATGCTTTTTTGGATTCAGGGGGTCTCAAAACATATATTTCCGGTGAAATCTCGGTATCGAATTTTTGATTAGAATACAATACTTCCCCTACTTGCTATACGTAGTAGAGAAAGTAATAGATAGAAAGAGAACAGCGATAGTCAGATGCTTAAGAACTGGACGCTATATGCTGGCCTTAAAATTCCATACTGTTTCCATGACATCGCAAGAAACAACTGAATGTTGGAAGGATTTTAAAGAATGACCAAGTAATGAACAATTCAGACCTTTAATAACGGTTGTCTCAGAAACGGCTTATGCCGCAAAAAATTTCATTTGAAATAAATTGTGTTTTTAAAGACATCTACATTTTCTTTGTAGTACGCTTTCGTGTATCCCTTAACGTTTACCAGTTATGTAAGATTATAAAAAATGCCTTCCGAAAGAAGATTATCTCATAAGCTATTCCCAAAAAATTCAATATATACGTTTTATTTGTCGGTAAATATCTTTAACGTATTTGAATCAAAATCGTTTGAGCCATTTTTTTTGGAAAATAAAAAGTTTCAAAAAATGTTCCATGTAAAGAGTAGTTTGGGATTAGGGGAGTTTTTTAAATCTTCGTGTTGTATCTTTAGAAACTACTGAATCTAAATGTCAAGTGTGGTATTTATCCCACTTTTGTTTTTGAGTTATACTGTTCACAGACACTGAGACAAACACGCAGTCGCACACATGGATATGTTTTCTAAAAATGTTTTATTTGGGTTTAGATGCCTCAAAACATGTATTTCCGTTGAAATCTCGGATCGAATTTTCGGGTGGAATGCAATACCTTCTCTACCTACTATGTACGTCGTAGAGAAAGTAAAAAAAAGGCAAATCCAACGGCGAATATTATATTGATTTTGTAACTTGGTGGCCGATGAAAGAGTTATTAAAAACCATGTTTAGACAGTCGAAACTAAAATAAGTGCCTTTAACAGTAGATATTAATTAAAGGCAGAAAATGATACCGCTGAGTGGTATAAAATTATAACATTGCATGGTTACCAACTTTCATTTCCTGGCAGATGCCAAGATTATTATCAAATAGGCTTGTATTGTTGAAATTTGAATGCGGTAATTATGAAATCTAATGAACCAGCCAAAGTGTTGCAAGCAGAGGAGAAGATAACATTAGAATTTCTTAAAAAATTCAAGGAAACAGTACAAAATAGCATAAAGTAACAGGCTTCATCAGTGCTGCAAGGTAGAAACATATAATTTAATTATTGGCATATTTTGAAGATAAAGCTTAAATATGGATATCTTCAACATTGTGGGCAAATTACTCTATGATCAAACTGTGTCTCAGTGTCAGGGACAACAAAGACGTTAGGAAATACTAAAAACTACTAGATTCTTGAAACGGATGTTAGAAGCCGAATTATTCTCATACCCTCCTTTATGTATGTATTTTCTAACTCATCATGTTGTCAGCACTGATGCTAAAAACAAACAAGTGACAATCATAGCCGCGCTGAGCATTACAGACACGAAATGCATAATAAATCCTATGTGTTACGTTCACATGACTTTCTCTACCCTCTCTTGTTTGTTAGTGGGTTTACAATTATTCTTAGGGAAGTTTTTAAGTTCCTATCTACCTCCTTCTAATGAGATAAATTTTATAGAAACAGCTACATTACACATATCGTTATAGACACAAAGAGAACAGCGATAGTCAAATGTTTAAGAACTGGAGGCTATATGCTAACCTTGAAATTCCATATTCTATCTGTGCATCGCAAAACTGATTATCTCTAAAGGCAGGGCTCATTATTGAACAATTCGAACCATTAATAATGTATATCTCGGAAATTATTCCACATAAAAGTTATTTAAAATAATTTGTGTTTTTAAATATATCTACTTTTTTGTATCATACGTTTTCGTCTAACACTTAGCGTATACCAGCTATATATACTAGATTATACAAAATTCCTTCCGAAGGACGAGGACTTCACTGTATTCTCAGAAAATTAAAGGTCTACATTTTATTTGCCATGTAACTATCTTTAATGTACGTTAGTTTAATAAGTATCGTTATAGTCATTTTTTGGAAAATAAAAAAATTCGAAAAATTCACGTAACATAGTTTGGGGTGTGGAAATTTTCCTGCTAATCTTAGTGTCGCATCTGTGGAAGGCGTTGAACCTAAATATAAAATTTGGCATTTATCCGAATTTTCGTTCATGAATTATACTATTCACACACCGAACTCTTTTTTAAAAAGTTAATGTGATAAATTCCCAGGATTTTCTCTACCCCATATCGTTTATTATTGGGTGCAAGAAATTATTATTACGAAAGTTGATTTTTCAATGTATTTTATTTTAAAGAGATAAACCTTTCTGGAAATACCTACATTACGCATTTTGTTATAGATACAAAGGGAACAGCGATAGTCAAATGTTTAAGAACTGAACGCTATATGCTGGTCTTAAAATTCCTTACTGTTTCCATGCAATTGGGAGAATCAACCAAGCGTTGACAGGACTTTAAGAAGAGTAACTATTAAATAATTTGCCATTAATAATGGATATCTCGGAAATGGCCTTATGCCACAAAAAGTTTATTTTAAATAAAATGTGTGTTTTAAAGAGATCTACATTTTTTGTGTAGTATGCGCTTGTTTATCATTTAACGTTTACAGTTATACAAGGTTACACGAAGTTCCTTCAGAACGAAGGACTTCACAGGATATTCCTAGAAAATTCAAGAAATACATTTTATTTGTCATGTAAATGTCTTTAATATATGGTATTTTAGTCTAATTCTTGCAGCAATGTTTTAAAAAATAAAAAATATGGGTAGTTTGAGGTGGGGGATTTTCTTTTAAATCTTCATGTCGTATCTTTGAAAGGTGCTGAACCTAAATACCAAGTCTGGTATTTATCTGACTTTTCGTTTTTGAGTTATGCTGTTCATAGTTACACACGCGTGGACCATATTAGGACTAAAATAAAAAAATTCCATAATTCTATCCAAAAACTATTCTCCTTTATGAGCAATGGCGAAGCCTTGTTGATGTCATCCATATGCTTTCCCTTCCGTCAACTGATTAAAATTATGTGTTACATTCACATGGCTTTCTCTATCCGCTATCGCTTATTTTTATATAGCTTATACAAACTGTTCTTACGAAAGCTTATTTTTCCATCCCTTCATGTTCCACTTCATGTTAATGGATATAAACCTTTGCAGAAATAGTTAAATTACACATTTCATTTTAGATTCAAGGGGGACAGAACGAACCGAATGGACAGTCAGCTGTTTATGCTAACCTTAATTCCGTATTCTTTCTATGTCATCGCGAGAAGCAAATTCATAGTGACAGCGCTCAAAAAAAAAGTATTGAACAATTCGAAGCAATAATAACGGAGATCTTGTAAATGGCTGATACCACCAAAAACCTAATTTGAAATATAGGGTTGTCTCATAAGTTAGTTTGCTTTTCGTTACGTTTCAATCACTAAGAACGCCTGGGAACACACCTCATCCGCAGCATAGCTACGACAGTGTAGTTGCCGAACTTTCCGTTTACAAACTTTAAACGCAAGGTAGTTCAAAAGATAAATAACTACGGCAGTTAGGTTTTGTAAACAAACTATTTATTTCCTGCAGTATACATCATTATTGTCGAAAATATATTGCCAAGTTCCTGGCTATAATAGCACGAGCTAATTTGAACTCCAATTCCAACACCCGAGTTGTAATTCGTGGATTTTTTACTATCGTTTCATGAATTATTTCTACGTCCGTAACCATTGGCCGTCCAGATCGAGTTTTATCTTTTAGAGAGAAATTCCCGTCTCGAAATCGACTAAACCACTTTGACATGCTTGCTTCGTTACTGCATCTTCTCCGTAGACAGCATAAATTTTCTGCCGGCATTGTGAGGCGGTTTTACCCTTACGATAGTAAACAGCATAAGATGTCGGAAATGTTCCCTTTTGCTTTTCATAGTTTGTAAACAAGTTCACGCCGTTCTATCCAACGTCAGTCACAAATACACACTGACATATCCAATAGCGAGTCTGGTTGTTGTTCTCCAAGGCGTAAGGGTGGTTAGACAACTAGGATAACTTGGGAGTACAGAGGGCTCATTTCCAGGTGATATAGATGGAACTTGCGAGCAAAGAGAACGAACTTATGAGACAACCCAACAAATTGTGTCAAATAAGTTTTTGCCCATCTCTGTGGTTTTATGTTATGTCCAAATGAAGAGGACATGCAAGGCATACATTTTATTCGTCATAAATATTTTAAACATGTAGTATTTTAACCAAAATCAAACAACGAGTTACATGAAAGCATGGAATAGCTTATTTTGTGGTTATACTCCTGATAGGCTCAAATTCGGCATTGTACAATACAATTTAGAGTAGGCATGGAATAACGTCTAACAGAGGTTTATTCCGAGTTCGTACCACTAGGCGTAAATGGGAAAAGGACACTTAGGAAGAAACAGAGCAGATGTTACTATAGGACGTGGAAAGTATTTAGGTCAAGTAAGGGAAAATGGATCAGATCGATTAAAAAGGAATCCAAAGAAACTGAATACTTTGCTAATTCTGCGGATTTAAGTAGAAAAACATCTTAAGTTGGATGTAGCCTATACAGGATTTACAAGGTTTGGTGGTAGGTAGATGCGTACCATGTGATTCATATTTTATGATTAATCCCATATACAGATGTACCATGGTCTCAGAAATATGGAGGAGGATGTGGATAGTACGGATCAAAAAATATACCAGGTGGCCCAACCGCGCCGTATTCGAAGTGTGTAGATATCACTTCGTGGGTTAAAAGAGTTGCAGAACTCAACGCGGCAATTCCAAGTAAACACATGTCAATGGGGAACTGGCGAATTAGCGTTAGGGAGCTTCAGGTTATTCTTTTTTTTACTACTTTCTTCTTTTTTAACTTCCATTGATACCCCGCCTTTAACTACAATAGTCTTATCGGCGGCCTTTCCTTTGGAACATATTATTGCATATAGGCAATGGTGGTAACCCGTATTCACTTGTCTCTGGGCTTCTAGTAAACTTCAGGATTAATCATTAGACCACACAAACACACATTCACACTTCCAGACTCGGGGGCATATGGAATAATCTTAATTAGAGAAAAATTCCCAACCTCCCAGCCGGGAATCCAACTCGAGACACCTCCCACAACAGGCAGTGCTCTATCGATTGAGCTACGGAGCCAGCCGAGCTTCATCCTACTTCTCTTGCTTATCAGCAAAGACGATGAGCGGATCGTGCTCATTGAGAGGCACTTCCCATACTTGCAATACACTGTACAATTCGTGATGATCGACAAAAACAAACCCTTGCGTTATAGTGTACTGTCCATGATGATAGACAAAATTAGGCCGAAAAAGTCTTTGAATATTTTCTACTTCAGTTATACAGGCTTTATTTTCGAGAGAATAAACTCACTTTTTAACTGACAAATAATTAAAACGTCTTTATTTCACTTTTCCGTATCTGCCATGGTTAATTTTTAATTGTATTTACGCTGTTCCTGTCTAACATTATGGGCAATAAGTAATAAACCTGAGAGTAGGTAGTGTTTCACTGGCATTTTTATGCTTGCTATTATATTATTATTATTATTATTATTATTATTATTATTATTATTATTATCATCATCATCATCATCATCATCATCATCATCGTCTAACGGTAATGTTATGCTGACTTCTCTCATTGAATAGGTGTTCGAAATTTTTCTCTGTTGATTGATGCGATGTCTCCGTGTATCCATATGGACGTTTCTGAGAACCGCTGGGGTGGTAGCAGTAGTAGTTTTTAGGGCGTTAATGCGCCAGTTCCCCACTGAGCTGTGTTCACTTGGAATTGTCCCGTTAAGTTCTGCAGCTCTTTTAATGCACGAAAGGTTATCTGCACACGTCAAATACGGCGTGGTTGAGCCACCTTGTAGAAAAGAAGTAAAACAGAAAACAAACTGGCTGCCGCCAACTTAGATACATTTTATTCGTGGCCAGGTTATGTGATGTCGAACACTTGGAAAGAGTTTTTACTCTGGTGTATGGCGTATTCGCAGGCGTCCAAGGGATGTTGTTACGACATGAACTACCTGTTTCAATTAAACGACTCTCCAATGTTGGAAACATGATGCGGGCTGGGTGACCCCTGTTAGGTTAACGTTGTTGATAGAACGGAAATGCTTTTCTTTCACTCCTTCGGTCTTCCTCTGCATTTGTGTACAAGGCCTCCATTGTTCATTCCCACCTCATGATAGATATACGAATGAATACTGTAAAACATGTAATGCTAAACAGTAAACTACCGTTGTCTGTAGGCACACAGAGCACCAACGAAAATATTCGGCGGATTGTGTACCGTTTTCTGGGGTCTTTTGAGGCGTGTCCTTCACCTTACCTATCAAGCGTGGTGACTTGATCTCACAGCAATAAGGGGGAAAGAGGGTAAATTAATGCCTTTGCTTCTTCTGGTATTATTGAAACCAAAACACGTTTATTGTCTCAGAACCAGTCGTGCCGTATAATAGCAAAATTACTCGTGGACGTATCGTGGGTATGTGGGATGTTCGTCGCACTGTTACAGCATATTGCAATGGCAGTGCATAAAAATGTTTTATAGTAAATTACTAGATAAAAATATACCAGGAAAGTGGAAAAGACGGTCTACATACTCGTCAGAAAGTGGGCACTCCCCGTAAAACATCCGCAGATGATGATATTCGTTTACTAAAGGAAAATCACTCTTTTACTATAATTCACTGATCATGTTTTGAAACTAGAGAAAATATGTATATGGTTTACCGAATATGACGTACATATTATGGCAATTAAATTGGGTTATACTTTTGTCTATAATCTTGTTGTATTCCTATGATCAGCAATATGTTAGCTAAGGTGTATTAGCCAATTGTAGTTTGAATTAGAGGAAAAATATGTTGCTTTGTTTATTCATTATTTAGTTATGTTTGCCTCTTTGCACCAACAAGCATTGATATCACTGTGAATATACAGTTCTGTATAGTTTTTGTTAATATACTGCCTTGCTAGGTATTTAATAAATGCCATTCAAGATTTAATTTGCACCCATATAAAACCTTCTCACACTACACACTACAGTTCGCTAACCTGGGCGCTCATCAAGTTTTCTCCTTAGCTTTTAACCCCTTCAAAGGTGTGCCCTACACTAGCCTATAAGGTATGTGCTACCAATTACGATAAGAGGTCTGTTTCACAAACTGAATGCACTCACTCTATCTCTTTCTCTTTAAGCCAATATGATCGAGATCGTAAATATATATTTCGTTTCTATGCCATTTTGTAACCTTTGTTGTGGTTATTGGTGTAACTATTTAGCAGGAGTGGCGCATCCTTGCACCGTGGTCTAAAACAACCAATGAATTGGTCATGGCTTCAGAAGGCCACGTACAACGAAAAATAATGTTACATAGACGCAAGGTGCAGTGAGATTTGCTTTGGCGTTCTTTGTACAGTGTAATCACGTAAGAGCTGATGCATTACCATTAGTAAACAACTCTTTAATTGCGACGTCTACTGCTTATCCCGGAGTCTACGGTTTATTTGCACGCTCATCCATCTTTCCGTTTCGGAGCTCTTAGAGTTTCTGGACCTGGGTGTATTACTAAAAGGATTACATGGTGCACAACTATGTGCCGCGAGTATTCTAACATATTTTTTCAGCCTTTAGAGCCATTTTACTGGAGGACACAGAAAATGAGTGACGATTCTGGCAGGAGAATCTGCCCGTTCTGTGATTTGGATGAGCACTGGGTACACAATGTGCACAGTGGGAGAACCAGCGAACAATTAAACTCAAAGAAAAATTCTTAAGCCCATCAAGAAAGAGATTGGCATGTTGGGAGCTACTGGCTGACACGAGAAACTGGCAAAACATGCGGAATTTCTTGGCTAAAGTGCGCGAAGCTAGGTCATATTTGTTCAGGGAAAGGTAATTTATCTCTATTTTCCTTTTTCTTGTTCTTTTTTGTTTTGTTCTTCTGTTGTTTATTTTGTCACCATACCTTGTATCTTAAATATGCATGTACGGTCAATGGCCCATGCACTAAATACTTGTGTAATAACTTCAATAATTTGAAACCAATAAAGATACCTTATCTATCTACGTATCTGTCCATCTATCCACTAAGCATTTCATCTTACATTGAATGAACCTGTGTACATGAGTATATTATTGTATTTCGCGAACGTATTGACGCAGCCACGCTACGTCCTCCAACCACTGAAGCAATACCTTTGCCTCACGGTTGCTGCTTTTCTCCTCCTAGTTGTTCTTTTTTTTTGCCACGGCTGCTCGAGCATGAGATCTCAATCACTGGGTATGCGTGAGAGTATGTACATAGAAACACGAACGCTTTCTTGGAACACTTTTATTCACAATTAAAATAAGACTTAAGAATTGTCGATCACTTTTAAATTCATACGATGTTACTGTGTCTTTTCCAAGACCGAAGATTATCAATTACAGCTGAACGTTCGATCCTCTTGCAAGTTCACACCCAGAGAATATTATTCCGCACCCCAAGAGGGCTCTAACGATAGTGTGTCCTCACCACACGAGCGTCCCCACGTGAATGTCCTCACCATACGCGCGATACAAAGAAAGGACTCCTAACTTCCCCTCTCTCCCCTTAAACATTTCGTACCAAAACTCAGCGTCATGAAGCTTCTAGTGACCTTCACATCCTGGCCAGTGAAACTGCACCCATTATTTCCAAGAGAAACTGGCTTCAGCGGTTTTACCCTTTATTCCTGGGGCTGGTCCCTAATTAGCTAAACTGTGCCTGTCTGGCCTTTCTGTCACTTTTAACAGTCAACAACTTTCCCAGTGCTTCTCCTTTTAATACATATACTGATTTGAAATATTTTAGTATTTATTTTATTTCGTTATCCTTCCTAGATTATTTAGATAATTATTGACTTTATAATTTCGGCTTCAGTATGTATACTTAGTTCTAATTCTAGATGGAAACAAATAATGCGCTCTATCTCGCCACATGGAGAAAAGGCCGTTTTTAAGGTAGAATGCCCTTACACCTGTGATAAACTGCTCTGCTGTTAAAGTAAAAACGTCCCTACATCTCTCTTGTTTACGCACTCACACGTCAAACCATAGAGAATGGTACAGCCGACCAGCTGCATCGCTCAATGTCTTTGTAAACCTAGGATTTCAACTGTCGAGAGAAAACACGTCCCGATTGGGAGAGGAAGAAAAAACAGTGAAAACGGAACACAGCACTACGTGATTTACGGAGAGTAATTCGATGGATCGTATTTTGTTCTCACTGGTCCACAGAGTGCGCGAGCAGGTGAGCACTGAGTCTTCTGTGGTGGACATCACGTTCTTTGGCAAACATGGCTACAATTGAATTTGATCGCACACGGTCCCACACAAAAATAATGTTGAAATACGTCTAAAACCATAGAAAAAATCCCAAGTTAAATTTCCGAAGCCTCTTTCACCAGTAGTTTTTCTCTCTCCCCCCTCTCTTTCTGCAAAGGAAGAAATGCCGGTAACGAGTTAAACGAAAAACTTCCTGCTGCAAAATGCATTTCATACACCGGAGCCTTATATAATTTTATTTTACAGGTAGAGATGGCTTTTAAACAAAATAAAGCTTTATAGACATCTCCTGCAAAACCATAAGAACAATTTCCTTTAATATTGAAGGAAACAGCCGAGAAAACTCAATATTAGAGGCAATTTACAAACATAAACCGAACATTTATCTTTGATATTCAGGAAATTCAAACGCGACCATGGAAAGAAATCAAAGGAAATCTTTCACACCACAAATAAAAGAAACTTTTCTTTGCTTCCTTTTCAATATAGTTCTGTTTTGCGGACCCGGTTTAAGAGTAACATCAGTGAAGATCAATAAAATCTCTTCATTGACGAAAAAGTGATTTAAAATAATGTTTAATTCAGTGCAATAATACGAGGAAAATATATACGAAAACGAAATATCTTAATGCGTTACACTCACATGATTTTTTCTACCCTTGTACAAACAATTTTTACAAGCGCTTATTCTCCATCTACGTCATATTAATCGAGATAAACATTTGTAGAAACTATATTATTGCTAATTTTCTTGTAAGTACAAGGGGAATTTGGTAGGCTTTAAGCGATAGTCATATCTTTTAAGAGCTGGTTGCTATGTGGAGCATTTCATTCTCTTTGAATGTCCATAAAAATTCGAGGCAGTATTTTTAACACTTAAATGAATTCAGTCTAATTATATAATTTGTAAATTCAATAAAAGCCCGCCTTGAAGCAATATGTGTATATAATAATTTGTAAAATGTATTTTACAGTCATTGTATATGTTTATATTATTATATCCATGTGTAATATGTTATGTGAATATATTACGTAATTTAATAATGTAGCAGCCGTGAGAATAAGTTAAAAGCTGTTAACAATGAGGTAACCTTGAGGCAATAATGAGTTTGAGAGTTTAAATGTTACTTGTGATGCTTGGAAGCAATAATGTAATTTTAGCGACAGTTTATAAAATAGCCAATCAACAACCAGAAAAAGGTTTAGTTAAATGGAGGTGTTGTATTCTATAATTTACTCTAGAAAATTCCACTCTCTATATAAGCGAGCGCTCTCGCGGTCAGTCGTAGAGTGCCTGTCGAGTTGCAAGTCGAGTGTGACAAAGTAGGGTTGAGACAGTGTGCGAGCGAGTTTGTGACTGCGTTTGTGGTGCGACATCAAGAGCGATTCTCCGAGCGAGTTGGTGAAGGCTTCTGTGAAGTATATCGAGTGCTACTGCGGAGCGTTCGATTTCCGAGCGAAGCGTACCGTTCGGAGTGAAAAGGCTGCATAACGAAGGAAGTAAACTGACGGAGTATTGAACTAGTTCACTTAGTGAGATGACATTGGTGAAGTGAGGTCGCAGTGAAACCGAACAGATAAGAGCCCAGAACAGTAAAAGTGAAAACTCGGCGAGAACAGTGAGAGCTGAAAAAGTGGTCGAAATCTCAATATTTACAATTACCCAAAACAGTAAAAAGGTTCGTCCCGGGACAAATGCGCGTATTTATCCAAAGTAAGTGGCTTTAGAAACAAGATAACTTCCTTGATATAGCACTGATGAGGTACATAGGTTTGAATACACGCCACTAGAGTTTAAGTAACTAAAATTTTGTAGCAACATGCCTGAGTGGGCTGCAGGGCGATAGAAACGCTTGCAAACTGCACACGATATTCGCTGACTGGGATATATTTGTCACTTCTGCAAGCAATGTTAATCCGCACGGAAGTTAGCAACTGTTATTTCCATTACCTCTGGAGAGATATGTGCGGAGTCCCCTGTCTGTCTCTTTGGACCCGATCCCAAGTAGCCCCTACAGCGCCGCAAAGTTTTAATTGGGCCGCGATGTTACTCGCTGCCTCAACAGAGGGACGCCCCTAAGAGGTGGCTTTGAAGCCAAGATTATTTAATAATTACACCATCAGTGGACGCTGTCACAATAATCTCTCTTACTTCCACCAATGTTCTACTAAAATTCCATTACATCTGAAGCTCACACTGCGAAAATGTTGTATCAGTGTTGTACATATACGTTTACCCAAAGGAATGTAAGATAAAAAAATTATGATGTGATACATTCACATGACTTCCTCTACCCTCTGTTGCTTATTAGTGAGTATACAAACTATTCTTATTAAGGTTTACCTTTATATCTACTAAGTTTTAATCTCCAAATAAACCTTTGCAGACATAGCTACATTACACACTTCGTTATAGATAAAAAGGGAACAGCGATAGTCAAATGTTTAAGAACTGGACGCTGAACGCTGGACTTAAAATGCATTACTGTTTCCACGCAATCGCGAGGAACAATTAAATGTTGAAAGAACTTTAAAGAATGAACAAAAAATGTACAATTCGAACCATTAATAACTGACATCTCAGAAATGCTTTACAATTCGAACCATTAATAACTGACATCTCAGAAATGCTTAAGTTATAAAAAATCTGTGTTACACTCACATGACTTTCTCTACTCTTGTACAAACTATTTTTACAAACTCTTATTCTCCATCTATTTAATATTAATCGAGATAAACATTTGCAGAAACGATCTTTTGACATGCCAAGGAAATTAGATTTTACACATAGCGACCAGTTCTAAAAATGTTTGACTATCGCTTAAGGCCCACTATGTTCCCCTTGTTTTGCATTTGCAAGGGCAATTTAGAAATACAGTAGCCTTTAAGCATATACATATCTCTTAATAGCTGGTTGCTATGTGCAGCACCATTCTCTTTGCCACAGAATAATACTCTTTGTATATCCAAGACAAAAATAGAATAATGTATTACCATTTGAAAAAATAAGTATTGAAAAATTTAAGGGAATAACAAGCAATATCTCGAAAATGGTTCCCTCAACAACAAAAATGTATATGACATAAGTTGTGTATTTTAACGCGATCTACATTTTGTGTATAGTAAAATTTTGTCTATCTCTTATGGTTTACCAGTTATGCAAAAGTCGTTCACAACGAAGAATACTTTTGGAGGCATTCCCAGAAAATTCAAGACATACATTTTTATTTGTATAAAAATATCTTAAACATATGATATTTTAATCAAAATCGTTAGAACCATTTTTGATAAATTAAAATTTTCGAAAAATGTTACATGTAAAGGATAATCTGGAGTGGGAGGATTTTCTTGGAAACCTTCGTGTCGCATCTCTGAAAGATACTGAACCTAAATACAAAGTTTGGTGTGTATCCAACTGTTCGTTTCTGAGTTATGCTGTACAGAGACACACACACACGGACATGTTTCCAAAAATGCTTTTTTTGGATTCAGGGGGTCTCAAAACATATATTTGCGGTGAAATCTCGGTATCGAATTTTTGGGTGGAATACAATACTTTCTCTACGTTACGTAGTATAGAAAGTAAAAACTCATTGAAATAATTTTTTTTAACATCATCTGCATTTTTTGTGTAGTACGTTGTCTATCGCTTAAGGTTACCAGTTATACTTGATTATACAAAATTCCTTCCGAATGATGAGGGCTTCAAAGGCTATTCCCAGAGAATTCAAGATATACATTTTATTTGCCAAGTAAATACCTTTAATATATTGTATTTTAATCAAAATCGTTGGAGCTATCTTTAGAAAATATAAATTTTTGAAAAGTGTTCCATGTAAAGCGTAGTTGCGGTAGGAGAGATTCTTGTGAAGGTTTTCATATCACATCCTGGGAAGATATTTAACTTAAATACCAAGTTTGGTACTTATAGGTCTTTTCGCTTTTGATTTATGCTGTTCACAGACACACACTCACACGGACGTTTTCTAGAAATGCTTTTTTTGGTTTCAGGGGGCCTCAAAACTTGTATTTTGGTGAATTCTCGCTATTGAATTTTGGGTGGAATACAATACTTCCCCTACTAACTAGACTTAGCAGAGAAAGTAAAAATCCGATGTGTTACATTCATGTGACTTTCTCTACCCTCTATCGTTTATTTTATAAAGCTTATACAAACTATTTTTACGAAAGCTCGTTTGTCTAAATGCATGATGTTAATCGAGATAAACTTTGTACATATAGCATATCTAAACACATTTTGTAGAGGTACAGGAGGCTAGAGAAAACAGAATCGGCCGTCAGATGTTTAAAAGTCGAACACTATGTGCTTAACTTAAAATTTCATACTCATTCTATGACATGACAGAAACTTCTGAGTAGTGACAGCACAACCATTTTAAACTAAATGGATATCTAGGAAATGGCAGATGCCACAAAAAATTGAATAAACTCTATGTCTTAAAGAGATCTGCATTTTTGTACAGTAAGATTGTTTATTTCTCTTAACGTTAATCAGTTATACAAAATTACACCAAAACATCCTTCTGAATGAAGAGGACTTCATAGTCTATTCCAAGAAAACTCAGCATACGAGAATAAATTTAATTTATCGTATAAATTCAATATAAATCGTTAGAACCACTTTTGAGAAATTAAAAATTAACGAAACTTCTTTCATGTAAAGAGTAGTTTAGGGTAGCGGGATATTCTCATAAATATTCGTGTCGCACGATCCCTGGAAGACGCTGATTAATCCCTTATTGTCGCAATTATATCGCTCATACACTATGTGATCAAAAGTATCCGGACACGCCTACAAACATACGTTTTTCATCTTAGGTGCATTCCGCTGCCACCTACTGCCTGGTACTCATTATCCGCGACATCAGTAGTCATTAGACATCGTGAAACAGCAGAATGAGACGCTCCGTGGAACTCACGGATTTCGAACGTGGGTCAGGTGATTGGGTGTCACTTGTGTCAGAAGTCTGTACGCGAGATTTCCACGGTTGAGCGGCTGCTCATAAGCCACACATCACGAAGGAAAATAGCAAACGACGCCTTGCTTGGTGTAAGGAGCGTCAACATTACACGATTGAACAGTGGCAAAACGTTGTATGGAGTGACGAATCACGGTACACAATGTGGCGATCCATGGCAGGGTATGGGTATGGCGAATGCCCGGTGAACGTCATGTTCCAGCGTGTGTAGTGCCAGCAGTGAAATTTGGAGGTGGTGGTGTTATGGTGTGGTCGTGTTTTTCCTGGAAGGGGCTTGCATCCCTTGCTGTTTTGCGTGGCACGATCACAGCGCAGACCTACATTGATATTTTAAGCACCCCCTTGCTTCTCACTGTTGAAGAGCAATTCGGGGATGGATCTTTCAACACGATCGAGCACCTGTTCATACTGCATGGGCTGTGGCGGAGTGGTTACACGACAATAACATCCCTGTAATGGACTGACCTGCACAGACTCCTGACTTGAATCCTATAGAACACCTTTGGGATGTTTTGGAACGCGGAGTTCGTGCCAGGCCTCACCGAACTACATCGATACCTCTCCTCAGTTCCGCACTCCGTGAAGAATGGGCTGCCATTCCCCAAGAAACCTTGCAGCACCTGATTGAAAGTATGCCTGCGAGAGTGAACGCTGTCATCAAGGCTAAGTGTGGGGCAACACCATATTGACTTCCAGCATTACCGATGGAAGGCGCCACGAACTTGTACGTCATTTTCAGCCTGGTGTCCGGATACTTTTGATCACGTAGTGTATGTCGCTCATCCTCTAATTCCCAAACCAGCTTTTATATACATTCCACCGGTACCAAAGCTGAAGCAATTCGAATAGCCCTGTTCACTAAAGCGCCGCGAAATGCACTATCCATTTTGTCTCCATTCAAAGCCAATTGTTGCGAGTTCAAATCCCAGGCAACTGTAGTCAAATGTCACGTGAACCCAAGTAAAATAATGGGTGTAATGACCCTTGGATGCTGACGGCTTTACATTTGACTACAAGTTGCTTGGCTGTTGCTTATTATTATTGTTATTATTACTTTCTCCACAATTTATAGTATCTAGGGGAGGTATTGCTCTCTGCCCAAAAATTACGTACTGAGATTTCAACAGAAATACCTGTATTCAGGCCCCCTGAATCCAAAAAAGCACTTTTAGAAATAGGTGCACTTGTGTGTCTCTGTGAACAGCATAACTCAAAAAAGAATAGTCGGGTAAATACCAAACTTGTATTTAGGTTCAGTATCCTTCAAAGTTGCGATACGATGGTGTTAAAGTTCTCTTCCTTTTGAATGGCCTTTGCATACCTGGTAACCCTTAAGGGATAGACAAAATTTTTCTACACAAAAAATGTAGAGCTCGTTAAAATACATAATTTATGTCATATACATTTTTTTATTCGAGTGAAACATTTTCAAGATATTCCTTATCTGTCTGAATTTTCCAATACTTATAATTTTTCTCAAATGTAAATTCCTTATTCGTTTTTTACTTTCTCTACTACGTATAGTAAGTAGGGGAAGTATTGCATTCCACTATAAAATTCGATACGGATATTTCACCAGAAATACATCTATTGAGGTCTCCTGAAACCAAAAAATAGTAGTTTTGGAAACATGTCCGTGTGTGCCTTTGAACAGCATAACTCAGAAACGAAAAGTCGGATAAACACCAAACTTGGTATTTAGGTTCAGTATCTTTCAGAGATGCCACACTAAGGTTTTCAAGAAAATCCCCCAACCCCAGATTACCCTTTACATTGGAACATTTTTTGAAAATTTTAATTTTCTTAAAAATGGCTCTAAAAATTTTAAATAAAATACCATAAGTTTAAGACATTTTTATGGCAAATGAATTGTATATCTCGAATTTTCTGGGAATGTCTCCAAAAGTATTCTTCATTGTGAACGACTTTTGCATAGCTTGTACACCATAAGAGATAGACAAACTTTTACTGCACAAAAAATGTAGATCGCGTTAAAATACTCAATTTATGTTATATAATTTTTTTTGCTGAGTGAACCATTTTCGAGATATATCATGTTATTACCTTATATTTTCCAATGCTTATACTTTTTCTCAAATTCGTTATTCATTTTGTTTTTTCCTGGTAATGCAAAGATAATGGAATTCTCCACATAGCAACCGCTCTTAAAATATTTGACTATCGCTTAAAACCTACCAATTCCCCTTGCATCGACAAGAAAATAGTAATAAGCTTAACATCTCGATATCTCGATTAACATGAAGTAGATGGAAAATAACCGTTTGTAAAAATAGTTTTTACAAGAGTAGAGAAAGTCATGTGAGTGTAACACATTAGATATTTTAGTAAAGCATGATTTTGTCTATTTATTAGGGATTACCAATTATGAAAAGGTGATTCAGAATGAAGAGGACTTCATGCACTTTGTAGAAAATTCAAGATATACATTTCATTTGTCGTAAAAATATCTTAAACACATGGCATGTCAATAATAATGGTTACAGCCAGTTTATTTTATTATCAAAAATAAGGAAAACTTTTTCATGTACATGATACTTTGTGGTGGTACAATTTTGTTGAACATTTTTGTATCGATTACTTGGAGGAGGCTGAACTTAAATACAAGGTTTGTTATTCACACTTCACAGACAGACAGACATACACGACCTACTATTAATAGGTAAGTAATAGAGATGTTTAAAGTTCGGAGATCCAGCCATTGGGGAATTTGTGAGTGGAGATCGATGTGTAGTCAACCTGTAGTATGGCAGCTGTATACTCTCACGTTCAAGCGTGCTGTATACTGTACCACACTTATGGCGACGCATCTTAAAAGAAGTGCAGGTAACGCAGTTACATTCAAACGTCGCGGGAGGAACTGTTTCATATGACAAATGATCTTCAAACCCATTCATCGATTCAAGATATCACGGAGTATGAAACAAACTCTTTCGTCCAGTGCTTTCCGTACTCCACATATTAACTAGTACCTGTGGTATTTTGACCACGGAAACCTAGACACTTAATATACAGGATGAACCAGACCACACATAAGTTAATTATTTCGGGAAATACAGTGAAATTTTGGAGACAAAAATACTTATACCGAATGGTATGGTTCAGGCAGTAACGTGTTTGGCCCGTATTCGGGAGGTCCCGGGTTCAAATCCCGTGGGTCGACCAATCTCACTCGGTTTTTTGCGTGCCTTCCCTTAGTCCCAAGATAAATACCGGAAAAGATACTTCAGACCACGATCCAAATTTCCACCTTAAGTGTAAAAAAAATAGTAAAATTGAAAATAGATTGCAATAGTGCACTGCTATATATCCACAGATAAAGCAGGTAGACTGGACGGCATCCTAACGCTATCTACCTGGTACGAATAGAAGCAGAGATACAGTTGTCTAGTACTAAGACCTCTGTGGACACAAGCTGAAGCAAGATGGTATGGTCAGGGATGAGACCTAGAAGAAAACTGTCCGCCACAAACCGATCCAAGAGGTATCTCCTAAAATATTAGTGGCGAATGACCAAAAGCGACATAAAATAAAGGAACAAAATGCTAGTAACTAAAGCGCATATTAACTTTCGCTTAAGCTTAATTTAAACAATCACCCATAACCGTAAGTAGGATCATTGACGTATCATTTCAAAACTACATAGAGCTCATTAAAACAAACAACTTTCGTGGGAAACGTCTTTATGACTTTGTACTCTTTCAAAGAGAAAAACAGATGTGTTACTTTTGTTGTGGCTAGGCTGCAATTATCCAGTTGTGTGTACACGCACATGTTAAATGCCTTCAACATGTTTTAACTGTAAACTTTTAAAATTCCATTTTGTTCGGCCAACAAAATCTCTCAACTAAAAGCAAAATGGACTCCAGTGATGAAGATTTGGCTATTGCCATTTGTATCTTTGCTTGGTATGTAAGGAAAAAAATCTGTGAGACATTCACATGACTCTCTAACCACTATCTTTATTAGTAGGTATACAAACTATTCTTACTAAAGATTATTTTTCTACCTACTACACTTTAAATCAAACAAACCTTTGCAGAAATAGATACACTACACATTTCGTTATACATTCAAAGGGAACAGCGATAGTCAAATGTTTAAGAACTGGACGCTATATGCTGGCCTTAAAATTTCATACTGTTCCCATGCAATGGCGAGCAACACCTGCAAATCAATGGGACTTAAAAAGAATGACAATTGTCGAACAATTCGAATATATAATAGCGAATATGCTACAAAAAACCTATTTGAATTACACTGTGTGTTTTAAAGAAATCTACATCTTTTGTGTGGTATCTTTTTGTCTATCACTTAACGTTTGCCAGTTGTACAACATTATAGAAAATGTTGTTCTGAATGAAGAGCGCTTCATAGGCTATTCCCAGAAAATTCAATATATGCATTTTATTTGTCATCTAAGTATTTTTATTATATGATATTTTAATCAAAACTTTTATTTACTTTTTAGAAAATCAAAATTTTTGAAAAATGTTCCATGTAAAGGCCAGTGCAGTGGGGGGATTTTCTTGAAAATCTTCGCATCGTAACCTTGGAAGATACTGAACTCAACTACCAAGTTTGGTATTTGTCCGACTTTTGTTTTTTGAGTTATGATGTTCACAGACACACTCACACATATTTGAGGCAGCAATTTTAACACTTAAATGATTTCACTCAAATTATATAATATATAAATTCAATAACAATCCGCCTTGAAGGAATATGTGTATGTAACAATATATAAAAAGTGTATATTACAGTCATTGTATATGTTTATATTATAGTATCCATGTGTATTAATGTTATGTGAATATATTACGTAATTTAATATTGTAGGAGCTGTGAGAATAATAGGTTAATAGTTGCTAACAATGAGGTAACCTTGAGGCAATAATGAGTTTAAGAGTTTAAATGTTACTTGTGATTCTTGGAAGCAATAATGTAATTTTAGTAACAGTTTATAAAAATAGCCAATCAACAACCAAAAAAAGCTTTAGTTAAATGTAGGTATTCTATTGGATTAGGAATAGCCAATCGGAGACTTGAAATACAGAAATTTACAGGTTTAGGCTGTTGAAATCAGTTCAGTTGCCTGCAAACTGTGTTCCTAACCGGCGAGACACATCCTCGAGAGATTTAATACGTTTTCGTGTGAGACGAAAAATAAGTTTACGTGTTAAAAAGTGTAATTAATTAATAAAATCATCTCACAGCTCTCTCTCTCTCTCTCTCTCTCTCTCTCTCTCTATATATATATATATATATATATCATATATATGTTATTTTCATCGCAACAAATATTAATAAAATTAGTGAAGTAAAATTATAATCTGTGTAAGCCTACATTCTTGTCGCACACAACCCTGCTAAGAGAAACGTGTCTCTAACGAATACTGACGCAGCCGAGGCAAACGCAAATATATAATATTTAAAGAAACAGTAAAAATACATTTGGGGCGAAGGCTACTGGAAACTGTTTACTATACGTGCGGTTGCAAATACTACTTCAAGTTCGGCTCCCCAACATAAGAACTGCAATACAACTCCTTCAATACAAACTACTACAAATTTACGCCCAAAGGGTGATACAAATAAGTTACAATACGACCTACTTCAAAAGAGGGGCGTTTTTCTAAAGATTCTCTTTTGGAATAAGGGACCTCAAAACATGTATTTCCGGAGAAATTTCGGTATCAAATTCTTGGGTGGAATACAATACTTCCCTTACTTACTATTCTTAATAGACAAAGTAAAAAACATAAAAGGTGATGAGGCTGTATCCGCTTCATTGACACAGGAGTGAAAATATGAGCTTAAAATTCAGCATAGGTTTAGCTTCAGCAATTTCTTGAGAACGAGCCAAAGTGACTTCCGGTTTGTCTTGTCCGATAATTTGTGTTGTTTAGCTACCACTAATTACACTGGGCCGAGTGGTTAGACCGCTCGCCTCTCACCGAGGCGGCCGGGTTCAATCCCAGGGACCCGCATGTGGAATTTGTGGTGGACAAAGCGGCGTCTGGGCGAGTTTTCTCCGGATTCTCCGGTTTCCCCCGCCATTCATTCCACCAACTGCTCCATCATCACCTTTCCTTTCATCCATTTCACCATCATTTCGTTTTATCCCCTTCCTTCCTCCCCATACCAGGCATCGGGCTGATCCCCCATCCTGGATGTTCTGTCTGATCCATGAGTGTCTGCTCCTCGACGGGCCTCTGACCCCAGGCACCCGCCTGTAAGTCCAAAGTTCTACATATGAGGAGGTTAAACAGATAAAGAATGAATGAATAATTACACTGGTTTGGTAATATTAGATATTTATGTCTGCTAGCACAATTACTACGCATGCATTTCTCCCAAAATCGTAGATTGGATCATGTTACCAGTTCAGAAATATTTTAATTTCATTACGAATTTCATTTAAGTACTATAGATCTACTTCAGTAAAGTGCAACATTCACAATTTATTGCGTGCTGGGCCCTGATATGTATCGTTAACGTGAAAGTGCGCACACTTAACTTTAAATTGAATAGTGGTTGACTCATATATGACATATATGTTTCTTGCAGCTATTATATGAATGTATTAACTCTGAAAGCACTCTTTAAGCATACATTAAGTTTACAAATGTGGAACTGTTTGAAAACCTTTAGTTTTCTTCTTGCACATTCCAGAACGAATTTAATTAATTACATTCGACGTTAGATTTAGTTTGAATAAGCTCGCTCGGATCCTAACGATTCACTATATGATATGAAATTTTGAAAATTACTCACAAGAGTATTATAACAAACTTTGACTAGGCCGATGCGTCAGTGGTAAATCCTCAACTGGTGGTAACTCTTCGTTCTCGTTAGCAAGGCGACCAGCAGAGAAGCGAACCACTTGATGTCGCTTCGAACGCCACCTTGACGGGGGAGAGAACGCCTCTACCGTTCCAACAGCGAATCTTTGAACAGCCTCGACGGATCCTTTATGTTGGCTGCGTCGGGGGATCTTGGTAGGCGCAACGCATATGTGATAGCACTGATTGTAAGCGCAATAATATGTAGCCATTCCAGGTCTGGCGTGAACGATGAACATAAAGAAGAGCCGGGACTGGCTCAAATTCAGCAAATTGAGAGCCGCTATTCCAGCTGTCAGTCTTGAGGCTTTCTTGCAATTATCTAGGGAAGTGAGCTCTGTTTTCTTTTTTTTTTTTTTTTTGCGTTATCGCCTCTGGAACAACAATAAATTGTCCTAATATTCAGTAATTTAGTTTTGTCTCCATGCGCTGCCATTAGAGCTGCTATCCGCAGTGGAATTCAATTAAAAATGTTCTGAACAACTTCCTGAGGGATTTCCCTCCACGCAGTTTGTATTCGAGCCCACATATCCGTGACACTGGCTACTGGAGGACCGTGACGCACCAGGTGCTGACCAACAACATCCCAGACATGTTCGATGGACGACATGTAAGGGAACGTACAGGCCAGGGAAGCAATGGTACCTGTCGCACTTCGAAGAAGGCTTGTACATTCCTTGCAATATATGGCCGGGTATTGTCCTGTTGAAATGTGCCCTGTGGAGATGCCTAAAGCAGGAGGAGTACCTCAGGCTTTACAACCACCGTTAGATACCGGTTGCTGTTCAAAGTGCCCTCAATTCGTAGGAGGCAAGATCGGTTTTTGTAACCAATGGCGCACCAAACCATCACACCTGGCGTTTGTCGGCTATGCCGCTCAACAATTCAGCACTCCAGGTTGCGCTCACCACAGTACCGCCGGACACGTATGCGGCCATCACTGTAGGACACGTTGAAGCGGGACTCGTCCGAAAAGACTACATTTTGCCACTCAACACCCCAGTGACGGTGTTCACGTGCCCATTGCAGTCGGTGGAACTTGTGGTTTCTGGACAATGGAAGTCGACGTAATGGCATTCATGAAACCTGTCCAACCTGCAGCAGACGGCGACGAACCGTTGATGCAGACAACTTTACACCTCTTGCAGTGCTCCAGCGTCTAGCCAACACTGTAGATAAAACTGTACGGTCCGTTATGGCCATGCGGACAACATGAAGGTCATTCCGTGGTCATGCTCTGTGTTCCAGTACCCGTTCTTTGCTGCGTACGTTCTTCATCTATCCAGTGCTTCCGCACACGCATCACTGTCGTATCAGCATACCCTGTACGAGCCGGAATTTCACGGTATGACAAACCCGCTTCCCGGAGACCGATCATTCTGCCCCGTTCGATGCCGATATGGCTCCCATTGACGTCGACGAGGCATACTGGCACAGGCATACGAGGCACATATTTTATTGTTTCTACCTTGTTTGACAGCTCTGCAGTGACTACTGTCAGTGACTCAGGAGATTGACTTTGTCCTTGAACTGCAAGCGTGCAGTGGACTGGGAGCTTCTTGCGTAAGGTGTAGATAGTGCAACACCACAGTTCAAAAATATTGTCAACAAGTGCAGTCTTACTGCAGGCAGTGTCAGTGGATGCTACAGTGTTAAACGCGTTGTATCGCGAGTGTCGAATTAATATAATTCATTAGTGAAATGGCTAACTTTCGGAAAAAGGGAAAAACCATTCCTAGCGAGGCTCGCGAAATAATAAACCTTGTAAACGAGCAATGCAAAAAGGAAGCAGAGCAGAAACAACTAATTCTGCCAATTTCGCGAGGGATGAGAGAACAGGCAATTACTGCGGTGTGTCTGTGGGAACAATTAAGAATATAAGACAAGAAATTGCGAAGAGAACAGAAGGAAGCCCTTTACGCACTGCAGGCAAGACAAGACCTCCAAATCCAGAACGAAATATAAATATAGGCGATTTCGACATGTGCTCATTAAGCGGACAATAATGGACTTCTACGTCAATAAAAAGATAGTTCCGACATGCAGAAAGTTACTTCCTGTAATTAGAAGTAGGATACAATTTCTTTGGGGGGAGAGTTAAGGAGAGTTATTCGGAAATTGGGATTTAGATGGCGCAAGTGCCGAGGAAAGCGAACAATCTTAATCGAAAAACCAAGAATTGTTGAATGGAGATGCAAATACTTGGCTGAGCTAAGGGAATACCGAAGTCAAGGCAGGGATATCGTTTATTTGGATGAAATGTGGATGGACAATAATTTAACATTCAAGAAATGTTGGCAAGCTGATGGGATCACAGGGGTGCTTACTGATGGTAGTGCAGGAAACACTCATTGACCAAGAGAAAAGGTATTTAAGATTGACCGCATCCTTAATGCACATGGACACTCCACTCTGTATCTGCCGCCTTACAATTGCGATCTTAATCCCATTGAGGTTGCATGGGCGACAGTAAAGTACTTCATAAGGGAGCGCAACGTTACTGGGGAATTTTCGTTATTTCGTTTATTGAGTTTAACCAACTAAGGAATCTCTGCGGTACCTGCAGAACACTGGGTAGGATATCACCGGCATGTTAGAAAATTAGAAGATGGTTACTGTCCATGGATCGTGTGGTTTCTGATGTGATCGATCAGATTATTATTTCAAATGCAAACGACAGTTCTTCTGATGAGCAAGAAGGGATATGATCCGATGACTCGGACTCCGAATCATCAGCATCGATCTTGCATACCCTTTGGATTAATGAGGTTAGTAAAATAATATTCCACATGTATAGTGTCGTAAATATACTGTTTTACATGTATACACGCTTTACAAGTTCACTTATTGAAATTATGATCATAATTGTTTTGTTTGATGCGGTAATAATGTAATATTGATGTTACTTCGCCTAATATTTGTTGTCGCGGAAAGAAAGGATAAGTACCTTTGGAACAGGGTGTAAACAATAAAGCGATAGGAAAGAATAACACAACCCTCTCTCAGGTTCGCTTACGTCAACCTCAAGGACAAAGCTAAACTCCTGAGTCACAGACAGTACGCTGGGCGCAACACTGACCTTGTGGGACCGACACGAGAGGGCTCTGCTTGGCCCACGTGTATCCCACCTCTCTACAAATTTAATCACGTATTGCTTGCACAGAATTCTACTCTTCCACCAAGTTTGGAGTTGTTCGGGAAATTCTTTCTTGGTGTTGCAATTTTCACTAACGGCCGTGTACTTCAGTATAATTGTCCGTGTTTCTTACTATATTGCAACGTTCCATAATGATAAGCTCAACGTAGATTTGATTAAAGAAACCATCTTTTCTTTCGTCCATTACATAACTTCACGTGAAGTAAACCAAATCAAGAATACGAGCACAGAACAATATGAGTCAACACGGAACTACCGAACGCAATAGCGTGAAGGAATCGGAAGTACGCCGTTGCTGTGGTTACAATCCAGAAACTTCCGAAGCAAGCTCAATCACATAGGAAGAGTGAATTGACGTAACAAGTTTTGCACCGAAAGCGGAAAATACCCAACATGTTAAAAGTGTCAAGCACAACACTGTCGATTAACATGCTAAGTCAAACCTGCGATCGAAATTCCGCCGACATACAAACTGTTAAAATGTACTTGATAAGTTTTCTTGAACGTTAATTAGTGTGAACATGGCTTAAGGTAAACAACCGCCGATATGATCTAGATGTTAAAGGGGGCACGTAAGGCTCTCGATGATGTATTAAACTTGAGAAATTATCGTCCTGTGTCATTAGTTCCCCTAATATCTAAGGTTTATTTAATATATATTACACAAGCAGTTGGTATTATATTTTGAAAATAATAATTTATTGGCATCAACAAATTTGGTTTTATGAAAAATAAGTCAATCATTTTGGCATTAGAAGATGTAGTACATTATATTTTAGAGGCATTTGAGAATAAAGTACACCTGTCACTTATATTATGTGATCTTGCAAAAGCTTTTGATAGTGTAATTCCAGAATTACTTATATCTAAGATAATATATTATGATTTGAGTAATAATAGTTTAAAAATAATACAACCTTATTTGTCAGGAAGAAGGCAATATGTTTCTGTAAACAATAAAAATACACATACTATCGGGTTAACCCATGGGGTACCTCAGGGCTCGATATTAGGTCCACTATTGTTTAAAATTATGATTAATAATCTTGTTTATACCCTAGATGTGCCAATTTTGTATGCGGATGACACAACTTTGAGGACTAGAAATGAAAATGTTGATGAATTGAACAATTTACCTCGGGCTAACTTTACAGCTGCTAAGGACTCGTTTCATGTAAATGGTTTTATGTTGAATGAAGAGAAAACGCAAATAATGAAGCTGGTTTTAAAGTCCACCGATGACGAGATTAAAACTGTAAATCTGTTACGATTTGTACTTAACTCGAAGCTTTCATGGAAAGCGCATGTATATAATGTATGTGGTAAGTTGTCAAGAGTCACTTATTTTATTATAAAATTAAAATCTTGTATATCACTGGAAGGATTAAGAAATATGTATTTTACACTTTTCAAAGTCATATTTTATATGGGACACATTTATGGGGGAATAGTCTCCATGTTAAAAAAACATTGTTGTGTCAAGAAAGAGTTATTAGGATTATGTTAAGTAGGAAGCCAGATGAATATTGTAAATCATTACACTAATCTGGATTTGCAAACTTTTTGTCAGATGATTTCTTAAAAGTAGGTGTTCTTGAATCACGTTTTTATGCTGATACCAGAAATAACTTCCGGTTTTTTTTCTCACGTCAGGTTTTTACACAAAATAAGAAGTAATGTTTTGACAGCTTTACTAATGAGCGTAGAAAAGTACTCAAATACCATTTCAACAAGGTAAGTTTTTATTCAAGAAACATTTTAAGATTACCCTCAAGAACTCCCTAATTTATTTCATGACTACATTTTAACAAAACAAGAAGCCAAAGTGTTGCATTTAATTTTTTTCAAACCTTCTCTTCTTTGACTTCCTTGCAGATCCTTGAAGATGACTGTCCCTCCTCAACATCCAACAGTAGTCGGCCATCATATTTCATTCCATCTCCCCTGGTAACTCCTCTCCATTTCCTTAATATCTTGGTGAAAACGTTCACCCTACTCTTCACTATAATGTCCCAGATTTTCTGGAAAGTAGTCGATATGTGAAAGCAGAAAATGCACCTTTACACTCATGTTACAACCCATTTTCTTGAAATTTTCCAACATTGTTTCGAACGGCCTTGTAATTAGGATCTTTGTTATTGCCTAAGAAGTTTTCAGTAACTGATCGGAAGGCGGTCCATGCTTCTATTTCTCTCTCATTCATTGTCTTCTCAAAATCTTCATCGTTCATCAATTTATTTATTTGAGGACCAACAATAATTCCAGTCTTTAATTTGTCTTGTGTAATGAAGGGAAATTTCTTGTAAAGGTACTTGAAGCAGGGTCCATCCTGTGGTAGAGCCCTTACAAATTGCTTCATTAAGCCCAATTTTATGTGCAGTGGTGGAAGCAATATCTTTATATCTCTATATTTTGAAGTGAAATTGTGAAAAAAACTGTACGTGATAGAAAAAACTAAAACCAGTTCTGAAATCAGCATAAAAAAGTGAGTCAGAATCACTTATTAGTTTTCAGTCAACCGATATCATGCAGACTAGTGTTACTTTTTCAATTGAAGATACTGTTTTTAATGTATTTATATTTTATCTTTTGGTATATGTATAATTCAAGACTAGCCATTCATAATATTGATACTAGAAACAAGCATAGATTAAATATATTGAATTGTAGACTCGCTATGGCGAAGGAGACTTATTATGTTAAGGGTGTAGAATTCTATAACAAGTTAGATATTAAATTTAGATCATTGAGCATGAGCGTTTTTAAGAGAATGCTTTTTAATTGCCTAGTGGAAAGACCATTTTACTCGATTAGTGATTTTAATCATTATTCTGTAATTAAATATTAAGTTATGTATGATTATATTCTTTGACAATGTCGTTTTCTTATGTAACTATGATTCTGGACAAATACACTGATTGATTGATTGCTATTACATTATGCAAACCAAACTAGCTTCCTTTGTAACACCACTTTTAATTTTATAGCATTTCTAAATATTAATGACCTTTTATCTACATATCTTGAGTTCAGGTGTGCTCTATTATGTATGCTTTTCTTCTAGAAGAAGTATCATTTAGTGTAGTCCAATTTTTAAAATGATGCAGTGAGTATATTTTAGAAATATTCGTCATTGATATCTTCAAAAAAATCTGATGTGTTACACTCACATGACTTTCTCTACTTTTGTACAAACTATTTTTACAAATGCTTATTCTCCATATGCTTTATATTAATCGAGATCTTAATCTTATTGCTAATTTTCTTGTAGGTGCAAGGGGAATTGGTAGCCTTAAGCGATAGTCAAATACTTTAAGAGCTGGTTGCTATGTGGAGTATTCCATTCTCTTTGCATTACCAGGACAAAATAAAATCAATAACGAATTCCCATTCGAGAAAAATTATAAGCATTCAAAATTTAAGGAAATAACCAGCAATATCTCGAAAATGGTTCACTCAACAAAAAAAATGTATATGACATAAATTGTGTATTTTAACGTGAGATCTACATTTGTGTAGTAAAATTTTGTTTTTCTCTTATGGCTTACCAGTTATGCAAAAGTCGTTCACAATGAAGAATACTTTTGCAGACATTCCCAGAAAATTCGAGATATACATTTCATTTGTCATGAAAATATCTTAAACATATGATATTTTAATCAAAATCGTTAGTGCCATTTTTGAGAAAATTAAAATTTTCGAAAAATGTTCCATGTAGAGGGTAATCTGGGGTGGGGGGATTTTCTTGAAAACCTTCGTGTCACATCTCTGGAAGATACTGAACATAAATACCAAGATTAGTGTTTATCCAACTGTTCGTTTCTGAGTTATGCTGTACACAGACACACACACACACACACGGATGTTTCCAAAAATACCTTTTTTGGATTCAAGGGGTCCCAAAGCATATATTTCCGGTGAATTCTCGGTATCGAATTTTTGGGTGGAATACAATACTTCCCATACTTACTATACGTAGTAGAGAAAGTAAAAAGGAAGAAGAGAAGAGTGAATGCATGCATGAAAGAAAGAATAGATTCACAGAATGATACATGTTAGAGAAGAATTTATATTTTTCCTGCACAGGTGTTCACCAAGAGGAAAGGCTTGTAGTTCAAAATGCATTTTTCCACTGAAAATAAGGTTTCATCTTTCTTTCCCTTTAAAATGTGATATTCTGCCTTTTGCAATTCGGTTTGCTTCCTGGAATGCTGACCGTGTTAAGTTTATTTTTTAAGTTTTTAGTAATTAGCTGAAGGTAGAAGCGGGTGCTGTATTAAGCCTGTGGTTCTGTTTTGGTTGCTTTATCCAGCTGTCTCAAACGCAGACCATGTAAAATTCATGCATTGCCTTAGAACTCTGCTCCTTTATCTGCTGCCGTTTCTCCTGCCCTCGGTTGCAATCCGCCTTTCCTTATCTTATCCTCTGGTTTCTATGGAGGCATACTCGGTAAAATAAGCGCTCAAATGTTAAATGTTCTCTTGAAACACACCAAATTAGGCTGAAAAATCGACAGAAGTATTTTGAAACGCACTTAGCATAAAGGTACACTGACGTGCATAAAAAGTGGTCCAATAATGATTTTACCTCCGTAAGGTTTCCAGCTTAAGGTGACCAACATTTTATTCTACCCAGCTGGTACTACTATGTGACTGACCTGAAAAACAATTCAGCGGCACAAAAAGCGAACCAATGAACGATATTATAATCGATGTGAAATGAAGGGGTGGTCCGGATACCGTCTCTATGACAGAGTTTCGCCAGGATTGGTACATAAGTAAACGTTAAACCAATATAACTGCACTGCATTATAGTTATGTTTTGCTAGCAACTCTATAAGATTTGCAACGTTCCTGCTAAATTAACCAAGGTGTTCTCCAAGTATACCCTTTGTAAGATGTTCAATATATCCACAATTACTTGTAAGTATTACTTATGCTGGTAGTTACTAAATTGGAAAACTATCATCTTGCAAATGAATGGTTAGGTAACATGGATCGGACCCTATCTCGGCAATATATCTGGGAGTTCACAGGATTACATTCGAACACTAAAATTTATTGTGTTTTACTAATGCATTACATAATTACGTCGATCGGCGAGGAATTATTATTGTATGAAGTACAGTATGGCGGCGCCGTGGCCGAGTGGTTGGACCGCTCGCCTCCCACCGAGGCGGCCCGGGTTCAATCCCAGGGACCTGCATGCGGGATTTGTGGTGGACGAAGCGGCGTCTGGGCTGGTTTTCTCCGGGTTCTCCGGTTTCCCCCGCCATTCATTCCATCAACTGCGCCATAATCACCTTTCCTGGATTTCACCAACATTTCGTTTCATCTACTTCCTTCATCCCATACCAGGCATCGGGCTGATCACCCATCCTGGATGCTCTGTCTGATCCATAAGTGTCTGCTCCTCGACGAGCCTCTGACCCTAGGCACCCGCTTGTAAGTCCTGGGGGTGTAAGTCCTACATAAGAGGAGGGTAAACAGATAATGAATGAATGACTGAATGAAGTACAGTATCAGTATCTTTGTTGCAAGATACATGAGCAGTTTTTTTCTTTAAATATTTAGGAAATTCTAACAATCAACAAATAGGTCAACACTTAACCATTAATTAGCCCTAATATTAAATTCCACTATTTCCCCACATACTTGAATTATAATCATAATAACAATAATAATAATAAATTACAATCACATTGCCTTTCCCTCTTTCTGTGTGAAGCTCCCCTTTGATCTATACAACAGATTCAAGGTAGCGAGTGTGAAGATAAAGAACAGTTTGGATTAATATACTCACCGAAAGGATGTATTTCACAAATTTAGAATAGGCGGAAATAATTCACATTTTTACGAGTGCATTCTCCTGCCCGTTACCAGATTCCAGCCGGTCGTCCTCTCTGTCTACAAAAGACTCTCTCTTCACCGCTGTGCTTCGGGGTCTTCTCACAGCAGGTCGGTTCCAAAACACACCACCAGGCTGCTGCGGCCACGGGATTGGAAGATGTGTCTAATGACGACAGAAGGTTCTGGAGAAGTGACGACTTTGTTATGGTCACTAAGCGCCCGCCATAGATGTAAAGCTCGTGTCAAACTGTGAGGGTGGCATACTAAAGGTTGGTTCACAACCAACGGGAACGGTAACCAGAACGAGAACGAGAAAGTTGAAGTACATGTATTCAAATGGGAGTGTTCACAATCGACGGGAAGCCTTCCCGGGCCCCGGGAACGGGAAAGAAGAGTTGCCAAACTTTTAACTTTCTCGTTCTCGTTCCCGAGCACGGCATATTAGATCCATAGTGTGCATATTAGACTTTTCACTCTAGAGGTTGTTTTAGGCGGCCGTGACATGAAACAGCCACTAGTGCTCTCTATAGTCACAAGCTGGAAACATGAAACTGGATGGAATTAGTAGTAAATGTGCTTCCTAACCCCATCCCGACACCCGCAAATCTAATCAGAGTTGGTTCCTCTGGTGAAGGGATTATTTGTAGTTTGTTTATATGCAACTCAAAACTGGCTATTACCTAAAAAACAATGACAAAAGCTACAAAGAACAGCAAAAACCGGTGGAAATGAAAAAAGAACAATAAACAATTCTAATGTATGCATTAAATAAAGGAATGAAAGCTTGGCATAAATAGAGGGATCGGAAATGCAATGGATATGCATTTAGATAATGTTTACACTATCTAATTTTCACGTTGGCTTGGCTAAATTGGAAGTAGATGAAAAAATATCATTGGTCAGTTAAAAACAAATGAAATCTCAATGCGTAAAATCGACTTTCACTTTGTGATCGATATGCATTCCCGTTCTCGTTACCGGGCTGTTGTGGACCAATATATTGCATGGTGCATTGCTTCCCGTTCTCGTTTCCGTTCTGGTTACCGTTCTCGGGCGGTTGTGAACCAGCCTTAGCTGGTACACAACCTAATTCGACATTCAAGAGAATAATTATTTGCATGTGTCAAACTGAAGGACATTTATATGAGAACTTTCATCAGCGGCATTGAGATGAAGGCTAAAGTTGCCCTATCGAACGGCAATAATAAAATCGACATTAAGAAAACAACTTTAATCGTATTAAGGTTGGAAAAATGCAGAGTATGTAAGATATGATGTTGAAATGTCTACCAGCTATTACATACAATAACATTAATGTTTCTGCCATGTTTCAAAATTGTTGCTTGCATAGTTAATGCAGTTATTTAATTTGTAATTTGTAAATTATTTGCTGTAATAAAAATGCTATTAACGATGCAATGTTAAAAATTTTCGCATCAAAATTTCAAGTTATACAGTAAAATAAGTTTACGAAAATATCTATTATATCAGGGTTTTTTTATATTAACCACTAATTATTTTAGGAAAACTATTAATTTTTGTACACTCCGAAATTCTTGATTTTCAAATGTTAATCATTTATCGAAATTGGAGTATTATTTTAAAAAAGAGTATGGCGATATTTCCTTAATGTGCTTTAAAGGGGCTGCACAAAAATTTTGAAACAAATTATTAAAACATTGCATCGTGTGCAACGTTTTGAGTATGATAAGTGCTGAAGAAAGGATGCGAGGAAACAAGGTTTAAAGTTGGGTGTGCCTATTTGTAGCTTTAGCTAGCTGGTAGTTTAAATGGATCAAATGGAATAAACTGTATGTTATCTTAAAGTTGCGAATTCATGTTAGTTTATTATGAAACAATTTAATTTTTTAATTTTTCACAAGTTTTGCTCAAATTTTACCTTACTCTAAAAGAACAACAAATTCTTAATTCCTTTTATTTCTACGTTTTTATTATATTATATTTTTGAGACCGGTAGTTCCTTAGGAACATGGTCAACCAGCCTGTAATGTTATCTATGGCATAAGAACAAGTGCAATTTGTTTTCCTTGGGTGAATATGCTAGTGTTTTTCAAACAGAAGTTTATGCTATTATTCAATGCATACATGAAAACATAAGGAGGGCTTACACTAGCAAGCAGATGCTATTTTCTCAGATAGCCAGAGTAATCATAGCTCTAAGTAATCATAAGATAGCTTCAGGAATGGTTTTAAACTGCCTAAACAAGCTTGACAGCGTAGTGGAACTCATCTGGGTGCCGGGTCATAATGGCATAGAGAGAAATGAAAAAGCAGGTGAATTTGCAAGACAAGGAGCAGCTTCAGTATTTGTTGGGCCAGAACCGGCACTAAGAATATTTATGTTTAGTAAGAGAGGCTATTAGGAAATGGTACAAAGTATAACATGATAAAACCTGACTTAACTCCAAGCAACAAATATGGTAAACTATTTATTAGGAAACCATGTAAGAAAAGAGCTGAACGGTTAGTTAAATGTAACAGACTTCAGTTGAGAACAATTATTGCACTTTCTCACAGGACATGCTCTTGTGAAAAAGCATCTTAACACATGAAAGTGTTTCAGGGTAACTTAGATTGCAGATATTGCAAGAAAGAACTGAAACAGCCCAGCACAGCATATGCTCCTGTGAGACCTTGGCTTACAAGAGATATTTGCATTTGGGAAAATGTTTTTAAAACCAGAAGAATTTGCAACCATATCTGTCATGAGACTGTATTCCTTGGTGGTAAAGGGAGCAGGCATAATGCATTGGATTTAAAACGATAGCCAAGTGCGTCCGGAGCAATGACGAAAATCTACATCGAGCAAGACAAGAAAGGGGGGTGAGGCTAAAATGTTAACTTCCCGCATTTCGGGGAGGTAAAGTAGCTTGTCAATCCACTGGCTAGAATTATGCTTGAGGAACAGAGGTGGTTACGTTGGCAGACAGTGGAGCTAGATTGCAGAGTATCAATATAAATAGCTGCGTTCCCTTATGTATCTCTTCTTATGCAGGTGGAAGCGAAATAAGCCTTTTCCATAAGCCTGTTCCTCTGATTGAAGATAACAAACTGTCTAAAATATGGTGTCTATAGAAGTATAATGGGAAAATCAGTAGACTCCGGTTCCCAATTAACTTATTGTGGTGATTAATTACAAACTAAAGTATACTAAAGGGTCATTCACAATAAAAATTAAGCGCTGATATAACGACGTAAAACCTAAGCATAAAGTTAACGCAATGTTATGGTGTCATTTACAAGGATACACTGAAGCATAAACAGCATCAAAAGAGGGCGTGAAACCCTGCGTTATTTTTGAAGCATTTGCAAATGATTAGACAAAATACTTAAAGCAAGAGTTAATTAAAACTCTCAGGAGTCTATACAGAACAGAAAAAAATTCTGATGTGTTACACTCACATGACATTCTCTACTCTTGTACAAAGTATTTTTACAAACGCTTATTCTCCATATACTTCATGTTAATCGAGATATCGAGATGTTAATCTTATTGCTAATTTTCTTGTAGATGCAAGGGGAATTGGTAGGCTTTAAGCGATAGTCAAATATTTTAAGAGCTGGTTACTATGTGGAGTATTCCATTCTCTTTGCATTACCAGGACAAAATAAAATGAATAACGAATTCCCATTTGAGAAAAAGTATAAGTATTGGAAAATTTATGGGAATAACAAGCAATACCTCGAAAATGGTTCACTCAAAAACAAAAATGTATATGACTTAATTTGTGTATTTTAACGTGAGATCTACATTTTCTGTGTTGAAAAATTTGTATATCTGTTATGGTTTACCAGTTATGCAAAAGTCGTTCACAATAAACAATACTATTGGAGACATTCCCAGAAAATTCGAGATTTACATTTCATTTGTCATGAAAATAACTTAAACATATGATATTTTAATCAAAATCGTTAGAGCCATTTTTGAGAAAATTAAAATTTTCAAAAAATGTTCCATGTAAACGGTAATCTGGGGTGGGGGGATTCTCTTGAAAACCTTCGTGTCGCATCTCTGGAAGATACTGAACCTAAATACCAAGTTTGGTGTTTATCCAACTTTTCGTTTCTGAGTTATGCTGTTCACAGACACACACACACACGCACACACAGGGAAATGTTTCCAAAAAGCTTTGTTTTTATTCAGGGGGTCTCAAAACATATATTTCCGGTTAAATCTCGGTATCGAATTTTTGGGTTGAATACAATACTTCCCTTTCTTACTATATGTAGTAGAGAAAGTAAAACTACAGATCAAACACAACAAAAGCACTGCTGAATACCAGAGTTTGTAATGATGGTTTCTCGTGATCGCTGCTGAGTGACTTCAATGTTGTTGCATTCGGGCTGTGTCGTCGTTATTTGGAGAAAAAATCTCAGTTGAGAAGAAAATAACGCTTTAACTAGCATCAATGCAACCTTGTTAATTCTCAAAACCAACATCACACAATTGCTAAGAAAACACACCAAAAACAAAACCCAATGAAGGCCAGAATTAATATACAAAGAAAAGAAAAATAACAAGTGGTACTTCTACTGGTTTGATGCTGTTGTTATCCACACCCACTGTCATTTTTATGCCGCTCAGTTTTTTTTTCTGCTTCTATAAGCGTCACTAACTTTCCATAGAGAAAGAAACCCGCTGCTTACAAAAAATGAGAAACTAAAAATTATATTACGAGAATATCCGAACATCGGAGTATTATCGCAGAAAGTATAGATATTAACTTCGACTTATTTATTACTCTTATATTAGCAATGTTATAGCACCACAGAGACCTTTGTAGTTAATGCGATTATGTTGAATGCCTTTGTGTTATTTTATATCAGTATACAATAAGTAATTAATGAAGATAAAGAAGAATAAGAAGTGGTATTTTTACTTTCCCTACTACGTATAGCAAGTAGGGAAAGTATTGTATTCCACCCAAAAATTCGATACCGTGATTTCACTGGAAATACATGTTTTGAGGCCCTAAAATATAAAAAACACTTTTTAGAAAACTGTGTGTTTGTGTGTCTGTGAACAGCATAAATCAAAAACAAAGAAGTTGGATAAATACCAAACTTGATATTTAGGTTCAGCATCTTTCAAAGATGCGACACAAAGATTTTCAAGAAAATGCCCCAGCTCAGACTACCGTTTATATGGTACATTTTTCCAAAATTTTAATTTTCTGAAAAATGGCTGTAATACATTTGATTAAAATATGATATATTTAAGATATTTTCATGTCAAATAAAATGTATATCTTGAATTTTCTGGGAATGTTCTCAAAAGCCCTTTTCTTCCTGAATGGCTTTTGCATAACTGGTAAACTGAAAGAGATAGAGAAAATTCTTCTGCACGAAAAATGTGGAGCTCTTTAAAACACACAATTTATGTCATATACTTTTTTGTGGAGTAAACCATTTCCGAGATATTTCTCGTTGTTTGTTTGAATTTTCCAACCCTTAAACTTTTTCTCAAATGGAAGTATTTGAGTAGTAAGTAGGGGAAGTATTGTATTCCACCCAAAAATTCGATACCGAGATTTCACCGGAAGCATATGTTTTGAGGCCTCCAGAATCCAAAAAAAGCATTTTTGGAAACCTTTCCATGTGCGTGTCTGTGTGTCTGTCTGTCTGTCCTATCTGTGTGTCTGTCTGTGAATAGCATAACTCAGAAACGAACAGTCGGGTAAACACCAAACTTGGTATTTAGGTTCAGTATCTTCCAGAGATGCGACACGAAGGTTTTGAAGAAAATCTCCCACCCCAGATTACCCTTTACATGGAACATTTTTCGAAAACTTTAATTTTCTCAAAAATGGCACTAACGATTTTGGTTAAAATATCATATATTTAAGATACTTGCATGACAAATAAAATGTATACCTTGAATTTTCTGGGAATGTCTCCAAAAGTATTCTTCATTGTGAACGACTTTTGCATAACTGGTAAATCATAAGAGATAAACAAAATTTTACTACACAAAAAATGTAGATCGCGCAAAGAGAATGGAATACTGCACATAGCAACCAGCTCTTAAAATGTTTTACTATCGTTTAAAGCCTACCAATTCCCCTTGCATCTACAAGAAAATTATCAATAAGGTTAACATCTCGATTAACATGAAGCATATGGAGTATAAGCGTTTGTAAAAATAGTTTGTACAAGACCAGAGAATGTCATGTGAGTGTAACACATCAGATTTTTTTATGTCCTGGACATACAAAGAGAATGGAATGTTCCACGTGGCAACCAGGTCTTAAAAGATTTGACTATCGCTTAAAGCCTACCATATTTCCCTTGTAGGTACCTACAAGAAAATTGGCAGTAAGGTAGAGTCCGCAAGTGTTTATTTCGCGATTAACATGAAGCAGATGTGAGAATAAGCGTTTGTAAAAATAGTTTGTACAAGAGTAGAGAAAGTCATGTGAGTGTAACACAGAATTTTTCGAAGCCAATGCAGCGCCTTTAAATTTGCGCGATAATAGCCACAAGTTAGCATTGCTGTTGTTAGTATTTATTTAACTGTGTTATTACTCCATGATCTACTCGGAGCGGAGCTTAAGAATAATGAATGAACTCGCTGTTCCTATGTTTTTTTATGAGGCGGTGAAAGCCTAGGTCATTATTATTCTATGTTGGCAATGTTCGACCTACGATTATCGTTGAGAAAGATATAGATGGTATTGCAAGCTCTTGTAGGCATCACCTAAAATTAAATAACTAATCGTGTGAAATGGGGCGGAATTTTTCATTCTAACATAGACATGAGTTTTCCCCTTGTGTCAAAGGTTATGTCTCAGGTATAAAAGTCTTATACTTTTATACTTGAGTGAAGTATAATAATAAATAATAATAATATTAGACTTGATAGTATTTCGGACATCGAAATTTCCTTACAAAGCAGCATAGAGAATCAATTCGCTCACCTTAGCTCGGAGGAGTGCTTTATTAGTGCCGAATAACTATGTGATTATGAGGATCGGGGAAATTGGTGGAACGAATACCAAATTAAACCACAGGAGAATCCAAAACTCAGGGGGGAACTTCCCCCAAGCGCCGTTTATCTCCACAAATCCCATGTAGACCCACTGGGAGGAAACTGTCCTTGTGCTACCCTCTGTAACACAATTACTCTTGAATTATACCACCTAATTCAATCCACTCTAGTCTAGATTACAATTTATATGATTTCATATATATCTTGCCTCACTCAGCCGATAGACTTAGAGCCACCATGTTACTTCTGGACGTACTGTTCTAAATGTTCGTTTAATAGAAAGCAACATTGTGAGAGTTGTAATCAATTATTTTACATCCATATCGTTATAGGTACAAGGGGAATAGGGGAAACCGAATCGATAGTCGCTATATACTGGTCCGGAAATTCCATACTCTTTCAGTGAAATCGCGATAAACAACTGAACAGCGACAGCACTTTAAAATTGACAAAGTAATGAACAATTCAAGGCTGGCCCCGAGCTCAGTCGATAGAGTATCTGCCTGTTGTGCTAGGGGTCCCGGGTTCGATTTCCGGCTGGGAGATGGGCATTTCTCTCTAGTTAAGATTATTCCTTATCCTCTCCAGAGTCTGGAAGTATGAATGAGAGTGTGAATGTGTGTATGATCTAATTATTAAAAATCAAAGTGCAAGAAACCCAACGACAAGAGTTACACGAGTTAGCACCATTGTCAATAGACAGCAAGTTCCAAAGGAAAGGCCGACGATAATCCCAATGTAGTTAAAGGCGGGCTATAAATGGAACTATTAAAACAAAGTTCAAACCAATAGCAATCGGGAAGTTACATAGGGATGATGTTGCTTTCTTTATCCTGCAGAGATCTGGTGGTTTTCGTTGATAACTCTACAGAATAAACAAAGCAACATCACCCCTATGTACTGTCCATTCCAAACCAGAGTGCCTTTCACTGAAAACACTCTTTGTATTATCCGCGCGAAAGTAGTTCGCAAACCCCGCCCCTAATGGCTGCTTGTTCCCCTCCCCCGTGCTTGTTGAACACTATTTAATCTATAAAAAGACACCCTGCGTGAGAATCATAGTTCAAAATGCAACCTGAGGTAACAATCGATTTTATAAGTATGCGGAAATGAAAATGTTACTTACGTTAATCACAATCCTCGGGCAAAAGTGCAACACCCAAATCCGAATCCTCCGAAGATGACTCAGCTGCCATATCGGAATCAGAACTACTCTCCAAAATAATGACAAGCTTATCCACAGCACTGTCGCACTTAAAACAAGTTCCCACATTTTATCCTCTTCTATGTTGTATTATGTCTGTTTATATTACGTGCTCGCTTTCGTTACACTTCTCACTGAAACGCCTGTAAAATCCGATATTAGTTTCCTAATATGCAATAATGCAAGCTTCTGTGTTTGAAGAGTTTATTCGCAGTACATGCACCTTCCTCTGCCATGTAAACTCAAATACCAACTGACTAAATCACAAGATTTGACCTGAGCTGAGCACAGGCGTGCCTGCGTATTATGAATGACTGTTCGCTTATCATATATCCTGTGTTACGCAAAGTGTTTATTCGGTACTCAGATAGCACCTCTGGGAATTCGTTGCTGCTTTTCTTGTATGTGTAACAGAGTGGCAGTCGTGCATTTGGTTGGTATTAACAAGCAAGATGATCTCGGCGTCAGCGCAATAGCAGGCGAAAATCATATTTTGTAATCTCTTAACAGCTAGTATATATCCATTACCTTTAACGACGAGTTCTTATAATAAGCGCAATAAAATGTTCAGTTCTATACCTTTCCTGCTCTAATATTTCATAATACAGTACATGTATTAAGGAACTATTTACGTTGGCGTAAGAGTATTATTCTTGGGTTCGTGACAAGCCGAAGCACGTGCTTCTGTTTACATCAGAGGGAACTCTGGTTTGGAACGGACAGTAGCTACCCAGAAATGCCGCCACAGACAGCTTGTCATTGATGAGAGAATGCTCAATATTCTCAAGGGATCGACCAAATGTTTTAACCTCGCAACCTCTGTCCCTAGTGCTGAACGATGATATAACACTGTTGGAATTATGAACTTCATCGACATCTTCCGTTGACTTCAACAGGAGCAATCTTCACAGTAAAATACTGTAACATATATGTAAATATTGTGTGATTTCCCGCTGGCAAAACACGGGTTTTAACTGTTTCTCCGGCAAATAACAATAAGAGGAACGAAAGCAGCGGACTCTCAGAAAAACGATAACGAGATTTCACCGGATATGCATGTTTTGAGGCGC
The DNA here is from genome assembly GCA_030765065.1 of Deroplatys truncata. NCBI lineage: Eukaryota > Metazoa > Arthropoda > Insecta > Mantodea > Mantidae > Deroplatys > Deroplatys truncata. The sequence goes on from CM060984.1 coordinate 72,528,475, forward strand.
CCTGAATCCAAATAAAGCATTTTTGGATACATATCGTGTGTATTTGTGTGTCATACCTCAAAAAGGATAAGTATCGATTTTGGTATTAGTGTCCAATATCTTCCAAAGTTGCGACACAAATTTTTACTTTCTCTACTACGTATAGTAAGTAGGGGAAGTATTGTATTCCACCCAAAAATTCGATACCGAGGTTTCACCTGAAATGTTTGTTTTGAGACCTACTGAATCCAAAAAAAAGCATTTTTGGGAACATGTCCGCGGTGTGTCTGTATGTCTGTGTGTGTCTGTGATCAGCATAACTCAGAAACGAACAGTTGGATAAACACCAAACATAGTATTTAGGTTCAGTATCTTCCAGAGAAGCGACATAAAGGCTTTGAAGAAAATTTCCACGCCCCAGAATATCATTTACATGCAATATTTTTCGAAAATTTTAATTTTCTCAAAAGTGGCTCCAACGATTTTGATTAAAATATCATATGTTTAAGATATTTTCATGACAAATAAAATGTATATCTTGAATTTTCTGGGAATGTCTCCAAAAGTATTCTTCATTGTGAACGACTTTTGCATAACTGGTAAACCTTAAGAGATAGACAAAAAGTTACTACACAAAAAATGTAGATCGCGTTAAAATACACAATTTATGTCATATACATTTTTTTGTTGAGTGAACCATTTTCGAGACATTGCTTGTTATTCCCTTAAATTTATCAATACTTATTTTCTCAAATGGGAATTCGTAATTCTTTTTTTTTTTGTCCTGGATATGCAAAGAGTATTAATCTGTGGCAAAGAGAATGGTACTCGGCCTAGCAACCAGCTATTAAAAGATATGCCTATGCTTAAAGGCTACTGTATTTATATATTGCCCTTGCATATACAAAACAAGGGGAACATAGTACGCCTTAAGCGAGTCAAATATTTTTAGAACTGGTCACTATGTGTAAAATGTAATTCTCTTTGCATGTTAAAAGATCGTTTCTGCAAATATTTATCTCAATTAATATTAAATAGATGGATAATATGAGTTTGTAAAAATAACTTGTACAAGAGTAGAGAAAGTAATGTGAGTGTAATACATAAGGTTTTTTGAAATATTTTATTTTCTAAAAAATAGCTCTAACGAATTATATTAAAATACTATATATTAAAGATATTTTCAAGAAAAATAAAAGGCATATCTTGAATTTTCGTGAAATAGTCTATGCAGTCCACTTCATTTTGAGGTATTTTTATATAATCTTGTATGACTGGTTAACGTTAAGCGATAGGCGAAAACGTATCATACAGAAAATGTAGATTCTTTAAAACTGTAGTGTAATTCGTTTCTGAGGTATCCCTTGTTAAAGGTTCGAATTGTTCATTTCTTGGTCATTCTCTTAAATTACCTTTCAACATTCAGATGTTGCTCGCGATGTCATGGAAACAGTATGGAATATTAAGGCCAGCATATAGCGTCCAGTTCTTAAACATTTGACTATGCAGTTCTGTTTGTATCTATAATGAAATATGTAATGTAGCTATTTCTGCGAAGGTTTATTTGGATTAAAATGTAGTAAATAGAAAAATAAGCTTTAGTAAGAATTGTTTGTGTACCCACTAATAAACGATAGAGGGTAGAGAAAATCATGTGAGTGTATTACATCAGAAATTTTGTTAGTACTGTTTGTCTATCTCTTATGGTTTGCCAGTTAAACAAAATTATACATAATTCTTCCCCAATGTTGAGGACTTCATACGATATTCCCTTAAAAAAGCCAAGATTTACGTATTATTTATCGTGTAAATATCTTAAACACACAGTACTTTAATCAAATCGTTGGAGTCATTCTTGAGAAAATCTAAAATTTGAAAAATCTTCCAATTATAGTTTAGTTTAGATTGTAAACATTTTCTTTAAAGTCTTCGGAAGATTCTGCACCTAAATACCAAGTTTGTGGTTTATCGGAGGTTTCATCTTTTAGTTATGCTCCTGCATAGTAAATTTGCAAATAGCTACCGCTCTTTGTGTATGCTTCACGCGCGATTTAAGACCGCATGTTTTTTTTATGCTGCGCCAAAATTATGTACATTAATATTTATTATTTTCTCTGCAAATGGCGGCGCCGTCGCCGAGTGGTTAGATCGCTCGCCTCCCACCGAGGCGGCCCGGGTTCAATCCCAGGGACCTGCATGTGGGATTTGTGGTGGACGAAGCGGCGTCTGGGCGGGTTTTCTCCGAGTTCTCCGGTTTCCTCCGCCATTCATTCCACCAACTGCTCCATCATCACCTTTCCTTTCATCCCTTTCACCAACATTTCGTTTCATCTACTTCCTTCATCCCATACCAGGCATCGGGCTGATCACCCATCCTGGATGCTCTGTCTGATCCATGAGTGCCTGCTCCTGCTGGGGACATCTGACCCCAGGCACCCGCTTGTAAGTCCAGCGGGTGTAATTTCTACATAAGAGGAGGGTAAACAGATAATGAATGAATGAATTTTCTCTACAAACTCTTAGGTACCGATTTTTCGCCGAATATATGTCTTTAAACTTCCCTGAAACCTTAGAGTATTTTTTAAAATTTTACATAAAATAAAACATGGGAAGACTACAACAGCAAATAAAACGAAAGTAATGGTACTTTCAGGGAAACAGCCTATAAGAGAAAAAATAGTAATATAAGGTTAAATGTTTAAAAAGTATAAAATTTGAATTCTCTCCGCTGTGATATGTATATTATAACGATATAAATCAGAGGTGGGAAGAAGTCGGTTTTGCGTCGACAACACAACACAACGCAAGCCTCACAAGAAACACGAAAGTAAGGCATTACTGCGAGGGAAGGGGGTTGTGCAGCTCCTACAGTGGCGGTTGATAGCACTTTAGTTCATATTGCAGTTGAGTTGACTTGTACATTTTTAAAGGGTTTTAACCCTCCTTGTAATGGTTCTTCGAGTTAAATTAATATTATTAAAATTGGGAAGTTCTTAAGGTCACCTAATTTCCATAGCTTCTGTCATTCACACTCTTGAAAAGGTTTTAGGGTACGAGCGATCTCCCAGGTAAGTAGCATATTTAGTTTTGTACGAGGGGCGTCCAATAAGTAAGTTACCCTATTTTATAGAAAACATTACAATCTATTGATCATGTTTAATTAATTTTGTTTATATTGTACAATCCTCTGTTACTTTTTCACATAGTCAACATGTTTTTCCAAGCATTTTGGGGGACGTGATACACGTTTTTGCAAGCCAGTGTTGTACCAGCTCGGGTCCTGTGTTCGCAACCAGCTGTTAATGTTTTGACTTCATCATCGGTGTTAAAAGTGCTTACCTTTGAAGTTGGAGGAACACGTGAAAATCACTTGGGGCAAGCTCATCATATGCTTCATGTTAATCAGACATCGAGATGTTAATCTTATTGCTAATTTTCTTGTAGATGCAAGGGGAATTGCTAGGCTTTAAGCGATCGTCAAATATTTTAAGAGCTGGTTGCTATGTGGAGTATTCCATTCTCTTTGTATTACCAGGACAAAAAAATGATTAACGAATTTGAGAAAAAGTATAACTATTGGTAAATTTAAGGGAATAACAAGCAATATGTCGAAAATGGTTCACTCAACAAATAAAAACAAAAAAATATATATGACATAAATTGTGTATTTTAACGCGATCTACACATTTTGTGTAGTAAAATTTTGTCTATCTCGTATGGTTTACTAGTTATGCAAAAGTCGTTCACAATGAACAATACTTTTGGAGGCATTCCCAGAAAATTCGAGATATACATTTCATTTGTCATGAAAATATCTTAAACATATGATATTTTAATCAAAATCGTTAGAGCCATTTTTGAGAAAATTAACATTTTCGAAAAATGCTCCATGTAAAGGGTAATCTGGGGTAGGGGGATTTTCTTGGAAACCTTTGTGTCGCATCTCTGGAAAATACTGAACCTAAATAACAAGTTTGGTGTTTATCCGACCGTTCGCATCTCTGGAAGATACTGAACCTAAATAACAAGTTTGGTGTGTATCCGACTGTTCGTTTCTGAGTTATGCTGTTCACAGACACACAACGGCATGTTTCCAAAAATGCTTTTTTTGGATTCACGGGGTCTCAAAACATGTATTTCCGGTGAAATCTTCGTATTAAATTTTTGGGTGGAATACAATACTTCCGATACTTACTATACGTAGTAGAGAAAGTAAAAAAAAAAATTAAAGTTCAGGCGACAGAAATGAGATTTATGAAATGGGTGTATTAGGCAATGCAGAAATAGAAGACCTACAGATTAGTCCACAAGGAGAAATTGTAGAACATTAACAAAAATGGAAATTTCTTATTAATAGAATGCATGAAAGTATGCTACCAAGATCTAAAGGAGAAATTCGATAGAAAGATTATGTTAAGATGGAAGTGAGACATAAAATCTATGAAAGGAAGAAGGAGGTTCGTGTGTGTGGAGAACATAACTCAAAAACTATAATTCTGATAAATATCTAAGTAATAAATCCCGACATCTTTCAAAGATACCCCTTTAAAATCTTCATAAAATTGCACCCCCAACCTAAGCAAAAACTTGGAAAAGCATAACATTTACTGTGAATAACCAGTAGAGTTTTCTTCATTCTGATTGATGTTTATAAATGGAACACCATAATAGACACAAAAAAACCACATAGCTCAGTTAAATGTAAAAGGTTCGGACGAAACGAGGGCCCAGGCAAACGGCGCAAAGCACCACACGTAGACTCCTGGCTCTTTGTGCTTCCATCTGGGAGGGAAGGATGAGGGGAGAGGTCCGAAGGCTGACCGGATTCGGATGACAGCGTACGCAACCATGGAGGGGGTCCCTAACGGATCCAGTTCGAAGGTTTCTGGCGCCGTTCAACCCCACTCACAACTCCCTAACTCCGGCGGTGCCCCGACGAGGCTCACATCGGAGGCGGGTTCCAACTGAGCAGCACTTCCACCGTCCAGCCTCAACACATCGAACACCTTCCCTGGTCCTACAGCCCTGAAATACAGAAAATGAGGGACAGGATAGTCGTGGTATAAGAGGAACCACACAAGCATTCGCCTCCCGATCTGGGGAATCCACGAAAAACCCATGGATCAGAGTGGATGGTCGCCGGGAATCGAACTTTAGACTTCAGAATGCGAGCCTCGCACGTTACCGTGGAGCCTTCTCGCTCGGTAGTTAAACGTACAACTTTGTCAAGTGAGTCGATTATGGCTCTTTTTTCAAGGAGTGGCTGTTTAGAGGAAAAGGTCGTAGTTGCTTACACCTCTGGAAGGACTAACTACAATTTTCGGTCCCTGCTCGAAACTACATCGGCAGCCCGATTAACAGTCAGTAATCGGCTGCATCAAATACCAACGGCGCTCACCATGTTGCGCCCTCTCAGCCAGCATATATACCACTTATGCAGTCTCCACGTTATCATCACCTGATCCTTCCGATACCCCTCGAGCGATACGCCCTGACGAAGAAGACAGTGTGTAACAGACTTAGTTCTCGACGACCAGTGAAGAAGAGCTTTCTTGAGCTTCGTGTCTGGGAGCGGCCGTCTCGACACTTTTCGACGTTGTCTAAATTTATAAACATATTTTTCGGCGTAAGTAAACTTCCAAATTCTTTCTAATGTGTGGAGCGGCACTTAAACCGCGTTTAAACATCGCGTTAAAAATAACTCATGTTAAGTCAAATCTACATATCTCCATTTAATACAATGTGCCAGACTTTCACGTTACGTTTAGTCACGTTAAGTCAACCTTAAATTGCTCAATTTAATACAAGGTGTTAAACTTTCACGTTACATCGCGTTAAGTCAAGTCACGCTATGTTAACCGTATATAGCTCAATTTAATACAATGTCTTTCATGTTACGTTACATTAAGTTACGTGGTATTACGTGTTACAATGTAATGTTACGTTAAGTTCATCGTAATCCTGGTTTCACATGAATATACTCGCCGATTTTGCTAGTATGCACTTATTGTATGCTTTCTTCTGCGTATACTATTCTCTTAAACAATTTATTTTCGTCATTTTGTTTCGCATTTTGTCCTCTCTTCCTAATTTCGCATATATTTTACAGAAACGAAGGTATGGCTGATTGGTTTAATTCTTTTAGTGACTGTTTACGGGCGAGCTTTGGTTTTGGCACATCTAAATTCTCTCCAAGTTGTTTGGAAGTTTTGTGAATCGCGGCGACAAATGAAGCCCTGACTGCTAAATTACTGACAGAGGAATTCTTGCAAACTAAGTTGCTACCATGAGTCGCTACATTCCGGATTCTCCGCCTTAAGTTTGTAATGCGGTTAGACTCGGGAGGAAAAACGTCGAGATCTCTGGACCAGAGTCGACTGAGCAATTTGAAAACTTGTTGGCCTGCTAGTGAAATTAGAGAGAAGAGCTTCCGCCTTTTGCTAAAGACGGAGAAGAGGTATTCTAAACTTCACCAGCGACACTCTTAAGGTTCTCAGTATGGAGAGAATGGTTGTAGCAAACGAGCAAGTATTTTCTTTCCTAATTGGCACAGTATGCGGACTCCAAGACTTGGAACAACACTAGTAAATTTTATAGTATCCTATTTCTTTCGTTCAAACAATTCCTACTTGGTTTAAATGTCAAGAGTAGAGTATAAAGTACTAAAACACAAGGCCAAACGATCGCGGAGAGTAAGGCTGTGTCAGTAAACACATACGTTAGCTACAGCTGTGAATTATATTTAGAAATCGTTGTAAACTAGCGGTTAGACGAAAGCACTATTTGTCGATGACATACTAATTTCTGGGCAACGATACTCGATGTACTCAAATCTGATGTGTTACACTCACATAACTTTCTCTACTCTTGTACAAACTGTTTTTACAAACTCTTATTCTCCATCTATTTCATATTAATCCAGATAAACATTTGCAGAATCGATCTTTTGACATGCAAAGAGAATTACATTTTACACATCGCGACCAGTTCTAAAAATATTTGACTATCGCTTAAGGCGTACTATGTTCCCCTTGTTTTGTATTTGTAAGAGCAATATAAGCACAGACATATCTCTTAATAGTTGGTTGCCATGTGCAGCGCCATTCTCTTTGCCACAGATTAATACTCTTTGCAGATCCAAGACAAAAAAAAAATGAATAACGAATTCCCATTTGAGGAAATAAGTATTGAAAAATGCAAGGTAATAACAAGCAATATCTCGAAAATGCTTCACTCAACAAAAAAGAACGCATATGACATAAATTGTGTATTTTAACGCGATCTACATTTTTGTGTAGTAAAATTTTGTCAATTTTTTAAGTTTACCAGTTATGCAAAAGTCGTTCACAATGAAAAATACTTTTGGACACATTCCCAGAAAATTCAAGACATACATTTTATTTGTCATGAAAATATCTTAAACATATGATATTTTAATCAAAATCGTTAGAGCCATTTTTGAGAAAAATAAAATTTTCGAAAATTGTTCCTGTAAAGGGTAATCTGGGGTGGGGGGATTTTCTTGAAAACCTTCGTGTCGCATCTCTGGAAGATACTGAACCTAAATACCAAGTTTGGTGTTTATACGACTGTTCGTTTCTGAGTTATGCTGTTCACAGACAGACAGACACACACACAGACACACACACACACGGACATGTTTCCAAAAATGCTTTTTTTCATTCAGGGGATCTCAAAACATGTATTTCCGGTGAAATCTCGATATCTAATTTTTGGGTGGAATACAATACTTCCACTACTTACTATACGTAGTAGAGAAAGTAATAAAACTGTGAGGCGATAGCTTACTTACTGAATTAGCGCACGTAACCAGTTTTGTATTATATACTAATTCCGAAATTGTTCCTGTTTAACATTCTCTAATTAACAGCAATCTTTCTAGTTTGATTATGCTAAACGTTATGTATCACCTACTACTAGTCCAGGATAATAATAATAGCAATAATAATAATAACAATAATAATAATAATAATAATAATAGATAATTTCTTTGCTTCCCTTCTATGTAACTATATTTTGCGCTAGAATCTTCTTTTAAAGGTTTTCTATGCATAGAAAAGCAAATACTTGCAATTCTTCTTTATTCTGCAATCCTTAAAATGTAACCTAATATATATTATAAATGAAACACAAACAACTAAAAATAATGTGTGGGTTACACCCTTTTACCACTATTCACAACTGTGGTATAATATATGTATTTTTTCATCCGCTAATAAATAATCAGCCATATAACACTAGGAAAGCCAATAAGTTTGTGGATTAAGCCGCTCTACCTCCCAACCTCATACATCAACATATACGAGTACAGTTCCAGAAGTACCCGACCTGACGTATATATAACGGTTGTTGTTTCAAAGAAATGACCATGGTAGAAAGTACTTCCCTTATAAAGCTTAAGTTTGAAGTTTGACAATGCTGCGTTGTTTAGTAATTCTTTAGCAGCCATTAATAACGAACTCTCTCAGCGAATTTGTAAACATGAATAAAACTGGTCATCGTTTTGTGATACAATACTTTCATTTGAATGGTCTTAGTCCAATTAATATTAAAGCTGAGCTAGATTCTACTCTGCGGGAGTCTGCTCCTCCGTTTACAACAGTGAAATATTGGGTGGCAGACTTTAAGCGAGGCCGTACGAGCCGCCAAAACGAACATCGCAGTGGTCGACCAAATGAGGTGAGCACGCCAGAAATTGTGAGAAAAAGCCACAAAGTAGTAATGGATGACCGTCGACTGAAAGTGTGCGAGCTAGCAGACATGGTAGGCATTTCAAAATGTGCGTACATCGCATACTGACTAAAAGTTTAGACATGAGAATGCTATACGCAAGATGGGTGCCGCATTTACTCACAATGGAACAAAAGCAGCGTCGTGAGGATGTTTCAGTCGAGTGTTTGGCAATGTTTCGCTGCAATAAAGCCGTGTTTTTGCGTTAATTCATAACCATGGATGAAACTTAGGTCCATCACTTCACACCTGAGACGAAGGAACATTCAAAACAGTGGCTTTTAAGGGGAGAATCGGCTCCAAAGAAGGTGAAAACAGTTCCATCTGCAGGCAAGATAATGGTGTCAGTTTTTTGGGATGCGCGTGGGATAATTTTCAATGGTTATCTTCATAAATGAAGAGCAATCAATAGCGAGTATTATGCAAACTTATTGCACCATATGAATGATGAAATCAAGCAAAAATGGTCGCATTTAGCGAAAAAGAAAGTTCTGTTTCATCAAGAGCATGCACATCCATTATTGCCATGGCCAAAATCAATGAGTTAAAGTTGGAATTGCTTCCTCATACACCCTATTCGCCAGACTTAACTCTATCTGAATATTTTCTGTTTCCAAAGTTGAAGAAATAGCTTGGTGGTAAAATATTTGCCAACAATGAAGAGGTGGAGTCTGCAGTTGTTGGCTATTTTGCAGAACCCGACATTCTCACTATAAACAGGGTATCGAAGCTATTGAACATTGCTGGGAAGAGTGTATCGAGCTGAAAGGGGACTATGTAGAGAAATAAAGATGTTTTTTCCAAAAAAATTGTGTTTTCTTTGTTAGGTTGGGTACTGCGACAGTCCTCGTACATGCTTAATACAAATGTTTTTGACTTGCGTAATAAACATAAACTAATAGACAGAAGGAAGGAGCAATGCGTCATCATTACCTTTTTGTTTATGATTTACATGGAGAATGCAGTCCGTCGGTCACCTCCTGATGACGTGTTGCTGATCATCTCCGCTACTCACTGAAGATCTTAATTGTCTGGGTTCCAATACCTGCTGTTATTATTCTTGTGGTATAAACGTGTTTTCGTTGTTCTCGAGGGCGTGATATATATAAAGGCTCAGCTGACTAACAAAATAACTGTAGACGACACGCCATATGAAATCCAACACACATTTTCTTTTTATTGTTTTGAATTGTAACAGGAAACTTACAACCAACCTTTCAAGTTGTGTGTTAAACAAAGTACATGGTTACACTTTGACTTCCACCAACGCAATACTTAATCACTTGATTAACAGCATATAACAAGACTTCTGCATGTTTAGTTACACTTTCCGGCAATTTCTTGTCACTTTTAGCACATATTTACTCGCGCGGTTATGTTCGAAAGTGAGTTACGTACTTAAAGAAATTCCGAAGCGAAAATGTGTTGCCAGGAGCACAGGTTCCTCCATGCTTTTAAAGTCCAAAACCGCCTGAAATTTTCACAAGCATCTCAAATATATACATACAGTTCTGAGAGGACTGAATGTTTCCAAAAATGCTTTTTTTGGATTCAGGGGGCCCCAAAACATGTATTTCCGGTGAAATCTCGGTATCAAAATTTTGGGTGGAATACAATACTTCCCCTACTTACTATACGTAGTAGAGAAAGTAAAATGAATAACGAATTCCCATTTGAGAAAATAAGTATTGAAAAATTTAAGGGAATAACAAGCAATATCTCGAAAATGTTTCACGCAACAAAAAAATGTATATGACATAAATTGTGTATTTTAACGCGATCTACATATTTTGTGTAGTAAAATTTTGTCTATCTCTTATGGTTTACCAGTTATGCAAAAGTCGTTCACAATGAAGAATACTTTTGGAGACATTCCCAGAAAATTCAAGATATACATTTTGTTTGTCATCAAAATATCTTAAAGGATGTGATATTTTAATCAAAGTCGTTAGACCCATTTTTGAGAACATTAAAATTTTCAAAAAATCTTCCATGTAAAGTGTAATCTGGGGTGGGGGGATTTTCTTGAAAATCTTCGTGTCGCATCTCTGGAAGATACTGCACTTAAATACCAAGTTTGGTGTTTATCCGACTGTTCGTTTCTGAGTTATGTTGTTCACAGCACACACAAACACGGACATGTTTACAAAAATGCTTTTTTTGGATTCAGGGGGTCTCAAAACATATTTACGGTAAAATCTTGGTACCGAATTTTTGGGTGAAATACAATACTTTCTCTACTTACTATACGTAGTAGAGAAAGTAAAAATGACCAAAACATTGACGCAATGTTACATTTTAAAATGATGAGTGTAAATGGTTCAATGTCTAATTTTTACTTTCTCTACTACGTATAGTAAGTAGGGGAAGTATTGTATTCCACCCAAAAATTCGATACCGAGATTTCACCGGAAATACATGTTTTGAGACCCCCTGAATCCAAAAAAAACATTTTTGGAAATATGTCCGTGTGTGTCTGTGTGTGTGTGTCTGTCTGTGAACAGTATAACTCAGAAACGAACAGTCGGATAAACACCAAACTTGGTATTTAGGTTCAGCATCTTCCAAGGATGCGACACGAAGGTTTTCAAGAAAATCCCCCCACCCCAGATTACCCTTTACATAGAACATTTTTCGAAAATTTTAATTTTCTCAAAAATGGCTTTAACGATTTTGATTAAAATATCATATGTTTAAGATATTTTTATGACAAATAAAATGTATATCTTGAATTTCCTGGGAATGTCTCCAAAAGTATTCTTCATTGTGAACGACTTTTGCATAACTGGTAAACCATAAGAGATAGACAAAATTTTACTACAGAAAAAATGTAGATCGCGTTAAAATACATAATTTATGTCATATACATTTTTTGTTGTTGAGTGAACCATTTTCGAGATATTACTTGTTATTCCCTTAAAGTTTTCAATACTTATTTTCTCAAATGGGAATTCGTTATTCTTTTTTTGTCTTGGATATGCAAAGAGTATTAATCTGTGCGACAGGGAATGGTGCTGCACCTAACAACCAGCTATTAAGAGATATGTATGTGCTTAAAGGCTACTGTATTTCCAAATTGCCCTTTCAAATATATCATCCCCTTACATCTACAAGAAAATTAGCAATAAGATAGACTCTGCAAATGTTTATCTCGATTAACATGAAGTAGATGGAGAATAAGCGTTTGTATAAATAGTTTGTACAAGAGTAGAGAAAGTCATGTGAGTGTAACACATCAGATTTTTTGTCTTCGAGGATTCAAGACCCTTTGTTCAAAACTAAACTCATTCTCAATGTTTGTTAAGTGAATGTCGTAAATAGATACGGTACGTAACATTTAGCAGAGAAGAGAATAAGCAGTGGGACTATAAGGAAATCAAACCACACCTAGCAAGCCAGTTACTGAGGTCCAGAGGAAGAGTAGCCGCAAGCCACAAGCAATTACAGTTCTGGTATTCCGTCTTCATTTACATGACCGGTGTTGAGAACTGGCGCCAAATAATATCTCCAGAGAATCCTTCCCATACCAACATTATATCGAGCCTGCAGCAACGTAACCTGTACTTTCAACCCTGGAATAACTCAACTCTGTGGCTCAAAAGACATATTTCTCGTGTTTTGGGGGGCAAAAAAAATGGTAACACAATTTTAAGAAATATATTGTTGTACACTCGCATGAATTTTCTAACCACTATCATTTATTTTAACATAACTTCTGCAGGCTATGCTTAAGAAAGCATGTTTTATCTATCCATCATGGCAGAAACAGCTTTATTATATATTTCGTTGAAGGAACATTGGGGATGCAGGAAACCGAATCGATAGTCAGATGCTTAAAAATCAAAACATATTTGCTGGCCTAGAAACTCTTTCCATAAGATGACGAGAAAAACTGAATAGCAACAGCACTTTAAAAATAACAAAATATTGAAAAACCCAAACCAGTAGCAACGGATATCTCGGAAATGGCTCGTGCCAAAAAAATATTTGAAATAAATTGTATGTTTTAAATATATTTACATTTTTCTGCAGTACGTTTTGTCTATTTGTTATTGTTCACCAGTTATATAAACTTATATAAACTTCCTTCTGTATGAAGAGGACTTCACAGACTATTCCCAGAAAATTCATATATTTTGTTTGTCATGCAAATACCTTAAACATATAAAATTTTAATCAAAATCGTTACATGGGAAAATGTTCTTGAAAATTTCTGTGTCTCATCTTTGAAAAATACAGCAAGTTTGATATTTAACAGCACTAGCACACATGCACCGTTTTCTAAAAATGATTTTTTTATTCAGGGGTCCTCAAACTTGCTTTTCTGTTGAAATATCCTCATAAAATTTTTGTGTGGAATGCAATACCTCCTCTACCTACGAGATACGCGGTACAGAAAGTAAAACTATCCGCAAACTCATGAAGGATGAACATACACACTGTGCTGATCGTATATCACTTTCCTTCCTACTGGGTCAACGAATTCCCAATAATTCCAGTACCTGCCGTTGAACGGTGTTGCTTCTATCATTTACCGTGTATGGTGTTCGGTTATTCTCGGTGCCTGGGTCCGCTCGTCCTTCACCTGGCTCGAGCAGTTTGATTCGTCCAGTGTGAAAGGACACATCTCTTCCTTGATGAGTTTCTTGTATGGCTTTTTAATTCCCGTAGACTTACTGACAGATTATTCATGGTTTTATCTATTGTCATTTTTCGATAAGCTTAATGTTTCTACATTAAAATTAGTTATTTTGCGAGCCGTAGTTAGTGTTTATATGAAATCATTATCTTTTCTTTTTGTCTAGTAATTGTATTCTTTTATACGATATGGAAGTTTCTTTAGCTGTTTTACGTTGAAGTATTGTTTTTCAACTGTTGTAGTTTATTGTTGTTGAAGGTTTGCACCACACTTTGGTAAGCCAATTTGAAGAAGTCATATTGTTTAATTGTTGTTTATTTATTTATTTTCACACTTGGGAAACCAATTTGAAGATATTTGTTTGTTACGTAATAAACTGCTACGTATGTAAAGCCTATTTGAAGCTGTATTTTTGTTGCTACACTCCAAGTTTAAAAACATATTATATTAACTTTGTTATTAAACTGCTTCTATAGATAGTATTTATGTTTATGTTTGCCTCGGCTGCGTCAGTAATGTTCGTAGAGACACGTTTCTCTTAATCAGGGCGTGGTGCGACAAGAATGTAGGCTTACACAGATTTTAAGTTTAAATTCACTTCTTTTTATTAATCAAATTAAAAATCACTACACTGATATTAAGAGCTGTGAGATTCTTTTAGTTTAATACTTGCACTTTGTTAATGCGTATACATAATTTTCGTTACACACGAATACGTAATATTTCTTTAGAGAACACATCTTCCGACCGGTCACTACCAAGGTGTGCAGGCAACAGAACATATTTAAACCGTCCAGACCCGTAAGCTTCTGTATTTCAAATCTCTGATTGGCTAATCCTAGTCCAATAGAATACCTGTATTTAATTAAAGCTTTTTCTAGCTGTTTATTGGCTATTTTAAAACTGTCACAAAATTTACATTATCGTTGCTCTAATCATGACTAGTAACATTTAAACTTTCAGACTCATTATTGCCTCAAGGTTACCTCATTGTTACCTCATTGTTAGCAACTTTAAACTTATTATTCTCACAGCTCTTACATTATTAAAGTACGTAATGTATTCACATAACATTATTAAACATGTATACAATAATATAAGCAAATGTAATGACATTTTAAAAAATTATTACATACATATTGCTTCATGGCGGTCTGTTATGGAATTTACATATTATATAATACAATTGAAATTATTCAAGTGTTAAAAATGCTGCCTTAAGGTAGTGTTTAATGCTTTCAATTCTTGTGACTTTGTATAAGCTTTATTGATAGTATTAAGATGTTCGAGTTTTAACTAAATTGTTAATTTGTTCAAAGTTTATTATATTATCTATTTGTGAGGGACTTAACTTTGTGCCATCACGAGAATTACTTCATAGTCGTGTTGTTTTGTTTAATGGCCAGCCAAGCGTGGGGTGAAGAGCTATAGTGCTCGAGCTAAATAGCACAAATCGTTATGCATTTATATTAAGAAAATCTACCTTATCGTATTTCTGCAATAATTGCGTTATTTGTGTGAACTCGTGTAATAACGTACAGGTTTCTGAAAACTTATGAGTATGGAAATTCGGTGTGTATATGCTGTGAAAGATGATGTATATTATCTTGTAGCAAACATTTGTCGATTAAACCCAGTATACCCGAAAGCTACTGTCGTGAACAAATGCTTGAACGGGTACAGTCCTGTATTGGTCTTCTGTCACTCCATACTCAAAGTCCGAACGCCGACCTAGTTGAGGCACCTCCATTTTAATAACGCAAGAGACACGATTGGGAGTGCAATCCAGAGAAAATTTATTTGATATTTGTAGAAGAAATTGTTTGTAAATATAGTGAATTTGTATTGGATAAATAGGTCAAATTGATTAACTTAATAGAAAATATGTTTTACCATCTTGTATCATCTGATAACAGGAAATTCTACCCTCTTATCTCTCAAAACTTCCATCATATTATGGTGCGTAAAATGCAAGGTTTGAAACCGTATATTGGGATACAAATGCGGTAAGTGAATCAATGGAGAACGAGGAAAATACGTGAGGAAGTCGATTACTTTCCACTCTAGAGATTCTCCAATGCAATTAATGATGGGCTACTTACTATTTTTTCGACGATAGTACGAAGTGTGTTCTTAAAGTAAGTGCCGATAGGTTTTTAAAAGATAACAGAACTTTCTTTTCCAAGTGATCTATTACCATTCATTACTTTATACCATAAACTACCTCTCAACATAGTCACCGCCGTTAATCAGTTGTTGTATGCCTTCGTCAGAGTTGATGCCGCCTGTGGTGAAAGCCAACTGTACTGCCGGTTCACAACACCATCGTCAATGAAATGTTTTCCACCATGGAATCTCTTCAGATGAAAATCCCTTGGTGTCAAATCCGGAATATAGAGAGGGTGGTCGAATTGTTCACAATCAAATGATGCGATCAGATCTTGAGTTTGTTCGGGCATTGTCACTCATTATTGTTTTCCCATACCTCACAGAATTGGCGATGAATGCTTACTGACGTAACATTTGTCGCATTCAAAAAAAAATTGAGTTTTATTTATTGATGCTCTTTAACTACTATGGTCCTTAGCGTCCCATTCTATATTGGGGGTGAAAGACCGGTAATTTTCCTCAGAGGCCTCATTATCAGGCTCGAGGTTCTTTTACGTGCCGTAAATCTACGACACGGGACCACCGGCTTTACTTCCCTTCCGAAGGAAGCCATGCTAAGGATGTTTACGCCATTCAAGAAACGAATCACTGATCTAACTTTACAGTCGGCGACTCGTTCGATTGTTTTTAACATTTCGAAACGCTCAAATAACAGGAAAGCACAAAGTGACAGCTACGTCTGGCTTCCTAATGAATGGAGGAAGTGAACGCGCATGCCCAAAATCGCAACTGCAGAGCT
Organism: Deroplatys truncata; assembly: GCA_030765065.1. NCBI lineage: Eukaryota > Metazoa > Arthropoda > Insecta > Mantodea > Mantidae > Deroplatys > Deroplatys truncata. The sequence goes on from CM060984.1 coordinate 72,544,752, forward strand.
GCAGCGGCTAAATATTAAAACGGTATTTACTTTAAAACACGCCTCGTAAATTAACAGTACTAGTACTTAGGCAAAAAATAAAATTAATTATGAGCAGCTATTAAACTATGGTTCCAGTAGCAAGGTCATGAACATTAATACTTGTAAGGAACTAGCGATGGATTATCCACCTTAAGGAAAATCAATAGCTCATGCTTAGTTGTATGAATTAAATCGCAAGTAAATATTAACAAATAAAGAAGAAGTGAACACCTAGGTAAGATTTAAATTATAAAATTAAACTTTAAAATTCCTGTTTGCAATAATACAGAGCCTCAATTTGGACGCATAACCGGCCTAATGGAAATTTTCTTGGCACCGAGAAGCATGAGCATAGCCCCTTAAATTCAAACGAATAGATTTCAGTTGCAAATTATAACTACAATAAACACATAGCTTTCTCATATTGCAAATGATGGCTTTGTGCCGTCACACATCTCTCACTCCTTTTAAGAAGATTTACATTAAAATACTTCATCCATAACAAAGTTCAACGCGGGTCAATAAAGCGATATTAATCGACACCCAATTGCAGATATTAACTCACATTATTGCGTGGTTGAATTTCCTGATCTAATGTTATCCTATAAGGGTTTTAATTTAAACGTTAGCGACATTCCTGATTCCTGTGTAAGTTTTCTCAGCGATTTCTTTGGACTTCGTTCTAACGTTTCTCCGATGTCATTGAGATTTTTTCCATAAGAAGAAGGCGATTTAATTTGGGTTCCCTATCAAGAGTAGATCGTGATTTCCTAAACCTGTTTACAACATTAAGAACTATTTCTCTGTGAGGCTCACCGTCTCACCTCTCTACAAGAGCTTGTTGTTGCATAGGACTCATATATGAAGATTCTATATGCCGAAGTGGACGGAATTTTGACATTATAACAGCACTAACGTTCTATAACACGAAACAAGTGGTACCACAACGTATAAACCATCATACAGCACAGACTTCGCGTAAACTGGTTAGCAAGCACACGGAGAGGAGGAAACATAACGATAAGAAACAGAGTAGTGCAAGACAAACAACTCCTCGTAATACAGCCGAGCGTCAAAACGAAGGCTCTGTATATCAAAAGTTAGAGGATTTAATATAGATGATGTACATACGTGAAGTAAAATATACAAAACACGCAGGTAGGTTAGGTTATCATAACTCAGTGCACGAAATTCAACCTTCGACCATGGTAGGATGAAAGGGAAGTGGATCTTAACCCTAAAATGGAGTTGCCACTTCTTGGTTTCATAAATGGTGTTGCGTGGTGCAAAAGGATACCGCGTTAGTCATAAAAGTAATTTATTTTATTTTCATCACAAACGTCTAGTCATAATTTTCATATTTGTGTATATTAGAATATGAAATATCACTTTGATGCCGTTCTCGGTGCGACAATTTTATTGCCGCTCCCTGCATCAATTCTCTTTCCCTACTATGTATTCGTATATAAGTAAGGGAAGTATTGCATTCCACCCAAAAATTCGATACCGAGATTTCACCAGAAATACATGTTTTGAGGTGCCCTGAATTCAAATAAAGCATTTTTGACAACATGTCCGTGTGTTTGTGTCTGTGAGACTGTGAACAGCATAACTCAAAAACGAGAAGTCGGATAAATACCAAATTTGGTATTTGAGTTTAGTATCTTCCCAGGATGCGACTGCGACACGAGGATTTTCAAGAAAATTCCATTACCCGGGCTAATCTTTACATTTAAAATTTTTCGAAAATTTTGATTTTCTAAAAAATGGCTCTATTTTGATTATAATATCACATGTTTAAGATATTTTCATGGCAAATAAAATTTACATCTTGAATTTTCTGGGAATGTTCCCAAAACTTCTCTTCATTCTGAATGGCTTTCGCACAATGGTAAACCGTAAAAGATAGGCAAAATTTTACTCCACAAAAAATTTAGATCGGTTAAACTACACAGTTTATGTTATTTACATTTTTTGTCCAGTGAACCATATTCCTTCTTTTTCGTGGTATTCCTTCTTTTTCCTTGAATTTTCCAATTTTTTCTCCAATGCGAATTCGTTATTCGTTTTTTTAGTTTCTCTATTACGTATAGTAAGTAGGGGAGGTATTATATTCCACCCAAAAATTCGATACCGGGATTTCACCGGAAATACATGTTTTGAGAACTCCTGAATCCAAAAAAGGGCATTTTTGGAAACATGTCCGTATGTGTGTCTGTGAGTCTGAGTGTCAGTGTGTCTGCGTCTGTCTGTGAATAGCATAACACAGCAACGAACAGTCGGATTAGCACCAAACGTGGTATTTAGGTTCAGCATCTTACCGAGATGCGACACGAAGGTTATCAAGAAAATCCCCCACCCCATATTACCTTTTACATGGAACATTTTTCGAAAATGTTAATTTTCTCAAAAATGGCTCAACGATTTTGATTAAAATATCACATGTTTAAGATATTTTCATGAAAAATGAAATGTATATCTCGAATTATCTCGGAATGTCTCCAAAAGTATTCTTGATTGCGAAAGACTTTTGCATAACTGGTAAACCATAAGAGATAGACAAAATTTTGCTGCACAAAAAATGTAGATCGCGCTAAAATACACAATTTATGTCATATACATTTTTTGTAGAGTGAAACATTTTCGAGATATTGCTTGTTATTCCTTTAAATTTTCCAATACTTATACTTTTCTCAAATTCGTTATTCATTTTTACTTCCTCTACTACGTAGAGTAAGTAGGGGAAGTATTGTATTCCACCCAAAAATTCGATACCGAGGTTTCACCGGAAATACATGTTTTGAGACACCCTGAATCCAAAAAAAGGATTTTTGGAAAAAGGTCCGAGTGTGTGTCTGTGTGTCTGTCTGTGAACAGCATAACTCAGAAACGAACAGACGGATAAACACCAAACTTGGTATTTAGGTTCAGTATCTTCCAGAGATGCGACACGAAGGTTTTCAAGTAACTCCCCCCACCCCAGACTATCCTTTACATGGAACATTTTTCGAAAATTTTAATTTTCTCAAAAATGGCTCGAACGATTTTGATTAAAATATCATATGTTTAAGATATTTTCATGACAAATGAAATGTATATCTCGAATTTTCTCGGAATGTCTCCAAAAGTATTCTTCATTGCGAACGACTTTTGCATAACTGGTAAACCAGAATAGAACTTTTGTTTCACAGAAAATGTAGATCGCGTTAAAATACACAATTTATGTCATATACATTTTTTGTAGAGTGAACCATTTTCGAGATATTGCTTGTTATTCCCTTAAATTTTCCAATACTTATAGTTTTTCTCAAATTCGTTATTAAATTTTTTTTATGTCCTAGACATGCAAAGAGAATGGAATACGCCACATAGCAACCAACGCTTAAAATATTTGACTATCGCTTAAAATCTACCATATTCCCTTGCATCAACAAGAAAATTAGCAATAAGATTGACATTTCGATTAACATGCAGTAGATGGAAAATAAGCGTTTGTAAGAATAGTCTGTAGAAGAAAGAGTAGAGAAAGTTATGTGAGTGCAACACAACGTATTTTTTTATAACATTTCATGTTGCCTGCTGTGTCGGTGAGTTGGATGTCATCTGGTAGCACGTTCTGCGTTCTCTTGTGCGCCACTTGCTCCAGTTCAGTTAACTGAGAAATTTAACTGCTGACAAATATCTTCAGTTTGAGAAGAGTCGCCGATTATCGAGTTTACGAATTAATTACTTCTATAACAACAATTAAGCGAAGCGTCAGTTGCCGTAAGTCGCAGAAATGTTTCTCGGAAAGATCCTTCTCAATAGCGGCTACATATTTCTAACCCCGGCGCGTTCATGTGAGAAACTGAAAAATTACACACGAGTCAGGAATCTCAGGAGGGTCCCAAATATATCAGAAAATATGTACAATGTGTGCACAAATGTATACACGAATGCGTCTCTGATTTAGAATGGATGAACTCTTCTTAACCTAAGTTCCACCCACAAAGTTCCTTCTCGCGCGGTCCAATCTTAAAATCCAACAATACGATTCTTACCTTGTTGCTAAGCCGTAACTTTCACCTTTCTTATTTACAGAATTGCTGCCTACGTGACTTTTTAATCAGTGATTCTTTACTTTGTAGTTACTAGGCAACAAAACCTATACTTTATATTCTAACAAAACACAAAACAGCTTTCTAAACATAAAGTACAGGTTCAGCAAAACGTAAAATACACTTTAATGATGACCGTCTATATGTTATTTTTACTTTCTCTACTACGTATAGTAAGTAGGGGAAGTATTGTATTCCACCCAAAAATTCCATACCAAGGTTTCACCGGAAATGTATGTTTTGAGGCCCCCTAAATCCAAAAAAAGCATTTTTCGAAACATGTCCGTGTGTGTGTTTGTGTGTCCGTCTGTGTGTCTGTGAACAGCATAACTCCGAAACGAACAGTCGAATAAACACCAAACTTGGTATTTAGGTCCAGTATCTTCCAGAGATGCGACAGAAGGTTTTCAAGAAAATCCCCCCCACCCCAGATTACTCTTTACATGGAACATTTTTCGAAAATTTTAATTTTCTCAAAAATGGCTATAATGATTTTGTTTAAAATATCATATGTTTAATATATTTTCATGACAAATGGAATGTATATCTCGAATTCTCTAGGAATGTCTCCAAAAGTATTCTTCATTGTGAACGACTTTTGCATAACTGGTAAACCATAAGAGATAGACCAAATTTTACTACATAAAAATGTAGATCGCGTTAAAATACACAATTTATGTCATATACATTTTTTTTGAGTGAACCATTTTCGAGATATTGCTTGTTATTCCCTTAAATTTTCCAATACTTATACTTTTTCTCAAATTCATTATTCATTTTTTGTGTCTTGGACATACAAAGATAATGTAATGCGCCACATAGCAACCACCGCTTTAAAATAATTGACTATCGCTGAAAGCCTAGCAATTCCCCTGCATCTACAGGTGAATTAGCAATAAGATTAACATCTCAATTAACATGAAGCATATGGAGAATAAGCGTTTTTAAAAATAGTTTATACAAGAGTAGAGAAATTCATGTGATCCAATTTTTCTTGATAACAGTATATATTAAAACAAAAACTTTCTTCCCTAATTGATAATTATTGCAATATTACAATCATTACATTTTGTAATACTTATTGGAAGCTCATTTTCTCCATTAACAGAAGTATTGTGTTTTTAAAACTTTACCTGTAATAAACCTTCTGCCCCAAGTAATAGGTCAGCAATGTTCTTCTCACCCTCCGCACTTTCTTCTACGTATCTTCCTGCAACAGTGTTCGATTTCTACCCTCCATGTAAGAACACCAGCACCGCTGTCTGTGAGCAAAGTAGCAAACAATGACAAGTGAAATCCTTGGTGTTTCCCAGCTTCAAATACTCTACAATCTTAAGACTTATACCAACCACTTGTGCACGACATTTTCCATTTAAATAAAATTGAAAGTACTTATTGCAGCTAGTAATACCTAGTTGAATAACATGATACTTTCTACAAAGTTCAAGCAAATCGACATTATTTAGTTCACCACTAATCACAAAACTTATAGATGTACATGTTTTTGTTTCCCTTATCTTCACAATAAATGCTGAACTCACTTCCTCAAAATCATCAATCGTCAGTTTATACAATTATTCCTCGCGACACGTTCCACATATCCCAAATATAAGAGCAGTCTTCTGTAATAAATGTTTTTAATCAGTCGCAGTTTTCCGGAATTGTGTCGCTTCATCTCAGCTTAATATTTTCGACTTCCTACTACGGTAACCTACAGATTGTCTATATAAAAATTTCTTTATTTTTCCAAACTTTCTGATATCAATCTTATCATTAATCAAAACAGTTGATCTCACCATGGAATTGCCGCGGTAACTTTCGTTGTGTTATCTTATTTGCTGAGCCCCTGTTATTGTTTTACTATTTTGAATTTTGGGTTCTTTGTCCTCCGGCTAACTATTATTACTCAGTCCAGCAAATCTCTTAAACAGGGTGTGTAAACGGAAAGGAGTTGTTACTAAAAGATAACACTGATAAAAGAATTTGTTTTTACAATTTTATTGCCGTCACACTATTCATTTCACATAATTACTCTTGATACACGCCCGACTGAAACTTTTGTATTTTCGAATGTAACTACAATCACTAATTTGCCGCGCATTATTAATTCGCGTATTTCACATTTTGTAACTAAGTTTACGACGCGAGAGATTCCGTAGAATTGCGTAACGTGTACTTCGTGAATGCTTCTGTTGAACTACCTGATGTGCAACTCGCGAGAGAGATTTCTGTAGAACTGTGCGACGTGTAACTCGTGAATGATTCTGTTGAACTGCGCCACGTGTAACCCGTGAATGATTCTATTAAACTGAGCGACGTGTAACCCGTGAATGATTCTGTTGAACTGGACAATACTTGTCTCTGGCTTTAGAATTTATACTCCCTCACCCCGATATGCCTAAACATTATAACAGAGCTGCTATTGGTTAATAAAGCGCGCCAACATTAGCGTCTATTTTTTATCCAATCAAAATTACGAACACATATTCTCCAGGGAAAATATTCCCTCCATTTCTAAAGAAAAGCGCACTACTCTGACGTCATTTGCTTGTCTCTTCTAATTAATAAACAACTCACCCCCTCGTTTCATTGTTACCCACTCCTATTGTCAGTTTCAGTGAAGCCGTGTAGACTTATTTCCTAACAATGCTTATAATTAACAAATATCTCAAATCATTATCATACAATAATGCTAATTTACACTACAATCACTCTGGCATTCACAGTATTGTGATATAAAATACTGCGTCAGAATATTCACTACAAAGACTCGAAGTTTTAATACTTTTTGATTTCTCATAAAAATACACCAACAAAGAATCTTCATTTACGTCTGCATCATTACCCTCACACCAGTCCTTGAATTTTGTATAAATACATAAATAAGCTTTCCGTGACTTCTCTAGAAGTATATTCATATTTGCATCTTGGACTGTTTATAACATTTTTCTTGATGAACCGTGAAAATCATCTTCTTCGCAAATATTTACTTTAAATTCACGTATGAAACTAGCATCCAAAATTGTAGAATATAACAACAAAGTTTGTTGATTTATTTATTATTTTTTTTTCCAAAGCCCAAGTACTCTTTATCTAAACATATCGTTTCCGCATTAAATAAATTTCATTAAATATACAACATATTGTAGCGTATGGGTCAAGTTAAGTTAAATTATTTTCCTAAGAATTACTTTTCTATAGAATTTGGTTCATGTAAAGCTTATATCTAGCATTCTTACTTCACATGGTGCAACACAGGATGCATGAGCTGGACATTCAGTGCCAGTCATATCCTTGTATTATTATGTGGCTTGATGCCAACTCATAGAGTAGAGGTTATCTCTCCATATATGGAATATCCTGTGTGGAGGCATCTATCAATGATATAAAACCCCTTTCATAAGTCTATGGGGATGGCAGTCTTGATAGGAACAACTCAGGTGCAGCCGGAGTCGCTGCCCAGATCAACATTCACCTTTGGGTATGGCAACCAGCGTAACATCTGCTCAATTGCACTAGGTAACTAGAAACTGTTCTGTCTTAATTACTTAATCCTAAAAATGGCTTGCTTGCTCACTGTCATTGTGTCTACTCGTTTATTATATTAAATCTGTTATCCTTTTTATTAATTGTGTCTTGCTATTCTGAGTTGCTCACCAACCCTTAGTCCTGCTACGCTCCCAAATGCACGTCCTCATCCCCCTTCAAATTAAAGGCGTGACAATATACTAAAATACTCTGAACGTAGATAAAATATTGTAGACAACACGTTACAAATTAGGTTTAGTAACTCGTTGCTCTTTCAACACTCTCTTCGGTCTTGTTGTAACTTGAGCCTCTCATTACTAAATCTCTATTTTTGTAACTACTGTGGGTATTTTTAACATTTAAATGATTTCAGTCAAATTATATACTATAAAATATAATAACAGCCCGCCTTAAAGCGGTACGTGTATGTAACAATATATAAAAATTATGTAACAATCATTGTATTAATGTTTATATTAATATGTAAATGTTTAATAATGTTATGTGAATGTATTACATAATTTAATAATGTAGGAGCTGTGAGAATAATAGGTCAAAATTTGCTAACAATGAGGTAACAATGAGGTAACCTTGAGGCAATAATGTATTAGAAAGTTTAAATGCTACTGTTAATTCTTAGAAGCAATACTGTAATTTTTGAGACAGTGTATAAAATAGTCAATCAATAACCAGAAAAGGTTTTAGTTAAATGAAGGTATTCTATTGGAATAGGATTAGCCAATCAGAAACTGAAATATAGCAAAATTTACAAATTCAGAGTTCAGTTGCTTGTAGACAGCGCTCCTACCAGACCAGTTGCTTGTAGACAGCGCTCCTAACCAGACCAGTTGGTTGCAGACAGTGTTCCTAACCAGCACGAGAGATGCGTCCTCAAGAAATTTAATACATATTTTGTGAGACAAAAATAGTGTACGTGTTAAAACGTGCAAGTAATTAATAAAAAAATCTCACAGCTTTCTCTATATCAGTGAAGTGTTATTTAAGTCGTATCAAGCATTAATACAAGGAGTGAAGTAAAATTATAATCTGTGTAAGCCTACATTCTTCAGTCGCACCACTGCTAAGACATTCATGTCCCTAAAAAATATAAATACTGACGCAGCCGAGGCAAACATAATTATATAATGTTTAAAGAAACAGTCAAATTACAAACTTAATATTTGGGGGGGGCGAAGGTTACCGGAAACCTTTTACCATACGTGCGGTTGCAACTACTTCAAGTTCGGCTCCCCAACAATCGAAATACAATACAACTCCTCTTAAAATTAAACTTCTTCACTGCTTCTCTAAATAACTATTTTCTTTTCGGGCAAATCTTTCAATCTAAACATGTTACATTATACCCTGGTTTAATATAAGGAAATTATTTATTTCAATTATTTCTTTATCTTACTATATTTAATTTATTTAATTATATATGGATATATCTTCTCGTCAATAATTACGCCGTCAAGTTTAACACCAATAAACTTGAAATAGAGCACAAAAGAAAAACACGTTTATGTAACCCTGCACAACAGGGAAGTGAAATTACACAAGAAAATTCGAACCCTGTTACGATATTGAAGTAGGAATAGTGTGGAGAAATAGTAAAATGCTGTAACATGAAGATATAGGTGGTGAAAGATTAGCAACGTATAATGAATTACACCTCTGAAATGATATACAATATTTCACAAATGTTCAATATTCACACCAAGACACTGATAAGTAAACTATGAGAACACACAAAACACTTTCGGTGTCTTAGATCAATAATGGTACACCCGCTTCCATTTATGCCGTATATGCAGCTTTGGGAGGCATCCTGCTGGTCTTCACAGGTGGAGTATGTATCTATAGCAAGGAAGAGATGTGTGTATCTGTTTACATTTTCGCGCATGCAGCGGGTCCTGTTTTATGTGCACAATTCTAGATTATTCACATATGAAAACATAACTTTATGCAGTAGCTTTATTCGTCATCATTTACAACCATTGTGGCGGGAGTACACATAGGATCATAAACCTTCTTGGTCTCGTTGTTTTCTAGACGTTCTTGCTGGCTGCCAGTCGAAGAGCTGAGGAAAGAATTCCTATCCCATCTACTTGGGATTTTGTGGCTGAAGGCAAAATAATAACTGGTTTTCCTATAACCTTTATTTATTGAAGAAAATTTGTCTATTCAGGCGTCTAGAAATTTTTCTTCATAAAGTGCTTATTAAATCTTATAGCTTAAACCTTACTGCTATCATTTTATGTTATTCTGTGGACACAATTTTCCTATCAACATACACAGCATCTCCCACCTGGTTGCACAGTTCAATTACATCACCGATTCTAATATGCTGGCTATGATAGTAGCATGAAAACTAATGCCAAGAGAGTATCTCGGAGTTGTGTAAACTCGGGCTTCCCTTCCTATTTATCTCTTTTCCTATGACGCCAGAATTTGCTCCTTTATTTGTTACAACAATTTCCATTGCTTCTTGAGTAGCGTTACATGGTATACTATGACAACAAAATGTGCCAAATTTCTGAGGACACGCGTCCTGCTGACTTATCTGGCAAAACCCAATGTCTCTGTCCTCTTAAGTACCTGTTTCTTTTTCTATTTTACTAACTCCCTCTAGCTCCAGGAAATGGACCACTGTTTCTGTCTCTTTCTATTCTGTGCCATCTCTTTCTATTTTCTGATGATTAGCCTGAACCCTGTGCACATTAGCGTGCGTGTTAATGAACTTTCACGTTTCGTTTGCTAGCTCGCCTGTGCTAATTACAGCTATTTTACAAGTTGGTTTCACATTTTAAACTATTCCCAATATTTTAACATTGACTTTTAATCCTTGCCAATATTTGTATATGCTGTTATTTCTTATACTTATTTGTTATCAGTATGTCCCCTTACATCATATTTAAATATATAATTAAATAATATCCTGATTTGCACAATATCTCCACGAAAAAGCTATTTTTAAGCACTACATAATGTAAAACTGAAATACATTATAATTAAGCCCACACATTTACTAGACATTATTTTAATAATCTGTCTAATCTCCATTCTTGTCCGATACCTGATTTAACCTCCAAGGCACTGAATCGCTTATGTGCTGGAAGAACTCTGGCTCTAAACGCAGGCGTTCCCACATTTCATGACAGTATTCCCAGAGGGCGGTGCCTAAATCAGGCATTGAACAAGAATACAGATTGGACAGATTATTAAAATAATGTCAGTCAATGTGTCTCTTTGAGATTAAAAAGTAAGTTTTACATTAAGTTGTAATTAAAAATATGTTATGGGGATATTGTGCAAAAGTGTTTATTTAGTTATATATTTAAACATGGTTATTATAATTGATGATTGCGTGTTGTTACTACAAAGTTTTGATAAAGGAGAAGGACCCATCGTTCGGTTATGGCACCGCTTGCTCTTTCCCGAGCGCTTCCCTGAGTGAGCGGGCTTCGAGAGATCGACTAGGATTCGTCACACTGGTTCGAAAGGGTGTTGTTGATCTCCTAGGCCAGGCTCGGTTCCGTTTGACGATGCGAGATACGCTAGTAGGCAAGCTTATTGAGCTCGAACACCGCCCGGGATCGTCCAATCGGCGAAGCTAGGTCACGGCGGGTACATGGGAGCAGGAATAGGATAGACAGGTTTGGTCTCAAACGATGAGTCTTTATCGTTTCATGTATCTTCGCGCCCCGACGACTTGTGCTAGAGACCGTACGAGACGAGAAGCCAGTTCTGACTAAATCACTGTTTTTTTTTGTTTTTTTTCGAGTGGAGGAGAAAATGATTTAATCACTTACCCCAGCCCCGATGGGAGTCGGGACTGAGAGTGTGGGACTCACCGAGGCGTCGGCATACCCACTAAAAACTCCTCCACCGGATTGAAGGGAAAGGTTTGCTGCGGTACCGCCTAAAGCACCCGCGCAGTCCGAGGTGATGGTTAGAACTGGGCCGCAGTGCGGTCGCCAGTGGAGTAAGGATGTTTGCTAGGAGACAGGCTTGACCAAGGCCCAGCCTGCCCCCTAGCGAAGTGAAGGAGAAGATGTTTGGTATTCCTGGTGATAATGTGTTAATGGCGTTTGGGTTTACGGGGAGGATGAGGTTGGGAAGAGGATTGGGAGGGGTGTGGCATCACTTGGGATTCAAGGAAGATCCGGATCAGGATGTATCCTTCCTGCAGGTGGTCGTAGTTGGCGCTGAGCGCCTTGAAGTTCTCGGTGATGAAGTTCCTGGTGCTGGTATGCAGCTCTCGAATCCCTTCGACTGAGGCGCCGAGGGCGCCCAGTCTCGTGGACCGGTCGTCGCTGCCGTCGGTGTAGGGCTCGACGAGGTGACACTCGATTCTTCCCAGCTTGCGCTGGGCCGACGCGAGAACCCCATCTTCGTTCTGTAGCTGTTGAATCTTGTTGGTGAGAGCAGTGATCACCCTGGCCGAAGTTCGCTGCTTGGCCTCCACGGCCGAAAGGCGCGTGAAGGTTGCACGGCTCAGATCAGCCAGTTGTGAGGTGAGGTCCTGTATGCCTGCCTGTATGGTTGTCAGGAGGCGTTGAAGTCCATGGTGTTCTTCGTCGGTGATGCCGCTGGTGAGGTGCTGAGCCCTCCCTGAGGGCTGCGTCAGGTGGTCGTCTGAAGTTGCTGGTGTCACTGTAGGTGCTGGCGTCGTTGATGATGCTGGTGTCGTTGTAGTTGCTGGTGTTTTCGGTCTTGAAGGTTGTCTGCTCCGGGGATACAGGGGGCAGTGTGCCTGCCCTGTAAAGTGTGTGTTCCCGGAGCAGGTGGCGCAGAAGCGTCGGCGTCGTCTCAGGTCGTGATGAGTGCAGGCTGACGTAAGCGAGCCTGACCCCCAGTAGTGGCATCTGGGCGCAGCGTTGCAAGCTTCTGCTGTGCGCCCAAAGGCACAGCAGCGGCGGCAGGGCACCGGACGATCCCCTCTAGTGGCCTCTGCGCGCAGGGTCCTCCCAAGTAGAAGCAGACCTGTGGCTTTGGCCGCTTCCACGTCCGATGCGGCTCCCAGATGCAGGCGGACCAGCAATGTTGGGCCTCTTGCAGAAGAGATGCGTGAGGCCCGTATTGCCGAGCGGCAGTGTTGTCTTGCTGCTTCCAGCACATAATGAGGTGGCAGGTCTCTGGGCACCCCACAGATAACGACGTATCACTGTCGCCTGATCGGCCTATTTATACCTGTAGTCGCTGCGTAACGGTCGCCAGCACAAAGAACCGTAGGCGCCATCTAGGTTATTGGGCTTAAACTATTTGTATATTAGATCCGCTGTGGCGCGTGGTTAAACTTATGTTACTAATGAATTATTTACCTGTTAGTGTATATTACAATTACTTGCTGCATTATAGCGTGCGTCAAAAGCAATTTGTTGCCGCGTGGTGAACTTATTATTTATCTGTGGTGAGATAGACCACAACGACTATTCTACCCAGAGTTATACATTCATATGTGAATAATCTAGAATTATTGTGCACACAAAACAAGACGTTACTGCAAGCGTGAAAAAGTAAACATAAACACTCACTTCCTTGCTATATATACTATATATATTCCACCTGTGAAGGAACGGCTAGTAGAATTCCTCCCAAAGCTACAGTGACGACATAAATGGAAGCGAGCGTACCACCCAAAATTTACAGCCACTGAGAAGACAGACCACTCGACAATGCTTCTAGTTTGTCTGCAGGTCGGTTTTCAACTACCGACAGGGATGCAGAACAGTCAACAGTAGAATGACTAACAAAGGGAATAGCAGGGGTGTACAGTTTCATGGTATTGAAAAGACCCCACAACGCGTCTGAGGGTTAAAACACTATCATCAAAAAAACATTGAGACATATGGCTCAAGTAGTGATCTAAGTTCCGCGTGTACTTAATACGGAGTACATGTGGCGTTTCCTTAGTTACCAGTGATTTGCAGAGGCCTGCATTTCTCGTTCCAGTGCATCCGATTGATTATGTTTCAGAAAAGAGAAGAACTCTACAGTGTGTGTGTGTGTGTGTGTGTGTGTGTGTGTGTGTGTGTGTGTGTGTGTGACAGTTTGACCCGGTTGCTGTCAACCCAGGTCACGAGACATGCCCTACACCGTGTGCGGGCACTTTTCAACAAAAATTCTCTCATAATACTTCGTGGAAATTGTGGGAGAAGATCAACGACATTCCTTTCGTTTATTTTCAGAATGACAGAGAAATACTGGGTGTTCGAATTTAATTAAAAACGCACATCGTCTCTTAACGTGCCCTTATGACCTTTGTAGCAAAAGGTCAAGCATACAGAACTGTCAAAACAAAGAGGGAAATATTTCACTTTTTTTCTGTTAAATGATGCGTAATATTTATGTTTCGGTATCGGAGTGAATATGCCACTACTAATTATAAGCTAACAAATCTATGTTATTCCACATCATTTCCGAACACACGTGCGCCCTAAGATCAACTAACCGTCGCCATGGAGATGTGGCCTTGACCCTTTAGTAGCTGCTCACTTTTGATGCCATCGATACCATATTTTCATCATACGTAATATCGCCTTCTGTGCTCCATATGAAATCACATCAGAAACTCTTATGTGTTATAATTACATGACTTTCTCCATCCACTATCGTTTACTTTTACCTAATTTTCTATCTACCTCACGCTCATTATAAGGCAGTATTTTCATCACTTAAATGATATCATATAATAAAATATAATAACAGCCCGACTTAAAGTAATATGTGTATAATATAGTATATAAAAATCTGATGTGTTACACTCACATGACTTTCTCTACTCTTGTACAAACTATTTTTACAAACGTTTATTCTCCATATGCTTCATGTTAATCGAGATGTTAATCTTATTGCTAATTTTTTTGTAGATGCAAGGGGAATATGGTAGGCTTTAAGCGATAGTCATATATTTTAAGAGCTGGTTGCTATGTATTCTCTTTGCATGTCCAGGACTAAAACAAATGAATAACGAATTTCCATTTGAGAAAAAGTATAAGTATTGGAATATTTAAGGGAATAACAAACAATACCTCGAAAATGGTTCACTCAACAACAAAAAAAGTATATGGCGTAAATTGTGTATTTTAACGCGATCTACATTTTTTGTGTGATAAAATTTTGTCTCTCTCTTATGGTTTACCAGTTATGCAACAGTCGTTCACAATGAAGAATACTTCTGGAGACATTCCCAGTAAATCCGAGATATACAATTCATTTTCCATAAAAATGTCTTAAACTTATGGTATTTTATTGAAAATCGTTAGAGACATTTTTGAGAAAATTAACATTTTCGAAAAATGTTCCATGTAAAGGGTAATCTGTTGTGGGGGATTTTCTTGGAAACCTTAGTGTCGCATTTATGGAAGATACTGAACCTAAATATCAAGTTTGTTTATCCGACTGTTCGTTTCTGACTTATGCTGTCCACGGACAGACACACACACAGACGGACATGTTTCCAAAAATGCTTTTTTTTATTCAGTGGGCCTCAAAACATGCATTTCCGGTGCAATCTCGGTATCGAAGTTTTGGTTGGAATACAATGGTTCCCATGCTTACTATACGTAGTAGAGAAAGTAAAAATGCATGCAACGGTCATTGTTTTGTTATGTGAATGTATTACATAGTTTAACAGAATAGAAGCAAGCTACCTTTCGTAGCAAACAGAATTACAAGGTAAAGCGAAAGTTGCTAACAAGGGGGTAACCTTGAGACAACTATAAATTAGAAAGTTTAATAAAGGCGACTAATAATTCTTGGAACAATAATGTGTTATCTAGGACAGTTTATAAATAGCCAACCAAAAACTAGAAAAACTTTAAGTTAAATAAAGATATTCTATTGGCGTAGGATTAGTCAATCAGAGGCTTGAAATAGAGAAAATGTGCAAATTTAAACGGTAGACGCTACAAGAAGCATAGCCAAGTCAGATTTGGTACGTGTTCAGTGTGAGACATGAAAATTCATTGCGGTAAAAATAACATAAAGTTTACGTGTTAAAAAGTACAATTAACAATAATGTCACAGCTCTACAGTAGGATACATCAGTGAAGTGTTATTTAATCGTGTGAAGAATTAATAAAACAAAGTTAAATACCATTATAATTTGTGTAAGCCTTGTTCGTTAGTCGTACCAGCCCTGCTAAGAGATACGTGCTCTTAAAAATACTAATAACGCAGCCGAGATATACATATATAATATTTAAATTAAGTTCATTTTTAAACATGGGACAAAGGCCACCGGAAAAATAAACGTGGGGCGAACACTCCCGCAAATGGGCATCCCTTACGTGCGTGGTTTAAAACACCTTCAAGTTTGGCTACCTTCCGTGGGGCTGCAGCAACTGCAATTAACATAAACCTTTTGATGAAATAGTTTCATTTGCACTTTCTTGTAGGTTCAAGGACGTTAAAGGATAGTTAGATGTTTAAAAGCGGGTCGCTATATGCTGGCCTTAAAATACCATACTCTTTCCATGACATCTCGAGAAACAGCTGAATAGCGACAAGACTTTAAAAATGACAAAATTATTGAATACCTCAAAGTTAATTTAACGGATATCTCTGTAAAGTAGAGCTGCCACAAAAACTATTTATTATGTTTTTAAAGATATCTACATTTTCAGTAGTAAGTATTTATCTATCTCTGAAAGCTTACCATTTATACAAAATCGTACAAAATTCTTTCCGATTGAAGAGATCTTCACAAGCTCTTCCCAGAAAATTCAAAATAAACGTTTCACTTGTATGCAAATATCTGAAACATATGAGTTATTTAAAATCGATAGTCATTTTTGACAAAATTAAAACCAACAAACCTTTTTACTTTCTCTACTACGTACAGTAAGTAGGAGAAGTATTGTATTCCACCCAAAAATTCGATACCGAAATTTCACCGGAAATGCATGTTTTGAGACCCCCTGAATCCAAAAAAAAGCATTTTTGGAAACATGTCCGTGTGTGTGTCTGTGTGTCTGTGTGTCTGTCTGTGTGTCTGTGTGTCTGTGTCTGTCTGTGTGTGTGTCTGTCTGTGAACAGCATAACTCAGAAACGAACAGTCGGATAAACACCAAACTTGGTATTTAGGTTCAGTATCTTCCAAAGATGCGACACGAAGGTTTTCAAGAAAATCCCACCCACGCCAGATTACCCTTTACATGGAACATTTTTCGAAAAGTTTAATTTTCTCAAAAATGACTCTAACGATTTTTGATTAAAATATCATATATTTAAGATATTTTCTGGACAAATAAAATGTATATCTTGAATTTTCTGGGAATGTCTCCAAAAGTACTCTCCATTGTGAACGACTTTTGCATAACTGGTAAACCATAAGAGATAGACAAAATTTTACTACACAAAAAAATGTAGATCGCGTTGAAATACACAATTTATGTCAAATACTTTTTTTTTTTGTTGAGTGAACCATTTTCGAGATATTACTTCTTATTTGCTTAAACTTTTCAATACTTATTTTCTAAAATCGGAATTCGTTATTCATTTTTTTGTCTTGGATATGCAAAGAGTTATAATCTGTGGCAAAGGGAATGGTACTGCACCTAGCAACCAGCTATTAAGAGATATGTATGTCTTAAAGGCTACTGTTTTTCTGTATTGCCCTTGTAAATATATATTCCCCTTACATCTACAAGAAAATTAGCAATAAGATAAGAGTCTGCAAATGTTTATCTCGATTAACATGAAGTAGATGGAGAATAAGCGTTTGTAAAAATAGTTTGTACAAGAGTAGAGAAAGTCATGTGAGTGTAATACATCAGAATTTTTTAAAGTAAAGGGTAGTTAGCGTTGTGGGGATTTCTTCGAAATCTTCGTCCTTGGAAGGCGCTGAATTGATTTTCCGTTCTGTTCACACCAGTCACACACGCCGTTTTCTGAATATGCTTTTTTGGGGGAAATGCAGTACCTCAAAATGTGGATTTTCGGGGAAATCTTGATATCAAATTTTTGAGTGGAATGCAATGTTTCTTGGCTTATTGTAGTTAAGTGGTAGAAAAATTAAAAATTATTCCTAGTCGATAGTAGGCTGTAACATATAACATTTTTCATTATCTTAATTTGTTAATTTTTGTACCACGTACATAGTGGGTAGTAAAGTTACTACTTCCGCTAAAACATTTTACACAAGGATTTCATTTTTATAAAAATGTTAGTGTGTGCGCGCCTGTGAACAGCATAACTCAAAAACAATTAGTCCGATAAATATAAAACTTGATATTTAGTTGTATTACCTTCCAAATATGCGACACGAAGATTTTCAAGAAAATTTCCTCATTCCCTTATTTGCTAAAAACGGGTTCTAATATTTCTATTAAATACCATATATTAAAGATATTTACATGATAAATAAAATTTGTATCTTGAATTTTCTAGAATTCCTGTGAAGTTCTTTTCATTCGGAAGCAACTTTGTATAATCTTCTATAATTAGTACATATTAAACGAAAAATGAAAACGTACTACATAAGAAATTTATTTCAAATAAGTTTTTTTGTGGCACTAGCCATTTTCGAGATATCCTTTATTAATGGTTCGATTTGTTCAATGTTTTGTCATTCTTTTTAAGTCCTGTTGATTTACAGTGTTTTAGCGAGCCCCTTTGTATCTATAATGAAATATGTAACGGAGTTATTTCTGAAAAAGTTTATATCTATTAAAATGAAGTAGACAGAAAAATAAACGTTCCTAAGAATAATTTGTATGCCGATAATACGGGATAGAGGGTGGAAAAAGTCATGTAAACGTAATATAAAAGCTTTTTATGGAGAATTCTGGTTATAAAATGGATTTGGTAACAATATTTTGATCACAAGATAATATTCCTTTAGGCGTCAATTTAAAGAAAATATTTGTTGCTGCTACGTATAGAAAGTCATTTTGAAGATGGTGGTTTGTTACGTTATTTGCACCACGCTTTGGGCGTCAATTTGCAGTAAGATATATTGTAGTTCAACTGTTGGGGAGCCGAACTTGAAGTAGTTGCAACCACACGTATAGTAAACAGTTTTCCGGTAATCTTCACCCCAAATGTATTTTTACTGTTTCTTTAAATATTATATTTATGTTTGCCTCGGCTGCGTCAGTATTTATTTTAGAGACACGTTTCTCTTAGCAAGGTTGTGGTGTGACTAAGAATGTAGGGTTACACGGATTATAATTTTAGTTCAATCCTTTGCTTAATGCTTGATACGATTTAAATACGCTTCACTGATATAGAGAGAGCTGTGAGATGTTTTTATTAAATACTTGCACTTTTTAATACGACTATTTTCGTCTCACCCAAAACCTATAAAATTTCTCGAGGACGCATCACGCATCCGGTTACAATCACTGTCTGCAGGCAACTGAATTGATTTGAACCGTCTAAACTTGTAAATCTCTGTATTTCAATTCTCTGATTGGCTAATCCTACTCCAATGGAATACCTGCATTTAACTAAAGCTTTTTCTGGTTGTTGATTGGCTATTTTAAAGAGTTTCAAAATTACATTATTGCTTTCAAGAAACACAAGTAACATTTAAACTCTCAAACTCATTATTGCCTCAAGGTTACCTCATTGTTAGCAACTTTTGACCTATTTGTCACAGCTCCTATATTATTAAATTACGTAAGGCATTCACATAGCGTTATTGAACATGTTTACAATAATATAAGCATATGCAATGACATTTTACAAATTATTACATACACACAATGCTTCAAGGCAGGCTGTTATTGAATTTACATATTATATAATTTGACTAAAATCATTTAATTGTTAAAAATGCTGCCTCAATTTACAGTGTTTTTAGCGAGCCCCTTTGTGTCTATAATGAAATATGTAACGGAGTGATTTCTGCGAATGTTTATGTCTATTAAAAAGAAGTAGATAGAAAAATAAACGTTCTTAAGAATAATTTGTATGCCGATAATACGGGATGGAGGGTAGAAAAAGTCATGTAAACCTAATATAAAAGCTTTTTATGCAGAATTCTGGTTAGAAAATGGATTTGGTAACAATATTTTGAACACAGGATAATATTTCTTCATGATTAATATTTATATTAAGAATAGGAGTGCAAGGTGAAAGATGGAATCAAGTTTCTCTGATATTTCCTAAGGTATTTTAAAACACACATCAGATAGAAGAAGTCATGGTGGGTTAAAGAAATGCCCATGAAACCCTAATCCACGAAGAATCACCCCTCTCCCCTCGAACTCTAGACTTACCCTTAACGCTGTAAACATCCAAGGGGTAGAACTGAGAATTTCGGGTAGGTACCTGATAAGATCTTGGTAGAATGCATTGCAAATGAGCGCGATCGTTTTAGTTTCTTTGACTGTACAGTGGGATAGACGAAGAGGTTAATGGCTATGGGAGAACTGCGCCCCTTACATTCCACAACGACCAAGCTCGCTTTAATTAACTTGCACCAGCCCTCTCCTCTCATCTTGGGTGAATACTCCTAGCTTTCCGGCGTTATTTCCTGTCTGCCGAAGACTATATTTGAGAATACGACCAAGGAGCGAACAAGAGCGATTTAGAAACTGCGCTTCTTGTCCTTAGGATACCTACACGTTTCCTATTTTAAGCCTACTTTGTTTCTTATCCTAAAAGGGTAGTAGAGAAGCTATTGACATTATAAGTACGAAACATCTGCTAAATTGTCAGTTGTAGAATTAAAGTGATGTAAAAAGGTAATACGCCAGAGAAAACCTGCCGGTTTCGACACCAGGAGTGCTGACAATCTTAACCAGGCGTTAATGTCTGTGGCTCGCATTCGGGAGGCCCTAGGTTCGATTCCCGGAGGCGCCCGCTGTGACCATGGGGTTTTTGCGTGGTTTTCCTCTGGTCGCCTGGGCGAATACTGTTGTGGTGTATTCTACCACGATTTCTCCTCTCCCTATTTCCTATCGTTTCATCTTTCAGGTAGAGTCTCCGGGTTCCGTAGTGCGTATAGTGATGGCCAGGTGGCATGGTTACTGCGTTTTGGAAGGATTTCTCCGACAGGGCACGTTGGCTGCCTGCAAGGTCCGCTTCATCGCTCTCTCGGGGGACTACACATCTACTGGCCGAGTGCGGGTGTTTCATACTGGAAATGATAGGGACTTCGGTGTGTCTCTGGGATTCGTTTGTCTACGGACCTACGACCTCCTGCGGCTTCTTCACTTCATCCCTGCCTCCTGGGGGTGTAGCCATAATAGAACTAGTTGGTGGCAGTGGCGAGGTGTGCCCCTCCGATCACTACACCCTAAACCTAGCGACAATCTTAAGGGCACCTAAAGCTGAAATTTGATCAATATTTTCAAAAATTAAAAAATTACTTTTGATGTCGAAAAAATGTTTTTAACTTCAAGGGAATGCTATAGCTTTCGGATCCCTTTAAACCCTCAACATGTAACCATTTAAATGCCCAAGAGCACACGGCCTGATGGGCGGTGTTTACTTCCAATGCCTTTTACTCGAATTTGTTTTTCTTTACACTTGTGCGCATTAAAAATATTCTACAAGATATAGTTTGTAAACAATGTTTTTCAAATTTTCAGGAGAAGCTCAGAGAAAATGAACTTGAGTTTCTCTGGTCTCTGTCGCTTATTAAATTATTCTTACTCAAGCTTATTTTTCTATGCTTCACATTTTAATCGAAATAAACCTTTGCAGAAATAGATACATTACACATTTCGTTATAGCTACAAAGTGAACAGCGATAGTCAAATGTTTAAGAACTGACGGTATATGCTGGCCTTAAAATTCATGCAGTCACAAGAAACAACTGAATGTTGGAAGAGCTTTAAAAGAATAAACAAGAAAGGAACAATTGGAACCTTTAAAGGCTCCTTCCGAAAGAAGAATACTTCATAGGCTATTGCTAGAAAACTCAAGATATACATTTTACTTGTCATGCAAATAACTTTAACATGTGGCATTTTAATCAAAATGGTTAGGGCCATTTTTTTAGAAAATAAAATATTTCAAAACCTGCTACATGAAATGGGTAGTTTGGGGTGGAAGAATTTTCCTTAAAGTCATAGAGTCGCAACTTTGGAAGGTACTGAACGTAAATACCAAGTTTGGTATTTATTCAACGTTTCGTTTCTGAGTTATACGGACAGAAAAATACATATACACGCAAATAGGCATTCCACCCAAAAATTTGGTACCAAGATTTCACCGGAAATATATGTTTTGGGGCCCCCAGAATACAAAAAGAAGCATTTTTGGAAACATGTCCGTCTGTGTGCCTGTGAACAGCATAACTCAGAAAGAACAGTCGGATAAACACCAAACTTCGTATTTGGCTTCAGTATCTTCCAGAGATACGACACGAAGGTTTTCAAGCAAATTCCCCCACCCCAGATTACCCTTTACATGGAACATTTTTCGAAAATGTTAATTTTCTCAAAAACGGCTCAAACTATTTTGATTAAAGTATTATATATTTAAGATACTTTCATGACAAATAAAATTTTCTGGGAATGTCTCCAAAAGTGTTTTTCATTGTGAACGACGTTTGCATAACTGGTAAACCATAAGAGATAGACAAAATTTTTCTACACAAAAAATGTAGATCGCGTTAAAGTATACAATTTATGTGATATACATTTTTTTTGAGTGAACCATTTTCGAGATATCGCTTGTTATTCCCTTAAATGTTCCAATACTTATACTTTTTCTCAAATTCGTTATTCATTTGTTATATCCTGTTAATGCAAAGAGAATGGAATACTGCACATAGCAACCAGCTCTTAAAATATTTGACTGTCGCTTAAAGCCTACCAATTCCCCTTGCATCTACAAGAAAATTAGCAATAAGTTTAACATCTCGATTAACATGAAGCATATGGAGAATAAGCGTTTGTAAAAATAGTTTGTAAAAGAGTAGAGAAAGTCATGTGAGTGTAACACATAAGATTTTTTAAAAATAAGCTTTGGATTTAGGGGGTCTCAAACAATGTTTTGCCGGTGAAATCCTGACATGCTATTTTTGGGTGGATCCAGCATTTCCTGTATCTTGCGATTGCCACCCCGTTGGAGGAAGGGAAGAAGTGGAGGAACGACAGGAGGCTGCAAGCCGTAGCAAACAGAGACTCGCAGAAGCATTTCCAAGCTCACAGACCCGTCCCACTGCACAAAGCAGCCTTCTCGTGTCCACGGAGTGTACTCTTTCCAGGAACATGCATCCGCACCATCTTTCTGGTACCGCCATACGCCACGAAACCTAAAAGTACACCTGAAAGATGAGAAGCATTGGTCTTACGATCCCGGGGGAACCATGAGAAACCCATGAGTCAGAGGGGAAGGGTATCAAACTCGGGGCCTCCCGAATGCGAGCGGCCAGCGCCACCTCGTTCGGTTAGGTATGTGGTACAGAAAGTAACTACCTAAAACCACTTGCATGGACAACTATGACCATTCGTTTATCAGAATTAGCAAATATAAGTGCACTATAGGTTAGCACAACTGCAATCTCAAGGATCTTGTTTTATTTACATTTGCTTTGGTATCTGCACCTAGATTGAGGTCTAGAATTTTTGGAGTTGGAGGGCATTACCAACTTCTTCTTCCTTATGAAATTTATGCATGGAAAATTCGCCTTCCATTGTTATTCTTCGACTTTCTCCGCGATTCTGAATTGCGTGACTGGGGTGTACAAAAAACGCACATTTTGGGGCTTATTCACGTCGTAGCGAGTCCCGAAGCAGAGGCAGAATTTCAAAAAGAGCAAAGACGGATTGCCACACAGCGGGGTAAGGAATCCTGCACATGAGTTGCTTCTTTTTCTTTCACTCCACAACTGAGCTGAAACCTCAGAATTACTTTCTAACCGGTTAATATCATTTAGCTTGGCTTTCCTCTCTTTCAAACGGATTTCAAGTGTCTTAGAAATGAACAGCGAAGAGAGCATTTAAAACTTATTTCTTTTCGCTGTTACTTCAAAAGAGGTAAACGTACTTTTCCTACACGCTGAAGCACTTTTATGCGTTTGTATGCCTGGAAAAAGAAAGCACTGTGCTCAAGGGTACTTTACAAAGTGTGTTTACTGCCATTGCTACTGAACAGTTTCCTGCATGAAACGGTAATTAAGCCTTTACAGATTTAAGGCTACGTACTTAAGGGGATTCTAAATGTCCTGTCTGGCAGATGTTAAATTTAACCAATTGATTATCCAGTATCAAAAAACGTATTTAAGATAGCTGAATTTTCAACGCAGTACTGAAACACTTTTACTGTTGGTTGATAGAACATTTGAGGTGATACACTCACATGACTTTATCTACCCTATATCGTTTATTAGTGAGTATACAAACTATTCTTACCAAACTTTTTTTTTATCTACTTCATTTTAATCGAGCTAAACCTTTGTAGAAACAGCTGCATTACACATTTCGTTATACATATAAATGGAACAGCGGCAATCAAACTGGACGCTATATGCTGGTCTTAAAATCCCGTACTGTTTCCATGCAACCGCGAGAAACAACTGAATGTTGAAAGGACTTTAAAAGAATGACAAAGAATAGAACAATTCCAACTATTGGCTGACCCTGTAGCTCAGTTGGTAGAACACCTGCCTACTGTGCGAGGGGTCCCGGGTTCGATTCCCGGGTGGTGGAATCTCTAGCCAAGATTCTTTCCTATTCTCCGCAGAGTCTGGTAATATGACTGAGAGTATGAATGTGTGTCTGATCTAATGATTAAAACCCAATGACAAGAGAATACCAGTTAACACCATGACCTTACAAAATAAATTCCAAATAAAATGCCGCGGATAAGACTAATGTAGTTAAAGGCGAGTAATAATGGAGCTAAAAAAATTCAAGTTAATAGTTTTATTACTAATATAAAGGAAATGGCTTACGGTACTAAATGTTATTTAAAATAAGTCGTGTGTTTTAAAGAGATCTACATTTGTTGCATAGTACGTTTTCGTCGATCGCTTATGTTTACCAGGGAAGGCTCCTCCCAAAAATGTAAGATATACGTTTTATTTGTAACGTAAATATCTTTAATATATAGTATTTTAATCAAAATTGTTATAGCCATTTTTTAGAAAATAAAACATTTCGAAAAATCTACCATGTAAAGGGTAATCTGGGTTGGGGGACTTTCTTGAAATTTTTTGTGTCTACCTTTGGAAAGTACTGCACCTAAATCACACATACATACCTGTGCTTTTTCTAAAAATGCCTTTTTTGGATTCAGGGATCCTCAAAACATGTATTTCTGGTGTAGCTTCGAGATCAAATTTTTGGGTGAATACAATACTGCCCCTACTTACTATACGTAGTAGAGAAAGTAAAAATGCCCTTTTTTGGATTCAGGGGACATCAAAATATTTTATTCTACAGAAATCTCGATATAGAATATATCTGGATATAGTTAAGTAGTAGAGAAAGTAAAAATTGAAACGATAATTTTGAAGGAACCTCACGTATCTCATTAACAAGAGAGACAGCCGTTTATAATTCTATTTGGGGAAAAACACTAAAGTTGAAAGTAAAAAAAGGAAAACTTCTTGATTTGTTTAACAATAAAGGCACCCAAAAACACAACAAAAATGTTAGATTTAAAAATATGTCCATTTCCATGAGTTAATTTCCAGCAGAGAAGTATAAACCAGGGCTTGAATGCCTATCCGGAGCCAAGTCTTCCTGATGTGAATTCGGGCACAGAGGTTCGCTTCCGGTGGTGAAGTTATGATGGAGAGTCGTACCTTCCGGAGAATGTAAAGTTGGAGTTCGAGACCAGTTTGTGGGCTTGTGAAGACGGAACCGTTGCTTTTATATTCAAGATTATTCAGGTCACAGACTCGCTCCTACTACTGATTTGTCAGACAGATGTTATTTTCGCAGCCGTATAAAATAACGAGTATTCATAGCACATTTTGTCTGCGGTTTCCTAAAGCACCTAAATCACAAACAAAGTACTTTTTAAGCTCTCTGTAAACAAACTTTATTTGACTGCCACTGTGATAGAGTGGTAAGCGTTTTGGCTTTTCAACACACAGTTCACTAATTCAGGCGGCGCCGTGGCCGAGTGGTTAGACCGCTCGCCTCCCACCGAGGCGGTCCGGGTTCAATCCCTTCCCAAATTTCCTTTCCTGCAATTATTTCATTCCATGTGTCGTCATTGGCCTCCGCCTGTGGTGCGAGTGAAGTAAGAACCGGCATTAAACAAACAAATAATAATAATAATAATAATAGGATGCCTCTGTAGTCGAGTGTTCAGAATTCTGTCTCTTCAACCCAAAGAAGGTAATGCATTCCACTCAAATATTCGATTCTGGGAATTCACCGGAAATGCATGTTTTAAGATCTCTCGAATACAAAAAAGGTCCGTGCATGTGTGTGTGTGTAAGTGTGAGCAGCATAACTCAGAAAACAAATGCTGGATAAACACTAAACTTGATATTTATGTTCAGTATCTTCCAAAGATGCTTCATAAAGATTTTGAAGAAAATCCCCTTATCCTAAGCTACCCTTTACATGGAAGAGTTTTAAAAATTGTACATTTTCTGATAAATGGCTCTAACGATTTTTATTAAAATGCCATATAGGTATTAAAGATATATACATGATAAATAAAATATATTTTGAATTTTCTGGGAATAGCCAGTGAAGTCCTATTCATTCAGAAGGAATTTTGTATAATGTTGTATAACTGGTAGACGTTAAGCGATAGAGGACGCACAGTTTATTTCAAATAATTTTTTGTGGCAAATGCGATTTCCGAGATATCCGTTATTAATGGTTCGATTTGTTCAATAGCCGTTCTGTTTAAGTCGTGTCCATTTTCAGCCTTTGTTTAAAGGAAATTTGAAAAGAGATCCGATTATTAAGATATAGGATGAAAATACAAGAAGGAAAAAAGATGCCAAATATTTGGACATTATGCTGAATGAAAAATTACATTTTAAAAAGCATACAGAATATATTCGTCAAAAATCAGAAAAAGTAATGATGCAACTTGGTAGAATTACGCAGCAAAATTTTAAATTATCGTTGAAAACAATAACAACATACAACAATGTAATATTTGCTTCCATTATAACCTATGCGGTGGGAACCTGGGTAACCAGGATGGATGATGTAGTTATTAGAAAATTATTGAGAAGGACGCAAAGAAAAATATTATTAAGTTTCACCGGTGCTGAAAATACCACACCACCAATGCCTTTATTAATAATAACGGCATTATGGCCAAATGATTATTTGATACGTGTGTAAGGAGCTAGATTTTGAATTAAAAGAATATATTTTCAAATAGTAGAAAAATAATTGGAATAAAGAGCAATGCTCTATTAGATATTAAACAAAATTTGAAAATAAGATGGCAACATGAATGGGAGGAAATAGAGGAGGGAAGAAGAGTTTTTCAGATATTTTAAATATTCAAGAAATATTACCACTAACACACATAGAACCAACAAAGGTATTAATACACTTTATTACGAGACGTGGTCCACACAAGACATTGGAACAAAATTAACAGAACAAATGACGATATAAGCGATAGTTGTGGAATTAGGGATACACCGGAACATACAGTTTTTGAATGTAATAGATACAATCAACATGCACTAGAATAAAGGAAACATTTATTAGGATATATCCTGTATACAATTTTAAGACATCCTGATTTAATTAAATATCTACAACTATGTGAGTATGTGAGTAGAATAGCGTGGGAAAAAGCAAGAAGAGAACAATTACCGAGAGGGAGAGAGGAAATTAGAAGATTTGAGAGGATTAGAATAATAAATCAAAATTTATTCGGGAAAAGATAAAAGCATAAGTGAAGAAATGGCCAGTTTACAAACTGAAATTAATGGAGAATGAAGAGGAGGAGAAATGGGTAGAAAGAAGATTTTAATTAAGACGATGGGAAGGAGAGAAATATGGTGATTATAGAGCGAGGATGGAGGAAGAAGAGGAAAGGAGAGAAGTAGATGATGATGATGATGATGATGGTGTTGGGATGCGGTTTACCATTATTGGAGGAGTAGCCAGCAGTTTCGCCATCTTTGGAGGAGGACTTGCAGGTTTGCCATTGGAGGAGTAGTTTAATGTGGTTTGGGAGGGATAGTTAACGGAGTTATAGTGATGTTTAGCTGCATGGAGATGTGAATTTGTTATTGTTATTAATAGGAGGGGAATTTTGAGTTTATGTAGGTTGGAGGTGGAGTTGGTGTTAGAACAAAATGGAGGATGTGAAGGAAGTGAAATGTTGTGGGGTAAAGTGAGTAGATATTTAGTGATGGAAGAAAGAAGAATTAGTGTTTGGTTAAAAGAGGGAGAAAATAGAAGATTAATATTGAGATTAAATAAATTGTTATAAGATAAATAAATAAAAAATTAACACAAATGTATGCATAAAGATATAAATTAATTAAATAAGACATTGAATTATTATAAATGAAATAATTACTATGAGAATAATGGAATGTTATAAATAGATAACTTTAATTTTATAAAACATTTTAATTAAGGGAAATTTTAAATAAAATATAAACATAAATAAACTTATTAAAACGATTAAAAGTTTTTGTGCCGGCTACCAGCACATTTTCGCAGGTTTCCAATGAATATACTTAAATAGGAGTAGATAGTAGATGGTTACCAGTTGCTAAGTTTGCTGGCTTCCAGCAAGGGTAGATAAATATAGAATTTAGAATTGTTATTTTTTTACACCTTTACTCTAATTCAATAATTTCTATTTTTCTTTCTTTTGTTTATTTGTTTTTATTAATTTATTATTATACTATTATTTTGTAGACATTGTGTAGTTTGTATTTATTTTATCTGAAAAAAAATTTATGTAGTCTAAAATGTAAATGTGTTTGTGAGAATAAATAAAAGTTTGAATGTATGTCCCGGTGTAGTAACCAAGGTACCGGGATAGTATGTTCCGATTTGATTTATTTATTTGTTCCTCCGGATGTCATGGAAACAGTATGGCATTTTAACGCCAGCGTATAGCGTCCAGTTCTTAAACATTTGACTATCGCTGTTCCCTTGTATCTATAACGAAATGTGTAATGTAGATATTTGCGGAAATCCTTATTTCAATTAAAATGAACGAAAGAGGAAAATAAATGTTCGTAAAAAAATAATTTGTATACCCACTAATAAGCGATAGAGGGTAGCGTAGGTCATGTAGGTAATGTAATACATAAGAATATTTTTTGTTTAATTAGTGACACTCCTTACCCTCCACAGTGTCTGGATCTATGAGTGTGGGAGTGTTTCGTAATGAAAATCTGTAAACACCTACAGTTGGAGTTGTTATTTTTAAAGTCAAATCTCGCGATATGGCCACAGAAGTTAAAATATGTTACACAAATAAAACAATAAAAAAGCAATAACACCATCAGTTGATTCTCAAACCAAAGTATTTGGACACCTGGCTGAAAATGACGTACAAGTTCGTGGAGCCCTCCATCGGTAATGCTGAAAGTCAATATGGTGTTGGCCCACCCTTAGCCTAGATGACAGCGTTCACTCTTGCAGGCATACTTTCAATCAGGTGCTGGAAGGTTTCTTGGGGAATGGCAGCCCATTCCTCATGGAGTGCCGAACTGAGGAGAGGTATCCATGTAGGTCGGTGAAGCCTGGCACGAAGTCGGCGTTCCAAAACATCCCAAAGTGTGCTATAGGATTCAAGTCAGGACTCTGTGCAGGTCAGTTCATTAAAGGGATGTTATTGTCGTGTAACCACTCCGCCACAGCCCGTGCAGTATGAACAGGTGCTCGATCGTGTTGAAAGATGCAATCGCCATCCCCGAATTGCTCTTCAACACTAAGAAGCAAGAAGCTGCTCAAAATATCAATGTAGGTCTGCGCTGTGATCGTGCCACGCAAAACACTAAGGGTGCAAGCCCCCTCCAGGAAAAACACGACCACACCATAACACCACCATCTCCGAATTTCACTGTTGGCACTACACACGCTGGCAGATGACATTCACCGGGCATTCGCCATACCCACACCCTGCCATCGTATCGCCACATAGTGTACCGTGATTCGTCACTCCATACAACGTTTTGTCATTGTTCAATCGTGTAGTGTTGACACCCCTTACACCAAGCAAGGCGTCGTTTGACATTTTCCTGCGTGATGTTTGGCTTATGAGCAGCCGCTCGACCATGGAATGCAAGGTTTCTCACCTCACGCCTAACTGTCATAGTACTTGGAGTGGATCTTGATGCAGTTTGGAAATCCTGTGTGATTGTCTGGATAGATGTCTGCCTATTACTCTTTACGACCCTCTTCAAATGTCGGCGGTCTTTGTCAGTCAACAGACGAAGTCGGCCAGTACGTTTTTGTGCTGTACATGTCCCTTCACGTTTCCACTTCATTATCATATCAGAAACAGTGGACCTAGGGATGTTCAGGAGTGTGGAAATCTCGCGTACAGACTTCTGACACAAGTGACACCCAATCACCTGACCACGTGCGAAGTCCATGTGTTCCACGGAGCGTCTCATTCTGTTGTTTCACGATGTGTAATGACTACTGAGATCGCGGATAAGGAGTACCAGGCAGTAGTTGGCAGCACAATGCACCTAAGATGAAAAATGTATGTTTGTGTGGTGTCCGGATACTTTTGATGACATAGTGTATTTACCTCAATACACGTATTATACAAACTGTTCTTACAAACACGTATTGTATTTCCTGTTAAGCGAGATAAATATTTGCAGAAGTTGTCTTATTGCATATTTTCCTGTAGTTAGAGAATACAGTAGACTTTAAGCGACAGTCAAATCTTTTAAGAGCAGGTCACTATGTGGTGGCTTTGAAATTCCGTTGTCTTTGCATTATCAAGAAGGGGAAAAAGAAACGAATAGCGACTTCTTGTTTGAAGAGAGTATAAGCATTTAATAATTCAAACCAATAACAGGGATTATCTCGGAAATGGCTATTTATTTTATTCTATATTTTATGAATGTTATATTTATATGTTGTTTTTTATTTTATATATTTATGTATGTTTTATAGTTTATGTCTTATGATAAATTAAATTAATAATTTTTATATTAATATAATACTTTTTACTTATATACTTTAGCCACTTAATTTAGAATTAGTTATATATCATTTGTAAATTATTTAGAAAAAGTGAATGGATAATAAAAAACTTGAATATAGGGCATGGTTTAAGGAATTAGGTACCAGGGTTAAGTATTACAGATTTTTATTTGTTTATTTATTTATCTCGGAAATGGTTACCTCAAAAACAGAGACGTGGATGGTGTATCATAACGATTCACATTTTTTGTGTACTCAGATTTTGTTATTGCGGTTTACCAGTTATGCAAAGGTCATTCAGAATGAGAAGGACTTCAGAGGCTATTCCCAGAAAATTAAAAATGTACATTTAAATAGGGTGAAGGTTTGTTTGGGATGGTAATATTTTCTTGAAAATCATCAGGTTGCTTTTTCGGAAAATTCTGAACTTAAATACCAAGTTTGGTATTTGACCGATTTTCTGTTTGAGTTATTCTGTTCATACATACATACATACATACATACATACATACATACATACATACATACATACATACATACATACATACATACATACATGCATAAATGCATACATGCATACATACATGCATGCATGCATACATACATACATGCATAAATGCATACATGCATACATACATGCATGCATGCATACATACATACATACATACGAAACACACCATTTTTAAAAAGTTTCTTTTTTGGGTTTAG
The DNA here is from genome assembly GCA_030765065.1 of Deroplatys truncata. Lineage (NCBI taxonomy): Eukaryota > Metazoa > Arthropoda > Insecta > Mantodea > Mantidae > Deroplatys > Deroplatys truncata. Next base: position 72,576,139 of record CM060984.1, read on the forward strand.
GGGCCTCAAAACATATATTCCCGGTGAATTCCCGGCATCAAATTTCTGGTTGGAATGCAATACAATACTCTCCCTAATTAGTGTACATCGTAGTGGAAAAAAATAACAATAAGTAACATAGTTTATATCGTACAGAATAGTTATGTTTTTCTCTTCCTCCACATGGGACAAAGCTGAGGAAACAGTAATTATAAAGATTTATTTAGAAGCTCGAAAAACTAAACGTGTTTTTAAAGGTAGATGTGTTTGCTTAAAAGTCAGCGTGTGGAAATAAGTTAATACAATGAACTAAAAAACGACATTGTCCCTAAGGCAGAAGGCTATGAACTTCGCATTTCCAGAGTGGAAACTCTCAACTCCATTTCAGGCATTACAACAACAGCTTTTTGTTAACCGTGAGAAAAAAGTGTTACGTTAAATGCAAAGGGTAAAAAACAACCAGTAGTATAAAAGAAAGGCAAAAGTTTTTATTTCTATGGAGCGTTTTCTGTTTTAAATGGTTATTTTGAGAACGTTTATTTTGTTGTATTTTGTTTTAATTGTTGGGGAGCCGAACTTGAAGTAATTGCAACCGCACGTATGGTAAAAAGTTTCCGGTAGCCTTCGCCCCAAATGTACTTTCCGGTGGCCTTTGCCCTAAAATTTTCCTTTAAAAATATTAATATTGTATTTATGTTGGCCTCGACTGAGTCAGTATTTATAGTTTTTTAGAGACATGAATGTCTTAGCAGGGAGTGGTGCGGCAGAAGAATGTAGGCTTACACAGATTATAATTTTACTTTACTCCTTTTATTAATGCTTGACACTATTTAAATAACACTTCACTGATATAGAGAGAGAGCTGTGAATTTTTTTATTAATTACTTGCACTTTTTAACAGGTAAACTATTTCTGTCCCACACGAATACGTAATAAATTTCTCGAGGACGCATCTCGGGCCCGGTTAGGAACACTGTCTACAAGTAACTGACTTCTGAATTCGTAAATTTTGCTATATTTCAGTTTCTGATTTGCTAATCCTAGTCCAATAGAATACCTTCATTTAACTAAAGCTTTTTCTGGTTGTTGATTGGCTATTTATTAAACTGTCTCAAAAATTACATTATTGTTGCTCCAAGAATTACCAGTAGTATTATTACTTTCTAATTCATTATTGCCTCAAGGTCACCTCATTGTTAGCAACTTTTAACCTATTTTTCCCACAGCTCCTACATTATTAAATTACGTAATATATTCAAATAACGTTATTACACATGCATACAATATTGTAAACATATATAATGACTGTAATATACACTTTTTATATATTGTTTTATACACATATTGCTTTAAGGCGGGCTGTTATTGAATTTATATATTATATAATTAGACTGAAATTATTTAAGTGTTAAAACTGCTGGCTCAATTTTTAACACTTTCCGGCCGAAACGCTCATATATTCACTATCGATGGCAACGCGTAAGGTTCACTTGAGCGTTTAATAAGCCATCGTAGTTGTCAGTTTGTTTATGTAAATGACCTCTAGGTATCACTATATTCACACACGCGTGTTTCTGTGCTTCTGCTTTCATTTTGTCGGCTGAAGGGAGACAATAGCTCACAAAGCTTAGAAAATCTTGAAAATAATTTCGCCCGGAAAGGGTTGAGTATAGGTTTTGGCTTTATTACATAATTTGAAGCAGCATGTTTTATGCAAATGTAAAGTATTTTGAGCTTCAAGCTTCTTAATAGCTGCTAAATTTAATCTTCAATTATAACGCAAAACTGTTTTAAAACGCTGCAAGTATGTTAAAGCTGATTGTGGTATATCTAGTACTTTTTCTATTTTTCCATACTTTTACTAAAACTAATATTACTAATTTTTTGTTAGGTATAGAATTTTATAACTTTTAGCCTTTTTAATCCACTATGTCTAAGCCACTTTTACTAATATTATTATTTATATTTTGTTTGAGTAATGGAGCATCGAGAATTGTTTGTAAAACATTTGCTAATAGATTTGGGGATGTTGACGTGAGTTATGTCGGTCGGAGAAGTAGGGGAAATGCAATGATGTAATATACACACACACTAACCCTCGGATTAAATAGAAACGGACCTCATAGTTTCGCTGCGGCTTGCTACGGCCTGACGGCCTCCGCTCTCCTCCTAGAGAAGAAATTCGAAACTCGGTAACTCTTACTGCTAGACATCTTCTTATAAGCGCTTAGTTATCAGCACACATTAACGGTCAGATATGATGGCAGAATGAAGATACCGTCGAATATGTTGTCCTCCGTTATGTAGTAGTTCCCATGATAGCCTATAGTTCCCGAGGTCGCGGCTTCAAATCAATTTATTTTAATTTTAAACGACGAGTACACGGAAACTGCGATACTTTTGGTTTTCTATAGAGTTTTTCTTTATTTAATGTTGGCAGAAGCTCGTTATCATCTGTGTTTCACACCAGCCATAAAATCTTGTTTTATTTATGGATGCTCTTTAACTACTATGATCTTAGCGTCCCATTGGGCGTGAAAGACCGGTAATTTTGCTCAGAGGCCTCTTTATCAGGCTTGAGGTTCTTTTACGTGCCGAAATCTACGACACGGGACCACTGGCTGTTCTTCCCTTCCGAAGAAAGCCATGCTAAGAATTTTTACGCCGGAAAAGATCCAATGCCCTCCGCCGGGTTTGAACTCGCGACCTCGGGAACTAGAGACTAGGATGGTATCGCTAGACCACGGAAGACGACAGATTTGGGAACGTTGGGGGTGGGTTCTGTTGGTAGAAGGAGGAGTGGAGAAATACGGTGATGTGATATAAGATATAATTATACGAGTGTCGTTCAATAAGTAATGCCCCACATTTTGTTTTCTCAGAATATACCTATTTATTCTTAAGAGTCAGAATTTCGTGACAATATAAATCAACATTTCTTGTCCATGTCCTATTTTTCTACATAGTCTCCATCACTTTCTGCGCCAATGTTGTGTGAGAGCATGTATTACCTGCCGGTAAAAACTTGTCCTGTACGCGTAGCCATGTTTTCACTACATGAATTACACTCTCGTCATCTTCAAAGTGTGTCCCCCGTAGAGAAATTTTAAGCGGGCCAAAGAGATGAAGTCCGAGTGTGCCAGGTCTGGACTATACGGTGGGTGAGGCAATGATTTCCAAACCAATTTGGCAATGTGTTCGGCTTCTCAGACATATGTGTGGGCGTACGTTATCGTGTTGGAACAAGATTTCTGCTGGATTCTTGTTAGACCGAACACGTCCGAAACGATTCCTGAGTTTACTCAGTCCTCACGTATGTCTCTGAATTAATGGTTGACCCTTTTACCATCACAGCCACGAGAATGACGTCATCACAATCCGAAAAAACTGTGATCATGACTTTTTCGGCAGAGGGAATTGCCTTGAATCTCTTCTTTTGTGATGAATGAGGATGACGCCACTCCAGGGAGTGGCCTTTTGTTTCCGTCTTCAAGTGATACATCCAGTTTTTGTCCTTCGTAATAATCCATGACAGAAAGGCCTCTCCGTCGGTCTCAAAGCGCCGCAACAATTCAGATGAAATGGCCTTTCTTTGAATCTTGTGGACTGCAGTGATAATTTGTGGTACCCATCGTGAGCACGTCTTTGAATGTCGAGAGTCTCGATCATTGTTCACGCACTTCCAATACTGTCCATAACTGTAGAGCCAATTGTCGAGTTGTGATGCTCCGATCTGCACGAATAGCGCATCCGCGTGATTCAGCATGTCTGGAGCAGTGGCTGTGACAGGACGTCCCGAGCGTGGTTGATCATAGAGCTCTGTTTCTGATTTCCTGACGCTTTACCTTTCTTTACCCATCGCTCAGCTGTACTCCTATAAACTGCATCATTACCATACACTACACACAAACGTTTACGGAGTTCACCACAGCTTCTTCTTCCGCATACAAGAATTCAACAACAGCACGTTGCTTGTAACGGGAGGCGTATGTAGACGCCATTTTGACGCAGTGCTACGACTCTGCCATCTACCGGAAGTGTCCAAACTTCACAGGCGCGCTGTAGAAACATCAAATGTGAAGCACCTACAAGGGCATTTGTCTATATATATATATTAATGGCTTGTTAAAAAATATGAGGCATTGCATATTGAACGACCCTCGTTGTAACACCAGTTCATTTGGGCACACAGGACCCCTGGTTTCGCTGCAGTTGCTATGGTCTGCTACTCCTGGAGATGCAATTCGAAACTCGGCAACATTTACTGCTAGATATCTGTTTATAAGCACTTAATAATCAGCGTACCTTTTATGCTCAGATATGATGAAGAATGAAGGTATCGTCAAGCGCAGGGAAACGTCCGATGCTTTTAGTCTCCTGTGATATTTTGGATTTTAATTCAAGTCCGACACACACGCATTAACCTATGAACAATGGTCAGGCCTAGGTGAGCGGTGAAATGGGAAGAATACGAAAACATTTCACTGAGTTGCTGGAAGGTATGCTTCGCAACGACGGTCTTCACCACTCCCTGGATTAGTCCGTCTCGTATTGGTTTGATGTCAAAAGTCTGGCACTCAAATAGTAACCTAAGAACACAGGTCTGTTTCAGGTTCAGGAGCGAAGGAAAAGGAAAGGATTAAGATAAACACAAATTGGAGTGCTATAACAGGCATTGGCGTGGCAGAGCCCGTTTAATATTTCCTTAGCAACATAAACTACTGTGCCACCACCTATCGACACAATTCCATACATTGGACTGTGCCTCTACTCAGAACCTGTTATGCAGTTACAAGCATGGTGATAAATGGTTTGAATTAAAGAAGCATTTACAGGTAATAGTGTAATAACTGTATTAATCAAGTGCAAGTTTAAAATAACTGCTCCACCATTACGGTGAAACCGAGTTTTTAGCTTTGTTATGTCACCGACATAAATAATATTTGACGTAAATTATCTAACATTTGCATCTGCCATAGAACAAAAACGTATTACGAGGAATAGTGATATAAACAGTCGCAAGCATTTATTATTTCAGAGATAACGGACGGCTGGTTTTAGCACAGACACTGAGTTATAGTTTATCCGCATGATATCGTCATAGCAACGCTCTATAATCAAATCTTCACACTGTTTCCCGTAATTACCGCATTTAAATACCAGTTAATTCAGTGCACTCACTCGTCTGTGATAAAGTTTCACTACCTCTACCGATAGATACCATTTCCTGTAATCTCCGCTGAGTTGCACCCTTTCAATAAATCTCTGCTCCAACAACTTAATCCTGGTATTACCAGCGTTAATGTTGTTTCCTAATTTGCAAATGGATGACGGAGTTTTCTGTTTTAAACTGCCTTATGCTCGATGTGCATTATACGGGCGTGAATTTTGAGTACTCTGATCTGGGCCTCTTTCACAATGTTTACAATCTATGTAAATTGTAAGATCGAACTTTACAAATGAAATTTTATATAATTTACATGTTTTGCTTCATAATCAAATAGTAATTTCGCATTTTTGTAAAGTGGATTTGTAAAGTAAACGGTTTATCTACAAATGGCTTAGGCCTTACAAAAAAAGCTAATATTTTAGCAAAACCTCTGATGTGTTGCACTCACATGACTTTCTCTACTCTTTTACTATTTTACAAACTCTTAAGCAATAGTCAAATCTCTTAAGAGTTGGTTTCTATGTGGAGCATTCCATTCTTTTTGTATATCCAGGACATATAAAAAACGAATAGCGAATTCTCATTTGAGGAGAAGTATAAGTATTGGAAAATTGAAACAAATAGCACGAAATATCTCGGAAATGATTCAATCGGCAAAAAAATGTATATGACTTAAATTTGGTGCTTAACGAGATGTACAGCTTTTGCGTAGTAAAATTTAGTCTATCTCTTATGGTTTACATGTTATGCAAAATTCGTTCACAGTGAAGAATACTTTTGGAAATATTCCCAGAAAATTCGTGGTATACAATTCATTTGCCATAAACATGCGTTAAACTTATAGTATTTTATTCAAAATCGTTAGAGCCCTTTCTGAGAAAATTAAAATTTTCGAAACATGTTCCATGTAAAGGGTAATCTGGGGTGGGGGGATTTTCTTGAGAACTTTCGTGTCGCAACTCTGGAAGATACTAAATCTAAATACCAAATTTAGTGTTTATGCGACTGTTCGTTTCTGAGTTATGCTGTTTACAGTCACACACACAGACACCCACACATGGACATGTTTCCAAAAATATTTGTTATGGATTCAGAGGCCTCAAAACATGTATTTCCTGTGAAATCTTGATATAGAATTTTTTTGTTGAATGCAATACTTCTCCTACCTGCTATACGTAGTAGAGAAAGTAAAAAGGTACACAGTTGTTGAACAAGTACACAGCAAGATATCACTGAGGACTACATGAAATTATACTCAGCAGAAGTTCCTGTGATTCAGATAATGATGAAAGTTCAGACAAGGGAAGGTAGAAGATCTAAAAATTTTAGCCTCAAAGTTAATAATTGTTTATCAAGCGAGGTAGCGCCGCGGTAATGTGTGCGGCCGCATTCAAGAGGTCCCGGGTTCGATCCCCGGCCATCTTCCACTCTGTACTATGGGTTTTTCGTGATTTCCCCGAGTCGGTAGGCGAATGCTGGCATGATTCTCATTTCCTGTACCCGTCATCTTCCTTGTCAACTGATTCACGGTTGTAGGACCAGGTGACGGTGTTCAGCGATTGCGCTGGGCTGTGGCTGTGTAGAGGTTTCTTTCCTGGCGTCGTTGCGCGAATGCTCAGGTCTCTCCTCCAGAGGACCCCGCCCTAGGGAACCAGGCTTTCGTTGGCTTGCAGGTGGGTCCAGTCGGCGTAGATGTCTTCAATCTGTAAGCGTTACAGACTACGTCGATACTTGCACCCGTCATCATCAGGATCTGGCCCCTTCGGGTCTATCCCCTCCCAGGGACCACGAAAGAGGCAAAAGGAAGCGTTGCGTCCTACTTGCGATGTTCTGTACCGGTAGCGGGCGTCCTCCGTTCGTCTGTGCCATTGCCCGTTTAATAATAGTTTATGAATACAGTGAGAAGTGGCGAGATATTGGGCATCACATTCCGCATAGGATAGGCATTAGTGGAGCCTTAACCTTAAAACAGGTGTGTGTTGCTTTACACTGGCTGCCAGTTTCATGCAATAGTACGTATATGAGCATTAGAGTGAATAAAGACAAGCACACTGAGATGCTATAAGTGATATTCTTCAGATGTAGACTGCAAACGGTAGCATAATACGAGGGTTGGTGCAAAAGTCATGGCAACTATTTTTTATTTGTAGATATGTGAACGGATCACAAACGTATATGTGTCGTGCGGAAGTTCTGCAGGCATAGTGTGTATGCAGAACAAAAGATGGCTCTGTGATAGTTGGTAGTAGGACAGCGAGGGCAGTGAAATCAGTCAGTTAGTGAGCGTCGTGCGGGATGAAAGTAACCATGTTGAGCAGCGCGCTTACATCAAACTAGCCGTTCTCCCAGGGAGAAATGCGATGGAATGCCATAGTGAATTAGTGGAAGCCCTTGGGAATAATGACCTACCATACAGTACAGTAACACGGTGGGTAGGAAAGTTTCAGCAAGGACGTGTGTCAATCAGTCATGAGCAACGTTCGGGACGACCTGTCAGTGTGCGAACTGACGTGGCACGTGCCGTCATCGAGCACCTCCAGGATGAAGACAGACGATGGACGCTACTGGAGTTAGGGATGGCAAGTGGCATCGAGAAACGCACCGTCCACAATATATTGTGTAATGAGCTGCAACTACGCAAAATCGCATCGCGGTGGGTACCGCATGCACTGACGGAAGTTCAAAGGCGGGTGCGCTATGCAATATGCTCCGACCACCTGCACGCTGGCAACAGGTCGGCGATCAATTCTTGTCACAAATAATCGCCCTCGATGAATCTTGGGCCAGGGCATACGAACCAGAACTGAAGTGTCAGTCCGCAGAGTGGCGACATGCTGGATCGCCAAGGAGGCAGAAGTTCCGTCAGAATCCTTCCCCAGTCCAATTAATGGTTATTGTCGCGTATGACGTCAGGGGTGTCATTGTTTGCCACTTTGTTCCACATGGCAGAACAGTGACCGCACAGCACTACCGGGACTACCTGGTACGACTTGGCGTTCGGGAGAAACGTCCGGATCTTGGGAACAGTGCAAAACCACATAAAGCAGAGTGTGTAGGGCAGCTACTGCGACGTTGGGGATTGGAAGAATTGGAGCACCCACCGTACTCTCCCGACATCTCGCCCTGTGACTTTGATCTCATTCGAAAGATTAAGGAACCACTACGTGGTAGGCGATTTGCAACACGAGAGGACGTTGCTAATGCTCTGCGCGAACAGGTGACCCGATTCACACATGGTGCGGCAAATGCTGAGGCAGATGGTATTCACGCCTCCTACATCGTTGGCAGCGTGTGATGACAGTATCAGGGGACTACTTTGAGGTTGTTTAGGCCCAGGTTTGTCGTGTCAACTGTATGTGTACTGTGTTGTTATTTTTTTGCACCGTGAAGGCCATATTGCCCTATTACTACCGTAATAAATTAGTGTGTTGGGATATTTCAGTGCTATTCGCTGTCACACATGTAGTTAACACCTTGTCCTTTCGTCTGTATATGTGACATTTTCCAACCGGACTGGTATCTTCAAGAAAATAAATAGTTGCCATGACATTTGCCCCAACCCTCGTATAAAGCACATCTCTTGTGTAAGCCACAGAAGGTTTTATTTGAATAAATTGTGTGCCCTAACGAGATGTGAATTTTCTGTGCTGTAAGATTTCGTCTATCCCTTACGGTTTACCAATTATACAAAAGTCACTCAGAAAATTCAAGATGAATAATTTATGTGTCATGAAAACATCATAAATGTATAGTATTTTTTTCAAGATTTTTAGAGCCATTTTTGAGAAATTAAAAAAAAATAATTAAACATTTTCTATGTCCATGTGGGGGAATTTTGTTGAAGATGTCCAAGTTTGATATTTCGTTCTTGAATTATGGCGTTCACAGATAACAACACAGACAAATATGCACAAAGATCGTTTTTTACTTTCTCTACTACGAATAGTAAGTAGGGGAAGTATTGTATTCCAACCATAAATTCGATACCGAGATTTCACCGGAAATATATGTTTTGAGACCCTCTGAATCCAAAAAAAACATTTTTGGAAACATGTCCGTGTATGTGTGTGTGTGTGTGTGTGTCTGTCTGTCTGTCTGTGAACAGTATAACTCAGAAACGAACAGTCGGATAAACACTAAACTTGGTATTTAGGTTCAGTATCCTCCAGAGATGCGACACGAAGGTTTTCAAGAAAATCCCCCCAACCCAGATTACCCTTTACGTGGAACATTTTTCGAAAATTTTAATTTTCTCAAAAAGGGCTCTAACTATTTTGATTAAAATATCATATGTTTAAGATATTTTCATTACAAATGTAATGTATATCTCGAATTTTCTGGGAATGTCTCCAAAAGCATTCTTAATTGTGAACGACTTTTGCATAACGTGTAAACCATAAGAGATAGACAAAGTTTTACTACACAAAAATGTAGAGCGCGTTAAAATACACAATTTTTGTCATATACATTTTTTTAGCTGAGTGTACCATTTTCGAGATATTGCTTGTTTTCTGTCCTGGTAATGTAAAGAAAATTGAATACTCCACATAGCAACCACCTCTTAAAATATTTTACTATCCCTTAAAGCGTACCATATTCCCCTTGCATCTACAAGAAAATTAGCAATAAGATTAGCATCTCGATATCTCGATTAACATAAAGCATATGGAGAATAAGCGTTTGTAAAAATAGTTTGTACACGAGTAAAGAAAGTCATGTGAGTGTAACACATCCGATTTTTTGGTTAAATGTGATGGATCATGGATCTTCTTTGAAGGTAGCGTTCGACTCTCCTCCAGACAGCAGCTGCTTTAACTTCCTAGAACAAGTGGCATTCAAGGTGGCTACAAAACTGGAACACACATGATAAACTTATATGAGAAGCATAAATTCTCAGTTTATGATATATTTTACCCCGCTTGAAACTCAAGTTTGCGACAGATACCGCAATATGCATCTTGTTTTCTGTTTCCACATAGCACTATTATGTGTGAAGTTTCCTCCTTAGGTATTCTTTCTGTATAGCGAGAAAGTTCACAGTTTCTGCTTTAGATTCCAAGACGGTAGGCACGACAACACACGAGGAGATTTTGTGGATGGAATGATTCTAACTCAGACAGATCTCAACTAGACTGCTGCAAGTTTCCAAACTCCACTCCAAACATCTTGCTATGCTTTATTTATGCAGGTAGAAAGCTTTGTTTAGAAATTTATGTCTGCGAAAAAGGGCCAAAATTGCCAAAATTTAGAAATAAGAATTTTGATGTTATTAGGGGGATTAAATGGGGGACAACATTTGGCATTTTTAATTGTTACGTGATCTTATAAATTGGAATTTTCATTTTCATTTGATATACAAGTTGATTCGTTTGAGATGTGAGAAAAGTAAAACGTTAGGTAAAAGAGGATAGTGCACATATCTCTGAGCCGTTTACTGTAATATAACCAGAAAGGATGGAAGTTAACAATGAGTGATGTTTCAGACTTTATCCGCGTGGAATGGCAGCGCTATTGTGCATAGGCAAAATGGTAGTTATGACACAACAGCGCATTCAGTGTGTTGTATGGTATGTGAAATGTGTCGTATGAGACGTGTGGGTTCTCGGCTTCCCTAATAATGCAGTTATGCTTGTTGAGTCGGCCACTCACATGAAATGTGGCTTTGTCCATGAACATCCATCGATTTACCACTGATCGTTCGCTTCCTGCAACTCACACACCCTTCCGCCTCTGCAAAGCAGTTAGAGACTATTCGCCAAGCACGTGTACCACTTAAGAATGTCTCGATATACTGGGTTATAAAGAGAATAAAACTGTACTGACATTTAAAAACTCGCTGTGTCCGTATTACGCTTTAAAAATTTTGCATATCATACGACACGCTGAGCGCATTATGGCGTGATCACCATTTTATCTCCTATGCACGATAGTGTTGCCATACCACGCGGATGAGGTCTGAAACATCACACATTGTTAACTTCCATTCTTTTCGTTTATTTTACAAGAAACTGCCGAGAGATGTAGGCATTAACCTCTTGTTTTACTTTTCTGACATCTCAAACGGATGACCCTGTATATTTTATAACCGTAACACAATAAATATTTATACTTTAAATATATTTTAAAAATTATACTACATTTGCGATTTGTGCTGAGAATTCTGCACTTCTTCACAGATAAAAAAATTAAAAGTGCTGTGCACTTTGAAATAGGGTGGCAAACTTTCGCACATCTTTCAAGGTAATTTTTCTCTAAACATTAGTACTACTATTAAATACAGAGGCTTCTGTCGTGCACAAGCCATGTGGTTTATTCTTTGCAGATATCAATTAAGTTATTCTCTCCATTTTTTTGTTCAACAGCTTTCTCTGTGAATACTATTTTCTGGTATAAATGAACCGTTTTCTCAGAAACTATTGCAGATAGATAAACAAGTACGGTGAAACCCATCTCGGTCCCATTTGCTACTTTCGAGTTCTAAATCGGTCCCGTATTCCGAAATGTAAACCACCCCGCTCGGTGCAATCTTCCAAAATGTAAAAACCCTCACTGGTTCTGTCTTCCAAAACATAACAGCCGAACTCGGTCACGTCTTTCAAAATGTAAACAATCTAATTTGGTCCCGTCTTCCAAAATGTAAACAATCTAACTTGGTCCCATCGTCCAAAATGTAAACAATCTAACTTGGTCCCGTCTTCCAAAATGTAAACAATCTAACTTGGTCCCGTCTTCCAAAATGTAAACAATCTAACTTGGTCCCGTCTTCCAAAATGTAAACAACGTAACTTGGTCCCGACTTCCAAAATGTAAACAATCTAACTCGGTCCCGTCTTCCAAAATGTAAAAAACCTAACTCGGTCCCGACTTCCAAAATGTAAACAATATATAACTTGGTCCCGACTTCCAAAATGTAAACAATCTAACTTGGTCCCGTCTTCCAAAATGTAAACAACGTAACTTGGTCCCGACTTCCAAAATGTAAACAATATATAACTTGGTCCCGACTTCCAAAATGTAAACAACGTAACTTGGTCCCGAATTCCAAAATATAAAAATCTAACTTGGTCCCGTCTTCCAAAATGTAAACAACCTAACTTGGTCCCGCCTTCAAAATGTAAACAACCTAACTTGGTCCTGACTTCCAAAATGTAAACAATCTAACTTGGTTCCGAGTTCCAAAATGTAAACAATCTAACTTGGTGCCATCTTCCAAAATGTAAACAACGTAACTTGGTCCCGTCTTCCAAACTGTAAACAACTTAACTTAGTCCCGACTTCCAAAATGTAAACAATATATAACTTGGTCCCGACTTCCAAAATGTAAACAATCTAACTTGGTCCCGTCTTCAAAATGTAAACAATCTAACTTGGTCCTGACTTCCAAAATGTAAACAATCTAACTTGGTCCCGAGTTCCAAAATGTAAACAATCTAACTTGGTGCCGTCTTCCAAAATGTAAACAACCTAACTTGGTCCCGTCTTCCGAAATGTAAACAACTTAACTTGGTCCCGACTTCCAAAATGTAAACAATCTCACTCGGTGCCGTCTTCCAAAATGTAAACAACCTAACTTGGTGCCGTCTTCCAAAATGTAAACAACCTAACTTGGTGCCGTCTTCCAAAATGTAAACAACTTAACTTGGTCCCGACTTCCAAAATGTAAACAATCTCACTCGGTGCCGTCTTCCAAAATGTAAACAATCTAACTTGGTGCCGTCTTCCAAAATGTAAACAACCTAACTTGGTCCCGACTTCCAAAATGTAAACAACCTAACTTGGTCCCGACTTCCAAAATGTAAACAATCTAACTTGGTCCCTTCTTCCAAAATGTAAACAATCTAACTCGGTCCCGTCTTCCAAAATGTAAACAACCTAACTTGGTCCCGACTTCCAAAATGTAAACAATCTAACTTGGTCCCGTCTTCCAAAATGTAAACAACCTAACTTGGTCCCGACTTCCAAAATGTAAACAACCTAACTTGGTCCCGTCTTCCAAAATGTAAACAACGTAACTTGGTCCCGACTTCCAAAATGTAAACAACCTAACTTGGTCCCGACTTCCAAAATGTAAACAATCTAACTTGGTCCCGTCTTCCAAAATGTAAACAATCTAACTTGGTCCCGTCTTCCAAAATGTAACCAACCTAACTCGATCCCGTCGTCCAAAATGTAAACAATTTCGCTTGGTGCTGTCTTCCAAAATGTAAACAACCTAACCTGGTCCTATAGGAAATTACTCTCAATTTAATTCATAATGCATCATAATTTTTAAATTCCATCTTAAAAGACTCGTGACTTTCAACAGACTATAGTGATTGCTCACATATTGCGATTGCATGTTTCACCAAAACCGATTTAAATCATATGTATTAAAATGTCTTGCTTTACTAAATACATACAAACAAAATTGTAAATTTCACTCAGAAAATAGTTGAAAGGTCGGTATATTATTAAAATAATATAATTCTATTCAAATGAAAGATATTTATAAACGCCAAAATATGTAACCTGTAATAATTTTTGTTCGCTACCGGCAATATTGCGGCCACAACCAACTACTTGTGCTCAGTGCCACTGTCGATTCCTCCTAACAGGGATGCCACACCACTTTACACCGCACTATGTTCAGGGTATTATTACGGTTCCGTACCACATTATGATGCGGGACAGAGTTGGGTTGTTGATAGCGTATGCCACGGGAGCGAGTTAGGATGCGTTCACTAAACGTTGTGACGTTAAAGCACCTTCTTATTAATTTTAATAAGTTGTCCGAAATCTTCTTCTCTGACGCTGCCGTATGCTGCTAGAGATGTGAATTGGATTGCAGTCTCCTTCCATATAGGCTTTTTGTAGTCATTAACAATATGCCGGCTAGTTGTGTTGTGGTGAAGCACATCTCTTAATCAGGTCGTGCGGGATAACAAGTGGTGGTTAGTTATTAGTATATTATGCAACGAGACCATAATGGTAGTAATTAAAACACGGGTATTACTATTATTATTATTATTATTATTATTAATTGTCATACGAGCGTTTTAATCACCATTATAGGCAAGTATCATACGACTGTTTATGCTCGACCATGTATCTAAATTAAAGGTTTCATAAGTATTCGTTTCTGATTTGAGTGATGCGTTATGATCATCGTTATTCCTTTATCTATGGTTACAACACAATGACCTTGTAGCACCTGTGTCAAACAAAGTTGCTAGCGTTGTGAGACGTACTACGCAGAATAATCGATACTTGCGCTTTCACAATGTTAAGTGGCCACTTCTGATTGGTCGAATACCAATACTTTAATGAACAGGTGTACTTTAATGAGTCCCATTAAAGTACTGCTACCAGTCGTATAAATACTACATTTTGGCATGGTCGAGCATAAACAAATAAATACATCCGCTGCAGTGTTACGGAAAGTACTTTATAATTTCGTAGTTGCAATACGAATACTATACAAACAGAATACGAGCTACTTGCCCGGACAAAGGATACATTAAAATTTACCACTTGGCGACCCAGCAGTTAAGTGTTACCTCTAACTCGTCTCACAGCCAACTACTACAACATGACACTATCTTTTTGGATTGGCTTCGTATACCTTAAATGTCAAATTATACCCCGCCAGCAGTAATATGGCTACTGCCAGTTGTGTTTGAATCGAATTTGCAGATCCACCCACGTCACCTTTCCAACGTTCCGATGGAAAAACTAACAGCCTTTACAGTATTTCCCCTTTTCTTAGCTTTAACAAAGGTTTCTCGTGGTGCTTTCCCAAATCGTCCTCTAGCAAAACTCTTAATACACAAATAACCGTTTTTATTACCTTTCCCTTGTCCACGCAGTTAGAATTAAACATCTTAAAATTACAATACAGCTTATACCCTAATAAGTACACAAAAAGTCTTACGATTAATAAAACGTTCTCCCAGTTCTGGTCATTTTGAGACCAAATATGATGGCATTAGTGATCTATATTAAAGGTTTTTGAATATTTGCATGTAGGTATTTGCACTATTTGCATTAATAAAACTATATTTATTAAGGGGCTGGTACATGTAACAAAGCTACCGTTTCAAACATTGTAGTAAAAAAGATAGGTTTTGCCTGCATTATAGTGAATAAATCACGCAAGAGGCCCTTCAGTACTCTTCAAATACTGAATTAGTTGCAGAGGAGCAGAAAAAAACAAAGCAGAGCTTGTATATACACTAAATGCTTTTTAAACAAAATAAAATCAGAAGTGTTATTTTAGCGTCATAGTTTCAAACTCTATTATTTGGTCGGCCACATTATAATACGCTTATACATGCGCCGTAACTCAACTGTTATATCATCCATAATACTTCAGCGGCTCATTATAATCGTGCTCGGCGGCGTGCGCAGCTCCCCTATCGCCCACACCTTTTAACTCCTTCAAAGCAGCAGTCCACTGGGATCTATTCTCCCAATAAATAATGAAATATGTGTATTTAAAATAAATAAATTCTGTTCGTTGTAATTTAAATATTCTAATAAACTGAGTTCATTTCTTTTGATTCAATATATGTTACTTTCACGTTACCTGCGAAAAATCAATATGGCGTAGACTAAACAGTATTGCCACGTATTGCACTACTCGCAAACGCAATCCAGGCCCTGCCATCGGTGCTGCCATCCGATCAGCATTTAATTACACACAATTAACCAGATAAGAGCTTTTTGTAAATCTCAAAGTTTTGAAATTATTGTGTAGTCGACAGAAATAGTCGCATGCCACCTGACTACAATGGTAATTTAAGACACCCTTTAATTACTATCATAATAGCCTCGTTGCATAATATACCATTATAGTACTTTCGTTCACCACATTCTCATTTTCAAGTTGTACCACATGATGTACTTTTCATTATAAATTAATCAACATTGTTCATATCGTTATAAACAATAATGTGATTATTGTTTTGTTTCCTCCCAAAGTAGTAGGATAATTAAAAATTAATTTCTACAATTTACAATATACTGTTAAAGTAGTTTAATTATAAAACATAGTTTAAAAGTAGTTGATCCGTATGGAATACTTTTTAAAAACACTAAAGCATAATACAAAGTTAATATCTCGTGCACTAATTTAGAAACAACCATGTATTTTAATGTGCATGTTATACGAAAATAAATTAAATTTACTTTTACTTTAACTACTGTGGTCCTTAGCGTCCCATTTTATATTGCGTGAAGGACCAGAAATGTTGCTCAGGGACCTCTTTTACGTGCCGAAAATCTACGACACTGGACCAACGGATTTACTTCCCTTCCGAAGGAAGCCATGCTAAGGTTTACGCCGGAAAAAATCCATCGCCCTCCGCGACCTCGGGAACTAGAGGCTAGCACGGTATCCCTAGACCACTGCGTGTTATACGTTACACCTTGATTGTTGTATTGAAATTTCAAATGAATCGAACTGAAACTGTGATTTTAAATATTTACATATGGGTATGTTTAAAATACATGACTGGAAAAAGCAATGGGTAGCGTACCAGTTCACAACTTTAACCTTTGGTAATTGGACAACTCTTCGACAGCAATGGAAACATGTCAACGTGGACCGGTTCACATATGTTCTGTTTGTGCAGGGATGTAAGCGTGTGAAGTGGCATATGGGAGTTGAAACAAAAAAGCACGAGCAGAGCTCATTTACATTAATGCTTTGCTGTTTAATGAACGCGTATAAACACTGTAATATCAAAGCATAACAATACCTCATTATTTCAGATTCCTGATGTTTCTGATTTTTACTTTCTCTACTACGTATAGTAAGTAGGGGAAGTATTGTATTCCACCCAAAAATTCAATACCGATATTTCACCGGAAATACACGTTTTGAGATCCCCTGAATCCAAAAAAAGCATTTTTGGAAACATGTCCGTGTGTGTGTGTGTCTGTCTGTCTGTGTGTGTGTGTGTCTGTCTGTGAACAACATAACTCAGAAACGAACAGTCGGATAAACACCAAACTTGGTATTTAGGTTCAGTATCTTCCAGAGATGCGACACGAAGGTTTTCAAGAAAATCTCCTCACCCCAGATTACCCTTTACATCGAGCATTTTTTTAAATTTTTAATTTTCTCAAAAATGACTCTAATAAATTTTGATCAAAGTATCATATGTTTAAGATATTTTCATGACAAATAAAATTAATATCTTGAGTTTTCTGGAAATGTCTCCAAAAGCATTCTTCATTGTGAACGACTTTTGCATAACTGGTAAACGATAAGAGATAGACAAAAGTTTACTACACAAAAAATGTAGATCGCGTTAAAATACACAATTTATGTTATATACATTGTTTTTGTTGAGTGAACCATTTTCGAGATATTGCTTGTTATTCCCTTAAATTTTTCAATACTTATTTTCTCAAATGGGAATTCGTTATTCATTTTTTTGTCTTGGATATGCAAAGAGTATTAATCTGTGGCAAAGGGAATGCACCTACATCTAGCAACCAGCTATTTAGAAATATGTATGTGCATAAAGGCTACCGTATTTCTATATTGCCCTTGTAAATATATATTCCCCTTACATGTACAAGAAAATTAGCAATAAGATGGAGTCTGCAAATTTTTATTCGATTAACATGAAGTAGATGGAGAATAAGCGTTTGTAAAAATAGTTTGTACAAGAGTAGAGAAAGTCATGTGAGTGTAACACATCAGATTTTTACGTAACGATCATTACTCCTTTCTATGGGTAAATGTGTATTATCAAAGTTTGCCACTTTTATTTGGTTTAGTTTAAATACAGAACAAGCACTTATGCGCTAGAGAATATTATTTAACCTTGGACTGCGCATGTGTGAGACGTTTCTCTCCTATTCTGCCTTCCACTCCCACCATGATATATAAATACATATTCCGTTTATGCAAGAAGGTGTTTTTTGTGCGGAATAGCTGCTACAATGTCCAGAAGGTACGGTTGCAGATTTACAAAATTTAAGGCGGTGCACTGGATGAAAGACGTAACATTCTTACTTTCTCTATTATGTATAGTAAGTAGGGGAAGATTTATATACCACCCAAAAATTTTATGTCAAGATTTCACCGGAAATATATGTTTTGAGAACCCCTCAACACCCCCAAATAAGCATTTTTTAGGAAAAGTTCCTTAGCACGCGTGTGAGTGTGTATTCGTTTTCCATGGTGTAGTGGTTACCATGCTAGCATCCAGTTTCCGAGGTCGCGGGTGCAACCCCGGCGGAGGGTGATCTATTCCTTTTTTCGTGTAAAGATCCGCAGCACGCCTTCCTTCAGAAAAGGTAAGTAAAGCTGGTGGTCCCGTGTTGTAGATTTACGGCTGAAGCAGTATATTTTGAGTAGTAAAATAAAATAAAGATCAAAGGGAGAATACAAATCAGTAACGGCGAGGATAGTATTAAATAAAACTGGCAAGCGAATGTTACTGTAAGTTGAAATAAGGGTTGAGAGGAAAAGCCATCAGCGCCCGGAAACGGGTGGTTGTTCTCTATTGTTAAGCGTCCCGTTAGGTTGCTGGGAATGCAGGCTGGCAGAAAAGGGTCAATGTTCGCCAAAATCCAGATAGCCTTAGGCCTCCAATGAAAGAAGCTAGGCATCAGGTGATAGTGGAATGAGGAGATATAGAACGTTTGAAACAGAGAAACGGAAGATTTTAGAATACTTCACTTGGTCGTGAGATTTGAGAATGAACACTTCGTCGTGAGATTTGAGAATGAACACTTGGTCGTGAGATGTGAGAATGTACACTTGGCTGTAGTAGTCCGTGGAAATGGGCGGCTGAAAAGTTTAGAAGACCGCGGATAGGTGCAATGATATGAAGTGTAACAAATAAGAAAGCGTGTGTGTCTGTCGAAGCAAATAGCAGGAATCAAATGTTAAAACGGTGACGGTAAAATAAATGAGCAGGAAAACCAACAGTCGTGTTCACCACTAACCCGAGATCCAAGATCCATGCAAAGAACCCTGAGTTAGTACCGAACCCGGGACCTTTCCTAAAAATCCCGTACCGTAAAACAGAAGTACTACCGCAAATTGGCTGCCTTATGTGGGGCTCACAATCAACAACCAGAAATACTATCGCACATTGGCTGCCAAACGTGGGGCCTCAATCACCGACGAGAATTACCACCGCACGGCACGTAAAAGAACCTCAAGCCTGAAAAAGAGGCCGCTGAGCAAAATTACCCCCAACATAGAATGGGACGCTAAGGACCACAGCAGTTAAAGGACGTCCATAAATAAAACTCAATTTTATCTTATATATATTTGTGAACATCATAAACCGAAAACGAAAATTCAGATAAACACCAAACTTGCTATTTACGTCCAGTACCTTCCAGGGATGCAACAAGAAGATCTTCAAAAAAATATCCCCAGCCCAACTACACTTTACATGGAACACTTTTAGATATATTTTATTTTTTAAAATGTAGCTCTAACGAGTTTTATTAAAATACCATAAAGGATATTTACGTGATAAATAAAATGCATATCCTGAATTTTCTGGATAAAAGCAGTGAAGTCCTCTTCATACGAAGGTAATGTTACATAATCTTCTATAAGTGATAAACATTGAGCATAGATAAAATGTAGATATTTCAAAAACACACAATTTATTTCAAATAAATTTTTGTGACATAATCCATTTCCGAGATATCCGTTACTAATGGTTCGAATTGTTAATATTTATTCACTCTTTTAAAGTGCTACCGATTTTCAATTGTTTCTATCGATGTCGTGGAAACAGTATGGAATTTTAAAACCAACGTAAAGCATCCAGTTCTAAACATTTGACTATCGCTGTTCTCTTTATATCTATAACGAAATGTGTAATGTAGCTGTTTCCAGAAAGGTTAATCTCGATTAAAATGAATTAAATGAAGAAATAAACTTGGTCTTCCTTACTTTTTACTTTCTCTACCACATACCTAGTAATTGCAGAATGATTTGCATTCTACTCAAAAATTTGATTCCGAGATTTCACCCGAAATGAATATTAAAAAATATTATGTGTTAAACACACATGATCTTCTCTACGCTTGTACAAACTATTTTTTACAAAAGCTTATTCTCCATATGCTTCATGTTAATCGTGATAGCGAGATGTTAATCTTATTACTAATTTTCTTGCAATGCAAGGGGAATTGGTAGGCTTTAAGGGATAGTCAAATATTTTAAGAGCTGGTTGCTATGTGGAGTATTCCAGGACAAACAATTCTGATGTGTTACACTCACATGACTTTCTCTACTCTTGTTTAAACTATTTTTACAATCTCTTATTCCCCATCTATTCAATATTAATTGAGATAAACATTTGCAGAAACGATTTTTGACATGCAAAGAGAATTACATTTTACACATAGCGACCAATTCTAAAAATATTTAACTATCCCATAAGGCCTAGTATGTTCCCTTTGTTTTGTATTTTCAAGGGCAATATAGAAATACAATAGCCTTTAAGCATAGATATATCTCTTAATAGCTGGTTGCTATGTGCAGCACCATTCTCTTTGCAACAGATTAGTATTCTTTGCATATCCAAGACAAAAAATGAATAACGAATTCTCATTTTAGAAAATAAGTATTGCTAAAATTTAAGGGAATAACAATCAATATCTCGAAAATGGTACACTCAACAAAAAAAATGCATATGACAAATTGCGATCTACATTTTTTGTGTAGTAAACTTTTGTCTATCTCTTATGGTTTATCAGTTATGCAAAAGTCGTTCACAATGAAGAATACTTTTGGAGACCTTCCCAGAAAACTCAAGATATACATTTTATTTGTAATGAAAATATCTTAAATATATGATATTTTGATCAAAATCGTTAGTCATTTTTGAGAAAATTAAAACTTTTGAAAAATGTTCTATGTAAAGGGTAATCTGGGGTGGGAGAATTTTCTTGAAGATCTTCGTGTCTCATCTCTGGAAGATACTGAACCTAAATACCAAGTTTGGTGTTTATCAGACTGTTCGTTTCTGAGTTATGTTGTTCAGTCACACACAGACACACACACACACACACACACACACACAGACACACAGACACACACAAGGACATGTTTCCAAAATGCTTTTTTTGGATTCAGGGGGCCTCAAAACATATATTTCCGGTGAAATTTCGGTATCGAATTTTTGGGTGGAATACAATACTTCCCCTACTTATTTAGGTAGTAAAGAAAGTAAAAAATGAATAACGAATTAGCATTTGATCAAAAGTATAAGTATTGGAAAATAAGGGAATAACAAGCAATATCTTGAAAATGGTTCACTAAAAAAAAAAGTTGATGTGGTATTACTTATATTTATTTATTTAACATTATTGTAGCTCCACGTTGATGCGGTATTGCTTATAATGTTTGTTTACATCAGTGTTGAAGCCATCTTGTGACGTCATTCATTTGTTTGGTTTGTAGCTCCATCTTGTGTTAGCAATTTGCATCAGTGTTAGTGTTCGAAAGAATCTTAAGTTTTGGTTTATTGTCCTCCGGCTAGCTATTATCCTGTTGGCTTGGGTCGAACATGTGTCTCTATACAGGTTGTGAAACGGAAAGGAATCTTTTATCCAAAAATTACACTGATGAAGAAATTTGTTTTATAATTTTTATTGTCGAACACGTCCACTATCACTTTTACATATTGATCTAGATACTCGCCAAACTGAAACTGTTATAATAACTTCTTACTGATCACTTTTAATCCACGAACTTCAATCTTTTGTATAATTAACTTTACCATACTTTAGATCTTTCATAATTCTGCTGCGCGTAACTTGTGAATCTATATCTGATGTATGACGAACTAATAGTTTCGACGAACTGGCTGACTGAAGACGACGTGTAGTGTATGAATGCTTTCGGCGAACTGAAGGACTGACTGACTTTACCTCAAACTTACCCTATTTATACGCCTGCAATCAGATACGCCTAAAGATTATAACTGAGCTACAATTGGCTAATAAAACGCGCCAACATTAGCGTCTATCCCAATATCCAATGAAAATTATGAATACATATGCTTAGGGAGAAAACATTCCAGAAGTTTCTACCGAAAACGCGACAACATTACGTAACTTCCTTGTTTCCAATAATGATAAACAGCTCACCCCCCCCTCGCTGCATTTTTGCGCTATTATTGACAGTTTCAGTAAAGCCGTATAAACTTATTTCCCAATAATAATTACAATTAATAAACATCTGAAATCAATGTCACATAAAAATGCATATTCATATTACAATCATTATTTACATTTAAGTAATTTGTGATACAAATTACTGCATCATATGCCCCACTAGAAACATAATTATAAATATTTACAACTTGTTTGGAAATTTTATAATTGGGTTTTTAGTCTCCTAAATCTTGGAACACACGCTATCACTTTCACTTAACACTTCACACGCATTTAAACACACGACATATGTTTTTTTTTTTTTTCTCGCCACTACTTACTGGCTCTGGTTGAATGTGTTCAAACTTTAATCTGACATTTACAATTTTTTTATAGCAAATACTGTACCCTAAATTATTTAATTACTGTTTCAAAAAATGGTTTACTTGCTTATATTGTTAACAAAAATTTATCAATTCAAGAATTTTTTTTGTAATTATTAAACATATTTACCAAAAATATTCACCCTTTCCACAAATATATTTTCATCTCTTAAATCTAGACAATGTTTCACCTTTTCTGTTTGCTACATACGTATTTGTTTTTAATTATTTTTACCCATTTTTGTTATTTTGTACTTTATCTTAACAATACCCTTGGAATTGTATTTACGTACTTTTAATTTAATATCATATTAAGTTTCAATCTTAGCATTCTTAATTTTCAAATGTTGTTACAGTTACAAAAAAATTTAATTTTTTTTTTGTAATTTATTTCTCTTTTCAAATGACATAAATAATTAACCCTCTTACGTTCCAATACATTTCTCTGCAAGTCATCTTTAACTATCCAGCATTTACTTTACATCTCATTGCTATTTACCCTCCTGGATCAAATTGTGTGTGGCTAAACATTACTCGTAGCCGTATCCTAACCTTCAAATTTTTGTTCATGAATAACCTCTTGTATTCATTTGAAATTTCATCACATGATAACATTTGAAAACAATCTAAAGTTTCCTGAACAATACATCTTTTAACAACTTTCATTTTCAATTCATCTGCTATCCTTTTAACTTGAGAATACTCTGACAAATCTGTACTAAACTGTACTGGACTGGAGTTTTCATTTTGAACATCTTGGTACAATTTATTTCTTTGCATTACTGACTCATTCTGTATTTCTGATGTCTCCCCTCTGAAATTGACTTGCGCCTGATTCACATCTACATTCATAACCTCTTTTATCTCTCTTAGCTCACTTGAAATACTACTCACTTGATTTCCTAACTCTATGCATTCTACATTAACTTCACTTTTAGTATTAACCTCACTTTTTTTGTTATCTCTTTCTCTGCTCATGTCTAGCATTTTCTTTGAAACTTCTCCTATCTCACTTGCTATTACGTCCTCATTTTCATCTCTCATTTTTGGCATACTACTATCTAGCTTCATAACTTTCTTTTCATTTTTTTCCCTGCTTTGATCTACTTTTTGATCTAATAACTCATTATTCTTAGCAAAGTATTCCCTTAATTACTCTTGACTCTTACGAATATCTTTCAGCATTTTCATTATTTCCATCATCATACCAGCATCAATATTAATATTTCCTGCTATTCTATTCTTACTTTCTGCACTAACATTTCCTCCCTCAAATACATTGTTTGAGCTATTTTCTGTACCCTGTATTGAATTACAGCTAACTGTTACATTATCTCCCTCCATAATTATTTCTTCTGTATTATTAGTGGCCATTGTTTTTGTTTTCTAAAAAAAAATTACGATACTCTGACCTTTGTGATGCTGTCTGTTGCTGTTACTTTGATGTCCAGCTTCCTGCCCCTCTCTCCTAGGTTATATGTCGCTTCTGCGTTGTTTTATGATGAGTCCGCGTCGTTTTGTTGTCCTGTAGTTTGGAATCTGCGTCTTGTAGATCATTTCACTGCTGCATTCATTCCACGTCCTGGTTCCTTTCCTGGTCACTCTGCTACTTTCCTGGTTACTTTGCTTCTTTCCTGGTCATCGTGTTCCTTTCCTGGTCATCGTGTTCCTTTCCTGGTTATCGTGCCCCACGTTCTGGGTGCCAATTTGATGTGGTATTACTTATAATGTTGATGCTTGTGATATTTGTGTATGTGTGTTTACTTCACGCGTTGCCATCTTGTGGCGTCATTCATTTGTTTGGTTTGTAGCTCCATCTTGTGTTAGCAATTTGCATCAGTGTTAGTGTTCGAAAGAATCTTAAGTTTTGGTTTATTGTCCTCCGGCTAGCTATTATCCTGTTGGCTTGGGTCGAACATGTGTCTCTATACAGGTTGTGAAACGGAAAGGAATCTTTTATCCAAAAA
The DNA here is from genome assembly GCA_030765065.1 of Deroplatys truncata. NCBI lineage: Eukaryota > Metazoa > Arthropoda > Insecta > Mantodea > Mantidae > Deroplatys > Deroplatys truncata. The sequence goes on from CM060984.1 coordinate 72,600,762, forward strand.
TTACACTGATGAAGAAATTTGTTTTATAATTTTTATTGTCGAACACGTCCACTATCACTTTTACATATTGATCTAGATACTCGCCAAACTGAAACTGTTATAATAACTTCTTACTGATCACTTTTAATCCACGTACTTCAATCTTTTGTATAATTAACTTTACCATACTTTAGATCTTTCATAATTCTGCTGCGCGTAACTTGTGAATCTATATCTGATGTATGACGAACTAATACTTTCGACGAACTGACTGACTGAAGACGACGTGTAGTGTATGAATGCTTTCGGCGAACTGAAGGACTGACTGACTTTACCTCAAACTTACCCTATTTATACGCCTGCAATCAGATACGCCTAAAGATTATAACTGAGCTGCAATTGGCTAATAAAACGCGCCAACATTAGCGTCTATCCCAATATCCAATGAAAATTATGAATACATATGCTTAGGGAGAAAACATTCCAGAAGTTTCTACCGAAAACGCGTCAACATTACGTAACTTCCTTGTTTCCAATAATGATAAACAGCTCACCCCCCTCGCTGCATTTTTGCGCTATTATTGACAGTTTCAGTAAAGCCGTATAAACTTATTTCCCAATAATAATTACAATTAATAAATATCTGAAATCAATGTCACATAAAAATGCATATTCATATTACAATCATTATTTACATTTAAGTAATTTGTGATACAAATTACTGCATCAAAGTATATGACATAAATTATGTGTTTTGGGGCGATATACATTTTTTGTGTAGAAAAAGTTTGACTATTTCTTATAGTTTACCAGTTATGCAAAAGTCGTTCACAATGAAGAAACTTTTGGAGACATTCCCAGAAAATTCAAGATATACATTTTATCTTTCATGAAAGTATCTTAAATATATGATATTTTAATCAAAATTGTTTGAGCCATTTTTGGGAAAATTAAAATTTTCGAAACATTTTCCATGTAAAGGTCAATGTGGGGTGGGGGGATTTTCTTGAAAACTTTCGTGTTGTATCTCTGGAAGATAATGAACCTAAATACTAAGTTTGGTGTTTATCCGACAGTTCGTTTCTGAGTTAAGCTGTTCACAGACACACACTCGGACATGTTTTCAAAAATGCTTTTTTTTGGATTCAGGGGGCCTCAAAACATATATTTCCGGTGAAATATCGGTATTGAATTTTTGGGTGGAATACAATACTTCCCCTACTTACTATACGTAGTAGAGAAAGTAAAAATATCAAAACATTTTTAGAATGTGTGAGTCTGTGTGTCTGTAAACTGCATAGCTACAAAAGGAAAAGTCGGTTAAATATCAAATTTGTCATTTGAGTTCAGTAACTTCCAAGATTCGACACGAAGATTTACAAAAAAGTTTTTACTCCTAGCTACTCGTTACATGGAATATTTCTTTTAGAATTTTTTATTTTTTAACAGTTGGCGCTAACGATTTTTATTAAAATATCGTAAGTCTGTGAAAGATATTTACGTTACAAATAAAATGTATATCTTGAATTTTCTGAGAATAGCTTAAGAAGAGCCCTTCATTCGAAAGGAAGTTCGTATAATCTTGCATAACTGGGTAACGTTAAATGATGGACGAAAACGTACCACCAAAAAAAAAACGCACATTTTACTTAAAATAAATTTCTTTGTAGCATAAGCCATTTCTGAGATATCCGTTATTAAAGGTTCGAATCATTCAATACTTGTCATTCTTTTTGTCCCATAGATTTTCAGTTGTTTATTGCGATTGGTATCGAATTTTAAGGCCAACATGTAGCGTCCAGTGTTTTAAAATCTGACTATCGGTGATCTGTTTGTATCTATAACCAAATATAAGTAGCTATTTCTGCAAAGATTTATTTGGGTTAAAATGTAGTAAATAGAAGAATAAGCTATAGTAAGAATAGTTTGTATACCTACTAATAAATATAAATAGAGAAAATCATGTGAATGTATCAGATCCGATTTTTAATTTATTGTTTTTACAACACGTTTTTTCATTAAATACATGTGCACGGCAGGGACGGTCGATCATCCAGATACTGGCGGGAAATGTGGGCAGTATCACGCTTCCCCAGCCGGAATGTTGGCTCTCAGGCCGGGGTCGCTGCTTATCGCGATTCCTCACGATGCTGATTGGGCACCGATGCTATACCCGGTGCTATACTCCCTCCACGACGCAGGACCATTAAATGCAATACTGTGCTATGTTTAGCGCTGGGAAATGATTTGATGAACTTGTGCTTCAAAACAAGATTTGATTTACTGACTCACTTGAAACTAGTAATTCCCATTTGAAGGTTGGCCGTACTTTGTCTGCTACTTTGAATTCTTGGAAACTGTCATTAATTTTTCCCCTAAGAGACGCATATTAAACAGATCACTGTCTGATGATACGAAATTGAAGGTTCTCAGTTTAGACTGAATTTGAAATTTATGTAATTGTTTATATTAAATTTTTTTGTTGTTGAATGTAAGTTAAGTAAAATCAGGTCGAAAATGATTACAGTGAATTTGCTTCTTACTTATATTCCTAATATATTATAATATATTAATTTGGTTTGAATTAAATTAATGAACGCCTTGCTTGCTAGGCAAGTTCTCCGAGACACGAGTCTTAGGTACCCCTCTACGGGGATTGAATTCTAGGCTCAGTGACGTCATACAGCATGTTGCAGCACACCCAGTAATGTAAATAGCTTCCAATGAACTTGGAAACGGCTTGTGTATCTTGTTACGAACGCTCCCAAAGTCAGTCTGAATCGCGTGGGGTATGGAAAAACCGCAAATTTCGAGGGTTCACAGCATGCAGTCCACAAACAGAAAAAAGATACAGGATTGGTTTAGCATGGTACAGGAGCTGCTATAATTAAGCAAGACAGCTACACATCATGTGTGGGGAACAAAACAATACCGCCACCACAACACTGTGTATGTACTGTCACAGCTTGTACCTTAGCTCTACAAAACAATACGACACACTAAGGGCTTGTGTTTTTATAACCGCAAGTAAATGTTCTCCGCAATTGCCTGCGATCCACAATAATGGGGCTTGCGTGTTTCCAATGGGTACTTGCTGGAGCAATTCTTTACCAAGAACAACCAAATGTAAATTGCAATAAAATTCACAGCACGTTTTATTGCAAATGCTCATGCTATTATACTGCCATAAACAACGTAAAAATTGTTCTATAGCTGTTCAGCATATCCGCAATCCTTTTGTTTTCGCTGCTGCATACCTACAGTATTTATTCCACCCAAATATTTGTAATCCAGATTTTGCCGGAAATACACATTTTGAGTCTCTCTAAATTAAAAAAGAAGAAGCATTTTTGTTTCTCTACCACGTACAGTACCACGAAGGTATTGCATTCCATTCAAAAATTCGATACCGAAATTTTACCAGAAACATTCCTGAATCCAAAAAAGCATTCTTAGAAAAAGGTCCGTGTGTGTGTGTGTGAGTGTGTGTGTATGAACAGCATAACTAAAGAAAAAACGAAAAGTGGCATAAATACCAAACTTTTTCATTTCCTTAAGAATAGCTCTAACGATTTTGATTAAAAGAATCTGATGTGTTACACTCACATGACTTTCTCTACTCTTGTACAATCTAATTTTACAAACGCCTATTCTCCATATGCTTCATGTTAATCGAGATATCGAGATGTAAATCTTATTGGTAATTTTCTTGTAGATGCAAGGGGAATATGGTAGCTTTTAAGCGATAGACAAATATTTTAACGCTGGTTGTTATGTGGCGCATTCCATTCTCTTTGCATGTCCAGGACATAAAAAAATGAATAACGAATTTGAGAAAAAGTATAAGTATTGGAAAATTTAAGGAAATAGCAAGCAATATCTCGAAAATGGTTCACTCAACAAAAGAAATGTATATGACATAAGTTGTGTATTTTAACGCGATCTACATTTTTTGTGTAGTAAAATTTTGTCTATCTCTTATGGTTTACCAGTTATGCAAAAGTCGTTCACAATGAAGAATACTTTTGGAGATATTCCCAGAAAATTCGAGATATACATTTCATTTCTCATGACATTATCTTAAACATATGATATTTTAATCAAAATCGTTAGAGCCATTTTTGAGAAAATTAAAATTTTCGAAAAATCTTCCATGTAAAGGGTTGTCTGGGGAGGGGGGATTTTCTTGAAAACCTTCGTGTCGCATCTCTGGAAGATACTGAACCTAAATACCAAGTTTGGTGCTTATCCGACTGTTCATTATTGAGTTATGCTGTTCACAGACACACAGACACACAGACAGACACACACATAGACACACACACACACAGACACACACACGGACATGTTTCCAAAAATGCTTTTTTTGGATTCAGGAGGTCTCAAAATATGTATTTCCGGCGAAATCTCGGTATCGAACTTTTGGGTGGAATATAATACTTCCCCTACTTACTATACGTAGTAGAGAAAGTAAAAAGCATATATTACAGATATTTACATGAAAAATAAGATATATATCTTAAATTTTCTGGGAATAATCTGTGAAATGATCTTCATTTGGAGGGAATTTTATGTAATCCTGTATTGGTAAAAAAGGTAACAGTAAAGGTAGGTATCACGGAGGGCACCCCGGGACCGGGGCAGAGCATCGCACGCAGGCCAGTCAACCCATTGTGCTTCCAACGTGACCCCTGGGAGGGAAGGATGAGGGGAGAGACCCGAAGGGCGAACGGACCCGGATGCCGACGGGCGCAAGCTTGGAGCAGTCCCTAAGTTTCTAGATAGAACACGTCCGACGCCGCACGGTCGCTGCCCACAAGCCACCAACCTCCAGGATCCCCCGGAGCGAAGCCCCACGCTGAGGAGAGACCTGACTGAGCGGTACTGCAGCGACGATACCTTTACAGAGCGCAAGCCACCGCCCAGCCACAACCCGCCGAACACCGTCGCCTGGTCCTACAACCCTAAAGCAGATGACAAGGAAGATGATGGATACAGGAAATGAGAGGAAGGAGAGTCGTGGTAGAAGATGAACCACTGCAGCATTCGCCTGGCGACTCAGGGAAACCACGAGAATGGGCCAGAGTGAGCGGTCACGGGGATCCACCCCGAGACCTCCCGAACATGGGCCATAGAGGTAACCGACTGAGCCATCCCGCTCGTTTGTATAAGTGCTAAATGTTAAACGATGAACAAAAACGTACTACATAAAAACGTAGATCTCTTTAAAACATACATTTTATTCTAAGTACCTTTTTTTGTGGCATAAGCCATTTCCGAGTTATCCATTATTAACTGTTCGAGTTAATCAGGACTTAGTCATTCTTTTTAAAGACCTTCCAATTGTTTCTCGCGATGTCCTGGAAAAAGTATGCATTCTAAGGCCAGCGTGTAGCGTCCAGTTCTAAAACATTTGACTATCGCTGTTCCCTTTGTGCCTATAATTATGTAATGCAGCTATTTCCGGAAAGGTTTATCTCAGTTAAAATTAAATAGAAAAATAAACCTTCGAAAGAATCATTTATAATTTCACTAATAAGCAATAGAGGTAGAGAAAAGGTTTTTTCCAGTTGCGCACGAACCTGGACCATGGCTTGGCCCTGCAGACCTCTAATCCCGTAGCAACAACATTAGAAGATTGCAAAATTGATCAGATATGTCCGTCTTGCTGTCAAGATGTGGTAATGTTTGAAACATCGCAGATGAAGGCAGCCTCAGTGTTGTTATGGTAAATTCCAGAAGATACCATCAATATATCTGTGTTAAACTTAACAGAATTTGAACATGGAATCTGCGGATTACAAGAAAGTCAGCCAGTCTCCTCGTCCTGGCCACAAATGCGCGCCACAGCAGCCCAAAGTTCTTCATTGTTTACGATCCAGAACACAATGAAAATAGTTTGATCTGTTCTTAGTAGCAACCTCTAGACCACTACTTAGCTGGTGTTCAGTTTTTAAATGACACCTTTTTGGGCCAGTTTTCACTACCTAGTAGATAGATAAGGTATTGAATTCCACAAAAAAAAAATTCGATACAGAAATTTTACAGGAAATACACGTATTGAGCTCCTGAATCTAAACAAAGCATTTTTAGAAAAATGTTGGTATGTGTGTGTGTATTATCCAAGGTGCCTCACGAAGATTTTCAAGAAAATCCCCCCACCCTAAATTACCCTTTACATGGAACATCTTTTGACATTCTTTATTTTATTAAAAATGCTTATAATGATTTTGATTAAAGTACCACATATTAAAGACATTTACATGACAAATAAGATGTATATCTTGAATTTTCTGGGAATACTCTATGAGGCCCTCCATATTCGGAGGGGTTTTGTATAGTCTTGTATAGATGGTAATAGTTAAGTAATAGACGAATACGTACTATACAAAAAATCTGATGTGTTGCACTCACATGACTTTCTCTACTCTTGTGCAAACTATTTTACAAACGTTTATTCTCCATATGCTTCATGTTAATCGAGATATTGAGATGTTAACCTTATTGCTAATTTTCTTGTAGATGCAAGGGGAATTGGCTTTAAGCGTTTAAGAGCTGGTTGTAATGTGGAGTATCCCATTCTCTTTGCATTACCGGGACAAAAAAAAGGAATAACGATTTGAGAAGAAGTATAAGTATTGGAAAATTTAAGGGAATAACAAGCAATATCTCGAAAAAAGTTCACTCAACAAAAAAATGTATACGACATAAATTGTGTATTTTAAAATCTACATTTTTTTGTGTAGTAAAATTTTGTCTATCTCTTATGGCTTACCAGTTATGCAAAAGTCGTTCACAATGAAAAACACTTTTGGAGACATTCCCAGAAAATTCAAGATGTACATTTAATTTCTCATGAAAATATCTTAAACATATGATATTTTAATCAAAATCGATAGAGCCATTTTTTGGGAAAATTAATATTTTCGAAAAATATTCCATGTAAAGGGTAGTCTGGGGTGGGGGATTTTCTTGAAAACCTTTGTGTCGCATCTCTGGAGGATTCTGAACCAAAATACCAAGTTTGGTGTTTATCCGACTGTTCGTTTCTGAGTTATGCTGTTCATAGACACACACACAGACAGACAGACAGACACACACACACACACAGACACACACGGACATGTTTCCAAAAATGCTTACTACTTTCTCTACTACGTATAGTAAGTAAGGGAAGTATTGCATTCCACCCAAAATTTCGATACCGAGATTTTACCGGAAATACATGTTTTGAGACCCCCTGAATCCAAAAACAGCATTTTTGGAAACATGTCCGTGTGTGTGTCTGTCTGTGTGTCTGTCTGTGTGTCTGTGAACAACATAACTCAGAAACGAACAGTCGGATAAACACCAAACTTTGTATTTAGGTTCAGTATCTTCCAGAGATGCGACACGAAGGTTTTCAAGAAACTCCCCCCACCCCAGACTATCCATTAGGTGGAACATTTTTCGAAAATTTTAATTTTCTCAAAAATGGCTCGAACGATTTTGATTAAAATATCATATGTTTAAGATATTTTCATGAGAAATGAAATGTATATCTCGAATTTTCTCGGAATGTCTCCAAAAGTATTCTTCATTGCGAACGGCTTTTGCATAACTGGTAAACCAGAATAGAAATTTTTACACAAAAAATGTAGATCGCGTTAAAATACACAATTTATGTCATAAACATTTTTTTGTTGAGTGAACCATTTTCGAGATATTGCTTGTTATTCCCTTAAATTTTCCAATACTTATAGTTTTTCTCAAATTCGTTATTAAATTTTTTTATGTCCTAGACATGCAAAGAGAATGGAATGCGCCACATAGCAACCAACGCTTAAAATATTTGACTATCGCTTAAAACCTACCATATTCTCCTTGCATCTACAAGAAAACTAGCAATAAGATTGACATCTCGATATCTCGATTAACATGAAGCATATGGAGAGTAAGCGTTTGTAAAAATAGTTTGTACAAGAGTAGAGAAAGTCATGTGAGTGTAACACATCAGATTTTTTTGGATTCAGTGAGTCTCAAAACATGAATTTCCGGTGAAATCTCGGTATGGAATTTTTGGGTGGAATACAATACTTCCCCTACTTACTATACGTAGTAGAGAAAGTAAAAATGTAGATTTTGAAGCGGATGTATGTTGTATTCTCCGGCGATATGTCTGTGTGGATGGGTTTTTCTGCCAAGATGTAGTCTCCGTTGCCCTCGCCTATATGCTCTTATCCCAGGTGTGGTCGTGCAGGTGAATGAATGGACACTGATTATCGACACTTGGCTTTATTAAATGACTCTTGACTTTAATTGCTGTTTTGAACTTGGCTTATACACTGCTTTACTGTTTACACTTTATTTATTACAAATGCGACGTCGTTGCCACTCGCCAACCCCTTAACACGCCTCATTCTTTTCTAAACACATTTTGTTATAACACTTACACGAAGCCAGCAGAATGCGCCCAGGTTCATCCTCGCACTCCCTTTTATACAAAATCTAGCCATAACGCTTACAGACGCTATTTTTCCCGGGCGTTTAGATACATTGAATCTCATTGTCTCATTTGTATATTTCAAATCTGTTTCATCTACGCTTATTGGCTCACGTCAGCACACATCTTTGGAAACCTCTGGAATCTCGCACCCCCAAGTCAACGAATTTTCGAGCCATCTGGAGAGTGCCATGTTTCTCACCCCACTTGTTTCGTCCACCCTTGCGTCCTTTTGAAGTAGGTGTGTCAAGGAAGTCAGACTAGTGGCACCACTATGTTCCAGCTTTAGACTTACATTCAGTTTCTTATAACTAAAATATCTGAACAATTTTATAGCTAAAACATTTTGTAGTAGTATTTATGTTGTATTTATTTATTTAACATTATTGTAGCCCCACGTTTGGGAGCCAATTTGTAGTGGTTTTCTTGTAGCATTATTTATTTATTGTAGCCCCACGTTTGGGAGCCAATTTGTAACGGTATTACTTATAATGTTTGTTTACATCATGTGTTGAAGCCATCTTGTGACGTCATTCATATGTTCGGTTTGTAGCTCCATCTGGTGCTAGCAATTTGCAGCAGTGTTAGTGTTTTGTTTAAAAGAATGCGACTGTAATTTGATTTAATTTTTGTTTACTGTCCTCCGCCTAGCTATTATCTTTTCTTGGGTCGAACATATCTCTTGGTCAGGGTGCGTAAACGGAAAGGTATCTTTTATCCAAATATAACACTGATGAAGAAATTTGTTTTACACATTTATTGTCAAACACGTTAACTATCACATTTATACATTGATCTTAACACTCGCCAAACTGAAACTGTTTTAATAACTTCATTACTAATCACTCTTAATTCGCGTACTTCAACTTTGTGTATAATTAACTTTATAATACTTTAGATTTTCGTAACTTGTGAATCTATAGCCGATGTATCTCATACAAATATTTTGACGAACTGACGAACTGAAGACGACGTGTAGTGCACAAAGAATTTTGATGAACTGAGCGACTGAAGGCGACGTGTAATGTATTGAGATTTTCGATGAACTGAGCGACTGACTGACTTTACCTCTAACTTGACTTCTATTTATACTCCCGCATCCAGATACGCCTAAAGATTATAACTGAGCTGCAATTGGCTAATAAAACGCGCCAACATTAGCGTCTATCTTAATATCCAATGAAAATTATGAATACATATGCTTTAGGGAGAAAACATTCCAGAAGGTTCTCAACGGAAAAAACGCGCCAATATTACGTAACTTCCTCGTTTCCAATAATGATAAACAGCTCACCCTCCTCTCTGCATTATTGCGCGCTATTATTGACAGTTTGAGTAAGGCATTAAAAACTTACTTCTCAACAATAATTACAGTCAATAAACATCTGAAATCAATGTCACATAAAAATGCATATTCATATTACAATCATTATTTACATTTAAGTAATTTGTGATACAAATTACTGCATCAATTTACACATGTAAATCACTACGTCTACAATATGCATATAATATATATACAATATGTATATATGCTGTGTCACACATTTTTTTAAAAGACACAATTTATTTCAAATAAGTATTTTTTTTGGTTAAGCCATTTCTGAGAGATCCTTTATTAAAGCTTAGAATTTTTCAATACTTGTCCTTCTTTTAAAGTCTAATTGATTTTCAGTTGTTTCTCACGATGTCATGGAAACAGTATGGAATTTTAAGGCCAGCGTATAGCGTCCAGTTGTTAAACATTTGACTATCGCTGTTCCCTTTGTATTTATAACGAAATGTGTAATGTAGCTGTTTCTGCAAAGGTTTATTAGGATTAAATATAGTAGATAGAACAGTATTCTTTAGTAAGAATAGTTTATATAGCCACCAATAAACTAATGGGGGTAGAGAAAGTCATATGAACGTATTACACCAGCTTTTTAGTAACATTTTCATCATTTTGCTTCTGTAATCTTTACACCATTATTAATCTTAACAATCACATTTACGTTACCTAAATTGCAGTGGTACGTTATTGCTCATATACATTTTAGCAAGTTATTAAAACAAAATCTGATGTGTTACACTCACATGATTTCTCTACTCTTGTACAAACTATTTTTACAAACTCTTATTTTCCATCTATTTCATATTAATCGAGATAAACATTTGCAGAAACGATATTTTTACATGCAAAGAGAATTACATTTTACAAATAGCGACCAGTTCTAAAAATATTTGACTATGTTCCCCTTGTTTTGTATTTACAAGGGCAATATAAGCACAGACATATCTCTTAATAGCTGGTTGCTATGTGCAGCACCATTCTCTTTGCCACAGATTAATACTCTTTGCATATTCAAGACAAAAAAATGAATAACGAATTCCCATTTGAGAAAATAAGTATTGAAAAATTTAAGCGAATAACAAGCAATATCTCGAAAATGGTTCATTTAACAAAAAAAAATGTATATGACATAAATTGTGTATTTTAACGCGATCTACATTTTTTGTGTAGTGAAATCTCTTATGGTTTGCCAGTTATGCGAAAGTCGTTCACAATGAAGAAGCCGTTTGGAGACATTCCCAGAAAATTCAAGATATACATTTTATTTGTCATGAAATTATCTTTAACATATAATGTTTTAATCAAACTCGTTAGAGCCATTTTTGAGGAAATTAAAATTTTCGAAAAATATTCCATGTAAAGGGTAATCTGGGGTGGGGGGATTTTCTTGAAAACGTTCGTGTCGCATTTATGGAAGATACTGAATCTAAATAGCAAGTTTGGTGTTTATCCGACTGTTCGGTTTTGAGTTATGCTGTTCACAGACAGACAGACAGACAGACACACAAAGACACAGAAACACACAGACACACACACAGACACACACACGGACATGTTTCCAAAAATGCTTCTTTTTGGATTCAGGGGCTCTCAAAACATATATTTCCGGTGAAATCTCGGTATGGAATTTTTGGATGGAATACAATACTTCCCCTACTTACTATACGTAGTAGAGAAAGTAAAAAAAAGTTATGTGTTGGATTCACATGACTTTGTCTACTTACTCTTTCTCAACTATTCTTACAAAAGCTCATTTTTCTGTCCACGGTTATTCAAGATAAACCTTCTTTAATCATTCACATATTTCATTGTTAGTATAGAAAGAATACAGTAGTCTAAAGCAATAGTCAGATTTTAAAATTTGGGTCGCTAAAAGTTTTAATTCCGTTCTCTTTGCATGATTACGAGAAGAAACGAATACCGACTTGCCACTAGAAATCTCTATAACTGGTATTTGAAAATTCAATTCAATCACAAAGAATGTCTCGGAAATGATTAATGCTAAAAAAATTATTTGGCACTAATTGTGTATTTTAACAATGTCTACATTTTTTTGTATATTTGTTACGGTTTACTAATTATACCAAGCTCATTCACAATAAAGGGTTATGGTGGTCTTTAATTTTCATCCCCAATATTCTCCTTCTTCTCAGCACTGTTGAATAAATTTTCATTAAACAACTGTATCCTTATCAAGAAAACACAATGCATGAATCGATTATCTCGTAAGCAGGCATTAGGATTGCCAACCTTGGAAAACAAAGTTATCGCGTGTAAGCATTAAAATTATGGTAGATTGAGCAGTTAGCGTAAGGTCACTATCGTATATCACAGTTACCGTAGATCACGATAATTTATTGTATGTTTGGTATAACACTGGCGTGCGTTCCGATGCTACTGCAACCGAGTCAGGTTCAAACATGCATAAACTCGAGTTCGACTTGTGTAATTGTAAGATGTATCTCACTGCCCAGAGGTGGTGGATATTAGTCATAATACCACGTTAATGTTACCAATTCTTTAATATCTTTTTAATTATGCAGGAAGAGCCAAAAGACTACGAACCGGCTGCGCGGTGCTTTTCCTGTCCGCGTCCTCGCCGCTCGTGGCCGTCTGCCGCCATCATAGAAAGGCGCGAATGAAACCATACAACATTTTTAAAACTACTTTTAAATATATACTTATATATAATTATTATAAACATAACAATTAGAAAATCTTAAGAAACAACTTGGGTCAGCGGAATTCAATGTCCCACCGGCAGGATGTCACAGTAGTTCAAGGGAGAACGGGGGAACTTGGGTGCTCAAATCCAAGCTATGGCATTGAGTTTTTTAGTTGAATCTATATTTTTAAAAATCTGTTTGTGTTACACTCACATGACTTTCTCTACTCTTGTACAAACTATTTTTACAAACGCTTATTCTCCATCTGCTTCATGTTAATCGAGATAAACATTTACAGACTCTATCTTATTGCTAATTTTCTTGTAGATGTAAGGGGAATATATATTTACAAGGGCAATATAGAAATACAGTAGCCTTTAAGCACATACATATCTCTTAATAGCTGGTTGCTAGGAGCAGCACTATTCCCTTTGCCACAAATTAATACTCCTTGCATATCCAAAACAAAAAAATGAATAACGAATTCCCATTTGAGAAAACTATTGAAAAATTTAAGGGAATAACAAGCAATATCTCGAAAATGGTTCATTCAACAAAAAAAAAGTGTGTATGACATAAATTGTGTATTTTAACGCGATCTACATTTTTCGTGTAGCAACATTTTGTCTATCTCTTATGGTTTACCAGTTATGCAAAAGTCGTTCACAATGAAGAATACTTTTGGAGACATTCCCAGAAAATTCGAGATATACATTTCATTTCTCATGATAATATCTTAAACATATGATATTTTAATCAAAATCGTTATAGTCATTTTTGAGAAAATTAAAATTTTCGAAAAATGTTCCATGTAAAGGTTAGTCTGAGGTGGGGGGATTTTCTTGAAAACCTTCGTGTCGCATCTCGAAGATACTGAACCTAAATACTAAGTTTGGTGTTTATCCGACTGTTCGTTTCTGAGTTATGCTGTTCACAGACACACAGACACACACACACACGGACATGTTTCCAAAAATCCTTTTTTTGGATTCAGGGGGTCTCAAAAATGTATTTCCGGTGAAATCTCGGTATCGAATTTTTGGGTGGAATACAATACTTCCCCTACTTACTATACGTAGTAGAGAAAGTAAAAATGTAATATATAAATAATCTATCAAACTAACCAGAACTACTTGTTCTGCTTAATACGCTGTCATTATACGAGGACTGATCAATAAAGACTGAGACTGATTTTTTTTCAAAGTATTTATTACTCCATTTCAATGTTGACATGATATTTCTCAAAGTAGTCCCCCTCCTACTTGAATGCACTTTTTATACCGCCTCTGCCAGTCCTCGAACACATGGTGCAGACCATTCTTTGTCGGGTCTTTGAGAATCGCCTCGCTTTTCCTCAGCACGCTTCAGTGCTCTCAAATCGAATGCCCCGGAGCTTTGCCTTTAGTGATGGGAATAAAAAAGAAATCACAGGAGGCAAGATTGCGGTTATAAAGCGGATGCAGTACGCAGGTGATGTTGAATTCCTGGACTTGATTTGCGACGTGAGGCCATGCGTTGTTGTGATGAAGTCGCCACCCATTCTGATGAAGTTCTGGATGTTTCCTTGCAATGTGCTTCCTCAGTGTAGCCAATACTGGCGTGTAGTACGCTGCTGCAACAGTAGTGTGAGGAAACACAACAATCACAGCAGCTGTGTTGTTGTTGACTTCAGTCCTAGCAGAAGCCGAAGCACCAGGCCCACCTTGCTTAGTAAGAGGACTCGCCCTTCTTTGAAGTCCTTGAACCACCTAAACACTGTTGCACGAGATAGTGCATCTTCACCGTATGCTTGCTTCAGCTTTTCCAAAGATTCAGAGGATGATATGATTTAAACGAAAACAAAATTGTATTGCTCCTCTCGTGTCGAATGGTATGCGAAATTCAAGTAGGGTCAACAATATACAGCATTACTACCAACCTACCGATACAAGAGTGCTGCCGTCTATGGACATTATATATGAAACCCCGCTCTTTTCAAATATTCACGGTAGAGACAGGAAACTCTCAAGAAAGCTACAGGAAAAAATCAGTCTCAGTCTTTATTGATCACCCCTCGTACATATTACCCAAATTTATCAAATTAACACTAACAGATACGAAGGGAACAGCGATACCCAATTTTTTGAGAACTAGACGCTATATGCTGACCTTAAAATTCCATACTGTTTCCATGCAATCCCATAAACAACCGAAACATCGATAGTACTTTAAAAGAATGACAGAAAATTGAAAAGTTCGAATCATTAATAACGGATATCTCGAAATGGCTTATGGCACAAAATAGCTATTTAAAGTAAATTGTGTGTTTTAAAGAGATCTACATTTCTTGTGTAGTACGTTTTCGTCTTGCAGCTACAGTTATAAAGATTATACATTTCTTCTGAATGAAGAGGACTTAACATGCTATTCCCAGAAAATTCAAGATGATATACTTTTTACTTTCTCTACTACGTATAGTAAGTAGGGGAAGTATTGTATTCCACCCAAAAATTCGATACCGAAATTTCACCGGAAATATATGTTTTGAGGCCCCTAAATCCAAAAAAAGCATTATTGGAAACATGTCCGTGTGTGTTTGTGTGTCTATGTGTGTGTCTGTAAACAGCATAACTCAGAAACGAACAGTTGGATAATAACCAAACTTGGTATTTAGGTTCAGTATCATCCAGAGATGCGACACGAGGGTTTTAAAGAAAATCTCCCCACCCCACATTACCCTTTACATGGAACATTTTTCGAAAATTTTAATCTTCTCAGAAATGGCTCTAACGATTTTGATTAAAATACCATATATTTAAGATACTTTCATGACAAATAAAATGTATATACTGAAGTTTCTGGGAATGTCTCCAAACGTATGCTTCATTGTGAACGATGTTTGCATAACTGGTAAACCATAAGAGATAGACAAAATTTTAATACACAAAAAATGTAGATCGCGTTAAAGTGCACAATTTATGTCTTATACATTTTTCTTGTTGAGTGAACCATTTTCGAGATATTGCTTGTTATTCCCTTAAATTTTCCAATACTTATACTTTCTCAAATGGGAATTCGTCATTCATTTTTGTTATGTCCTGGACATGCACAGAGAATGGAATGCGCCACATAGCAACTAGCTCTTAAAATATTTGACTATCGCTTAAAGCCTAGCAATTCCCCTTACACCTACAAGAAAATTAGCAATTAGATTAACATGAAGCATATGGAGAATAAGCGTTTGTACAAGAGTAGAGAAAGTCATGTGTGTGTAACACATCAGATTTTTATTGTTATCTACATGTGTATCTTAAACACATTGTGTATTAATCAAAATCGTTGCAACCATTTTTGATAAAATTATTGTCTTTTCGAATGCTGTTCCCTGTAAAGGTTATTTTGAGGTTGGGGGATTATTTTAAAATATTTGTGTTTTTGAGTTATGCGTTCACAGATCACAATGCAATGCTTCCTCAACCTACTACGTAGTGGTAAAGCGAGCGGAATGGCCCAGGCGCCAGCATCTGCGGCCCGCATTCGGGGATCCCGAGTTCGATTTCCGGTGACCGCTCACTCTGACCATGTAGTTTTTCGTGGTTTTCCCCTGATCAAGATGGTGTATTCTACCACGATTTCTCCTTCCCCCATTTTCTCTCATTTCATCTCTCCCTTTCACGTTTCAGGTGTGTCTTTGTGTCCTGCGGTGCTGGCAGATGGCGCAATTGCTTGCGCATTGGAAACATTGGGTGTTCAAACTGGAAATGTTGGCCTTTCAGTGGGCCTGTCTGCTTGCGGGCCTGCGAACTCCCACGTCGCCTTCACTTCATCCGTGCCTCCCGGAGGGTGTAGCCAAAATAGACCAAGATGGTCGCAGTGCGGAAGGTGTCCCCCACCGATAAACACACCCTTCATTCTACATCCTACGAACGTAGCAGTGAAAGTAAATATTGGAGTTATTATGTGGGTATAGTTTTGAGTAAGTGACTAAAAGTCTCTAGATCCTACTGCAGAATGTCACAAAACTGAAGGCAAAATGTAGAAAGCATAAAGGGTAGTTAAATCATATTCGAACCCACTCGCGGTCTCTCTCTACTGCGCGAGACAGCCAGCAGTCGCCGGGGAAATTACGCCGGCAGAGGCGGACTAAAATCCTCACCTTATAATAGATGCTGGAAATGTTGACCTTGTGCTCTAAAACAGGCAGCATATCTCGTGTAAATATTCTCACTCACTCTGCGAAGCTCAGCAGCAGGAATTCTTGTAATGAAACGCCTCATTATGATCAGAAAATTGGAGTATGGTGTGCGATAAGTGCTAGAAGAATAATAGGGCCCATATTCTTTGATGAAACAATAAATGCAGAGGTTAATTCTGAGGCCATTTTGCAATCCCTTGACAGAAGAAGAGAAATCGTATGGTTGGTTCCAGCAAGATTCTGCAACAGCACATACGGCTGCCGAATCATTACATGCATTAAGAGAGGTGTTTGATGACGGAATAATTAGTGTTCATTTGTGGCCCCCTCGTTCTCCTGACCTAACGAGTTGTGATTTTTATTTATGGGGTTGTTTAAAAGACAAAGTGTATTGTTCCAATCCTCGCATATTACAGTAACTTAGAGAAAACATTGTGCAAGAAATCACAAGAATTCCTGCTGTTGAGTTTCGGAGAGTGAGTGAGAATATTTACACGAGATATGCTGCCTGTTTTAGAGCACAAGGTCAACATTTCCAGCATCTATTATAAGGTAAGCATTTTAGTCCGCCTCTGCCGGCGTAATTTCCCCGGCGACTGCTGGCTGTCTCGCGCAGTAGATAGAGGCCGCGAGTGAGTTTGAATATACTTTAAGTACCCTTTAGAAATAGATTTCGTGATTTACTCTTAATGTTTTTGTAAGCTGAGGTGCTTTAATGTGAGTGCAGGTGGAATGCACCAGGGCATAATGTTTATCTTGCGAGAGTTTAAACTTCAGAGGTGCACCTGAATGGATTCAGTCAAGTTTTCACCGAAGCGTGTGTTGTGACAGTTGAGTGGTGTGTTTGGCAAATAGTGGCGTGTCTTCGTGCTTCAATTGATGAAGGCGAGCAGAGCGCACCTTGCGCGTCATGTTTACTCCGACATTAGCGATGACCAAGAGACGGACTGCAACTTTGCCATCAGTCAGCGAGAGAGTTGGGGAAGAGCAGGTTGTGCACATTGTGTAATGAAGCTAATTTGTCGTCAGGTTGCGACGGACAGGAACTTGTTCGTCATTTCGTGATACAGCTGGCCTCTGTACCTTTGGCTCTCCGTGGACGCGATTACGAACCCTTTATTATGTTTCATTCTCGTGATTTTCTCTACCCTATAGCGTTTATTAGTGAGTATACAAATTATTCTACGAAAGTTTGTTATCTTGACTGCTTCATCTTAATCGAAATAAATCTACACATTACACATTTCGTTATAGATACAAAGGGAACCTCGACAGTCAAATGTTTAAGAACTAGACGCTATATGCTGGCTTTAAAATTCCATAATGTTTCCATGACAGCAACAGAAACAGCTGAAAATCGACTTTAAAGGAATGGCTAAGTCATCCTCCGTGGTGTAGTGGTTAGCATGCTAGCCTCAAGTTCCCAAGGTCGCGGATTCAAACTCGGTGGAGGGTGATGGACATTTTCGCACGTAAAAATCCTTAGCATGGCTTCCTTCTGAAGGGAAGTAAAGTTGGTGGTCCCGTGACGCAGATTTACGGCACGTAAAGAACCTCAAGCCTGCTAAAGAGGCCTGTGAGCAAAATTTGCGGTCTTTCACGCCCAATATAGAATGGGACTCTAAGAACCACAGCAGTTAAAGAGCTCCATAAGTAAAACTCATTGATTTTAATTTAATTCGAACTAATAACAGATTTTCCCGGAAATGGCTGATGCCATAATAAAGAGATCCATATTTCTTGTGTAGTACGTTTATCGCTTAACGTTTACCAATCATACAAGGTTATAAAGAACTCCTTCCGAATAAAGTAGACTTCACAGGCTATTCCCAGAAAATTCCAGATATACATTTTATTTGTCATGTAAATATATTTAATATATGGCGTTTTAATCAAAATCGTTAGCCATTTGTTTTAGAAAATAAAACATGTAGAAAAAATCTTCCAGGTAAAGTGGTTTCAGATTCGTGGATTTTCTTGAAAACCTTCGTGTCGCATATTTGGAAGATACTGAACTTAAATACGAAGTTTGGTATTTATCCAGCTTTTCATTTTTAAGTCATGCTGTTCACATATACTCAGACGCGCGTGCGCGTCGCACGCGGAGGTTTTTATAAAAATGCTCTTTTAGGAAACCCCAAAATGTGTATATACAGTGAAACCTCAACAACGAATTTTTAAGTGGAGTACAATATTTCTGCTACCCATTAAGTAAACACGAATGTATGGAATCGTGCTGATATAATGCACAGTAGTTTATATTAGGAACTATTAAACTATCTCTGCCACGCCCCTTACCTCCTTTTAGCGATTCACTTAAGGTTTGCCCTTTTCTTTCGCTCCTGAGCCTGAAACAGACCTGTGCTCATAGGTTACTGTCTGAATGCCAAACTTTTGACATCAAACCAATAAGAGATGGGCCCATCTAGGGGCTGGTATGGACCGTCGTTGCGACACCGTTTGCGTGAAATGTTTCCGCTCTCCTCCCCTTTTGCCGCTCACTTAGGTCTGACCTTCATTCAAAGGCTAATATGGGCGAGTTAGACATGAATTCAAAACAATAAGAGATTTGGCTTACTCAGGTCTGTTTAGAACACAAATAATGCGTTTCTGCCAACATTAAATAAAAAAATCACTATAGGAAGCTAAAAATGATGGGCACGTTTCCGTGTAGTTCAGTGGACGGAGTGAGACAGTAAAGATGTTAAACCTCACTTTATTTTTTAATAATGTTTCGTTTTATTTAATGCCTGCTCAAGCTCCAAGCAATGGGTTTTGGACCATTGATTTATGCCACCCATTAATTCAACTTAGTTACGATGTATTGGCTATGTTATAGTACAAATAAAACACAAACACAGCTGCTGCTTTGTGTTTGATCACAAACACAGACTTTTCGATGTTGGAAACTGTAAAACAATCGATTTTGCCTGAATGAATGAAGCTAACGTGGTTAGTGAAGTAACTCTTGGTGCTAAAGACTGCAATACTGCAAGAACGAACCGCGGGGAAAGGGGGAAGCTAATTCCCTTCGGTAGCCGCCAGATGATTCTTTTGTACTTGTTTTACTCTTTCAGCTGTTGCATTTAAATGTTCGCAGAAACAGAGCGTGAAAAGCAAATACAGAAACGATATTACCGCAAAATGAAACGTGCGGAAAATTCTACGGTAAAGAAAACCGAACAAAAAGCAATGGACATTAACGTCGTGGCTAATCTCATTGTGTCCACTTTCTTCCTTTTGTGTTTCTGCATCAGTAAAGTTTATTAAAATGCAGTTATTTCAACTAGCAGGAAAAATGTGACTGACCTCAATAAAGGTTCCCAGACTATCTCTACACGGCAGCCCACATTTGACAAACACTTCAAATCTAATAATTATTATACAGGGTGTCCACAAAATGAGTACAGATTTTTCGTGTGGTGGTGAGGAACATTTATAGGAGTATTTTCCAAAACTTAAACTATTGTACTGAGTTTCTTTAGCCCAAATCGTGAAACAGCGAACCGTCAGATAACAAGATGGGAAAAATATCTACATCAGGTTGATGTACAATACATAAGCCGCATATACACCTTACAACACTTGCTGTGGTTTACTCGATATATTCGATGGTTCCAGGTTTCCCCTTTCTGAAGATGAATTGCCCGCTTGGGCTCCCCTCGACTCTGGGGTAGACGTCCTCAACGTTGTATTGTCGTCTAGTAGTAAACTGAACTTCAATGTTGCCTCCTGAGGTGGTGGCTGGTACCGCTGAAGCAAACCCACGAATTGTGCACGATTAATAAAATGTGGCGGAGTTCTCCGCAGTGGTGGTCAGGTATCTGTCATGGCCGAGGCCCTGACACCAACCTGTGAACTGTGGCGTTCCTATTAGTGCACTTATCGATGGAGCTGCCTCTGGTAGAGGCGTTCTTCTACTGGTGCTGAATTTCCAGGCGTTTTTCGATGTCCACAAGGTGATTCAGTAATACATCTACATGGCTGTCGTGTGTGTCTAGTAGTTGCGTGCATGGTCTTTAATGTCATGCGCTCATTGATGTTGTCTACAAACCTGTCGAGTTTCTTCTTGAGGTAGGCCTCAAGTTTGCAGTTTTCCGTGCGAACCTCCACGGTGAGGTCATTTTCCAGGCGATGGATGTGTCCCTTGCCATCCTCTAGATGGCGAATTAGGGCTGCATCCCATGCTGCAACGTGGGCTGCGAGGTACTGGATGGTCGCTTTTAGGTCCTGAAGGGCTGTTGTGTTTTCTGCTATATGCTTGTGGAGTTGTGCGTTCTGGTTTTGTGTGAGCTGTCTATTCTTCTGGAGAGTAGTCCTTATCTCCTGAAAGGCTGTTATGTTGGCTGCAGTTTGCATGAGGAGGTCTTGAAGGTCACTATTGAGATGTGGAGCTTGTTGTGTAGTGTTTGCGATAGTTATGTGCTGGAGGTGTGGCGTCTGTGTGGCGTTTAGAATGCTAGATAAAAGCTGTGGTGGTCTTTCGGCGTTATGGCACCTTCTGCGATTTGCTGGACACATCGCGTGTCCCGTACAATGACTCATGACGTCGCATGTTGCACAATATATTGGGTCGACGTGCCAGGTCGTGGCTGAAGCAGACTGCGGTGAGGCATCTCGCGCCACAATAATGGCAGCGTGCGTCGGCAATGCAGCTATCGGTGCAGTGGCCATATTGACAGCAGCGTCGGGAAGGGGTGTGGCGGGTGGTCCGGATGACTTTCAGCTTTGAGCACCTGCCCGAGAGCGGGTAGTCCATCAGCCAAGGTAGCACGAAAATCCGCCTTGTCCCAGGACTGAATTCTGAATTGCGGTGACGGACTTGTGGCGTGTGGATGCACACGGCCCTGGTTAGCGAGGGCCAGCGGTGCTGGGCAGCGCGGTATCTAACCCTGGGTTCAAGAGGGGGCTTGGGCTAAGGCTCTTGCCCTAATATACCTTTGCTCCACATGTGTCTGGTATCTGCCGGAGAACTCCGCACACTCGCGCTGTAGTGCGGTAGCGTTGAGAGTTCGGCTTCCGGCGAGGCGGTGGTAGACTGGGCTGATGAATCCTCTGGTTCTCGTGCCGTCAGTCTCTGTAGCTGTGTTAGGCGGCTCAGGTGAGGCTGGAGTAGGCGGTGGAGACGGCTGTGTATTTGGCTGGGAGGTAACGGTGCTGACATTTTCAGGTTTCTCCTCAGAAGAGCTTGTTGCGCCGGCTCTTCTCTTCCTTCCTCCCATGTTGACACCGGAACAGCTGTGAGGCGAGTGCCAGAATAGGAGGATTTATACTCCGCCTGGGACGAAGGGAGTGAAAGGAAGATTGGCCGCTTCCCTCAAACGCCCTTCTTGGATTGATAACCATCGCCATGTTGGATGGTATTTATATCTGTGATTTCAATCACCGTCATTCTGGATGAGTTCCTTGTTACGGTGACAGTTACTCCGCCAAGTTGGACGTATACTTTCGTTACGGATTCATCAAGAACCACTACACCCTTCACCTCTGGCATAAACTATGTGGGGGCATAACTTAATCCACCATGGTTCGGAATCCACGTTAAGATGTAGATCGGTCCTCAATGTCCATTTGGATGCATTTCCCCTCAATTAAAAAAACTCTCGTGTTACATTCACATGACTTTTCTATCTTTTATCGTTTATTAGTGATTCTACAAATTATTTACTAGAGTTTATTTGTCTATCTACTTCATCTGAATGGAAATAAACCTTTACTGAAATAGCTACTCGTACATTACACATACAACGGGAACAGCGGCCGTCAAGTGTTTAAGAACTGGACGCTATATACTAGCCTTAAAATTTCAAGCTCCCTTCTATACAATCACGAAAAATAAATGCAAATCGATAGCACTTACAGTTAATTTCTATTTCGAAGAGTTTTGCATTATTTTGCATAACATGTACACCATAAGAGATAAATAAAGTCACACTATACAAAAAAATTAGGTCACTTTAAAAAGCAATTTATTCTAAATAAATGTATTATTAGATAAGACCTTCCTGAGATATTCGTTATTTTTAGTTTGCATTTTTCAATACTTTTGTCATTTTTAGAAGTTCTATAGCTATTCAGTTGTTTCTCGTGATATCATGTAAAGGGTGTGGAATTTCAAGACCAGAATATAACACCCCGCTTTTAAAAGTCTAACTATCGATTTGGTTTTCTCTATCCACCTGTATCAACAACGAAACTATTAATGAAACTTAGATAGATAGTACATAGAAAAACATGTCATAGAAACAGCATTACAAGTTTAAAGATTTGATATGGCTATCTACTTTGTACCTGTAACGTTATGTTTAATGATAACATTTATACAAACTTTTATCTCAATTACCTTGAAGCAGATAGAAGAATAGACTTTTGCGAGAATAGTATGTGGAAGGCAAATAAAAATAAGCGATAGTGGATAGAGAGTCATGTGAATGTAACGTATCAGAATGTTTTACTTTTTCTAACATGGTAATAGGTAAAGAAGGTATTGCATTCCACCCAAAAATTCGACACTGAGATTTCGCCTAAATATATATTTAGAGGTCCCTTGAATAAAAAAAGTTTTCAGAAAAAGATCCGCGCGCATGTGTGTATAAACACTATAACTCAAAAATGAAAAATGGGATAAATACTAAATTTGGTATTTAAGTTCAGTATCTTCCAAAGATGCGACATAAACATTTTAAAGAAAATTTCCCTGCTCTTAACTATACGTTTACATGCAAAAGTTTTTTCAAAATGTTTGATTATCGAAAGTGACTAACGATTTTCTGTTAAACACAAATTACCGGGAGATCCAACGAACTATGAACCAGCTCCGCTGTGTTTTTCCACTGGGCGTGCGGACATGTGTTTCCCGCCGCCGCTGCAATCAAGGTCATGCTACCGAGCTGGCTTTTCTCTGCTCTGCAGTATTGCCTACACAGCCAAAATTTTTATGAACGAAATTGAAGGTGTGTTCGAATAGGACAGAATTATTAGTAGAGATTTGTGGATCCCTTAGTTCCCCAAGTCATCCCCTGTGACTTTTATCTCTGGGTTAAATTAAAAGATGAAATATATAAGGCGAACTTAAACATCCTGGAAGAATTAAAACAAAATATCCACCTGCAAATTGCCAGGATTTCTCAACGTGAACCACGACAAGTGATGGTTAGTTGCTTAAAGAGGTGCAAAACGGCCGTGGCCTATTTCAGCACCCTCTTTCATAACGTTGGTAAGTAAAGCCTTTAAACTTGGTTAAAGAAATGGTTTTATGGCTACATCAGCGCTACTCTATGATAGCCGCAGACGGCAACGTGCGCCGCCATCGCGAACCGGAAAAGCAGTACGCAGCCGGTTCACGATTCATTGGGTCACACTGTATTAAAGATATTTACATGAAAAATAATATGTATATCTTGAATAGCCTGTGAAGTCTGCTTCACTCGGAAGGAATTTTGTATAACTTTTTTGTGGCATAAGCCATTTCTGAGATATCCATTATTAATGTTTTGAATTGTTCAATACTTCGTCATTCTTTTAAAGTCCTGTCGACATTCATTTGTTACTCTGGTTGCATCGAAAGATTATGCAATTTTAGGGTCAGTATGTAGCATCCAGTTCATAAACATTTGACTGCGTATTTGCTTTGCATTTATAACGAGATGTGCAATGTATCTAATTCCGAAAAGGTTGTTTGATTAAAATTAAATAGTAGGTAAATAATATTTCGTGAGAATAGTTTTTATAATCATAAGTGATGGAGGGTAGAGAAAGGCATGTGATTGTAACACATTAGTATTTTTCTCTCTGAAATTGCCTATAATCGTATATCAAAAGCACATTTAGGTCGCGAGGTTTAGCGTTTAAGCAGAGATGAACTTTCTGAATGAAAACGTTTAGAGATGTGGGCTAGGTTCCATAACTACAAGAGCAGCAAGCATATTGATTTACTTTCGTTGAACAGTAACATGGATAGAGTCTGTTACCAGTGGGAAGCACCTGTTCCTTGCAACCGGTTATTCCGGCTTTATTCCTTTTTTTGGGACTACGTGGATGGTGTATGAAAAATAGCCTTGCCGCATTTCAAACGGAAAACATTCTCATAAATAAAAGAATATGTCTGTAGCAACAGACTCGACAGGGCTTATCAGGCATAAAGTTGCAAACTTTATTTCAAATCATAGAGTCGGCGATTCAAAGAAGGCTGTGAAAACACGCCTCTACCCCTTTTCGCCGCTCTGCTTTTTCATCAAAGTGGTCAATCTTGGTCTTTTTATTGCTATCCCTTCCTTTTGTGAGGTATAATAAAAGCCAGAGCTTGGTTTATCGTAGCGTGTGTTGACTTGCGACAAATCCGATATCACAATATTCGTTTTCTTCCGCTTTCCTGTCATAATTTTCGGCTGACTTTCCACCTACATGAGTTACTTTGACAGAATCAGCCATTAATTGTCTTAAAACACTTAGCCACAGCACATTCTGTGAAAGCGCCTGTGTTAGGCCATAAACCAAAAATGTAGAATCGATATGTGTTATGAAAATATTTATTTTCAGTAGGACAACACACACACACACATATATATATATGCTTCAGAAATTTAGAAACGAGGTTTTGCTTTAAATTTTGGGGGTGAATATTCTACAGCGCCTTTGTTTGGACGAGTGGCCATATTTTGGCCAAAATAATATAATATAACATCATATTATAACATTATAATGTAACAAATCAACTTTAATATCAATATATTTTTGCATTCCATGAATCAATTATGCCATTCTTCCAGAAGCACTTCAGAATCCAGGATGTTATACTGTTCCACTGCTTCATCTAATGACGAAAAACTAATTCCATGTTTTTTATGTTTAATTTTTGAAACAAACAGACATCACAATGTGCTAGGTACGGTGGAGAGTCCATGGTGTTGACCTTTAGGGCATCTATATATTCAGTTGTTAGTTTTTCTGTATGCGACGATGCGTTGTGATGATGTAACATTATTTGCCCTTTGGGCGTCTTTTGCAAACTTTTTCAAAACTTTGCGTTAAACAGACATGTATGTACCAATCGGCAGTAACTGTACGTCTGTCTTCTAATGCTATAGTAGCAACATGGTCTGTTTTAGAAACAAAACATAGCAACCATCTTCTTACCATCACTGCGAATTCGTCGGACTTTTGTACACTTAGGTTCTGTTCAAAAGACCCAATGAGCCGATTGGCTTTTCCTTTCAGGATCATAACATTAAATCAAAGATTCACCACTAGTAACGATATTCTAAACCAAATTTAAGGAATTTCTTCATAATTTCTCTGCACCAATCAAGGCGTTGTTGTTTTTGATCGGGAGTCAGTTTATATGGAATACATCGACAAAAACGTTTTTTCGCCCTAACTGTTGATGCAAAATGTTTTGGATTTGGCTCATACCAACGCCCAATGTCGCCAGAATAAATTCATAAGATGTCCGTCGGCTTTCTTCAAGCATTGTTTATGAGTACCAGCAGTTCTTGGGCGTCCTTCACGAAATTCATCACTAGGAAAACACTGATCTCTTTTAAATTCGCTGTTAACAATCGTAAATTGTTGCCCTTAGATGGGGCTTCTTCGCCAAATGCATTTATGAGCCCATCTTCACATTGTTTAGGCTTAATGACTATTTAAAGTGTAAAAAATCATTGCCCGGATATGTTCTCTACTCAAATTCATATTTGGATGAACACAACATCTTTAAATGATGATATTTAACAAACTATACAGCAGTCAACTAGCAAATCATTATAAAGTAGCTGTTAGATATAAAGGAATTTCATTTGATTTTAGAAACATGGCATTCTACAAATTTTCAGTATCGCCCTCGTACAGCAGCAAAATTGTTAAAACCTTACAAATACATACGTGTTCATAGTTTAAAACCAGATGATCCATAGCAAGTGTGTGCTATTGCGAGTGGTTTCTGTGATCACTAAAGGGTTAATTGACTTCAGCTTGTATTCTTTACCGACGAGATGTTGTTCCATTTAACCTGCCATGTGAACAATCGAAATACCCACTATTGGAGCTCTGAAAATCCACATTGTGTAGTGGAATTCCCTGTTTATGATAGAACAATTGGCTCAACACACATAGTCATTTTGTGAGAATACAGTAAAGGAAGAGTGGTACCGAAATGATATTCTCGCCCCATTTTTCATTCAGCTAACGCAAGAAGAAAAATCATAATCGTGATTTCAGCAAGCTTCCGCAAATGCTCAAACAGCGGAGAAGTCCATGGGTACAATTATGGAAGTGTTTGATGATAAAGTGATAATGCTACTGTGTGGTGATCCCGCTCCCCAGATCTAACAGTCTGTAATTTTTATCTGTGGGGTGTCCCAGAGGACAAAGTATACCACACAGAACCTCACACTTTGAAAAAAACTGAGTAAAACATACGAACCGAACTGAGATACGAAACATTACGGTGGACGAGCTAAATCGTGTCAATTGAAGCTGGCGCGTCCTCGATTCGTAACAATTAAGTCTCTTCTTTCTCCGGCTAGCGCTGAGCAGTGTCGACTCTGTAAAGTCTACAGGGGATGGTAAAATTATATATCTATTGCGATAATAAAAAACATCGGCTCTGGTGAATATTGGTTTTATTATTCTGTTATGTTACTCATTAGGAACACGAGCCACCACTCCGTCAATTATCCGCGACTGACATAGAGATGATTTGTAAGTCGGTGGTATTAAGAAGTATTGTATGCTTTCCCGGCGTTCATAGCCGCGGCCTGCAGAGTTCAGCTAAGAGTCAAGTTAGTTGTATCCCGCGCAGAGTTCAGCTAAAAGTCAAGTCACTTGTATTCTGTGAATTTCGCCATGTCCGATATTATCCAACTTGCACGGCGCAGAGTTCAGCTAAATGTGTAGTTACTTGTATTTTGTGCATTTTGCCATGTCTGATTTCATCCTTACTCCGCATATGTTACGTGATTATTTTGTTCGGTTTTCAATCATGTGACGATCTCGTGTTTTCGTATTCGTCAGTTTGTATTCTTGATTTTCCATTTACTGGCTAAAATTTCAGTTCTGTTCAGCTTTCTCTTCCCATGGTACTATTTACAATTAGTTTAATTTATACAGTAGCACGTACATATCTTTATGGCTTTAATCCTTTTCTCGGCACAAACATCATGTTTCTTCCGCTTTGAAAAGAAATAGCACTTAGCACTTTCCGAGACTTATTTTCCACAGACTCTTCTTTAATGGCTCAGTGCATTTGTATACGTGCCAATAGACCTTTCCTGTTCCAAGAAAAGGGATGGGCTGGTGACTCGAACCTTACTTCCTTAAACAATTGCAATATTGTGTATGAAGGTTTTTCCTACCAAGTTACAATATTAAATACAACATTTTAATCTTTGTTTAATCTATATAGAATCAAATCAAATACGGGGCCTAGTTGAACTGTATCACAATCTAAATTTGTTTACTGTGTATAATGCTTGATTAGCTACGATTTATAGCATTTGCTATGAGGTAAGAGCTAATTTAGTTATATTTTATGTACAGGTTTACAGATATACAGAATTAAGAAGCGAAGACAGAGTGCTGGCATGGCCGGCTGTGGTATGTCGTGTTACCCAGACGCAAAACACCGTGCAAGCGGTCAGGTTTTATACCAAAGACATTGTAGATTAGGGGTGTGACAAGCAGTTATTTTCGAGTAACGGTTATAACTGTCACAGTTACAATGCGTTACTAATAAGAATTAAGTTATTTGTTTTCATGGTTAATACGTTCCCAGTTACATTAATTTAACGGTTACCAGTAACGATTAACTGTAACTGCGTTTCAATATGAACGCTGTGGATACTGACTTACTTCGTTATTTGACGTAGTCAGAAAAGAAGTTTCTTTATCTGTGTCAACGTTGATTACTACGGTGGTTTATAATCGCCAAGTGCATATGCACTTCTACATTCTTGCATTTATTTATAAGCACACTACACATACACGATGTAGTATATATGTACTACACATATGCTACTTCATACAGAGCCTTCTCACTATTGGCTAAGGTATTATCGCAATAAGTACGCCTCTCTTAGCACGTGCAGATGGGAGCAGCCGTGAGTAAATGACAAAAATCATTATTGTTGTGCAATTGTACAATGTTAATGAAGAATATACAACTTACAATTATGGTATATGTAGGAAGCCCTTTTAACTTCGATAAATACTTTAACTCTGTCGTATATTGTCAGCCTATCATTGTTCTTTGCCATGTAAGGATAAAGGCGTAAACATCCATGTTAATGAATCCAAAACCGAAACCCACACCTTCACACCTGCTTTTAAATTTTGAAAGTTGGAGAAACTTCATGTTTTTTTAAGCAATCTTAGTAGGTAAACACTGAAATTGCGCGACTCTGGATCTTGATTCACCACTGCTAAGATTTAGGAACCGTTGTTTGATTTTAGCGGCCAGCGCATATTTTTCTACTAAACAGCATTAATTGTTTGTTCATACCATCTACCTGCGATGTATAAAAACTCTTGCACCTATAATCGCATGTGAATTACCATTGTAATGCAATGCATGCATCTTTGCTGCTGGAAAGCTGACTAACCTGTTATCTGGGCGCTGTGACCTATATTCGAAGCGATAAGCAATGAGCTGTAATAAAGAAATATATACTTGCAACTCCGTGCGAGGAAGACTCAAGTTGCAAACGAAGAGACGGCCTTGGTTGAGGTAGCTAGTTCCTGATAAGCAGTACCAATTCTGTGCACATGCAGTGAATGTCAGCCAGGCTCACTAACCGTTAATGTCTTCGTTACTTCAGTAACCGTGTTTGGGCAACTAGTTACTTTGTATTCTTTAATTAGGTAACCGTTACTGGGTAACTAGTTACTTTATATTCGTTACTCAGGTAACGGTTATTGGTTAACTAGTTACTTTGTATTCGTTTCTTAAGTAACCGATATTGGTTAACTAGTTACTTTGTGTTCGTTTCTTTGGTAACCGTTATTGGGTAACAAGTTACTTTGTATTCGTTACTTAGGTAGCCGTTGTTGGACAAACTAGTTACTTTAGTAACTGTTATTGGGCAACTAGTTACTTTGTATTCGTTACTTAGGTAACCGTTGTTGAACAACTAGTTACTTTAGTAACCGTTATTGGGTAACTAGTTACTTTGTATTCGTTACTTTGATAACCGTTATTGGGTATCTAGTTACTTTGTTTTTGTTACTTTGATAACCGTTATTGGGTAACTAGGCGCGCCGCCTAGTTACCCAATAACGGCCGAGTGGTTAGACCGCTCGCCTCCCACCGAAGCGGCCCGGGTTCAATCCCAGGGACCTGCATGTGGGATTTGTGGTGGACGAAGCGGCGTCTGGGCGGGTTTTCTCCGGGTTCTCCGGTTTCCCCCGCCATTCATTCCACCAACTGCTCCATCATCACCTTTCCTTTCATCCATTTCACCAACATTTCGTTTCATCTACTTCCTTCATCCCATACCAGGCATCGGGCTGATCACCCATCCTGGATGCTCTATCTGATCCATGAGTGTCTGCTCCTCGACGGGCCTCTGACCCTAGGCACCCGCTTGTAAGTCCTGGGGGGTGTAAGTCCTACATAAGAGGAGGTTAAACAGATAATGAATGAATGAATACTGGGTAACTAGTTACTTTGTATTCGTTACTTTGATAACCGTTATTGGGTAACTAGTTACTTTGTATTCGTTATTTAGTTAACTGTTATTGGGTAACTAGTTAATTTGTATTCGTTACTTCTAGTTAATTTGTATTCGTTATTTTAGTAAACCCTTTTGGGCGACTAGTTACTTTGTATTCGTTGCTTTGATAACCGTTATTGGGTAACTAGTTAGTTTGTATTCGTTACTTTGGTAACCGTTACATTAAGGTAACCGTTACAATGTACCGTGAAGTCATTTTCTGCCCATGTCTACTAGTTACTGTTCCTTACTACACATGTACGTATGCACAGTGGTGCAACTGGTAACTAATTAAAATTCCTACCACGCCACTGCAACATAAAACCAACATTACCGGTACGCCGTGCACAACTACGAGATACAACTTCAAGCAATGGACGGGGATTTGGAACACCGTGTATAACACTTTTAGTATGATTAAGTACTTGTTGCAGAACGTGATAAAACAGCTTTTAGCATTACATTTTTATGTTTACGCAGACTTTGACGCGATTATTCGCCCAAAACGTGAAGCAAATGAAAACAAGACACAAAGCGAGAGAGAATGAGTTTACAACGCCATGAGGGTATCCATTTTCATTCATAATCACCGTGTTCCACTTTTGTTTATTTATATCACTGCCTTTAGGTGAGTTGTTCAATTCAATTTCATATAAGCGAGCTTTATCTAAATAGAGCATGAGCAAGTAATCCCTGCACGTGGGTATTTCAATGCCAAAATTTACCGGAGCAAGTTGTTTTGCCCCTTTGAGGGTTGGCATGCTTTAACAGCAATGAAAGTAACATAGTCTTGCCTTTAGATGACGAATACATACCCGAAAATGTAGAACTGTGCATTGCAGGTGTAATTACAGTCTGGGAGATGTAGAATTTGTTCACGAAGCTGTTTATTGGCTCTCTGATTCTGGGACATCAAAGGAAAGCTGTAATATTTGGAAGATGTAGCAAGCTCAACTGGACTGTGCCTCAGCAAACATAAGACTAAAGAAACCAAAGTGTTTAATTAAACAGAAATACGACTGCTGCTTAGCGGTCTAGTAGATATAGAATATTCACCTCAGAACGAAATTGAAATGGATTCATAGTAACGCACGAGAGTCATTTGGAAACATCTCCGAATGAACCAGCAGCAGTTACGAAGCAATTTTGTTTTAAAAAACAACCATCTTTCACAGAAGCATTTGTGCAATAACATATAGTTTGATATGCTACATTCACTCAGCCTTCTCGGACAATATCATCTTACAGTGTGCCCCACGGCGATGAATATGATCTGTTATATTGTCCAACAGATGTCACACTATGCCATGCACTAGCTCAACACATGTCACGTATGTCATATGTTTATGCTGCCAACATATAACAAATCAATGCCGCCAAAACGAAAATTAATGCCGCGAATGCGGAAACGACCACAGAGTGTAGCCCAGGGATCTTAGACAACCTGTGCTTTATGAATTAACGGAAGGTTACGCTTACGTTAGATTTTTTATTTATGTAAGCTTTCGAAAGGTTAGGTTTAGGTTAGTTTTTTTATATAAGCTTACGTTTCTGAATTCACGAAAGGTTAGGTTTAGGTTAGTTTTTTTATATAAGCTTACGTTTCTGAATTCACGAAAGGTTAGGTTAGTTTTTTTTATATAAGCTTACGTTTCTGAATTCACGAAAGGTTAGGTTTAGGTTAGTACTTTTTATATAAGCTTACGTTTCTGAATTCACGAAAGGTTAGGTTTAGGTTAGTTTTTTTTATATAACCATAGGTTTCTGAATTACCTTTTTTTATATATATATATATATATATATATATATATATATATATATATATCCTTGTTTTAATTTGTTATCACTGTTTACTTACGTTTCTGATTCACGGGAGGTTAGGTAAGGTTAGGTTTAGTTTTTTTTATATCAGCTTACGTTAATGGATTCACGGAAGGTTAGGTTTAGGTTAGTTTTTTTTTATATAAGCTTATGTTTCTGAATTCACGAAAGGTTAGGTTTAGGTTAGTTTTTTTTATATAAGCTTACGTTTCTGAATTCACGAAAGGTTAGGTTTAGGTTAGTTTTTTTTTATATAAGCTTATGTTTCTGAATTCACGAAAGGTTAAGGTTAGGTTTAGGTTAGTTTTTTTATATAAGCATAGGTTTCTGAATTACCTTTATATATATATATATATATATCCTTGTTTTAATTTGTTACCATTGGTTACATCAAAGCACGCTCGCTTCGCTCGCGTGCGTTCCTAAGCTTACGTTTCTAATTCACGGGAGGTTAGGTTTAGTTTTTTTTATATAAGCTTACGTTTATGGATTCACGGAAGGTTAGGTTTAGGTTAGGTTTTTTTTATATAAGCTTACGTTTGAATTCACTAAAGGTTGGTTTTTTTATATAAGCTTACGTTTCTGAATTCACGAAAGGTTAGGTTTAGGTTAGTTTTTTTATATAAGCTTACATTTATGGATTCACGGAAGGTTAGGTTTAGGTTAGTTTTTTTATATAAGCTTACGTTTCTGAATTCACGAAAGGTTAGTTTTTTTTATATAAGCTTACGTTTCTCAATTCACGAAAAGTTAGGTTTAGGTTAGTTTTTTTATATAAGCATAGCACGTGTTGAGTTAGAATGCTAAAGACAGTATTCTCACATCCCGTGCAAACCATTTTGCTTTATATTAAATACGCACTGTTAATTTGCACGCGTTGCGTTTCAACAAAATCGCAGAACAACAACAAATAGCGGTAACAACGGCGCATCGCATTTTTAGCCGATTTCACATTTTTATTTACGTTGGCAGTACCCAATTTGCATGTAATGTTTTGCAAAATGGCTACGTTTGTTTACTTCCTGACGCGATTTTCCTATATAACTAAAATACCTTAAACTGGCGGGCAGGTGGGCACCAGCTATAGACGAGACCACATCGTGTTCTAAGCTCACTCTAAGGTAATTTATTCGCTTTCCTTTTGATTTCATAAGCATTTTCTACGGGCACACTATAAGATAATATTAGCCGAAGAGAGTATCAAATACTATTTCTATAAACTCAAAATATACATATCATTTTTATGTAAATATCTTAAACATAGGACATTTTAAATAAAATCGCCATTTTTTAGAAAACCCATAATTTATAAGTGTCTTGCATGTAAAGAGAGTTTGAAGTGAGGAAATTATTTTTATAAATCTTCGTGACATCTCTTAGAAAGATACTGAACCTAAATACTACATATAATTTTTGGATTATGCTGTTCACACACACACACACATACACACACACGCACAGACCTTTTCCTAAAGAATGTACTGAACGAAGTAGCAGACAAAATTTTATTGTGTTGCATTCGCAACACGCTATCGCTTGTTTATACAGGGTGTTTCAAAAATACTTTTACAAACCTCGGGTATGGGCTTCCTTACACCACAAGAAGGAAAAAAGTTCATATGAACATATGTCCCATAACCCTTTATTTTCTCGTTAGGTGGTGTTCAACACAGTGGTACACTTCACACAAAACTCATAATAAATGCTCGAAATGTCCTCCTCTTGCTTCTATGCATGCCTGTACTCGTCGATTCATGGAATGTCGCACCCTGTCAAAAACTCTGGGATGGTGTCGAATGATTTCGCGAGGCTTCCATGACACGTCGATGAAGCGTTTCTGCATCCGCGATGGCTGCTCCATAAACCAATGGTTTAAGATGCCCCCAGAGGTAAAAATCCACAGGATTGAGGTCGGGAGAACGTGCAGGCCATGGAACTGTTCCTCCCCTGCCTATCCATCGGTCATGGTACATACCAGTGCATCTCGAACAATGCGACTAAAATGTGCCGGAGCCAGGCATTTATCACGTTTATCAGCAAAGCGACGATAAACAGCGACAAAGGTTGGATGACTCGGTTATCTTCGGTCTGGAAACTCCATCTGATAGAGCCGTGCAGCCTCACGTCCATTACCATTCGGGCGACCATACATAAAAATCATGTCTGCCTGTTCACGAAATGAATATCCAGCAATGGTGGAACGAATGCAGTTAACTCACTACTTGTACACAATTGAAACGTTGAAGACAGACTAATGACAAATGACAAACGTAAACAAGTTTCCATGACAACACTTCGCCATCTACCGTATGTAGTACAATGGGTCAACGCCTTCTATAAATGCACAGAGAAATGAAGTTTTGAGGTTGGACCCCGAAGGCCGTTGAACTCACACTTTCATTGTGACAGGAACAACGCGAAAACCAAGGATTATGGGACATATGTTTATATGAACTTTTTTCCTTCTTTTGGTGTGAGGAACCGATACCCGAAGTTTGTAAAAGTATTTCTGAAACACCCGGTAAAAAGACTCTAAAAACTATTTTTGTACAGAATTATACTTCTCAATACTTAAAGATTATTCAGGTAAAGGTTCACACATTGCGTATTTCGTTATAGGTGCAAAGAAAATAGTTATAATCAAAAGTTTAAAATCGGGTCGCTTGATGGAATCGCAAGAAGTATACACCGCTTTTAACCGCATTGGTCTTACCGGCGGCCATTTCTTTGGAACTTATTGCCTATTGACAATGGCGTTAACTCGTATAACTTTTGTCTTTGAGTTTCTTGCACTTTTGGTTTTTTAATCATTAGATCATACACACTATCGGTCATACTTCCAGACTCTGGAGAGGATAAGGAATAATCCTGGCTAGGGAAAAATTCCCACCCCCAGCCGGGAATCGAACCCGGGACCCTCAGCACAACAGGCAGGTGCTTTACCGACTGAGCTACGGGCATTATTGGCAATATTTCAAAGGACAGTATTTTAATAACACTATTGAGGAATTCCAACCAGTAACAACGTATATCTGGAAAATGTCTGATTCCATCACACACACACAAATAAATAAACAAATAAATACATGTATTTAAAATAAGTTCTATGTTTTAAAGATAGCGATATTTTGTGTAGTGAATCTTTGTTTAACTTTTATGGTTTACCAACTGCACAAAATTACATAAAATTCCTCCCGAATGAATACCTATTTATAGATTATTCCCAGAAAATTCAAGAGTACATTTTATTTGTCTTAATTAACCAATGTTATTGAAAAACTGTTAGCGCCATTTTAGACAAAATCAAAAACGCCGACAAATGTTTCACGAGTTCCCTACCCATTCCAAATTTCATGTAGCATCTCGGGAAGATTAGGCAGTATTTTTGCCTTAAACAATTATCATGATGATAATATTTATCTTACTGTAACAAAATAATAGCCCGTCTAGCACTAATAAGTAATCTATGTAATTATTATGTAAAAGATAGTGCATGCAATATATTATTCGAAATAGGGTAAAGTATTTTAGTGCAATGTATTTACGAGTAGAAAAGTTGGAGCTACACTCCGTGATCAAAAGTATCCGGACAGCTGGCTAAAATGGCGTACAAGTTCGTGGCTCCCTTCATCGTTAATGCTGGAAGTCAATATGGTGTTGGCTCACCCTTAGCCTTGACGAATGCGTTCACTCTCGCAGGCATACTTTCGATCAGGTGCTGGAAGGTTTCTTGGAGCATGGCAGCCCATTCTTCACGGAGTGCGGAACTGAGGAGAGGTATCGATGTAGGTCGGTGAGGCCTGGCACGAAGTCTGCGTTCCAAAATATCCCAAAAGTGTTCTATAGGATTCAAGTCAGGACGCTGTGTAGGCCAGTCTATTACAGGGATGTTACTGTCGTGTAACCATTCCGCCACAGCCCGTGCAGTATGAACAGGTGCTCGATCATGTTGAAAGATGCAATCGCCATCCCCGAATTGCTCTTCAACAGTGGGAAGCAAGAAGGTGCTTAAAATATCGATTTAGGTCCGCGCTGTGATCGTGCCACGAAAACAACAAGGGGTGCAAGCCCCCTTCAGGAAAAACACGACCACACCATAACATCACCACCTCCGAATTTCGCTAGCGGCACTACACACGCTGGCAGATGACTTTCACCGGGCATTCGCCATACCCACACCCTGCCATCGGATCGCCACATTGTGTACCGTGATTCGTTACTCCACACAACGTTTTGCCACTGTTTAATCATGTAATGTTGACGCTCCTTACACCAAGCGAGGCCTCGTTTGGCATTTTCCTGCGTGATGTGTGGCTTATGAGCAGCTGCTCGACAATGGAATCCAAGGTTTCTCACCTCACGCCTAACTGTCATAGTACTTAAAGTGAATCCTGATGCAGTTTGGAATTCCTGTGTGATGGTCTGGATAGATGTCTGCCTATTACTCTTTACGACCCTCTTCAAATGTCGGCGGCCTCTGTCAATCAACAGACGAGGTCGGCCTGTACGCTTTTGTGCTGTACATGTCCCTTCACGTTTCCACTTCACTATCACATCAGAAATAGTGGACCTAGGGATGTTTAGGAGTGTGGAAATCTCAGACTTCTGACACAAGTGACACCCAAGTCCGTGAGTTCCACGGAGCGTCCCATTCTGCCAAATGACTACTGAGGTCGCGGATAATGAGTACCAGGCAGTAGGTGGCAGCACAATGCACCTAAGATGAAAAAGGTATGTTTTTTGGGGGTGTCCGGATACTTTTGATCACATAGTGTATAAGATGCTCGAATGGTAACAAGTTGTATGGAGTCGACAGCATAAAAGTAAACACTAGGGGAAGTAATAATAGCGTTAACCTTGGTGTGGGAGTACAAAAGTGAAGCTGCTTCGAAAAAGTTCTTTAACAGTCAACAGCAGAGAACGTTGCTAACGTAAGAATTTTAATATAGTCATGTGTAAGTTAAAAACCAATAAGGTGCAGAAAAACGG
The DNA here is from genome assembly GCA_030765065.1 of Deroplatys truncata. NCBI lineage: Eukaryota > Metazoa > Arthropoda > Insecta > Mantodea > Mantidae > Deroplatys > Deroplatys truncata. The sequence goes on from CM060984.1 coordinate 72,637,912, forward strand.
TATTCTGCCAGTAGATAACTAACTAATTAGAGTGAGATGATAGGAGATTCAAAAATTCAAGTATAGAGGTCAGAAAGAGCGTAACCAAGCCAAATTAGTTGTGGTGGTGATCTGTTATGGTGCAGACGTGTAATGTCTTGATGGTTAAAGTAGTTAGAATAATAAAGTTCCGCCGAAAATATAGTTAAATTAATAAAAGCACTGCAGGGTGCATACACACAACCTAACTAGATCAAGATGTATGTAGTACAAATGCCTTTAATTATTTGAGTTAGTTAGCGAACATAAAGAATTCAGCAGTCGTCTACACACATTGGATACTAAGGCATTTACGTACTTATCTATACGTAATTACCTTACAGCTACAGCCATTAGGATTTATATTTGAAACAGTGTTTTGTAGTGCTGACTGCAGGGTGTTTATATTAATAAAACTGATAGGTGATTTTGTTAAATTGAACCGTCGATCTTATTATTTATGTGTTACTAGAACTAAACTTTCCTTACCCGTACCACGCCCTGATAGTATTGCTCGACCAGCTAGGACTGATGCGGGCAAGGCCTAGTTATTAGAAATATTGAAGAATCAACGAACCCAACAATAACATATATAAATAACATACCAATATAAATTAAAATCTTAGTGGATAAATTAATTAGCAGTACGCAATCCACAAAGACGTCATCCCCTATCTGAGCAGTTCAAACACACCTACGCGCACTGACAAGTGCCTCTTTTTGTTCAGGGTGCCTCAAAATATGTATTTCGGTGAAATCTTGATATTGAATTTTTGAGTGGAATGCAATACTTCCTCTACCTATTAGGGACGCGGTAGAGAAAGTAATAAAATGGCTTCAATCAATATTTTATCAATTTGTGCTTGACGTCTCGTGGTTGATTTACGGCTTACGGTTGTGCAGCCTACAAAAGCAATATTGATTTAAGATGTAGACAGTGGACGTAAGAAAACCAGTTTTATGGCGTCTCTGAGACGTGGGTCGTATCCCATATACTCACGGTTATTCGCTCGCAAGACGTTGCCCAACTCTAATATCCAGACGTAATAATAAGACAGATGTCTTCTGGAAGCTTCCGGAACTTCATAAGAAGCCAAATGTCGACGCCCTTCTCGAATACAGTCAACTTAAACACATTCTTTGCTACAGCTAATACTTTAATATTATGTTGCGATACAAGTGCGATAATAATCATTAAAGAACGACTAAGAATTGAAAATAAGCGATGAAGTTAAATGTTTTAAAACTGGACGCCATGTGCTGGCATTAAAATGTCGTACTCTTTCCATGACATCGCGAGAAACCACTGAAAACCGACAGGATTTTAAAAAAAGTGTCTTGAACAATTCAAACTGTTAAAAACGGATATCTTGGAAATGGCCGATGCCACGAAAAGGTTATTTGAAATAAATTGTGTGTTATAAAGAGATCTACATTTTATGTTTAGTACATTTACGTCTATTCCTTAATGTTCACCAGTTACACAAGATTATACAAAATCCCTTCCGAATGAAGAGAACTTCACAGGTTATGCGCATAAAATTCAAGATATACATTTTATTTGTAATGTAAATATCTTTAATATATGGCATTTTAATCAAAATCGTTAGAGCCATTTTTTTGAAAAATAAAAAATCTCAAAAATGCTCTATGTAAACGGTGGTTTGGAGTGGGGAAATTTTCTTGAAAATCTTTGAGTCGAATCTTTGGAAGATGCTAAACTTAAATATCAAGTTTGATATCTAACATCTTTTTGTTTTTGGATTATGATGTTCACAGATACACAGACATACATGCGTACCTTTTTCTAAAAATGCATTTTGGGACCTCAAAACATCATTTACGTTGGCATTTCGATATCGAATTTTTGTGTAGAATGAAATACCGTCTCTACCTACTAGGTATGCGACAGAAAAAGTAAAAATGCTTTCTTGGATTCATGGGATCTCAAAATATACATTTCCGGTGAAACCATAGTATCGAATATTTGGGTGGAATGTGATTCTTTCTCTGCTAATTGAGTATGTACTAAGTAAAATAGCAAAATATAGGTTGCTTAATTCCTGCTCAGGAGTGTAAGATTTAACTTTCCAGGGAGTTTGTGGGTAGAATGTTGTGCTAAATTTAAAAAAAATTCTGATGTGTTACACTCACATGACTTTCTCTACTCTAGTACAAACTACTGTTTTTACAAACGCTTATTCTCCATATGCTTCATGTTAATCGAGATGTTAATATTATTGCTAGCTTTCTTGTAGTTGCAAGGGGAATATGGTAGTATTTAAGCGATAGTCAAATATTTTAAGAGGTGGTTGGTATGTGGCGCATTCCATTCTCTTTGCATGTCCAGTACATAAAAAATGAATAAAGAATTCCTATTTGAGAAATTGTATAAGTATTGGAAAATTTAAGGGAATAACAAGCAATATCTGGAAAATGGTTCACTCAACAAAACAAATGTATATGACATAAATTGTGTATTATAACGCGATCTACATTTTTTGTGTAGTAAACTTTTGTCTATCTCTTATGGTTTACCATTTATGCAAAAGTCGTTCATAATGAAGAATATTTTTGGAGACATTCCCAGAAAATTCGAGATATACATTTCATTTGTCATGAAAATATCTTAAACATATGATATTTTAATCAAAATCGTTAGAGCCATTTTTGAGAAAATTAAAATTTTCGAAAAATGTTCCATGTAAAGGGTAATCTGGGTTGGGGGGATTTCCTTGAAAACCTTCCTGTCACATCTCTGGAAGGTACTAAACCTAAATACCAAGTTTGGTGTTTATCCGACTGTTCGTTTCTGAGTTATGCTGTTCACAGACACAGACACACACACACGGACATGTTTTTGGATTCAGGGGGTCTCAAAACGTATGTTTCCGGTGAAATCTTGGTATCGAATTTTTGCGTGGAATACAATACTTCAACTACTTACTATAAGTAGTAGAAAAAGTAAAAATGTATAATTATTGCAGATCTTATTACAGTAGATACTTTGCTGAAAAAATAAGAATATTGTGCATACATAGAAGTCAGTGATTTTACTTACAACACTATATCTTAAATTTATCTAAGTTGGTAACTCAGTAAGATCATCTTCCAGTCATGGCGGCAATTCCTATAAAGGCGAGGAAACACACCATCGTGCAACAGTATGTAAAGTAACTGTATATTCCTCGAATGTGTTTGAGAAAGAGCAGCTTCTCTTGTTAACTGTTGCTATGCCAACAGAGTCAGGGTAATTGTTGTTAACAATCTAAGCGCAAAGTTAAATTTGCCGTGTCGTTAAATAAGGGTTTGTTAGCAATACTTTTCTAAGCTAAGTATTGTGTTCTGCGTTAATTATCCAACATGGCAAGCTCATTATTTAATTGCTAATGCCGCATAGTTCAACAACACGCTTGCACTAAATTTAATTAACAACAAATAATGAAGTTTGTTTACCGTATATAAGGTGCACAGAGTTGAAAATAATATCACGTTGGGAAATCTCATGTTACACTCTATGTATATTTTACAAAAAGGAATACTTCTTTGGGCCGTGAGAAAGGCACACGTAAAAGTGAACTTTTTAAGACATAGTCATTTTTAATTTCTCTACTGTGTCTCTAACATACCTCACAGAAAAGATCCTCACTTGTAAGAGAAGTAACAAATATTAAAACCAGACAAAGAGACGTGTTTGTAGGCAGCATTGACTCTGCATAGGAAAGCATTGTTTGGTAGTTCTAGCCTTGTGGAAGGTGCCCTGTAACGTCCAAAACGTGCAGAAACACTTATTCTCTCCTGTGTTGAAGTATTTATGTATCCATTATGGTTCCCCTTAACTCACTTAATGCACACGTCGTCTATATATTAAGAGTCTTATGCCATACCAAATTAAAAAGAATTCTGATGTGTTACATTCACATAGTTTTCTCTACCCTGCATCCCTTATTAGTGATTATACAAATTAATCTTACGAAAGTTTATTTTCTTATCTACTTCATTTTAATTTAGATAAACCCTTCCGGAAGTAGCTATATTACAGATTTCGTTATAAATACAGAGGGAATAGCGGTAGTCAAATGTTTAAGAACTGGACGCTATACGCTGACCTTAAAATACCATGCTGTTTCCACACAATCGTTAGAAACAACTGAAAATCGCCAGGACTTGAACAAAATGGCTAAGTATTGAACAATTCGTAGCATTAATAAGATATTTCAGAAATGGCTGATGATACGAAAATGTTATTCCGAAATAAATTATGTATTTTAAAGGGATCTTTATTTTTGCTTTCTTTACTACGTACAGTAAGTAGGGGAAGTATTGTATTTCACCCAAAAATTCGATACCGAAATTTCACCGGAAATATATCTTTTGAGACCCCTTGAATCCAAAAAAGCATTTTTGTAAACATGTCCGTTTGTGTGTCTGTGAACAGCATAACTCAGAAACGAACAGTCGGATAAATACCAAACTTGGTATTTAGGTTCAGTATCTTCCAGAGATGCGACACGAAGGTTTTCAAGAGAATCCCCCCCACCCCAGATTACCCTTTACATGGAACATTTTTCGAACATTTTTATTTTCTCAAAAATGGCTCTAACCATTTTGATTAAAATATCATATGTTTAAGATATTTTCATGACAAATAAAATGTATATCTTGAATTTTCTGGGAATGTCTCCAAAAGTATTCTTCATTGTGAACGAATTATGCATAACGGTAAACCATAAGAGACAGAAAAACTTTTACTACACAAAAAATGTTAAAATACACAATTTATGTCATATACATTTTTTTTTTGAGTGAACGATTTTCGAGTTATTGCTTGTTATTTCCTTAAATTATTCAATACTTATACTTTTTCTCAAAGGGGAATACGTTATTAATTTTTTTTTTGTCCTGGTAATGCAAAGAGAATGGAATACTCCACATAGCAACCAGCTCTTAAAATATTTGACTGTCGCTTAAAAGCTACCATAATCCCCTTGCATCTACAAGACAATTAGCAATAAGATTAACATCTCGATATCTCGGTTAACATGAAGCATATGGAGAATAAGCGTTTGTAAAAATAGTTTGTACGAGAGTAGAGAAAGTCATGTGAGTGTAACACATCAGATTTTTATGTAGTACGAGCTCTTCTATCGCTTAAAGTTTATCGGTCATACAGGATTATACAAAATTCCTTCCTAAAGAAGAAGGGTTCACAGGCTGCTCCAAGAAAATTCAAGATATACATTTTAGTTTTTATGTAAATATCTTTAGTATATGGTATTTTAATCAACTTTGTTATAACTATATTTTATAAATTCAAGGTTTTAGAAAAATGTTCCATGTAAAGGGCAGTTTGGAGTGGGGGGATTTTCTTGAAAATGTTCGTGTCGCATCTTTGGTATTCAGCCGGCTTTTGGTTTTGAGTTATGCTGTTTACAGACACAGACAGACTTAAATTGGGTGGAAGGCAATACCTTCTCTACCTTGTAGGTATGTGTTAGAGAAAGCAATAATTATAAACTGTTCCCCAGCATAATTAAATTGCTATTTATTTTTAAAATATTGTTATATACCGGGGTGAGGTCAAAAGATTTTGCAGCTAGATAATAAATTTACTTACCCCGGCGTAAACATTGGGGAGCGTAACTGCAGTGGCAACGAGATGACCAGGAACCTAGTTGCCTATTCTAAGCAGGCGTGGAATATTCATACAAAATACATTTAATTTCACATTTACTGTGGTTTATTATGTAGTTACCTTGATGCCACTACAACTTTCACAACAGATTACAGGCAAACATTGGAGGGAAATGCTCCACACTAAGACGAGAACACCCATTCTTACATACAACCACTCGCCCTGAAGCCACACACACGACTCACTCCACTAGACTGGCGTCACTCGAAAAACCAAAGTTAGTCCCTGTACTTTCCCTCACCCCCTTTCCTCTCTCCATCCCTTACTAGGAGGTGGGTAGAGAAATGCCGCGTCGGACGAAAATTCAAAGCTCTACCGAAATAATTATACGCAACAATGTCATGCTACAAATCAATAACGTGGGCGACGCGACAATGCATACACATACATACTACAATATCATTCTGTTGTAGAGTGGTGAATAAAACTTTGTACTTAGTGCAAATATTTTCTATTTTTCTCATATTGAATGCTATGAGAACATCTTTTTATAGACTCATGGAAGTTATTGTAACGAAAAGAAGAAAATAAATAAGCTTGAACATATATTCAGCAGGATGAAATGAAATGTTAAATTGACCTGCATAAAGCTACTTCTGAGGTATTTATAAGAAAGTTTCTCCCTTTAGATATAAAATAACTCCATCACAGTGTGCAAAACCTCATGACATTTAGAAAGTAGATGTTAGAAACTTCTCAGATATAGCATTTATGGTTGCATCCTCTTATAAACCATAAAACGGAGAAGATTTGTGCACAGAGAATTATTCTTCCCTCATTCTGGCATCGCAAAGTGCTGATATTACAAGCAAAACAAGTTAAATTATACTTCAATCTCAAAGTTCTGTTTTAAATGTTCTTTTATTGCTTTTGCATTTCTCTTCTTGTTACCTTCTGCGATTAATGGCGTTGCCTGCTTCAGTTTTAAATTTATCTATCCACTTTCAGTGCAGTCTGTATTTCTGTTTTCTTTCATTTGCATTTATTCACAAATCCTTTTCTTTGTAAACACACTGTCACAGTTACTCGTGTTCTCGTGAAATTTGAACTATCACCATGGAATGGAAGGCCTTTAACCTTGCCTGTTACCTTCTCTACGCTTACCTATAATAATAGAGGAAGCATTGTATTTCATCCAAAAATTCCATGTCGGGGCCTCTTATAAGTATAGGTTATACAACGAGGGGGACATAAGCACAAGAGGACTGCGCACCCAGGGAAGCGAGCGTCAGCCGAGTGACACTCCCACTCCCGAGAGCTTTTCCATAGGAAACCGCCCAGACGTACCTAATCTTCCATGGATATCAGGAACCACTGCCTGCCGAGTCCAACCCAATCCGAACAACCTCCCATAGGGAGGGGCTCGAATGTTCTAATAACGTCAGAAATACCACGAGTGCTCAGGATCCGCAGCGCCCGCACCACGGAACCCCCCCCCCTTACGGGAACGAGCGGGACAACTCGCAGTGCGACCTTCATAGATCTATTGTGGCTACTACCATTCAGAAGAAAAAAGAAGTGAAGGATCCACAGGAGGCTACAGACAGACAGACCACAGAGTCGCGCGGAAGTCCGAAACAGCTGCTAGCTCTAAGATCCATCCCACTACTGAAACTGCCTAGAGAGGGTGACAAACGCCCCGTCGATCGAGCAGCCCTCTGGCGTCCACGGAGAGTACTCTCTCCTTTGTCTGTCCGGCACCGCTATACGCCACGAAATCTAGAACCACACCTCAAAGATGAGAAGGAAACGGAATGAAAGGGAAATGATGGAAAGGAAATCGTGGTAGATGTGAAACCCCAGCATTCGGCTATCGACCAGGGAAACTTACGAAAAAACCAAGGTCGGAGTGGGATCTTCCGAATGCAAACCTCACACGTGACTGCTACAGTTCTCGCACGGTTTGAGCCCCTAAAGAAATAAAACATTTTTACTTACTTTCTCTATCACGTACGTAGTAGGTAGAGGAAGTATTACATTCCACCCAAAATTTCGATGTATTTCATCGGAAATACTTACATAAGGCTCCTTGAATCAAAAATAAATATTTTAAGAAAAAAGTTCTTGTGTGTGTGTGTGTGTGTCTGTGAACAGCATAACATAAAAATGAAATGTACGATAAATAGCAAATTTGGCATACAGGTTCAGATGTTCCAAAGGTTGAGGCAGTGTTTTTAACACTTAAATGATTTCAGTCAAATTATATAATATGTAAATTCAATAACAGCCCGCCTTGAAGCAATATGTGTATGTGATAGTTTGTAAAATGTATGTAACAGTCATTGCATATGCTTATATTGTTATAAACATGTTCAATAATGTTATGTGAAAGCATTACGTAATTTAATACTGTAGGAGCTGTGAGAATAATAAGTTTAAAGTTGCTAACAATGAGGTAACAATGAGGTAACCTTGAGGCAATAATGAGTAAGGAAGTTTAAATGCTACTAGTCATTATTAGAGCAGCAATAATGTACATTTTGAGACAGTTTAAAAATAGCCAATCAACAACCAGAAAAAGCTTTAGTTAAATGAAGGTATTCTATTGGAGTAGGATTAGCCAATCACAGGCTTGAAGTACAGAAATTTACAAGTTTAGACGGTTGAAATCAAGTCAGTTGCCTCCAAACAGTGCTCAAAACCAGAGTGTTGGTTCCAGACAGCGTTACTAAGCAGACGCAAAACGTGCCCTCAAGAAATTTTATACGTATTTGTGTGAGACGAGAATAGTATACGTGTTAAAAAAAAACTGCAAGTTAATCTCACAGCTCTCTATATCGGTGAAGTGCTATTTAATTTGTGTCATGGATTAATAAAAAGGACTGAATTAAAACTTAAAATCTGTATAAGCCTACATTCTTCAGTCGCACCAAAACCCTGCCAAGAGAAACGTATTTCTAACAAATACTGACGCAGCCGAGGCAACCATAAATATATAATATCTAAAGAAACAGTCAAATTACAAAGCTAATATTTTTAAACTTGGGACGAAGGCGACCGGAAACTGGTTACTATACGTGCGATTGTAACGAATTTCAAGTTCGGCTCCCCAACAGTTGAACTATAATACAACTCCTTCAATACGACCTATTTCAAATTGACGCCCAAAGTGTGGTGCAAATAACGTAACACACTATCTTCTCAAATTTGTGTCCATACGTGGAGCTAATAAAATTTCTTCTCCAAGGTGGGACACAAAGATTTTCAACAAAATTCCTACCCCAATCTACGCTGTACGTGGAAAAATGTTCAATATTTTTTTATAAAATAAGAAATGGTTCTAGTGAATTTGATTAAAATACCACATGTTTAAGATATTTGCATGACAAATAAAATGTTTATTACTCCATTTTACTCGCTTTAAATACATGGTCATATCGTGACAGATATGTTAGTGGATAATTCCTAGATCAATATGTACGTGGCGGATTCTTAGCCTTCTAGGTCTCATTCCTGTAACCGCTCGCTTCGTCACGTGTCCACAGAGACCTTAGTGCATAGCAACCCTGCAGATGGCATTAGGGTGCCGTCCAGTCTATCTGCTTTCATTGTCTGTGGATAGATGGCACAGCATTAGCTATTACTACCTATTTTTCATTTTCACTAAGGTGGAATTTTGGGTCGTGGTATTAAATATCCAATACGGTATTTACCTTAGTGCCTGAGGGACACCTCGAAAAAACCTCGGTCAGTTTGGTCTGCCGTCGGAATTTGAACACGGGACCTCCCGAATGTGGGCCACCACGTTACTGCCTAACCCATGCTGCTCGGTGACAAATAAAATTAATGTGTTGAATTTTCTAAAAATATCCTGTGAGGTACTCTTCATTCGGAAGCAATTTTGTATGATTTTGTGTAAATGATAATCCTTAGGGTATTCTCCAAATGTATTTCCGATGAAATCTCCGTATGGAATGCTTGGTTGGAATGCAATACTTTCTCCATTTACTTTAGGTATGTAGGAGAGAAAAATAAAAGGATGAAAATTGAATATTATAAACTTTGCTGATGGTAAAATGAAATATTACTTCCATAAAAATATTAGCTAGAGCTAAGTAGGATTGTGTTCACAAGCCTGCACATTTAAAAAAGTATAACAGGCAAAAGTACGTAGATATCAGTGTTAAGTGGTGCTAGAGAGTCCTTGTTCTTAAGGACTTGTTACCTAATTAGCACAGACAATATAAAATGTTTCACGATGGAGAGCCACACTCTTCTAGGTAGTTGAAAATACAATAAACTTGAAGTGCTTCTCTAGCGGTAGTTCTACCTGTAGATCTGTTCCCGATGTTCAGCATATACGAACTTCTGCAACTGACCAAAGCATTCAAACATGGATACATCGCTCAAAGTACAGTGATTAGGAACAGAGGTCAAGGCTAGGCCTATTGTGCCTAGTTTAGTATTAAAACTTCTGCAGGAAGGGGTTGAGGCTAAAGACCACAAGGGCTAGAGAGATATGATGATCGTAGAGTAGTGAGATCCCTAACATTTCCAGATTAAGCATCCCGGCTACTCCTTTGATGCTCCCCTATTGACGCGAACAGCTTCCGGAAGGGTACATCACACGTCGCACGTCACCGACCATCCCACTTGGCTCTGCAGCCACGAAAGATGAATAAAAGGGAATTAAATGAAAGGAAATGAGAGGCATTCTTCCACTCACCTGGAAGAAAAACACGAGAAACCTCAAGATCAGCGGAACCGGTACAACGGGAATTGAAATCGGAGCCTCTGTAATACGGTTCTCAGAGATTCCCGCTTGAGCCATCCCTCAAACCCTGGATTTCCAACTGTGCCATCTCGTAGTACCTCGGAACAGTCCTGTATTGGTAAGAGAAACCGACCACCAATTCAGTTTCTCTATGTGAACAAGTGATGACGCTACTGTTTGGAACGTTATTACCCAAAACGAATACATTCCTGCTGAACTACAACCTCTAGATTCCAGTTCGTATAATTTTCTCATTTAGCTCTGCCTTTGTGCATCTTAGTGCAATTCAATCCCTTAGTTAAGAGGGGCCGGTTATGACTGCAGTAGATTGCTAACTGGGATAACGTTGATAATCTCCGTGCTATCTTCAGCGACAGTTGGACAGTGTCGAAAGGGTCAGATTAGCTTTTCAAATTAAACAGCTTTAACTGATAAGATACCTTGCACATGTCGCCAATCTTACATAGATTCAACAAACCGTAGTATGCAAATCCACACTGCTGAACATAAACAAATGTCGCCTTGGACACACACATAAATTAGCTGTTGACGAGCACGTTCTAGGGTTAGATAAACAGGATATTATGTTCGAGAAAACTAAAACCACACAGTACCACCCTAGAATGTTCAGAGAAGTAATACAAATATATAAACTTCTCAGTTACTTCCATAGGGAAGAAGGATAACATTTAATCGGGCTTGATTTCCTGCTTTACAAGGCATTAGCATCGAACAACAAAACAGCCAATCTCAACAGAGCATTCCAAATAAAACCCCTCCCATAATTTCAGCAGTGATAATTACCACTCCCTACCAAATTAACTATATTTCATACACCACTGCACGCTTGCACAACATCAATGTAGTTACACTAAATTTAGATCCAAATCCATTCACCTACTAATCCAAATAATCACCGACCAGCTTTCTCCTGATATCACCATGGGTGCTTCACAGACTCCGGTATGTGCTGTCTCCCAGGTCGCAACGCAAGCGCTTGCATATACTGTGTGCCAGCGCGGTGTCATGCGCAACCGTTACGGTAGCGTGATCTAGTCGAAACTTATGTCAGTTGTGAGTCAGACTTTAGGTTTGACGATTGTATAGGTGTTTGCTGGTTCGCGTGGCTGTGTCGTGAATTATTAAGTTTTAAAATGGAAGCTGAAACCAAGTTAGGTCGGATTACACATAGTGAACAGCGTTCCTACATCAAAATCGAATCCCTAGTGGAAAGAACCCAACTGAAATTTACAAGCTTTGAGAGAGGTTTGTGGGAATCGTGTAGTGGATCGTAGCACAGTATCCGGTGGTGTGCTCGTTTCGTAAAGGTCGGGTAAACATTGAGGACACCTCAAGAAGTGGAAGGCCATCAACTGCAACAAGCTACACCTCTCAGATTGTTGTTAATGACATTTTGAGAGAGGATCGACGAAAAACATGTGAGGAAATCGCATATTTGGCCAGAATGTCTGTCAGTTCAGTTTACAGAAAGATTACTAAAAAGTTGAAGATGGAAAAAGTTGCTGCCAGATGAGTTCAGCATGATCTGAGTGAAGAGCAGAAAGCAGGTGGCAAAAGAATTGCTTCAATGTTATCAAACAGACGGAGAACAGTTTCTGAAAAGAATTGTTGCATTTGATGAAACCTGGATACGAGATTTTGAGCCAGAACTGAAGTCTCAGTCTCACAATGGAAAAGTTCCGACTCCCCATGCCCGAAAAAATTCCGCCACCAACAATCAAAGGTGAAACTGATGATCATCTTTGCGTATGACATGAATGGAGTTATAGCTACATATAGGGGACGACTGTAACAGGCGCGTACTACAAGCCGTTTCTGCAAAATGTTTGCACCGAAAATTCATCAAAGAAGTCATGACATGCTTGCAGCTGGTATCCACATTTTGCACGATAATGCAAGACCGCATATTGCCCTACCAGTTAGAGAAACGCTCGACAAATATGGATGGGAAATACTTCCCCATCCGGCATACAGTCCTGATATAGCCCATCGATTTGCTTCCCAAATTTAAGGAAACACTCCCTGGAAAACGTTTTGATACAAATGATGAAGCTTCCAGTGAGGTGACCCTAGTAATCAGACAGCTCAACAATGAAGGTGCCCTATCCGGAATACAGAATTTACCAAAACGTTGGGAAGCTGTCAAAGCAAGAATGGTGGATATATTGAAGGTCTGTAAAGATATTTTGCAAAATAAATTATTTTCTTTACTTCTATCTTACAGTGTATAGAACTTTTGAAATGATCCTCGTACTTTACCTAACCGGGGTACTACGTGGAACCCGACCACTATTACTCGCGCAAAACTTCTGGAATCGCGACCTTGATTGCTACCCCAGCTGCCGAGCCTAGGAATGGTTTATGTTTAGCTTAATCAACGAAAGCGATACAACACCTTTGCTTACTCACAGTGCGTAACACATACAGTCCGCATAGAAAGTGTCTGCATCTGGTTGTAATTTTAAAGAGAGCAGTATCTAAATAGTACTTACTGTATATTTGTTATATTTATAACCATGGCTCCTATGTTTTCAAAGTTAAGTGGTAAGGTGTTACGTAGTCAAATTAGGGAAATAATTGCAAATGTCCTCGACTTCATGAAGCAAGAAGCAGAGATGAAGGAAGAAAATATATGTTCATCCGAGTTCCCAAAAGCCTTAAGAGAGTGAAAGAAAGAGTAGTCAAAGCGACTGGTGTTTCACCGAGTTTCGTTTCCAGAGTTCTCAAAGATAAGAGAAAAAAAAACATATGGATGAAAGAGTACCATTTGACACATCTGGATAGAAAGAAACATAAGGTCCCTAAACGTATTACAGAAATAGACGATTTCGAATGCGTCATTCGGCGCACGATTCACAATTCCTATGTGGAAGAAAAAACTGTGCTAACAATAAGCAGATTGCTCATCAAGCTGAAAGACAGCAGAAACTTACAAAGTGGTGCTACAAATCTCAGAAAAATTATTAAAGATTTAGGGTTCAAGTGGAATAAACCGAAATCAAATTGAAGAGCTCGAACAGAAAAGCAAAATAAATAAATAAATAAAATAAAAAAATAATAAAATAAAAAAATAAAAATAAAAAGTAAATGTGGCCATGATAGCTTAGTCGGTTAGACCAACGGCACGGAAAGCCTAAGATCCGGGGTTCAAATCCCGGCTATGGCATTGAATTTTTCAGTCTGATTCTACCTTTCCAAATGAGTATAATTTTATATGTACTTATATCAGTGTGTACTTATATCAGCATCAATTTTTAAGGTGGTGCTACTAATTTCAGAAAAATACTATAGTGTATGAAAATGAGTCATACATACACAGCAGTCGTACAGCATCTAAAAGTTGGAATGACGATAGCGAATTAGGTTGCAGGTTCCTGTTGCTAAAGGGCAAATACTTACTATCGTTCATGCTGTTGAAAAGATCGGCTTCGTTCCAAATGCCCTTCTTTTACAAGTTGCAAAAACAACAGGAGATTTTCATCAAGAAATGAATACAGAAAAGTACATGAAGTGAATCAACGCCATGTTGATACCTAATATGCCTGCTTCATCGACAATGCTTCACAATCCGTCAACACTCAATTGACAAACCATCTACCTCAAATTCCTTGAAAGAAGAAATGAGAGCTTGATTACTTAAGACATAATATAGCTTTAGATGAAAGCATGAGTAAAACAAAGCTATATAACTTAATTAAAACCAACAAACAGCTTCAGACGTCATACATACTTGACCAGATAGTAATACAACATCGCCATAATGTACTTAGACTCCCATCGCATCACCCAGATCTAAACCCAACCGAATTAATCTGGGCTGATATCAAAAAATGGGTGGCAATGCAGAAATATCACTTTTAAATTAAAATATGTGGAGCAGTTATACGCCAGCAATTTGCTGAAATTGGAAGGCCAGAATGGGAAAATGTATGTCGACATGTTGAATAAATTAAGAATCATTATTTCGAAAAATACGGAATTGCAGAAAATCAAATAGAAATAATTCTCATCCAAGATAATGGTGCAGAAAGTTGTGACAGCAGTGATGACGGCAATAATGTGAGTGATTCCGCAGAAGAGGAAGGGTTGTTAGGTGTGGAAGAATTGGAGGCAATGATTGACTTTGCTTTATATATTAAGCGCTTTTTACAGCGTAGATTTTAATATACTGTATATAACTAAGTTTATCAGCGCAGCGCATAACCGGTGTGCGGATATTTGACAATGACTGTCCCACGCACTCCTGCAGCATGCAGACGACCGGTCACCTCCTGATCTGGAATGTAACTCGCTTCATAGCTGTCATTAAGATTTTCACGTGTCTAGAACTGTTGCGCCAATTATAACTGCACGTACTTCATACTACAATCGTCTCAAACTAGAACGATCCTGATGTAAACATTTGAGAGAGAAGAAATAGACAGAGAATGTGAGGCGGAAGCCACTTAGAAAGCTGTTTTTCATGGGTGTTGTCTTTTAATTGTTATCGTTCAATAACCGTCTCTAAGAAGAACAGCACTGCAGGTGGTTTTCTAATCACTGCTCAGTACGGATTGGTTTCGGGAAGAGAAAAGTATACATGTCTCTGTATGTTGTACATACATCAGAGCTGTGTGCTGGGCTCGTGAATTCTAAAGGAGTGTTTATAATAGACATGGACATACATAAGCATAGCCATATAAAAACAGAAGACTGGCGCAATCATAACTATTAACTTATTATTGTTAAATAATATGCAGGCTAACTTTGTATTAATAATGAAACAATTTGTAATACATAATTTCTATTCTTATACTACAGGGCCCACCGAATGAGATGGCTCAGACGGCCACGTCTGTGGAGTGCATTTGGGTTCGATTCCCGGAGGCCATGTTTTTATTTGTGGTTTTCCTCTGGTCGCCTAGACGAATTCTGGGGTCGTGTGTTCTACCACGATTTCTCCTTTCCTCTCATTTCATCTCTCTCCCTTTCGTATTTCAAGCAGTGTCTTGGGTTCTGTAGTGCGGCTGATGTCGGGTAGATATGGTTCTGCGCTTTGTAAAATATTTCGCCCCGTAAACGCTAGAGTGCGTTGGCTTGCTTGCTAGGGTCGTTTAGTCACCCTATCGCCTCTGCTAAAGGCAGGTATTTCAACCTTGAAATATTAGTTATTTCTGTGCGTCTCTGTGTACATGTTTGCTGACGACCTGCGACCTCCTGCGCCTTCTTCACTCCATTCCTGCCCCCTGGGATGTATTTACAATAGATCTGCTTGGCCGCAATGGTGAGGTATCCCCCTCAGGTAAATTATATTCCACCACACGGCCCTCTCAGAATAAAGTACATAAGTCTCGAGGGAAATGCTGATTCAGATGTTATTGTTTATCGTGCAGAGTCGAATCTGATATTTAAGACTGTATTTCCTACCCCTCTCGCATACTTCACAAGCCCAGAACACCTTATGCAATTTAAAAACAGCCGGCTTATCATCAGAGAGCAGCCCTGTCAATCTTCAGAACTAAAACACAAGCAGAACCGAGCGGGATCGCTCTGGCGCTAACATATGTAGACCGCATTCGGGAGTCCCGGTTTAAAATCTCGTGGACCGACCAATCTGACTGAGGATTTTTTCGTGGTTTCCCTCAGCCGCTAAGGCAAACACAGGATTGGATATTTAATACCACGAATCAAAGTTCCACCTTAAATCTAAAACAACAGTAAAATTGAGAAATAGATGATAATAACGAATGCCGTGCCATCTATCCACAGACAATGAAAACAGGTAAACTGGACGGCACTCTAATGTCATCTGCATGGCACGAAGCAGAAGATCCAATTGCTATGAACTAAGGTATCTATGGACACGTGACGAAGCAAGATGGCATGGTTACGAGAATGAGACTTAGAAGGTTGTCCGCCTTTCTATATGAAAGCGGCAGTTAGACTGGGCGGCACCCTAATGCTATCTACACGGCACGAAGTAGAAGATCCAGTTGCTATGCACTAAGGTCGCTGCGGACATGTGCCGAAGCAGGTGGTTACAGGGATGAGACCCAGAAGGCTAACTGTCCGCCTTTCTATATGAAAGGCAGCAGGTAGACTGGACAGCACCGTAATATCGTGCACGGCACATAACAGAAAATCCAATTGCTATGCACTAAGGTCTCTGTGGTCACTGACGAAGCAGGTGGTTACAGGGATGAGACCTAGAAGGCTAATTGTCCGCCTTTCTATATGAAAGACATAGATAGACTGGACGGCACCCTAATGCCATCTGCACGGCACGAAGCAGAAGATTCAGTTGCTACGCACTAAGGTCTCTTTGGATACGACGAAGGGGGTGGTTACAGGGATGAGACTTAGAAGGTTAACTGTCAGCCACACCTCGATCGAAGAGTTTCCACAACAGATATCTGTACTTAAAAAAACGTAAAATAAATAGAGAAATAAATAATAAAACACAGCAGAGAGGCAAATGATCGCCCATTGTGTCTCGATGCTTAAGAAATAAACCCCTAAGCATAACACTGTGCTACTATAGATACTATTAATTCTGTAACACATAGATTTAATAAGTTACAGGCAATGTCGTGCTCGACCTATTGTCAAGCAGTTAGCGCTGCTACAGCTAGTGTTGCAAAGCTAATCTGCAGACGTGTACGTCAAACACGTGGCGGGTTAAATCTGCTCCGCCTTGTTGTTTACAACAGGATCGTCCGAGATAGAGTATAACATATCACTCTGTCTCCTACTGCCTTATTTAGTTCACTAACAGCTTCTGCATGGGGAGATGATATATCCTCTGAGATGATCGTTACAGGGGCGCGGGTATGGGTCGCGGCTACAAAAAAACCGAACCAGCCGTTCCTGTCACTCTTCTTATATGTCCTCCACAATTGAGAACAAAATGTCAAGTTTCACCAATTTTAGTAGTCGACCATGGCCTACAAGTACGTAAGACATGTTATATCTTACTAGACGGCTTTTTATTTTCTCTGCTTTTCTACAAAAATAAAGCATTTTTTGGAAAATGTCGTGTGTCATTCTGTCGGTGTGCTGTGAACAGCATTACTCAAAAACGAAAAGTCGGATAAATATCAAACTCTACACAGTCAAGCCCGAGAAGTAGTTGCTTCCGTTGTTAAAATCTGTGACGAGGAAAATAAACAAATGCAACTGACCATTTAGCATTCCTGGCATACGAGCGTAACTCTTCTAAGAAGCCTTAAGTGTTGTTCACATGTTGAAAGTAGAGCCGTAATCTTTCTCAGATAGCACTAGAAGTGTTGATGTCAACACATTCCTTACAGACACTTTCTGGTAAGGGGAACACAGTATGCAGTAGTATCTTCCAAAGATGCGATACGAAGATTTTCAACAAAATTCCCCACCCCAAACAACCCTTTACATGGAACATTTTTAAAAAAATTTATTTTTAAAAAACTGGCTCTAACGATTTTGATTAAAATACCATATATGAAATATATTTACATGACAAATAAAATGTACATCTTAAATTTCGGGAATAGTCTATGAAGTCCTCTTCATTCGGAAGGAACTTTGAATTATGTTTCATAACTAGTAAACGTTAAGCGGTAGACGAAAACGTACTACACAAAAAATTAGATCTCTTTAAAATACACAATTTATTTAAAATAAGTTTTTTCGTAGCATAAGTCGTTTTGAGATATCCATTATTAAGAGTCCCAGTTGTTCATTTTTTCATCATTCTCTTAAAGAGACAACATTCACTTGTTTCTCGCGATGTCATGGAAACAGTATGGAATTTTAAGGTCAGTATATAGCGTCCAGTTCTTAAACATTTGACTATCGCTGTTCTCTTTGTATCTATAACGAAATGTGTAATGTAGCTATTTCTGCAAAGGTTTATTTGGATTAAAATGTAGTTCACAGAAAAATAAGCCTGAGTAAGAATAATTTCTGTACCCATTATTAAACGATAGAGGGTAGAGAAAATCATGTGAATGTATCACATCAGAATTTTTCTTTGTTACAAACTTCCCAACAAGCCATATGCTGAAAAGGAGTGGTGAATCGAGCCCATTGTGTCAAAAAAGCCAAGGCTATAAATCTGAAAGCCGAGGAGACAACCTGGCGTCGCTAGTAACCAAATGTTTTATGAGTGATGACTAATCCTGCGCCTGTCTCTCAACTCTGAACACTCAGTGTAAACATGGGAAGAATTAAATTTAAAGTAAAATACAAGTGGTTCATATTTATCGGTTTACATGTACAAGAAGCTACGCTGCTGCAACATGACACTCGAAAGCTGGAATTCCCTTTTGAAGGTACGCAGTCTGTTTGAGCGAAGAGGCAATCGGTTACACTGAGTGAAGCAGTCATTGAAGCAATTTGACACATTTAGTGCTTCAGTGTACGCTAGTTCTAGTTCTGTGCAATCAACCACTAGCGCAGTGAATAGTTCATTTAAGCGAAATGTACCTCTGGAGATGCTGCGGCTAATGCCGAACGTGTCTTGTAGCATAGCTGCTTGTTGGAAATGTATTCTGTCTTACTAAAAAGGCGTGTGTTCCTCTAACGTGCACCTTTTGAAATGTTTTGTGAGTACTGTATAGAATCACTTTTAGCTTTCTCTGCTACATACTTTGTTCCGCTGATGAGAACGTGTATGTAAGGAATGTGTTGACATCAACAATTCCAGCGCTATCTGAGAAAGATTGCGGCTCTACTTTCAACATATCAACAAGACTTAAGGCCTCTTAGAAATCTTACGCTCTTGTGCTAGAGATGCTAAATGGCCAGTTGCTTTTTTTTTAACGACGTTAGCAACTATTTCTCGGGCTTGACCATGTAGACCCTTCCTTTCTTACTGGACCTTGTAAATAACTTTATAAATCACTATAAAACACATACACACAGCTCCGAGTGAAAACGCTGGGACACTAACGTTGGGCGATGGTTTTAATGTAGATAATACATCTATTTATGACACCATTGTGAGCTGTCATGTGTTATTGTCCCCGCTCACTCTTTCGGAGAGTAGAACACCCCGCAAACGTTTTCTCTACAGAGGCCTACAGCACCTTACTTATAGGAAGTGTTGTATACTAACCAAACTACCCTTCGTTATGTTTGATTTTCTCAAAAATTACTCTAACGAGTTTGATTAACACCACATCCATAGCTATTTGTTGAAAGATCTTATCAGTCAAATCGCAAATTTTCAGGAGAGATAAAAACATTTTTGTCCCTGTCCATTTTTAATATCAATTTGAAATTGGGAATTAATACTGCTTATATGAATAGAAAATAGGTTTGTCATGTATCACATTTGAAATATGCACGGTTTCATTAATATGGTTCTTAAGATTGCTTTACATTCTCTACTAGATAGAGAAATTGGGAAAGCATTATATTCCACTTAAAAGTTTGATGTCGGGATTTTATGGAAATACATGTTTTATGGCGCCATTGTTAAGGAATCTTAAAGTTTTCTCCGTTTATAGCTTCTCCTTTGTAATTTTCAAATAAAGTAAAACCCATCTCATTACAATATTCCTGTATTTCACATACACGGAAGTCATTTTTGCAACATTGTCGATGTTATTACAGGATTGGGGAACTCGGAGGTCCAGAAAATGTTACTGAATTTTTTATATGAAGAATTCGTATTGTGGCGTGTATGTGTGTATTGTCACGTTAGACACATTATTGCGTCGTTGGCGACAGCATTGTTGGGGTAATTCTTTTGGCTGGGGTTTTGACTACCGTCTAGCTGGTGATCCTAGCTAGTGGTGGAGAGTGGAAGAAGTGAGCATTATTCTTTGTGTGTTGTGTGTTAGCGTCACTTTTTAAATCGAGTGTCTGGTGTAGAAGGTTGTACGTGAACTGTGTGAATGTAGCCACGTGTGTGTAACATATCCTCTCAATTCCTTTCTTTTATAGCTTTTGTGTGTGATGTAAGGGCACCTTGTTTATAATCAATAAGCCACAGGTAATGTGATAAATGTGAAATTTGTGTATTTTGTTATAACTATCCCACGCCTGCTCTGAAACGTGTAGTTTAAGATTCTGGTCCTGTTGTTGCCTCTGCAGCCTTTTAGCCTCACCCCGGTATATAACGTATTAAGTTACCTTATATGATATAAATTTGGTTACTTTCTTTTCTGAACACGTCAGACAAAACCTGCAAATTTCAGGTATTGCAATTCCTATGAAAACCAACAGTGGACAAGGTTTTGAGGCACCGTGCACCGGGGAGGATATCGTAGATGGTGTTAAATAGCAGGGGTCCAACAGGAGGGATAGTGCCTTACAGAGTCCATTCTTTATATGCCCCTCACGAAATTAAATTTGGGTTTAATTAAATTGCCACTCAAGCTCGATAACTTCACTGTTATAACACTCCGGCGCCAATCCAATGCTCTAGGGACCCTAATGGCTTTCTCCGGTTAATGCGTTAATACCAATTTTCTCCCTCTATGACAGGGTTTGTCTTCCAATTGGAAAATACCACTGCACAAATTTCAAGCATATTTTAGACATGTTAGGCATTTATTTGCTTAGCATCCCATACCTACATTTCGTCACGGAAGGTTTAATAATTGAACTTTATTGCCTTTGTCTATACAATTCTGCGTATAATCATTTTAAATTAATATTTCGGCGAGCTCTTGCACAAATTAAAATAAAACTCTGATGTGTTACTTTCACATAATCTACTCTAATCATCATCATTTGTTTTATACAGCTTCACAAAATATTCTTACGATAGCCTATTTTTTACCGAGATAAACATTTATAGAGTTCATTTAATTATACATTTCATTGCCAGATAAGGGGTAGAGTAAACAGAATTGATAACCGGGTGTTAATTTTTGTCAATTATGCAAAATTATACAAAATTCCTTCGGAAATTTGTTTGGCCATTTAATTCCTAAGGAAAGATTTCTCATGTAAAGGGTAGTTAGGAGTGTGTGCAAGTTTTGGAAAATTCACAGAGGATACTAAAGTTAAATACCCTTCCCAAAACACTCTTTAGATGGAGTATTTTACAAAATTTTTGATTTCCTGAAAAGGATCCAATGATTTGATTAAAATACCATATATTGGATATTTACATGATAAATAAAATTGTATCTGTAGTTATATAGGAATAAGCTGTAAAATGCATTCATTTGGAAGCAATTTATTATATTCTTGTATAAATGGTAAACGTTAAGCGATAGACGAAAACGTAGTGTACAAAAAAAATAACTCTTTTTAAAATACACAATTTATCAAAAATAATTTTTTGTAACAACCCATTTCCGAGATATTATACATTATTATTAATTTGAATTGTTCAGTCCTTTGTCATTGTTTTTAAGCCCTATCAACATTCAGTTTTTTTTCTTGCGATTGCACGGAAACATTATGGACTTTTAAGATGGGCGTGTAGCATCCAGTTATTAAACATTTGACTGTCGGTGTTCTCTTTGTATCTGTAACGAAATCTGTAATGTAGCTATTTTTGTCAAGTTTATGTCGAATAAAGTAAAGTAGATAGAAAAATAAGCTTTTATAAGAATACTTTATATATCCACTAATAAGGCAGAGAAAGTCATATTAAAGTGATATTAAAAAATCTGATGTGTTACACTCACATGACTTTCTCTACTCTTCTACAAACGCTTATTCTCCATATGCTTCATGTTAATCGAGATTTTAATCTTATTGCTAATTTTTTTGTAGGTGCAAGGGGAATTGGTAGGCTTTAAGCGATAGTCAAATATTTTAAGAGGTGGTTGCTATATGACGCATTCCATTCTCATTGTATGTCCAGGACATAAAAAAATGAATAACGAATTCCCATTGAAGAAAAGTATAAGTGTTGGAAAATTTAAGGGAATAACAAGCAATATCTCGAAAATAGTTCACTCAACAAAACAAATGTATATAATATAAATTGTGTATTTTAACGCGATCTACATTTTCTGTGTAGTAAAATTTTGTCTATCTCTTATGGTTTACCAGTTATGCAAAAGTCGTTCACAATAAAGAATACTTTTGGAGACATTCCAAGAAATTAGAAATATGCATTTTATTTGTCATGAAAGTATCTTAAATATATGATTTTTTAATCAAAATGGTTAGAGCCATTTCTGAGAAAATTAAAATTTTCGAAAAATATTCCATATCAAGGGTAATCTGGGGTAGGGGGATTTTCTTGAAAATCTTCGTGTCGCATCTCTGGAAGATACTGAACCTAAATACCAAGTTTGGTATTTATCCAACTGTTCGTTTCTGAGTTATGCTGTTCACAGAGAGACACACACACATGGACATATTTCCAAAAATCTGATGTTACACTCACATGACTTTCTCTACTCTTGTACAAAGTAATTTTACAAACGCTTATCTCCATCTAGTTCATGTTAATCGAGATAAACATTTGCAAACTCTATCTTATTGCTAATTTTCTTGTAGATGTAGGGGAAAATATATTTACAAGGGCAATATAGAAAAACAGTAGCCTTTAAGCATTTTTTGTGTAGTAAAATTTTGTCTATCTCATGGTTTACCAGTTATGCAAAAGTCGTTCACAATAAAGAATATTTTGGAGACATTCCCAGAAAATTCAAGATATACATTTTATTTGTCATAAAAATATCTTAAACATGTCATATTTTAATCAAAATCGTTAGAGCCATTTTTGAGAAAATTAAAATTTTCGAAAAATCTTCCATGTAAATGGTACTCTGGGGTCGGGGGATTTTCTTGAAAACCTTCGTGTCGCATCCTTGGAAGATACTGAACCCAAATACCAAGCTTGGTGTTTATCCGACTGTTCGTTTCTGAGTTATGCTGTTCACACACACAGACATACACACGGACATGTTTCCAAAAATGCTTTTTTTGGATTCAGGGTGTCTCAGAACATGTATTTCCGGTGAAATCTCGGTATCGAAATTTTGGGTGGAATACAATACTTCCCCTACTTACTGTATGTAGTAGAGAAAGTAAAAATGTGTGTAAGTTGATATTTGTTATTTTCATATTCGTTTTGTATTCACATAGCGATCCGCTTTTTAGAATGTGACTATCGCTTTAGCCTGATGTATCCTTCTTGTATCTACAAGGAAATGTGTAAGTGATAATAAAATTCTGTCTCAATCGAAGCAATAACAAGATGCCGCGATGATGGTGCGAAATTTTGATACATGAATGTAGTTGCCACCCTTGTTTCCAGTATTTGCTGTTGATTCTGCTGCTGGCTGCTCTAGTGGTTGAGCAATGAGTATTTTCCCTCAGGGTATGCGTGGATGTATTGTGGAGGACAATACCAGTTTAAATTGACTGAGAAATTTATTGTGAACCAATATTTGAGTTATTAAAGAGAGTTGCCGATCATTCGAGATGAATAAATATACTGATTATGAATCGTAGCACTCGCAACTATAACAATATAATTATTATACCGGCTAACTTCTGCAGTATCACAGTTACGGTTGGAAATAACTGTTTCGGCAATAAAAGAAACTAATAGAAGCGTAATCTGCCATGAGTGGCTAAAATGTTTATCGGGAAGATCCCTCGCGATAGCCGCTACTCACAAGCGCGTTACCAGGCGCTTAAAATCACACACGTAAGTACCGCTGACGGTGCCAGCGAGAGAGAGTAACTCTCTAAATTAGATGCCCGCCTTCTTGTTACTTAAGCTACGTCCACATTAGAATTACTCCCCAACAAAATTCTACCTTATACGTTATTAAATCCCAAAACTCTTAAGTTTCCAAATGTGACACAGTTACTGGGTGATGGCCCGCTTTCCTAAAAATTTCCTCTCCCTTTCTCTAATTTCCAGAATTGGCCTACGTATATGTGCATAGGCAGTTAATTTACCTATAAACTGCGTTCCCAGAACTTTTATGCCTAACGTGGTCGCTACTTCGCCTGTCGTTATTGACTTTGACTAACCTGAAATCTGACTTCCTAATTACCGTCATCTTTCCGGACAAACATTTCAACCTACTTGTTACATTATAGATTTATTTAAGATAAGGAAATAATTTATTCCAAGTACTTCTCCATCTTACTATTATTTCTTTATTTAATTATTTGTATTTTCCGGTTCATAATTACGTATCACAATTAACAATAAGTAGATAGAAGAATAAGCTTTTGTAAGAATATTTATTGAATGCGCAATGTTAGGTTCCAATTTTCAAACGGAAAAAACGTTGTCGCGTTAGTGAAAACGGAAACAGATTGGTATTGTTGCGAACTGCTATAAGCTGCCGTAATAGAAAAGCGCGAAATAGGGAATAAATGCAATAAAACTGAATAATAACCGCGAAGTAGTAAAACATATTGTTATTGTCTAGTGCTTGGCTTTTAGTAATGAAGACAATAGCGCTCTTGAACTAATAAACAAAATGTAATACAATAGTAAACAAACATGATTATCCGTTTTAGCTTACTCTTAGAGAAAAATGAAGAATACATATGTGTTCTTCCTGCAGCGAGTACAGCCCCTCCATTTTCTGTCATTGCATTTGCCGTGAGCCTACAGGTGACATGGTACAATTCACACATCGCACCTCGTTTTTAATCAAGCGACGATATTTCAACCACCGCGTTGCTAGCTCTTCTGCAAGTTGTTCTATGTCCCAATTTTCCATTAGGACAGCGTCATTATTTAAGATCTCATTCTCCGCAACGATGCATAAGTTGTCCACATTGATTGTTGACAAAATCACGCCAGAATACACAATCGGAAGTGCTTAAACAGCTTTGGGGCATTTAAAAGACCAAATGCCACACATTCGCGGAATTTTAGCAATGTGTTTTTCTACGGGGTAGCCTGCCTGACGTTTCACGTCACCCGCCATCACACGTCGACCTCTGGAGCAACAATACCCTTTTTAGGACTAGGGTCCGTCTGCAAAATCTCCGGTTGCACTGCAGCCTAAGAAAGGCTTATTGTGCTAACCCTGTAATGATTGCTACCCCTTCACACTAGTCCTGTATCCCTCACCAGATTACACAGGCGCAATACTGTGTTGGGGTAGTACTTCTCTGGTTCCATAAAAAGTTTCCCAAAGATCTTGTATCTCCTTCATGCTGGAGCACATTATATGATTTCAGCTGCAGTCCCTGTTGCCCTGAAACCTTCCTATTATGTGTAGGTGCTTTCTCACTGGTGCATGTCCAGTGGCAAAGGCTACTATTGTTTTTAATGGAGACGTATTACATTCAAGCAGTCTGTCAGTTAAAGGTTTGTATGGTTCTTTGATAAACAATTTTCCATACCGAATTCCTAGAATCCTCTTCCAGGCCAAAGAATGTTATTTATCGCACCGGTTTGTGATAGCCGCTCTAATGGAACACTTACAGTGGTTGACTCAGGAGAATGGCTTTGTCCTTGAACTGTAAACGTGCAGTGGACTAGGGAGCTACTTGCCTACGATGCAAATAGCTTAACACCAACAGTTCAAAAACATTGTCAACAGGTGCAGTCCAAATAATGTTTCACATGTATATGGTCATAAATATAGTGCTTTACATGTATATAGGTTTTATAGGTTTAGTTATTGAAAATATGATCATAATTGTTTGGTTTCATGCAGTAATATAATGCATTACTGATGCTACTTCGCGTAATGTTTTTGTTCCGAGAAAGAAAGGATAAGTACTTTTAGAACAGGGTGTAAAACAAGAGCGAGTTGGAAGACCAATCAAGCACCAACTCAGTTTCGCTTACGTCAACCATAAGGACATAGCTAAACTCCTGAGTCACTGGCAGTAGGTGTGCCTAGAAGTGGCTCTGGTTTGGGTTTCAGCTGTGTTGATCCTTGCTTTGCAAGTTCGTCAGCTTTCTCATTGCCTTCAATTCCTTAATGCCCTGGGACCCATGACAAATATGCTTTGTTATGTTAGGTAAGTGCGAGAGTTGGGTTGAATATTAATTTCCCAGGTGAGCTCTTTTTAACGAGGGAAAACAATTCAGTCATCTACAGGTTCAAAAAAAATAGTTTGCATTTATGTTTCTTCAATGTCATGAAGGGATGGCAAGGTTTCCAACAATGCTAGGAAGACGACTATCACCTTCTTAATGCTACGGACTATGAGGCAGTATTTTTAACACTTAAATGATTTCAGTCAAATTATATAATATGTAAATTCAATAACAGCCCGCCTTGAAGCAATATGTGTATGTAATAATTTGTAAAATGTATATAACAGTCATTGCATATGCTTATATTATGGTATACATGTTCAATAATGTTATGTGAATATACTACGTAATTTAATAATGTAGGAGCTGTGAGAATTATAAGTTAAACGTTGCTAACAATGAGGTAACCTTCTGGCAATAATGAGTTTGAGAGTTTAGCAATGGTACTTGTGATTCTTAGAAGCGATAATGTAATTTTAGTGACAGTTTATAGAATAAAGCTTTAGTTAAATGAGGGTGTTCTATTGGACTAGGATTAGCCAATCAGAGACTTGAAATACAGTAATTTACAAGTTTAGACGGTTGAAATCAATTCAGTTGCCTGCAAACAGTGATTGTAACCGGATGCAAGATGCGTCCTCGAGAGATTTAATATGTATTCGTGTGAGACGAAAAATAAGTTTACCTGTTAAAAAGTGTAATTAATTAATAAAAAGAATCTCACAGCTCTCTATATCAATGAAGTGTTATTTAAATCGTATCAAGTATTAATAAAAGGAGTGAAGTAAAATTATAATCTGTGTAAGCCTACATTCTTGTCGCACCAAAACCCTGCCAAGATATCCATATCTCTAAAATAAATAGTGACGCAGCCGAGATAAACATAAATATTAAATATTTGAAGAAACAGTAACATTTTTTAAACTTGGGGCAAAGCCACCTGAAAATACATTTAGGGCGAAGGCTACCGAAACTGTTTACTATACGTGCGGTTGCAACTACTACAAGTTCGGCTCCCAACAGTTGAAATATAATACATCATCTTCAAACTGACTTTCCATACGTAGCAGCAACAATCATTTTCAAATTGACGCCCAAAGCGTGGTGGAAATAACGTAACAAACCACCTACTTCAAATTGGTGCCCATATGTGGAGCTAACAAAATCTACTTCAACTAGTAGAGGGCTCCGCAACGGGACAGGGCACCGCAAGTAGGCCCTTTTTGCCTCTCTCGTGATCCCCGGGAGGGATGGATGAGGGGAGTGACTCGAAAGGAGATTCGGATGACGACGGGCAAAAGGATGTATGGGGTCACTAACGTTTCCAGATTGAAACCCGGGCCACCTAACCACTTGGAGGCGGGTCCTAACTGAGTAGTCCCGCAAAGACATCAGGTAAGAAACCTGTACAAAGTGCACATCCACCGCCCAGCCGCAGCGCACCGGACACCGCCGCCTGGTCCTACAACCCTGAAACAAATCATAACGAAGATGATAGTTACAGAAAATTAAGGGTAGGAAAGTCGTGGTAGAATATGAACCATTCGTCTGCCGATCCAAGGAGGCTTAAAAACCTATGGGCCAGAGAGGACGGCCGCGACGCCACTTCGCTCGGTTGTTAACGCCATAACCTTCGACCACCTACAGCAATATTTCGTGGGGAAACATGAAGATATGCTTATAAATATTATAATTCCGGAACTATAGCTTAAGTCTCCATTAGCCTGTATAAGGAACGACGCCCAGAAGCTGATGAATCGAGGCAAATGTAGCCAGTGGAGCGTAAACTCGGTACATCCCACGTAACTGCATTACATTGTGTAGTGAATTAACGACACATATTTAGCGGCGGTGTATTTTTGATCACGAACTACGGACAGACGGCAAATTATCATAGCACTCGGTCTCTGATTGCGGCCCGGCGTATGTAAATAACCACCAGGCCGGCACCACAATGCAAATAAAGAGACGGAGAAAAGTAAACAAAGGCCAATTGTCACAACAATTCCAGTTTTTATAGCTCTCCGCTCGGATTTTACACCAAACGTTTCTAGCCGCAACTACAAATTAAGCTCTGAGGCCGGCAAATCATAGATCCCTTGGACTACTGATTAGTGCGAGGGTAAATGAAAACGCAGCGAATAATTTTCTGGTTTCTCTCGCTTACAATACAACGTCGTTAGCATCTACAGGCGATGTTAAAACCCCAAGTAAGCCAAGTTAGACTAAGAGCTCAGATTTTAAAGGACGTGGTAAATGCGAGGGAATGAAATAAGTACAAAACGTAAAGCTTCAGATGGTTTGATAGCTATGAGGCCACTCACAATAAAGAAAACCTGATGTGATACATTCAAATTACTTTCTTTACCCTCTATCTTTATTATCGGATATACAAACTATTCACACTAACGCTTATTTTAAATATATATATATATATATATATATATATATATATATATATATATATATATATATATATTCACACACGCACATTGGTGTGCAACACTTAAGGAAGGGATGGGTAACGTAACATAACAAATGAACTACTTGCTGGAAGTAGATGAAGGCGCGGGAACATGCATCCAAAGATCTCTCACACGTACACAGAAAACTGGACGTCACATAACGTGAGTGTAGCGAGCCTATTGTGCCAAATGGGTCTGGTTCCACAACACGGGGCAGTTGACGAAACAGGACAAGATGGTGTGTGGCAATTACCGAGCCTGTTACGGTGCACTGTAGTGGTGTTCCTCATTGCAGTTTGGCCCGTAACCACCATTTGGATAACTTCACACGGGGAAGAATCATCGGGAAACTGGAAGAAGGGCGAAGTGTGAGAGTGTTGCTCACAGCATTGTTTCACGTGCATGGGGAACCTTCCCAACTACAGGCACTGCTGTCCCAAAAAGAGGTGGTGGTCGACCACGCTCAACTACAGCAGCAGATGATCGTGCAACAGGCAAGGGACCCACGCCAAACAATGGGTGCAATTACAACCACATTTAACAGGACAACTAGGCACAGAATCTCACGATACACAATGGCACGGCGACTACACAGAGGTGGTATCTTTGCCCGATGGCCAGTACGTTGTGTTCCATTGACATCCGCACATCGGCGGCACCGTTTGCGAGGTCCCAAGAGCATCAAAATTGGACCAAGAGGAATCGGGTCGCGTGCTCTTCTCGGATGAGAGCAGATTCAGTCTAAATAGTGATTCTCGACGTACCCTCATCTAGCGATAGGTGGGAATACGCAATGAACCCAGAAACATCCTTAAACATGATCGTTTTGGTGGTCCGGGTATTATGGTTTGGGGAGGCACAATGTTGCATCGGCGCACCGACTTCCAAATCTTTGAACACGGTACGCTCACTTGTCAACGTTATTGTGATTTTGTACTCCTTCCCCATGTGCGTCTTTTCAGGGATGCAGTCGGCCCTGACTTCATGACAACGTGCGACCGCATCGAACAGCGCAGGTGGAAGATCTCTTGGAACGAGAGGATATTCGGCGAATGGACTGGCCTGCCCGTACCCCCGATTTAAATCCCACCGAACACGTGCGGGATGCTTCGGGGAGACGCATTGCAGCACATCCACATGCGCCAATGACCATCAATAGTTGTCAACAGCGCTGGTGGGGGAATGGAACGCCCTACCACAAGAACTGCTTAGTAACCTTGTGGTCAGGATGGGAGCACGATGCAGAGCATGCATTGCTGTCCGTGGTGATCATACACGCTTTTAAGCACCATGTATCTGTTTCTGT
Source organism: Deroplatys truncata (assembly GCA_030765065.1). NCBI lineage: Eukaryota > Metazoa > Arthropoda > Insecta > Mantodea > Mantidae > Deroplatys > Deroplatys truncata. Next base: position 72,668,032 of record CM060984.1, read on the forward strand.
AAATCTAGAGAGCCATTATATGTCGTATTGACTTTAGTGTACCTTATAGTCTATGAATAAAAGTAGCATTTCTCTTTGTCTCATTGCATATTTCATTTAGTGGCCTATTGTAGCATACCGTAGCAGTTCCCTCTATGTATGATTCAAGTTTCATCGAGCTATGTTACTTGGTAGTGTCACAACATGCGAAGATTAATTTCGTCCTTAGGTTTTGCACACCAGTGTATATAGTGCTAATAAGCCTTTGCACAAATAGCTACATTACACCATTCGCTATATCTACAAAAGGAATAGCGATTGTCAAATGTTTAAGATCTGGACACTATATGCTGGCCTTAAAATTTCATACTGTTCCATGCAATCGCGAGAGGAGAGAAACCCGAATGGGGACCAGATTCGAATGCCAACGGCGCAAGCATGGACGGCGTCCCTAACATTTCCAGATTGAACACATCCGACGCCGCCGCGCCTGGCCCTAACCACAAGCAACTAACTCGCGGCAGTTCCCTATCGGGTGAAGCTGTATTAGGGGGTGAGATCTAACTCAGGACCCCCACAGCAACGCCAAGAGAGAAACCTCTATCGAGCGCAAGCCACCGTCCTGTCACAGCTCGCCTACCACCGTCGCCTGGTCTTACAAACCTGAAACAGATAACAAAGAAGATCATGGGTATAGGAAATGAGAGGCAGGACCGTCGTGGTAGAAGATGAACCATTTCAGCATTTGCCTGCCGACCCGGGGAAACCACGGAAGGCCCATTGGCAGAGTGGGCGGTCGCCGAGGATCGAACCCGGAACCTCCCGAATGCGGGCAACAGATGTTACCAATTTCGGATGCCGACGGGTAAATATTTGCCGGAGTAGCTGTAATCTTGCAGAGGCAGAAGTGAAGCACAGACTAGCCCAAAACGGAGAAGAGCAAGATCTAAGAGAAAAGGTAAGAGACAGAATAGGTCTCAGTTTGTTAGAGCACATATTACTTTCTCTACTACGTATAGTAAGTAGGGGAAGTATTGTATTCCACCCAAAAATTCGATAGCGAGATTTCACCGGAAATACATGTTTTGAGATCCCCTGAATCCAAAAAAAGCATTTCTGGTAACATGTCCGTGTGTGTTTCTGTGCTGTGTGTGTGTGTGTGTGTGTGTGTGTGTGTGTGTCTGTGCATAACTCAGAAACGAACAGTCGGATAAACACCAAACTTGGTATTTAGGTTCAGTATCTTCCAGAGATGCGACACGAAGGTTTTCAAGAAAATCCTCCTACCCCAGATTACCCTTTACATGGAACATTTTTCGAAAATTTTAATTTTCTCAGAAATCGCTCTAACGATTTTGATTAAAATATCATATGTTTAAGATATTTTCATGACAAATGAAATGCATATCTTGAATTTTCTGGGAATGTCTCCAAAAGTATTCTTCATTGTGAACGACTTTTGTATAACTGGAAAACCATAAGAGATAGACAAAATTTTACTACACAAAAACTGTAGATCGCGTTAAAATACACAAATTATGTCATATACATTTTTTTAGTTGAGTGAACCATTTTCGAGATATTGCTTGTTATTCCCTTAAATTTTCCAATGCTTATACTTTTTCTCAAATGGAAATTCGTTATTCATTTTTTTTTTTTGTCCTGGTAATGCAAAGAGAATGGAATACTCCACATAGCAACCAGGTCTTAAAAGATTTGACTTTCTCTTAAAATCTACCAATTCACCTTGCATCTACAAGAAAATTAGCAATAAGATTAACATCTCGATTAACATGAAGCATATGGAGAATAAGCGTTTGTAAAAATAGTTTGTACAAGAGTAGAGAAAGTCATGTGAGTGTAACACATCAGATTTTTATCAGTTGCATGGCAAGTTTCAGTGGAAAAGAGTGCGTGTCATTTGCCCGTCTAATGCATGAGGTTATGGTTTACCAGTTATGCAAAAGCCGCCGTCCACAATAAAGAATACTTTTGGAGACTTTCCCAGAATATTCGAGATATAGATTTCATTTGTCATGAAAATATCTTAAACATATGATATTTTAATCAAAATCATTGGAGCTATTTTGGAGAAAATTAAAATTTTCGAAAAATGTTCCATGTAAAGGGTAATCTGGGGCGGGGGGATTTTCTTGAAAACCTTCGTGTCGCATCTCTGGAAGATACTGAACCTAAAAACCAAGTTTGGTGTTTATCCCACTGTTCGTTTCTGAGTTATGCTGTTCACAGACACATAGACACACACACGGATATGTTTCCAAAAATGCATTTTTTGGATTCAGGTTGTCAAAACATAAAAACACTATCGTCGAAAAACATATTAATGACATATACTTTTATGAAAAGAGCAGCCTTTGAACAATGACCCCATGTCAAATGTTATACATCAGTAGTCAGCAAGTTTGAAAAATGATGCTTAAATCCATACGTACCGCCCTATTTGCACGTGCTGTACTAGGGGAATATCGATCCTACGCTCATCCAATACTCGGGAGAGGAGGAGGATGAGAAATTTACAAATAATTACAGCGTGGAGAATTTTGTGACTTTGTTTCAAGCCGGAATCGGAGGGCAGCGGCGCATTAAAGTGCTAATTCAGACATTAACATGTGGGAAGCAACCATGCGTGCATGCAACTCTCATGACCACGGCTCTTCAATTAAGTTAGCCAATTAGAAGAGGGAATGAGAGCAAGGGGGAAAAAGTATACAAGGTCTCTCAGGAGTATTCAAGTCTATGAATAAACAAACAGAACCACAACGATTGTGGGTTTAACAGAAGCAATGCAAACACAACCAGGCTGAATTCTAAGAGGGAAACGGGAAATAAGTCGTATTTATTTTGAAGAAGCTAAAGAAAACTACTGTTAATAAAGCCTGAGCACTAAATACGCCTCTGGGATATGATGGCGTCTTTTTTAAGGCTTTGAAGTATTTCCCAATGGTCTTCAATACGCCTACTCGTCTCCAACAAATATCAGTAATCCCATGTCGGTTTTTCCTTGTTGACGTATTTGTTGAAACTGTATTGTATGCTCTACTAAGCTGTTAATTTTATTCATTTCCTACTACTTCCGTTCCTTGTTTGGACCTGAAGCTTAAAGCACGTTCATAATAACCGGGAACAGAAACTATAACGAAAACAATAGTAAAAAGCCCACCTCCTTGGTTGGGATTAGCGTGTCTGCTTCACATTCAAGAGGTATTGAGCCGAATGTTGCTTAGGGTGAGTTACTTAGATAAGGTTTTCTTTAGGGGTTTTCCTTATTCTGAAAAGATAAGGTATTGCATTTCACCCAAAAATTCGATAGATTTCACTGAAAATGCATGTTTTGAGGTCTCCTGAATCCCAATAAATTGTTTTTGGAAACATGTCCGTGTGTCTGTGAACAACATTAACTCAAAAACGAACAGTCGAATAAATACCAAACTTGGTATTTGAGTTCAGTATCTTCCAAGGATACGACACGAAGATTTTCAAGAAAATTCCCGCACCCCCAGCTACCCTTTACATAGAAAATTTGTCAAAAATGTTCGTTTTATAAAAAATGGCTGCAATAATTTTTATTAAAATACTATATATGAAAGATATATACATGAAAAATGAAATGCATATCTTGAATTTTCTGGGAATAGCCTATGAAGCCCTCTTCATTCGAAAGGAATTTTTTATATACTTGTATAACTGGTAAACGTTAAGCAATAGGCGAAAATGTATCGCTGTTCGCTTCGTATCTATAATGAAACGTGTAATATAGCTATTTTTGCAAAGGTTTATTTGGATTTAAATGTAGTAGATCGAAAAATAAGCTTTAGTAAGAATAGTGTGTATACCCATTATTAAAGATTGAGGTTAGAGAAAGGCATGTGAATGTATCATATCAGATTTTTATCATTCACGTCGGATATGACCTATCCGGTTAAAGGACGTTAACCTTCAAGTCAGAAAAAAGGGGCAAAAGGTCAGCAAATCCCGGTGGAAATTATCAAACAACAACTAATAAATTTAATGTACGCTATTAACAGAGGGATAACGTTCTCTACCTCTAGAGGAGTCGGGAATAGAAACAGATGTGAGCTTAGGAAGTGTTGACGTTGGCTAACCTGCATTACGTTGACCGAATTGGAAGCAACTGAAAAAGTGTCATTCGTCAGTTACCAGTCTCAGTGCGCAAAATTGTCGTTCCACTTTGGTATCGAATGGTCATTGATATGCAATCCCGTTTTCGGATTATTATTATTCTGAATCAAAGTTTTCTCCACAGAGATTTCAAGAATTGCTTTGCTACTATTATTAAAACCCAAGCTGCAGTGTAACCTTACACAGAAAGTGTTTTATATTATACATAATATAATTCTACACATCTTAAAAGCCTGATGTGTTACATTCACATGATTTTCTTTACTTACTATTATACATTTTGATATAGCTTCTACAAATTATCCCCCATGTTAACTGTTAACCTTTGCAGAAATAGCTTAAATACATATTTCTTTGTAGGTACAGATAAATACAGCAAACCCAAGTTATAGCAAATGTGTAAAAGTGGATCGTTATAGATATGCCGTCCTGAAAATTTCATAATCTTCCCATGACATAGTGAGAAACAGCTGAATGTGACAGCACTTCAAGAAAATGACGAAGTATTGAAAAATTCAAGCAAATAACAACGATATCTTCGAAATGAATGGTGCCACAAAAAGCGTTCTAAATAGTTTGTTTTAAAACACTTGTCTTGTAGGTTTGCGTCCATTTCTTATGGTTTACCAGTTACACAAAATTATACATTTTATTTGTCATGAAACTATCTTAAACATATGTTATTTCTCAAAATCGTTATAACAATTTTTGAGAAAATAAAAAATAGCAAAAGAATATCCATTTAGGGGTAGTTTGGTGGGTAAATTTTGTTGAAAATCTTCTTGTCGCATCTTTGGAAGGTCCTGAATCTAAATATCAAATTTGGTATTTAACCTACTTTTCATTATTGCGTTAAGCTGTTATGCTGTGCACATGAACCTTTTCTAAAAACGTTGAAGGGGCCTTAAAACATGTAATTCCGGTAAAATTTCGATAACGAATTTTTTAATGGAATGTAAAATGTTTAAAAAAGGCTATTCTTTTGGTTACAGGGTGGCTCAAAAGATTTATTTCAGGTGAAATCTGATATAGAATTTTTGGGTGGAATTCAATACTTCCTCTACCTACAAGATACGTAGTAGATAAAGTAGAATAGGATAGGCCCACTAACGAAGGAGACACCTAACACCTCGACCCCGAATGGATCTTTTGTGCAAACACCCTTGGTAGGTATGGATGAGGTGAGGAAACTGCTGGAGAGATATGGGCTGCTGAGATGTCGGGGCAAGTCGATAGAGACTGACAGAGTTCCCTAATAGTTCCAGATATGACCACCCGGCCACGGGAGGGTCGCTCGGAGACGTCCCTCTAGCGGGACCGAGAAGGATTTCCAAATCGCAAGCCCCTGAAGGGAAATTGAATGAGAGAAAATGGGGGAGAGAGGAAATACGTGGTAGTAGAGAATACTCTAGCATTCGCCTTGTGCCATCTAAGGAAAACCACGGAAAACCCATGGTCAAAGCGGGGGTCACCAGGAATCGTACCCGGGACCTCCCGAATAGGAGCCTCAGACGCGCAGCCATCTCCCTCAGTAAGAGAAAGTAAAAGTACTGGGAAACCATTATTGAAAGCATTCTTAAGAACCCTCTGCGGACGAAGTAGATACTCCGATTCACATTAACTGAAATTTTGCTTAGATGTTTCTACAGCTCATCAAGGTGTATTGGATATAGTATTGTGACGTCGAGTTTTCACTGTCACTTCGTTAATGCTCTCACTGTCACTTCACTAATGTCTTCTAGTTCAACCTTTCACTATCACTTCGCTTACTTTTCACTATCATCTCGCTTTCTTTATGACGTGGCGGCGTGACGAAATGCACAAGACTAGCCTCTTCTTCCGAACGGTTCACTCACTGGAAAGTCGAACACAAGACTTCTCCAATATCTCGCGGAACACTCACTCTCACTGCATTACTCAGCAGTCGCCACATACTCGCTCGGAGAACAGCACTTTTCGTCAGGGCATTTCACGGTATTTTTTTCTACTACACATGTGACATTTAGAACTTCAGCCTACCATAAATATTACGATTAAGTACTCTATTGTTTGCAAAAATTGCAACACTATGAAATAAACGCATGATTGAAATGCATTTTATACCACAGATTAGGTACAAGACAATAAAACAATGATTACGTTTACAAATTTGTAGACGACTTTTGAGCATGAATATTCAGTATTTCGTGTAGCCTCACGCGCTGCAATTAGAGCCAGTAAACGCCGTGGCATGGAATCAAACGTTTAGGATAAGTTCCTGGGGAATCTTCCTCCACGCAGTTTGTACGCTAGCCCACAAACCATCGACGCTGGTTACTGGAGGACCATGGCGAGCAAGTTGCCGACCAACCATATCCCAAACTGTTCGATGGGCGACATGTCAGGCGAACATGCAGAACAGGGAAGCAATGATACCCGTCGATCTTGGAAGGCCTGTCATTCCTCACAATATGTGGCCGGGCATTGTCCTGCGGAAATATGGCATGTGGAGTTGCCTGGAGCAAGGGGGAATGTCTCGGGCTTTAAAATCTCCCTCAAGTACCGGACGCTGTTCAGATTGCCCTCAATTCATGGGAGGCGAGATCAGTTGTTGTAACCAATGGCGTCCCAAACCATCACACCTGGTGTTTGTCGGCTATGCCGCTGAGCAATGCAGACCTCCAGATTGTACTTGCCAAGTGCTTTCGAACACGTATGTGGTCATCATTGTAGGACAGGTTGAAGCGGGACCCGTCTGAAAAGACTGCCTTTTGCCAGTGCCCATTGCATTCGGAGGCGCTTGTGGTTTCTGGACATTGGAACCCAACGTAATAACAAGCGTGCAACCAGTTCAACCCGCAGCAGACAACGGACCGACCTGCTCCATCGTCGAGGCCACACTGTAGATGAAGCTGTAAGTTCATTATGGCCATAACGTCGACGAGGCATACTGGCACTTATTTTCACGTTTCCACCATTACTTTGTGTAACAACAAGCTTGTCATACACAACAGGACCCTGCTGGGCCTACGTATACCCCATCTCTCTGCAATCCTAATCACTTATTGCTCGCACACTGTTCTGCACATTCACCAAGTTTGCATTCATTCGGTGAATTCTTTCATGGTGTTGTAAGTTTCATAAGCAGTGGCGTATTTTCATAAATTCTATGAATTGATAGAAATAAAAATAGAACCAAAAACAGCTCTGATATCATTACTGGGAAAAAATATTTAAGTTTATAAAACAAGTTCTATATTTTGTGTATCTGACAGAGAAAGAGAATGAGAAGAAAACATTTTGGGTATTTATGAAAATCTGAAGTTCTACCGACAAATTGTATTAATCATATGTCATTACTAGTTTGGACCATCCACCATTGTTTTATGGTGTTCAGACTTCATTGTAAAACTTTTGTATTTTATTACATACACATACACATGATAGTGCATGTTAGGGATGTGATAATGTTACTTATGAAAGGAAGTTGACATACAGGTTTAGAAGGAATTAAAACAGGCAAAATTCGTATTCCGAAGGGTTTTTCCTCATTTTTATCCAAATGGATTTATTGGTGCATATTTATGATAAAGTTTGTTAGTACATTTCATTAGCTTTCATTTGATGTCATTTAAGTAATTTATTTAAAATAAAATAATTAAGCAGTATGTAGTGAATGCTATGAAATGCACCCACATCAGAAACCCAGTCGCCATTTTGCTCACTAACTTATTACTCACTGTCTGTAACGTTCGAGAGCGCACACTTAAATAGCCGTGTTAAATTTCTACAGAGTTACAGAACATTCGAGATCGAGAAACATCCAGAAGATTCTGGTTATCTAACAAGTGTTTACGCTGGCGAGAACGCTGCTTATCTTTGTTTACCTCCGACTACCCTGCGCCAACCTCGCGCTAACCTTGGGCTATAATCGCTGCGTCACAATGTCTTCAACATCTGCTGAAAAGAAAAGACTTGCCTATGATTTATGAGCGATGATTTACTTCTTGCATCATTCATTTCTTCACAGCCATTATCTTCCTAAAGCAAACTGAATTAGTGATCAGAGAAGTGGACAAATAAAACTACAAAGCTATTCCAAGCATACCACGAACACGAAACTTTGCACTCCGGAGTTTGCGTAATGTAAGACAAGTGTATCGATCTTGTAGAACGAGCGATTAAGTTGTGCTGTAAAGTGGGCGATAAAATCCCTCGTGGATCACAGTGTACAACTTTCCTTTTAACCATTTACATGCTTGAAGTTTTATCGCGCACTTATCTGCTAGCTCATAAAGTACGTATGCTGTAGAAGAAATAATCACTTATTTAGATTTCTAAATTTTGGTTGTGAAATCAATACAGTTTAGTTTGCGAAAGTCAACCGTTCAACCTAAAATCTGTAGTTTTGTTTACTAGTTTTCAAAAATTAATAGTCTGTATGAAACTCCTTTAAAAGGAGATTAAAAGACTCATCCCACCAGTGTTAAATCTACTAAATTTATGACCCATTATCTCAGAATATATTTACGTATATGACTGAAATTGTTACAGGATGTCGATGTATACCTTCTTAAGTTTACTGATCTACTTTTTGTCTAATTATTTTGTTTGTTAAGGAAGCTTACATCATCTTTTGATTAAAATTTATCAGCAATTCCCTTTTTAAAAGACCAAAGTAGATTCACAACAGCACTTGGAGTTTTTTTTATTATCCTAAAATTTAATTCAGCCTTCTTCATTGGATTTGGAGAAAATCGGTTGTTTATACCAGAAAATGTAATACAGGACGAACCACCGACAAACTTTCAAAGGGTTGTTCCGGGATACCTCTGAGTATTATGGTATACGGGACCCATAATCTCCGGTGGCTCGTTGTGAAGTAATAATGTAATTATGATTTACTCGGTTTGTTACCCATTGTTTCTGTGAAAATGCCTTCACAACAATGAAGAAGTCTGTATAATATGCAATAACCAACACAAAGTAATGCAACATCGCAGACGAAACACATACACTTTTATCACATTGTGTTCAATCTCAGTGTATAGTACAGTACGTAACAAATGCACTGTTCCCTTACAAATGTCGAGCACCATGATCACGGCAGAGTGCGCAGCGATGCACCATCGACTGTCTTACAGCTCAAACATTACAGGAGTTAGGCGTATTCTTCCGCGGCTGCAATAATCCTAGCAACCAGGTCCATGCGAGTATCGACAGGAGTCTTGTAAACTAGGCTCTTCACATGCCTCCAGAAGAAGGAAGTGCATTGGTTTCATGTCTGGTGACCGACTGGCCATGGAACAGGATCATGCGACCAAACTATTGTCCAAACTGTAACATCAGTGCGGTTCCTAACATCGAGTGCAAAGTGTGCCGGCACCGCGTCATGTTGAAACCGCATAAGCTCACAAATTCTCAGCAGCACATCTTCTAGGAACTGTGGGAGGACATGTTCAAGGAACATTTTGTACACGACTACATACGCAAGATTCAATCACAAAATCGTTGACAGCATCAGCCCATACATTCACAGCAATCTGCTGTTGATAGGATCGACACACTAATGCGTGTGGACTTTTGTACTCCCATACATCGCTATCCTACTGTTGAACATGCCCTCTCTTGTAAACTTGGTCTCGTCTGTAAACAACAACAAAGCAGGAAAATTGTGGTTTTCTATACATTGCTGTAGGAGCCAATTTGCAAACTCCACTCGAAATGGAAAGTCCGCTGACTGCAATGGCTGCATCTTCTGTGCATGATACAGGTGCAGTTGCTCTTCATGTACGACTCTCAAAACAGTTGGGTTGTGTTCGGAGCTCGTGCAACGCGCTGACTACTAGCGACAGGATTGTCACCAATCGCGTGTAACACATTCTGTTCCAGATCGGGTGTTCTGGCATACCTCACGGTCGATATATTCTTTCTAACACGGAAGGATCCAGTTTCTTGAAGGTGCCTATGTACAGATGCTAATTAACTATTTTGAGGTTGCCATCGGTGCCAGAACAGCTCAGCATAGCTGAAACCATACACGAGGTGGATATGGGCCACTCTACATTAGTAAACCTATCCATACTGTTGTGTATCCCGTTAACGCACAACTAACACTGCCGGAGAAATAAGACTCTAGACAGAACCGAGCAGTACTGAATGCAAACTTGAGGGCAACGTGTTAAAGAGGGCATTAATGTTGTCAACAGCAGGTACCGTGAACGAATGAAAATAGTTTGTTTACAAACAAGACACCACAGCGCATGTCGACATTTGCACTGTTGTGCAGTATTTTCAGTGCAATACAGATACAAAGTTAAATTGGGTCAAGAAACCAAACGAAATGCAGTTACTCTGTAACGAGCCATTGGAGACCATGGGTTCCTTATACCAAAATACTCTAAAGATATCCCTGAACAACCTTTGAAAATTTGTCGGTGGAGTTCTGGTTCACCCTGTATATTCCAGTTTGATTTTTCCTTTTTTGCCTAAAACATGTTTTTCTGCTAATGACATTTCTGGTATAAGTGACCCGTTTTGTTAGAAAACATTGAAGATTGTTAAACTACATTTTGAGGTAGTATTTTTAACACTTAAAGGACTTTAGTCAAATTATATAATATGTAAATTCAATAACAGCCCACCTTGAAGCAATATGTGTATGCAATAATTTGTAAAATGTGTGTAACAGTCATTGCATATGCTTATATTATTGTATACATCTTCAATAATGTTATATGAATGTATTACGTAACTTAATAGTATAGGAGCTGTGAGAATAATAAGTTAAAAGTTGCTAGCAATGAGGTAACCTTGAGACAATAATGAGTTTGAGAGTTTAAATGTTATTTGTGATTCTTTTAAGCAATAATGTGATTTTAGTGACAGTTTATAAAATGGCCAATCAACAACCGGAGGAGGGTTTAGTTAAATGAAGGTATCCTATTGGAGTAGGATTAGCCGATCACAGACTTAAATACCGAAATTTACAAGTTAGACGGTTGAAATCTATTCAGTTGCCTGCAGACAGTTGTCATAACTGGATGCATTGTTTGTGCGTCCTCGAGAGATTTAATACGTATTCGTGTGAGACGAAAAATTAAGTTTACATGTTAAAAAGTGTAATTAATTAATAAAAAAGTAATCTCACAGCTCTCGATATCAGTGAAGTGCTATTTAATTTATGTCAAGGATTAATAAAAGGAGTGAAGTAAAATTATAATCTGTGTAAGCCTACATTCTTGTCGCATCACGCCCTGCCAAGATATCCATGTCTCTAAAATAATACTGACGCAGCCGAGGCAAACATAAATATATAATATCTAAAGAAACAGTCAAATTACAAAGCTATTATTTTTAAATTTGGGGCGAAGGCTACCGGAAACTGTTTACAATACGTGCGGTTGCAACTACTACAAGTTCGGCTCCACAACAATTGAAATACAATACATTATCTTCAAACTGACTTTCCATACGTGGTGCAAACAACGTAAAGAACAATTCTACTTCAAATTGACGCCTAAAGAGTGTACAAAAAAAAATGACGTAAACAAACCATCTACTTCAAATCGGCTTTTCCATAAGTGAAACAAAAATTCTCAATTTTAGAACAATAAATAAACATCTAAGGGCTGGATCTACTTGGAGTTAACAATATAGTATGATGTGTTTAAAACAATTGCTGATAAAGTTTAATCAAAATATGGTATAACTGAAAAAAGTAATCCTATCTTCCTTCATAAAGAAACTTAGTGTACAAAAGTATATCAGTGAGCCTATAAGACATGCATCTATATCCTGTAAAAAATTCAGTCTGATATATGAATTAGTTTCTGAGATAGTGGTTCATGAATTTAGCAGTCTTAGCGTTGGGGGATAGTGTTTTCAATCTCTCCTTAATGCTTAGTTGTTTGACAATGTTTAAGTTTTAAACAGTGAAGAAAGATAATAGGCTCTATTAAGGATGCTGAGCCCTATGTTAGTGCTAAGCCAGGGGAAGGATTTTATAGGACCCAGACGACAGCATGCCTTTATTTTTGAATGAGGAAGTCATTTTCGATGCAGAATTTGGAAAGAATTAATTGGAAGGGCATAGACTCTCTTCATGTACAGATTATTAACACATGAGTGATAAATTACAATCTCTTGTGAATGACGTGGAATTTTAATCTTCCATCGGTATTCAGAGTCAATAGTAAATTCAAGCTCTCCACCTGGGAAGCAAACAGCAACAGTTCCTTGGAACTATGGTCTGTGGTATGTTCTCTGAAGCTGTAGATGGTGTTAAGGGCCATGTAGCACTTTGTGAGGGCCCCTATATGCTTTCATTCAAGCTTAACGACTCCAACTCCTCCCTTTTCAGTTACGATGGCAAAAGGAGATGGAATCGTCGTCTTTCCGACGTGTTCTGGAATCCAAATAAAGGCTCCAGAGTAAAAGAAGCCAAGTTGCTGGAGTTACATGGTTCTAGGTAGAATCTCCTTGCCTTTAATCAGCAGGACATGCCTCTTCTTATCCCTTTCCGATGTTCCTTAAGCGATTTGGTGAATTGTCACCGACTACAATCGCAGTACTACAGCACGCTGTAGGATTTGAGGTGCAAGGATAATTGAGTTCTCACTCAGGTTCTGTATTTAACGATATCGTGTACTTTAAGCAGCGATATTCACTTAATTTACACTTTCCCTACTACTTATAGTAAGTAGGGGAAGTAATGCTTTCCACCCAAAAATTCGATATTGGGATTTCACCGGAAATGCATGTTTTGAGGCCTTCTAAATCCCCTCAAAAAGTTTTAGAAACAGGTGTGTGTGTGTGTGAGTGTGTATGTGTCTCTGTGAAAAGTATAACCCAAAAAAGAAAAGTCGGATAAATACCAAACTTGGTATTTAGGTTCAGTATCTTTCAAAGATAAGATACACATACATTTTCAAGAAAAGTCCCCCACCCCAGACCGACCACCTTTAAATGGAAGAGCTTTCGAAAAGTTTTATTTTCTCTAAAATGGCTCTAACGATTTTGATTAAAACATTTAAGATATTTTTATGATAAATAAAATGTATATCTTGAATAATCTGGGAATGTCTCCAAAAGTCCTCTTCTTTCCGAATGGCTTTTGTATAACTGGTAAGTCGTAAGGGATATACATAATTATTTTACTACACAAAAAATGTAGATCTCGTTAAAAACACAATTTATGTCATACACATTTTTTTTGTCGAGTGAACCATTTCCGAGATATTCCTTGTTATTTTTTCGAATTTTCGAATTCTTATACTTCTTCTCAAATGCGAATTCGTTGTTCGCTTTTTTATGTCCTGGATATGACCTACCATATTCCCCTTGCACCTATAAGAAAGTTGGCAATAAATGTTTACTTGTATTAATATCTCGAGTAGACAAAGTCATGTAAGTGTAACACATCTGACTTTTATGATAGTGTGTTGATTATTTTATTATATTTAACTCCAATTTTGAAAATCTTTTTAAGTCAGAAAGCTAAAACGAGCACACAGACGCATGCCAATGGCAACCGTGGAAACCTCCTAACTCCATTAGTATAAACTTTACAGGAGAAGCAAATTTATTTAAAAATACATATAAAATGTTATACACATGCTGAAGTTTTTGCTCAATACCGCAAGTTAATCATTTAGGGTAAATGTAGTTGAATTGTATAAAAAACTGAGTCTTTAATAAAGTCTTTAGAAGGGAATTTCTATGCAAGTAAACCCAAAAGTCAGTCTAGTAACACGATAGTTATTATGTAATGTGTTTAGAGCATTTACATAACATGTCTCACATCAAAGTTTCTACCTGCCCCGTAATAACCTAGGCCTGCCGTAACACCGAATATTTAACCTGGGCTCACCCCATACCATTCCACAGGCGAGATAGCGGACTACGTGTTTAAGCCTTAAAATAAGTAGATGAATCCTTTTCGTGAGGAACAAATGTAATTATATAGTTAGGGCATATGTAACATGTATCGTAAAATGTCAATAGTGAGCGAGCAAAACAATGCTGTTTGTATGTGTTAGGAGTGAGTGAGGAAAATTAATATATTCATATTTTAATATTGTTTCAGTATGTACAGTTCCACCAAAAAAGTACAATCATTATTCATGCTTAGTGACCAATCGCAAGCAACTTTTTCTTTTATTCTTGGCTAGAGAAACCAAACAATATTTCACTCTTCGTAAACTTAAGCGAAAAGCCCGACACGGATCAAGAGAAATACTTATTTTCATTGGAAATATGGAGCAAATATGCATAGGGAAGAAGAGACTATTTTCTTTCGTTTTTTCAATTGTTTTCGTTTAACTTCTATGTTCATATCAGGGCTTTGACATAAGAAAAACTATTTGAGTATAGGTTATTTAATGTTGGTTTTTAATAATTGTTGATACTAAACACAGGCACATCACGTCCAAGTACATACTTCTGCGGAGAGTGGTTAAATATTCTAATTAAAGAAAAATTCCCCCACCCCAGCTGGGAATTGAACCTAGGACCTTAAGAAGCTATAACTCTGATCACTCGAACATGCAGACAGTTTTAAATGGTTATTAACTATTGTGAAACTTCATTATCTTTAACGCATTAACAGCAATAATGTCATTCCTAAGCTTGAATTTAGCCACATAAGGAAATCAAGGCAACATGTTAAGGGAAGTTGGAGGTAGAGGAATTTTCTTCAAAATCTTCGTGTCGCATCTTTGGAAGATATTGGACTTAAATACCCATTTTTGATATTTATACGACTTTTCGTTTTTAAGTTATGCTGTTCAGACACACAAACACACCAACATGGACATGCTTCCAAAAATGCTTTGTTTGGGTTCAGGTGGCCTCAAAACATGTATTTCCGGTGAAATCTCGGTATCGAATTTTTGGGTGGAATGCAATATCTATACCTACTGAGTACGTGGTAGAGGGTGTAAAAACCCTAGAATTTCAAGGCTAATATATAGCGACCCAATTTTAAACTTTACTTTTATATCCCCTTTGTACCAATAACGAAATTGTAATGAACTATTTATGGAAATGTTAACTTGAAGTATGTAGATAAAACAATAAGCTTTTTCAAGGCTTTATAGAAGCTATTCACAAATAAACGACAGTGAGTAGAAAAGGCCATATTAATGTAACGCATTTGAATTTTCTTTTCATATGAGTGTACCGCACATATATCAATAGTGTGCATCAGCACTAGAATATTGAGCAACTTATTATCAGATTTAGAGGAACACAGAAGCAGATACAGCTGCAATCTCTCTGAATCAGAGATGTGATGGAGTGTGAACATCTGCTGTTTTGCACCTATGTTTAAAATTCTGTTGTTGTACTGTTGCTTTACTGCTTTCTATGACGGGTGAGTTTTGCTTTGTTATTTTCGTCGATGGCATTCCCTGGAGCTTTTACGGCTAACTGCTGGCAGAAAGTTAGTTTCTAAACTTCACGTTATTGGCTGGAAAGTTATATACTCCTGGGCATTTCCCTCCAGATATCGTTAAGTTGCAGTGGACGCGATTTCGTTTTCACCGAAATCTCTCTCCTTTATCTGCTGAGGCAATTTGGGAATGGAGTGTATTCCCAAACATCCTAATAGTTTTAGCCCTTTATTTCATTGAAAAATGTTTCATTTTGTGCTAGTAACAGAAGTAACACGTTGAAC
The DNA here is from genome assembly GCA_030765065.1 of Deroplatys truncata. Lineage (NCBI taxonomy): Eukaryota > Metazoa > Arthropoda > Insecta > Mantodea > Mantidae > Deroplatys > Deroplatys truncata. Next base: position 72,683,828 of record CM060984.1, read on the forward strand.
AGCTCCTCTGCGTCCTTAATGTTCTCCAGGGTTTGTGACGTTCGTAACTTTATATCTTTTGAGCACTGACGAGTATTTTTGTGATAAACTGATGTTTATGAATAAAGTATATCTCTGCTAAACGGATTCAGTGACCAACAGTATCCAGAGCTGTTCAATCTTCCTTTAGGGCCTGAAGAATACCCTAGGGAAGCTCCCCCTCAGTAACTTTATTCAAGGTCATTATTCTCAGCAGTTGTAGCATCGGGATAACCACGCAGCATACATGTGTTTCTCTTTAAGTCTTGCTGGATATGTTATTTCCTGATTTCTGTTGCAAATGTTGCACAATAGTGTATGCATATATATATATATATATATATATATATAAATGAGTAGGATTAGAATTTTGATACGTGTGTGACTCGCATTAAGGAGGTTCCGGGTTCGATCCCCGGCGACTACCCACTTTGACCCATGGGTTTTTCGTGGTTCTCCGGGGTTGTAGGGGAATGCTGGAGTGGTTTCTTCTCTACCACGATTTCCTTTCCATTTCCCTTTCATCCCATTTCCTTCTCCCCTTTCAGGTGTGGTGCTAGGTTTCGTGGAGTATGGCGGTGCCTGATAGATGGAGCGGATGCACACTCACTGGCTGTTTGAATGATGGGTCATTCATCATCCTCTCTTGGAGGCTCCAGAAGTGGGACAGCTTTGCGAGCTTGGAAATGTTAGGGACTTCCTCGGGTCTCCGTGGTCCATCTGCCTACGGCCTGTAGCCTCCTATGGTTCCTTCACCTCATTCTTTCTCCTGGGTGCTGGTGGCCGCAATAGATCTGTGCAGGTCGCAGCGCGCATGATGTCCGTCACCATTAAATCACCTTAACCTATAACCCAGAGAAGTTGAGAGTGTGGAACTCGCCATCAGAAAATGGTCCTACCCACTAAAACCCCTCCACATGCTAGTGCGCATTAGTTGATTTGGTTTTCATGCATATTAGTTCCGCATAGCTTTCCGGTTAGTCAATAAAAATGATAAGCTGGAATGCATCGCATGCGAGCGTGTCAAATGTTTCTTACCCGGGTTAGGGTTACACATGGCGTACACCGTGAGCAATCCCGGATGGTTAGTCGTATATTCTTCTTGCAGGTACTGCAAATCTCTTGATTAGATAAATACGTTTTGTGTCATGTATTAGCCTATGTGTAGTGGTTATACATCTACTTTAAAACCTAAATAGTTTTGATCTACATAGGATTCTTCGCGTTAGCCAATCGTGTCCTTGAGGTCTGTAAAGTTTTCTTCGCCTAGATGGGAAGAAAGTCGTATCTTATGGTGGTTATTTTCCCCCAGGAAGATACTCTCAGGAAGTCGGGCGTATCCTAGTGATTTTACTTTCTCTACCACGTATAGTAAGTACGGGAAGTATTGTAATCCACCCAAAAATTCGATACCAAGATTTCACCGGAAATATGTTTTGAAACCCCCTGAATCCAAAAAAAGCATTTTTGGAAACATGTCCGTGTGTGTCTGTGAACAGCACAACTCAGAAACGAACAGTCGGATAAACAGCAAACTTGGTATTTAGGTTTAGTATCTTCCAGAGATGCGACACGAAGGTTTTCAAGAAAATCCCTCCACCCCAGATTACCCTTTACATGGAACATTTTTCGAAAATTTTAATTTTCTCAAAAATAGCTCTAACGATTTTGAGTAAAATATCATATGTTTAAGATATTTTTATGAGAAATAAAATGAATATCTCGAATTTTCTTGGAATGTCTCCACAAGCATTCTTTATTGTGAACGACTTTTGCATAGCTGGTAAACCATAAGAGATAGACAAAATTTTACTATACAAAACATGTAGATCGCGTTAAAATACACAATTTATGTCATATGCACTTTGTTGTTGAGTGAACCATTTTTGAGATATGCTTGTTATTCCCTTAAATTTTCCAATACTTATAATTTTTCTCAAACGGGAATTCGTTATTCATTTTTTTATGTCCTGGACATACAAAGCGAATGGAATGCGCCACATAGAAACCAGCTCTTAAAAGATTTGATTATCGCTTAAATACTACCATATTCCCCTTGCATCTAAAAGAAAATTAGCAATAAGATTAACAATTCGATTAACATGGAGCATATGGAGAATAAGCGTTTGTAAAAATAGTTTGTAAAAGAGTAGAGAAAGTCATTTGAGTGTAACACATCAGATTTTTTTTGCAAGGATTCTTTGCTCGTCAGAAAGTGGTCCGTTGTTATGAGCACACACATAAGCAGCCAACCCATTTCGGCGCAGCTGCACGAGTGTGTCACATGGGAAGGCCTTCATCTGCCATGGTCGCCTTGGCTGGATAGCGCAAGGTCTTCGATGCCTACTGTGTGGGCTGGGATTCTGTAACAGAGAGGTCATGTAGTAACTTATTGTGGAGCACATGAAGGTTTAATTTGGTAGACCTAACTTTGGGCGACCCTCCCGGAATAGGTTGGTAGACCTGGACCGGAAGGGCCTACTCATTCTGGCGGGGATTGGATCTTCCCATTAGTGTTCAGAAACTATGAGTAGCTTTGAGACCGTATCAATAAGTAATGGTAAGATGATAAAACCGACTGGTATAGTTTGTATCGGCCGTTTATCCTGCGAATCACTGAAGTGTTAAGAGCGTAGTAGGGTAATCGTGGCATCTACCTCGTGGTGAGGATGTGGATTGGTTGATTTCTCTATAAAATGTCCAAGATGCAAAGGAACCTTTAGTCATTAAAGTTTTGGTGTCAAAATTGAAATAACGTCTTTTGGAATTTTCCTTAACTTTTGTGCCCCACATATCGGTTGAAATACGTAGTCATGCATACTTACTGATGCCGTTACTAGCTGCGCCCCTCTAATTGCCATGGCTACAGTTACGAAAATCCAGTGAATCGCTTCAAATAGTCAATGGTCGTGACAACATTTGGTGGAGTGCCGGGTACATTTGTTTTCTCGGTCCACCTATAAGTTGAAATACGTAATTATGCGTGTTTATTAATGCCATTATTAGCTACCCCCTCTAATTGATTATGACAAGTGTGAAAAACCAAGTGACTCTCTTTAAATGTTCTATGGCCTTAACATTATGTCTTAGTCAATTAGGTAGATTTTAGAAGGTTGTCTATTAATTCTTGGGTGTTAGGTTCATTAGTGTCATTGAATAGTGTTTTGTCAAACAGTGAAAGTGGTCGCTTGTGTTTTTTGGCTTCTGTGGTGTAGTTGCCTAAGTCACGTATTAAAGGGCTCTGATGCGTTGTAAGCTTTTTTATTTGTCAAATGAAGGTTTCTTAATAAATTCCTCGTCAGTATGCATTTTTAGTTCGTTATATAGGATGTCCGCGGGTGCTGTTGCTTGCACTTTGGAAGCTAAGCGTAAGATTTTTTTTTGAACTGTTTGAAGCGTCTTTTAGCAGCGTATCCCCACACAGGCGCTACATGATTATTTTCGCACTAAGCTGTCTAGAGCGTGTTAATAGCAAAACCTGTGTAATTTAATATTCTGACATAATGAAGATAGGAGAGAAGCTATTATTATGCCAATACTCAAGAAAGATTCTAGGAGAAGAGTGAAAATTATACAGGCATAAGTTTGCTCAACATTTATTATAGCATTTATACAAAGATTTCAGCATGGATTTAGGAAAGGGAGATCCTGCTCGGCGTAATTTCATAATAACACAGTAGCTCGAACATAGGAGGGAACTTAATTTGTCTATTTGTATAGCCTTTATCAGTTGTGTAAAATGCTTCGATGAGGTAAAAAGAAAATTTCATTTAATGTATAATGGAATATTTTAAATGCGAAAAGCTTCCCAAATCATTTAATGAGATTTCGCTGGCCCCGCAGATCAGTCGGTAGAGTACCTGCCTGCTGAGCGGGGGGACCCGTCTTCGATTTCCGGATAGGAGGTGACAATTTTTCTCTAGCCGAGATTATTTCTCATCCTTCTCAGAGTCTTGAAGTGTGAACCAAAATATGAATGTGTGAGTGATCTATGTACAAAATCAAAGTAATGTAGAAATTCAACGACAAGAGCTTACGAGTTAACACCATTGGCGATAAGGCAATATGTTCAAAAGGTGAAAGGTCGCCGGTATGACCATAGCAGTTAAAGGCGGATTATAAACGGAACAAAAAAAATTAATCTGATGTGTTGCACTCACATGACTTTCTATACCCTTATAAAAACTATTTTTACAAACGCTTATTCTCCATCTACTTCATGTTAATCCAAATAAACATTTGCATAAATTATCTTATTGCCAATTTTCTTGTAGTTGCAAGATCAATATGGAAATATCGTAGACTTTAAGCGATAATCAAATATTTTAAGTGCTGGTCGCTATTTGGAGCATTCCATTCTTTTTGCATGTTCAGAACATGCTAAAAAAACCAATAACAAATTCGCATTGGAGAAAAAGTATTGGAGTATTCAAATAACAAGGAATATCTCTGAAATTGTTCACTTGGCCCTATATATATGATACAAATTGTGTGTTTTAACGAGATTTACATATTTTTATGTAGTAAAATTTTGTTTACCTGTTACGGTTTACCAGTTATGGAAAAGCCATTCAGAATGAAGAGGACTTTTGGAAACTTACCCAGAAAATTCAAGATGAATATTTCATATATATATTATCTCCATCTTAAACATACGGTATTTTAATCAAAATCGTAAGAGCAAGTTTTGAGAAAATAAAAATTTTCGAAACATTTTCTATGTAAAGGATATTTGGAGGGGGGAAGATTTTCTTGAACATTTTTGTGTCGCACTTTTGGAGGATATAGTACCTAAATATCAAGTATGGTATATTTTTGTTTTTGAGTTATCGTGTTCACGATACACAGACACCTACACACACTGACATGTTTCTAAAACTGCTACATTTGGATTCAGGGCGCCTCAAAACGGTGAAATCTTGGTATAGAATTTTTGGGTGGAATGCAATACTTCCACTACTTAATATACGTAGTAGAAAAAGTAAAAATAAGATCTACACAAGTTTTGTATTTTTAAACGAAAATGAGATTAAAAAATGGAAATAAAGCATCGAAAAAGGAATAACTATAAATCAAGGCATAAGACAGCGGTTTCCTCTTTTATCCATCGTTTTTAATGTAAAGTATATATGGACAATGTCATAAAGAATGGCTGAATGTTTTAAATTAAAATTTTAAAATAGGACCACTGGATTTGACCACACTTCTCTTTGTGCATATTCTCATGGTAATAACAGCAGATGAAATAGTCTACAGAGAAGTGTAATTAGCTTAAATAAAACAGCCGCAATGTATAATTTACAAATATAAAAAAGTAAAACTAAGGTCATGGTTTTCTATGGCAAAGCATCAATGAGGATTAAGTTAAGTATACGCCATACACCACGAAACTCCTAAAAGATGAGAAGAAACCACTAAAAAGAAAATTATGGAAAGGGGATCGTTGTAGATGAGAAATCACCCCAGCATTTCTATAACCACCAGGGAAAATCAAGAAAAACCCAATGTCAGATTGGGTAGTCTACGGGAATCGAACCTGGGACATCACGAATGCGAGCCTCATACTTTAGAGTGGAAACATCTCGCTCGGTAAGAGTGTATAACAGTCAGGTTATCTGTGTATATGTATACATGTAAACCATCACATTACGAAAAGTGCTAATTGCTACAGTTTTAGACAGCGATCTGTAGTATCCTCACGAGATATATTTCATTTGGCAGACTTCGAAAGTTATACAATAATAAAGGAATTATATGAGTCAGCAAACACTTATGTAATCGGTTCTGTAAGCGTTAGTCATGAACTGTAAGAATGCAAATATAGGAAATCAGATACAAATCATCCAATAAGAGAATAAACTGAGAAGATGGTTTGTTACGTTATTTGCACCACGCTTTGGGCGTCAATTTGAAGTAGTTTGTATTGAAGGAAGTAGTATTATATTTCAACTGTTGGGAGCCGAACTTGTAGTAGTGCAACCGCACGTATAGTAAACAGTTTCCGGTAGCCTTTGCCCCAAATGTATTTCGGGTCACCTTTGCCCCAAGTTTAAAAAATATTAACTTTGTAATTTGACTAATTCTTTTAATATTATATATTTATGTTTGCCTCGGCTGCGTCAGTATTATTGTTAGAGATATGAATGTCCTGGTAGCGTTGTGGTGCGACAAGAATGTACGCTTACACAGATTATAATTTTACTTCACTTCTTTTATTAATGCTTGACACGATTTAATTAACACTTCACTGAGAGAGAGAGAGAGAGAGAGAGAGAGAGAGAGAGAGAGCTGTGAGATGTTTTTATTAAATACTTGCACCTTTTAACACGTAAACTATTTTTGTCTCACACAAAATACGTATAAAATTTCTCGAGGACGTGTCTCGCGTCGGTTAGGAACACGGTTTCCTAGCAACTGACTTCTGAATTTGTAAATGTTACTTCCTTTTCAGTTTCTGATTGGCTAATCCTACTTCAATAGAATACCTTCATTTAACTAAATCTTTTTCTGATTGTTGATTGGCTATTTTATAAACTTACATTATTGCTTACACTAAAATTACATTATTGCTTCCAAGAATCACAAATAACATTATTAAACTCTCAAACTCATTATTGCCTCAAGGTTACCTCATTGTTAGCAACTTTTGACCTATTTCTCACAGCTCCTACATTATTAAATTACGTAATACATTCACATAACATTATTGAACATGTTACAATAATATTAACATATACAATGACTGTAATATACACTTTTTATATATTGTTACATACACATATTGCTTTATTGAATTTACATTATATAATTAGATTGAAATCATTTAAGTGTTAACAATACTACCTCAAAACTACTGATTTAAACATAGAACTTGTTACTTTCTCTACCACCTTCATAGAAGATAGAAAAAGTATTGCATTCCACCCAAAAATCTGATATGCAGGTTTCACCGGAAATATATGTTTTGAACCCTCTTGAATCCAAACAAAGCATGCTTAGAAGGTCCACGTGTGTGTGTGTGTGTGTGTGTGTGTTGTGTGTGTGTGTGTGTGTGTGTGTGTGTGAGCAGCATAATTCAAAAACAAAAAGTTGGAGAAATACCAAATTTGTTACCTTCCAAAGCTACCGAGCGGGATGGCTCAGGCAGTTACGTCTGTGACCCGCATTCGGGATGTCCCGTGATCGATCCTATACCACCGCCCACTCTGGCCCAGGGTTTTTTCGCGGTTTCCCGGGTCGTCAGGCGACTGCTGGGATGATTCATCTTCTACCTCGACACTCCTTCCTCTCATTTCCTGTACCCATCATCTTCCTTGTTATGTGTTTCACGGTTGTAGGACCAGGCGACGGTTTTCGGCGGATTGCGGCTGGGCGGTGGCTTGTGCTCTTTAAAGGTTTCTACCCTGGCGTGCGGTACCTCTCAGTTATGTCTCTCCTGAACATGGGGCTCCGCTCCGGGGATCCCTGGAGGTTGATGGTTTGTGGTGAGGGACCGTGAGGCGGCGGATGCATTCTATCTGGAAACGTTAGAGACCCCGTCTATGATTGCGCCAGTCGGCCTCTAGATTTGGTCCTCTTCGGGTCTCTCTCCTCATCCTTTCCTCCCTCACGTTGGAAGCACAATGGTTAGACTGGCCTGCGTGCTGTGCTCTGCCCCGGTTCTGTAGTCTCCTCCGTGATACGTACTTTTTTACCTTTACCTTCCAAAGCTGCAATACGAAGATTTGCAAGAGAATCCCCCGCCCTAGACTACCCTTTAAATGAAAGATTTTTCGAAATTTTCTATTCTCTAAAAAATTGCTCTAACGACTTCGATTAAAATACTATGTATTAAAAATATTTACATCACAAATGAAATGTATATCTTTGAATTTTCTGGAAATAGTCTATGAAGACCACATCATTTGGAAAAAGTTTTATATAATCTTGTATAACTGGTACACGTTAAGCTACAGACGAAAACTTACTCTCTTTAAAACACACAATTTTCTTCAAATAACGTTTTTGTAGCATCAGCAATTTTCGAGATATCTGTTACTACTAGTTCCATTTGTTCAATACTTTGTCATTCTTTTAAAGTCCCATAGAATTGTTTATGTTTCTCGTGATTGCATGGAAACAGTATGGAATTTTAAGACCAGCATATAGCGTCCAGTTCTTAAACGTTTGACTATCGCTGTTCTCTTTGTATCCTAAAGAAATGCATAGTGTAGCTATTTCTGCAAAGGTTTATCTGAATTAAATGAAGTAGACAGAAAAATAAACTTTCGTAGGAATAATTTGTATACCCACTAATAAACTATAAGTACGATAGAAAGTTATACAAGTGCTACACATCAGATTTGCTGAGAAAGCTCCGTTTCTGTGTCCATCTGAACAGCATAACTCAAAAACGAAAAGCACAATAAACACTATTTTGGTATTTAAGTTTAGTACCTCCCAAACTACCCTTTAAATAGAACATTTAAATTTTTTTATTTTATAAAAATGGCTCTAACGATTTTGATTAAAATATCATATATTAAAAATATTTACATTACAAATATGATGTGTACCTTAAATTTTTTGTATATAGCCTTTGAAGTTTTTATTCGGAAGAAAGTTTGTATAATATTTTATAGCTGATAAACGTTAAGCCATAGAGGAAAACATACTACACAAGTAATATATATCTCTTTAAAACACACAATTTATTTCCAAGAATTTTTTTGTGGCATCGAGCATTTCCGAGATATCCGTTATTAATGGTTCAAATTATGCAATACTTAGCCACTCTTTTAAAGTCCTGTCAACATTCACTTGTTTCTCACAATTCCATTGAAACGGTATGGAATTTGAAGGCCAGCATATGGCGTCCAGTTCTTAAAACATTGACTATCGCTGTTTCCTTTGTATATATAACTAAATCTGTAATGTAGATATTTCTGAAAAGTTTTATTTGGCTTAAAATGAAGTAGATAAAAAAATCTGATGTGTTTCACTCACATGCTTTTCTCTACTCTTGTACAAACTATTTATACAAACGCTTATTCTCCATTTACTTCATGTTAATCGAGATAAACATTTGCAGACTCTATCTTATTGCTAATTTTCTTGTAGATGTAAGGGGAATATATATTTACAAGGGCAATATAGAAATACAGTAGCCTTAAAGCATAGACATATCTCTTAATAGCTGGTTGCTAGGTGCAGCACCATTCTCTTTGACACAGATTAATACTCTTTGCATATACAAGACAGAAAAATGAATAACGAATTCCCATTTGAGAAAATAAGTATTGAAAACTTTAAGGGAATAACAAGTAATATTTCGAAAATTGTTCACTCAACAAAAAAAATGTATGTGACATAAATTGTGTATTTTAACGCGATCTACATTTTTTGTGTTGTAAACGTCTGTCTATCTCTTATGGTTTACGAGTTATGCAAAAGTCGTTCACAATAAAGAATACTTTTGGAGACATTCCCAGGAAATTCATTATATACATTTTATTTGTCATAAAAATATCTTAAACATATGATATTTCAATCAAAATCGTTAGAGCCATTTTTAAGAAAATTAAAATTTTCGAAAAATCTTACATGTATAGGGCACTCTGGAGTGGGAGGATTTTGTAGAAAACCTTCGTGTCGCATCTCTGGAAGATACTGAACCTAAATACCAAGTTTGGTGTTTATCCGACTGTTCGTCTCTGAGTTATGCTGTTCACAGACACACACACAGACACACACACTCACAGACACTCACACAGGCAGACACACAGACACACACACACACACACGGACATGTTTCCAAAAATGCTTTTTTTGGATTCAGGGGGTCTCAAAACATGTATTTCCAGTGAAATCTTGGTATCGAATTTTTGGGGGGAATACAATACCTCCCCTACTTACTATACGTAGTGGAGAAAGTAAAAATCTGATGTGTTACACCCCCATGACTTTTTCTACTTTTGTACAAACTATTTTTACACACAATTATTCTCCAAATGCTTCATGTTAATCGAGATGATAATCTTATTGCTAATTTTCTTGTAGGTGCAAGGGGAATATGGTAGGCTTTAAGCGATAGTCAAATATTTTAAGAGCTGGTTGCTATGTGGCGCATTCCATTCTCTTTGCATGTCCAGGACATAAAAATTCTGATGTGTTACACTCACATGACTTTCTCTACCCTTGTACAAAATATTTTTACAAACGCTTATTTTCCATATGCTTCATGTTAATCGAGATATCGAGATATTAATCTTATTGCTAATTTTCCTTTAGATACAAGGGGAATTGGTAGGCTTTAAGCGATAGTTAAATATTTTAAGAGCTGGTTGCTATTTGGAGTATTCCATTCTCTTTTAATTACCAAGAAAAAAAATCTCATGTGTTACACTCACATGACTTTCTCTACTCTTGTACAAGCTATTTTTACAAACGCTTATTCTCCATATGCTTCATGTTATTCGAGATGTTAGTCTTATTTCTAATTTTCTTGTAGGTACAAGGGAAATATGGTAAGCTTTAAGCGATAGTCAAATCTTTTAAGAGCTGGTTGCTATGTGGAGCATTCCATTCTATTTGTATGTACAGGACATGAAACAATGAATAACGAATTCCCATTTGAGAAAAAATATTGGAAAATTTAAGGGAGTAACAAGCAATATCTCGAAAATGGTTCACTCAACAAAAAAATGTATATGACATAAATTGTGTATTTAAACGCAATCTACATTTTTGTATAGTAAAATTTTGTCTATCTCTTATGGTTTACAAGTATGCAATAGTCGTTCACAATGAAGAATACTTTTGGAGACATTTCCAGAAAATTCGAGATATACATTTCATTTGTCATGAAAATATCTTAAACATATAATATTTTAATAAACCTCGTCAGAGCCATTTTTGAAAAAATTAAAATGTTCAATGTGAAGGGTAATCTGGGGTGGGGGGATTTTCTTGAAAACCTTCGTGTCTCATTTCTGGAAGATACTGAACCTAAATACCAAGTTTGGTGTTTATCGGACTCTTCGTTTCTGGGTTATGCTGTTCACAGACACACACACGGGCATGTTTCCAAAAATTCTTTTTTTGGATTCAGGGGTTCTCAAAACATGTATTTGTGGTGAAATCTCGGTATGAATTTTTGGGTGGAATACAATACTTCCCCTACTTACTATACGTAGTAGAGAAAGTAATGAACATTAGTAGGACTAGCTTGTATACCAACTAATACACGATAAGGGGTAGAGAAAGACATGTGAAATATCACATCAAATATTTTTAAAAGAAATGTATAATTCATCTTTCAACCTTCACTCATTAACATTATGGATATTGATATCTTCCTGTCGTCTTCATAGGATTTATAAGTATGGAAAATGTAACATTCGAATAAATTAATGAAAAAGTGTTGTCTTACCATTTTAGCTCATCTGTACGTAAAATATGATATTTCGAGGTTTCAGTTTTAAGTGTTTTCTAACGGGAGTTGCTTTTACGCACAGTTGTCCATTTACTTTCACAAAATATAAGCACTACTACTGCTGCAATTGTTCCCAAGGGAGCTCGTCCATTTTGCCAGAAGTGGTTAACAAATAACTTTGCGGTCCACCAAGTCCGCTACTTTTATGGAGCTTTTGGGGACATTTTAAATCCCATTACTGGAGACACACTGGACTACTACATGTTTTTCAGCACTGTCTCCTTTTGTTTTTTCTTGCTATCTGCACACCAGTACATGCAGCATATCACGTTCTACGGATTTACACCACACGAGTGTGATTCTTCACCGTTTACCCGCACCCGAACAAATGTTGATTGTAAGTTATTTTACAGCCGTTTACAACCCCGTCGAGACAGCTAAGCTGCGCCAAAGATCCAGCATGCCGGTTTTGTTGCTTGATGATTATTTATCGTGCAGCATTTGTGTCAGGGTATAGATCTATCTGTAGTTGAGTGCGGCACGTGCAGACAAACTCAGGGACGCCAAGTCCCTTCTGATATGCAAAGCAGCTATTTTCCATTATATTGACCAGCAACTTCCAAGTAAAAGAACATTAGGGACAGTGAACTTACGTGCAACCAGGAAGGCAAACAGTGATGTTAATTACCTAATCATGAAAAACCCTAAGCAGTGAAATGCTTATTTTCTCTACCGCTTACCTTCACTAAGTAGAGGAAGTAAGGCATTTCCTTCAAAAATTGTACACCGGAAATAATCGTTTTCAGGCTGTCTGAAATAAAAAAGAATTGTGGGAGTGTGTGTCTGTGAACAGTATAACTCAAAAAGGTAAAGTAACTTAAGTACCAAACTTGGTTTTTCGGATCAACATCTTCCAAGAATGTGACACCAAGACATTCAAGATGATCTCATCCCAAACCACCCTTTATGTGGAAAATGTTTCATTGTTTTTTATTTTCTTAAAAATGTTTAAGATATTTATATGACAAAATGTATATCCTGAAATTTCTGCGATTAGCCTGTGGAGTCCTATTTCATTTTGAATGACTTTTATATAGGGGAAAACGTACGAGATAGACAAAGCCTTACTTCAAAAAAAGCGTCTTAAAGCACAAATTATGCTAGATTAATTTTTTGTAACATTAACAATTTCCTTGATATTGTATATTATTCGTCTTAGTTTTGAAATATTTATATTTTTATCAAGTGCTAAGTAGTATTTGTTTTTTCGTGTAGTCCTGCAAACAGCATGGAATTTCTAAGCAACCACATAGCAATCCGCTTTTTAAAAGACTGGTATTTTTCACTCATATGACCTTTTCTACTCATTCTTCTAGAAACTATTCTTACAAAAGCTTATTATTCTAGTTACTTCTTGTTAACACAAATAAACTTTCATTACACATTTACACATTTTGTTGCATGATACACTAGGTAAAGCGATAGTCAGATTTTTAAAGAGCGTGTCACTGTGTGATGGATATGAAATTCCATACTCTTTGCTTAACCACAAAAAAAAAATAATTTCGACTTACAGTTAAGGAAACTAAGTATTTGAAAATTCAAACCAATGACAAGAAATATCTCAAAATTGGTTAACTCAAAAAAGAAGTTGTCACATAAATTGCGTGCCTTACAAATCTACATTTTTGTGCTAATTCTTACAATTTACTAATTATACAGTGCGAATGTTTTACGGTGAGACCACGTATTGCACGTATGCGTACTCCATACAATATCTATTACACTGTTTTTACTTTCTCTACTACGTATAGTAAGTAGGGGAAGTATTGCATTCCACCCAAAAATTCGATACCGAGATTTCACCGGAAATACATGTTTTGAGACTCACTGAATGCAAAAAAAGCATTTTTGGAAACATGTCCGTGTGTGTGTCTGTCTGTGTGTCTGTGTGTCTGTCTGTGTGTCTGTGAACAGCATAACTCAGAAACGAACAGTCGTATAAACACCAAACTTGGTATTTAGGTTCAGTATCTTCCAGAGATGCGACACGAAGGTTTTCAAGAAAATCCCCCCACCCCAGACTACCCTTTCCATGGAACATTTTTCGAAAATTTTAATTTTATCAAAAATGGCTCTAACGATTTTGATTAAAATATTATATGTTTAAGATATTGTCATGAGAAATGAAATGTATATCTCGAATTTTCTGGGAATGTCACCAAAATTATTCTTCATTGTGAACGACTTTTGCATAACTGGTAAACCATAAGATAGACAAAATTTTACTACACAAAAAATGTAGATCGCGTTAAAATACACAATTTATGTCATATACATTTCTTTTTTTGAGTGAACCGTTTTCGAGATATTGCTTGTTATTCCCTTAAATTTTCCAATACTTATACTTTTTCTCAAATTCGTTATTCGTTTTTCTATGTCCTGGACATGTAAAGAGAATGGAATGCGCCACATAGCAACCAGCGTTAAAATATTTGACTATCGCTTAAAAGCTACCATATTCCCCTTGCATCTACATGAAAATTACCAATAAGATTGACATCTCGATATCTCGATTAACATGAAGCATATGGAGAATAAGCGTTTGTAAAAATAGTTTGTACAAGAGTAGAGAAAGTCATGTGAGTGTAACACATCAGATTTTTTTTGTTCCGTAACTCCTTTGTTTTATTTATGGACGCCCTTTAACTACTGTGGTTCTTAGCGTCCCATTCTATATTGGACATGAAATACCGGAAATTTTACTCAGAGGCCACTTTATCGGGCTTGAGGTTCTTTTATATGCCGTAAATTTACGACACGGGACCACCGGCTTTACTTCCCTTCCGAAGGAAGCCATACTAAGGATTTTTACGCCCGAAAGAAATTCATTGTCTTCCGCCGTGTTTGAACCCGCGGCCTCGGGAACCAGAGCCTAGCATGGTAACCACTACACCACGGAGGACGACTTCCGTAACTCCCATTACTTACTCGCGAGTGATAGTAATGTGCACTATGAGTACTAACCTTGTTATAAGTGGTCTTTATGTGCGAGAGAACATCATTGGTATCTTCCAATGAAATTTCCACTCACACGTAAGTTCTTGCGTAATGTTCATATTGTCCTTAAGTTCGTCTTTGGTGTGGGGATTGTTTCTATAAACTTTTTTTAAGGGTTCTCCACAAATAGATGCACCAATTTAGTTAACTTTTTCCAACATTAGAACATTTCGTTTTCGCTTCTTAGCTTTAGTCTTTAGTGATCCCGTTATTCTAAACTTATTAACTAAAAAGTAACAGTTTCTCTACATGGAACTGAATAACAGGAAGTTTCTCCTGAAATTGTGTACACCTGTCTACATGATTCGGGTTTTATGTGTGTATCGTACATAACAATTCGTTATTCAAGCGTGAATTTTTCGGCAGGCACTGTAGTGGACAACTAGCAACAAGACACTAACACTCTTAAGTAAATCACACACAATAAAGATTCTAGAATGTTGCTTTTGAGATGCACAACTCTCTTTGCAGCACGAACACAAAGCAGCGACTGGACACAGCTGATAAAGATGACCTTGAACGTGCCATGCGCCACCAGTTACGCAACCACAAAATAACGAGTCACTGAAGTACAACCTGCTACGCAAATACTCGGTCGGTAGCCTCACGTTAAAACGGCCACAGATACGAAAATCTTTCAGAATGAAGAGGACTTCACGCATTACTTCCAGAAAATCCAAGGTATACATTTTATTTGTGATGTAATTATCTTAAACATGTGATATTTCAATCAAAATTGTTAAAGCCATTTTTAAGAAAATAAAAACATTTCGAAAAATGTTTCATGTAAAGGTCAGTTTAGGGTGGAGGATATCGTTGAAAGATATTGAAAGACAGGCGTGCGCATTTTTATCTAAAATAGTTTTTAGAGACGTTGGGAGACCGCACAACATGTATTTCCAGCAAAATCTCGACGTTGCACTTTTGGGTAGAATACAATATTACTTTCTCTACTACGTACAGTAAGTAGAGGAAGAATTGTATTCCACTCAAACATTTGATACCGAGATTTCACAGGAAATATATGTTTTGAGACCCCCTGATTCCAAAACAAAGCATTTTTGGAAACATTTCCTTGTGTGTGTCTGTGTGTCTCTCTGTGTGACTGTGAACAGCATAACTCAGAAACGAACAGTCGGATAAACACCAAACTTGGTATTTAGGTTCAGTATATTCCAGAGATGTGACACGAAGGTTTTCAAAAAAAATCACCCCACCCCAGATTACCCTTTACATGGAACATTTTTCGAAAATTTTAGTTTTCTCAAAAATGGCTCTAACGATTTTGATTAAAATATCATATGTTTAAGATATTTTCATGACAGATGAAATGTATATCTCGAATTTTCTGGGAAGTCTCCAAAAGTATTTTTCATTGTGAACGACTTTTGCATACTGGTAAACCATAAGAGATACACAAAATTTGACTACACCAAAAATGTAGATCGCGTTAAAATACACAATTTATATCCTATAAATTTTTTCTTTTCAGTGAACCATTTTGAGATATTGCGTGTTATTCCCTTAAATTTTCCAATACTTACACTTTTTCTCAAATTCGTTATTCATTTTCTTTTGTCCTGGTAAATCAAAGAGAATGGAACACGCCACATAGCAACCAGCTCTTAAAATATTTGACTATCGCTTAAAGCCTAGCAATTCCCCTTGCATCTACAAGAAATTTAGTAATAACATTGACATATCGATATCTCGATTAACATGAAGCATATGGAGAATAAGCGTTTGTAAAAATAGTTTGTACAGGAGTAGAGAAAGTCATGTGAGTGTAACACATCAGATTTTTTTTCTAGTTTAAGTACGAGGAAGAAAAAGTAAAAGTCTTACTCTCGCTTTGGCCTATTGTATCCCTTTACATGTATAAATGTGTAATTTGTGTATAAAGACATTATATTTACACTAAGAAGAGGTAGGAAACATAATAGGTTTTGTGAGAATACTTTTCAGAAGAATGAGTAGAGAAAGGAATATGAAGTGCAACACAGATTTTTTTGGGGGGGGGAAGTAGTGGTGAAGCTTATCCCTGAGGTTTCCTCTATCCTACATAAAGATCACATCAGGATCTAATCAGGCATTCCTCCACCAGCAGCTATTAACTGAATCTTAACAATGACAAAAACAATGCAGACAGATGTAATTTGTGACGATCGTTTGTTGAATTGGATATATAACAACTACATACGCCTCCCCCTGCATTCCAATTAGTCTCCCGGTAATTATTTGGAAATACACGCGGTAGATATCAAAGGATCGAGGTTTGGGGAAGCAATATCAGAAGTAGAAATTGTTTTTTCAAAATATAATTACATTAATAACAGCTAAAGGTACAATATATAAATAATAAAAGCGTAGGATTGAATATACACAATACCTGAATAGCAATTAACGTTAAATACGTGATAATGAATTTAGCAACATTCATCAGTTTAAAAAATCTCAATTAAATTCTATAAAGCTACAAATATGAAATGGAGAAAGTCATTTTATACATAAAATTCTGCACTAAAATAATTTGCTTTAAACAACCTTTCAAAATACAATATATCTCTACCTTTTTAACGTTCAGTTCTGTTAATGGTAAAGCGTTTTAAGAAATTAATATCACTTCTACACTTAAAATCTTGCTCCTCTCAATGTTAGGTTATGTTCTAATTATCCTGTTATATTTGGTCGTCTTTACACCATTTAAAATAAAAGTATTACCTATATAAATGGTTTCATGTACAAACTAAAATTAAGAATTTTGAGGTTGATTTTCAGAGTCGAAATACTCACCGAAACGGTATGCATCGCGAGCGTCGAGCTGGTATTATCGAAAGTTAGTCTGAATATGCTCTCTTCGTAGGCCCCGAGGCGACTCTCTTGGCTCCAAGTGTAGAGAAGGTTAAATGCTGGTAGAAAATGAAGGGGGAAATATATATGCATGGCGTGACGTAAGCCTTGCCACCCTGACAATTCTAGCTCCAAACAACATGACAGAGCTTATAGATTGTTAAGAATTAACTAGCACATTCAACAAAATTAATTCAAATTCAACTAGGACGTTAGTATATGCTTACATGCCATTTCGAGTCTGTCGCTTCCAAGGTTACAGAGTAAACCCTCCAGAATGTGACATAATTTCTTCATCAATCTTAAGTATGAATATATATCTTGCTTGTATTCTATAAACTTAGTAAAGTAAGTACAAATAAACACGATTGATATTCAGATAAAACTGGTTTATATTCTCTGTATTTAACCCAAAAGTTCGATGTCGAAATGTCACCTTAAATATATGCTTTTAGTTACTCTGATTAAAAAAGAAGACGATTTTAGAAAAAGGTCTGCGTGTTTTGTGTGTGTGAATACCTTAATTCTAAAACAAAATGTTCGTACTTAGTATTTAAGTTAAGTATCTTCCAAGGTTGCGATACGAATAACGAAATTTCTTATAAGTGATAAATCGTAAGAGTTGGACCAAAACCTACTACCCAAAAGCGATTTTTATGATTAAAACACACAATTTATTTCAAATAATTTTTTGGGGGGTATCAGCATGCCCGAAACATCCGTTATAATTGTTTGCAGTTCTTCAATACCCCGTGATTTTTTTTCCTTTGGAGAATCCAAAGTGCAGCGCCATTCAATTGTTTCTCGTCATAGCATGGAAAGTGTACGGAGTTTCCAGGCCACCACATAGATATTCACTTTTAAATATCTGATTACCCATTCAATTTCTTCTAACCTCATTCTACTAATAACAAAGTATGTAATGAAAATATTTCTGCAAGGGCTTATCTGCATACATGGAGCTAATAAATAAATTATCTTCTTCAAATAAAGGATAGAGTTGTTTCTTAATATTTTAGTAACGTATGAAATAAATTAGGTGGTGAACTATGTATTCGCCAGAAAGACTTGTGCTCTTCAAGTTCAAAATCGGTTTAGTGGTTGGTGAGATTACCCTACATACATACACATATAAATGTTCTCTGTTTATAACATTAATGTAAATATAGTTACTAATACAAAACGCATGTGGCGCATATAAACAGCAACAAGTTTCTGAACTACATTTTGGCTGCTCTCTGTGACCCAAGAAAGTCGTGGAAGTATTTGCTTCACCGTTTAACACTTTGAGCATACAAAAAGAGGTTTGATTTGACTGATGTTCTGCCACACGCTTCCGTCTTTCCCATATTCTCATTCGGTTCATCACTTTACCTCATGAAATGGTAAGCCAGTCCAAGCTGTCAAATCTCTGCACCAGAGATACAGAAGAAGACTGATGATCCTCAAGTGCCTAGCTAACATATCGTGAAATTGGCACATTAACCACTCGTTCCTTTTCTCCTTCTTACACCTTCTTTACGTTTCATTGCTTTCTATTAAACACCGTACGCTTATTAAGGCAAACGTCTCTAATAGATTTTTTGGTCCATCACACTATAATACGCTGTAACGTAAATGAACTGTTATGATCTTACTCGGCGGTTCACGCAGTCCATACCTTCTAACCACCTTCAAACCAGCAATCCACTGGGGTCGGTTCCCCAGATAAACATGTGATATGTGTACGAGGGCTGATCAATAAAGACAGAGACTAATTTTTTTCACAGATGTTTATTACTCCATTTCAATGTTGACATGATCTTTTTCAAAGTAGTCCTCTCCTACTTGAATGCACTTTTTATAGCGTCTCTGCCAGTCCTCGAACACATGGTACAGACCATTCTTTGTCAGGTCTTTGAGAATCGCCTCACTTTTCTTCAGCACTGCTTCAGTGCTCTCAAATCCAATCCCCCGGATCTTTGCCTTTAGTGATGGGAATAAAAAGAAATCACAGGGGACAAGATTGGGGCTATAAGGCAGATGCGGCACATAGGTAATGTTGAATTTAGCCAAAAATTCCTGGACTTGATTTGCAACGTGAGGCCGCACGTTGTTGTGATAAGTTCTGGATGTTTCCTTGCAATGTGCTTCCTCGGTGTAGCCAATACTGACGTGTAGTATGCTGCTGTAACAGTGGTGTGAGTGGGAACAACAATCACAGCAGCTGTGTTGATGTTGACTTCAGTCATAGCAGAAGCCGAAGCACCAGGTCCATCTTGCTTAGCACAGAGGACTCGCTCTACTTTGAAGTCTTTGAACCACCTAAACACTGTTGCACGAGATAGTGCATCTTCACCGTATGCTTGCTTCAGCTTTTCCAAAATTTCAGAGGCTGTATGATTTAAACGAAAACAAAATTTTATTGCTCCTCTTGTGTCCCTTCATTTTGTGGTATGCGAAATTCAACTAGGGTCAACAATATACAGCATTACTACCAACCTACCGATACGAGAGTGCTGCCGCCTATGGATATTATACATAAAACCCCGCTCTTTTCAAATATTCATGGTAGAGACAGGAAACTCTCAAGAAAGCTACAGGAAAAAATCAATCTCAGTCTTTATTAATCAGCCCTCTTATTTAAAAAAAATAATAAATTCTGTTCATTGTAATTTTAATATTCTAATAAATTGAGTTCATCTCCTTTACTTAAAAATGTGTTGCTTTCACAGTACCTGCAAAAAATCAATAATACAGCGTGGATCAATATCCGTGCCACCTACTGCAAACACCCTCAAAGTCTTGCCATCCGATTAGTATATAATTGCATACAATTGATAACGTAAGATCTTTTTTTAAAAAAATCAGTCTTTAAATTAGAGAATGGTCAACCAAAAAGTATGTAACTTGACTATAACGGTAATTAAGACGCTCGTATGAAAATTATGAAACTCGCTACGGCTCGTTTCATAAACATACTCGTGTCTTAATGGCTACCATTATAGTCTTGTTGTATAATATATTACTATTACGTTTCATCTCTGTGATAACTTTTTCACTTACTCTGGTTGTCAATAGTAAGTTTTCTACTTACTGGAAATACACTTTTTGTGACTCTCTGAATCCAAAGAAAAGTTCCATATGTGCGTCTGCGTGTAAACAGCATAGCTCAAAAACGAAAATTCGGTAAATACCCAAATTTGTATTTAAGTATAGCATCTTCCAAGAATACAACACAAAGATTTTCAATGAAATCTCCCTACTTCCGAACTACTCTTTACATGGAAAAAATTTCGAAAATTTTGGTTTTTCTCAAAAATGGCTCTAGTGATTTTGATTAAATTACCACATATTTAACATATTTTCAGGATAAACAAAAATGTATATCTTGAAATTTTTAGAAATATTCTGTGAAGCCCTCTTCATTCTGAATGACTTTTGTTTAATTGATAAGCAGTAAGAGATTTACAGAATTTTACTACACAAAGAATCCCTCTCTCTCTTTAAAGCACACCATTTATCTAAAAAATTTTACATTCTCTACTGCATTTGTAAGTGGGGGAAATATTATATTCCGTTCAAAAGTTCTATGTGGAGATTTCTCAGGAGAATACGATTTAAATCCCCCTGAACCCCGCCCCCTCCAGAAGAAAGCATTTTAACTTTGTCTACCACGTACATACTCGTAGTAAGTAGAGAAGGTATTGCATTCCACCCAAGAATACACTACTAAGATTTCACAAGGAAATTTCATATTTAGAGGCACCTTCAATCCAAAAAAAGCATTTTTATAAAAATATTTCTATGTGTGTGTGTCTGTAAACAGCATAACTCAGAAACTGTTTACTATTTCTTTAAAAGTTTGTATCGTTTAAAATGAAGTAGATGGAAAATTAAACTTTTGTAAAAATACTTTCGATACCCATTAATAGACGAGAGAGAGTAGAGAAAGTCATGTGATTGTATACGTCAGAATTTTCTATTCGTTTTATGTTAAACCTTTACAGAAATACCTTGATTACATATATTTTTGTAGGTACAAGTGGGATAGAGGAAAAACAATCCATTTTTATGTCATTAACCATCGCTATTGAGGCATCTGCTACTTCCGCGATTCTGTCGTTATTATGCTGGAGGTTTTCATCAATTTGTCATTTTTGAAGCGGTCATAAATCAATAGTTTGTCGCAACAAACAGTATGGAATTTGTAGGACTCGCTTTTAAGTATTTGACAATCTCTTAGGTTTCCTCAACCTACAACGCAATGTGTGATAAAACTGGGTCTGCAAACGTGTACCTCATTATAATAAAGCTGATAAAAACCAGATTTTGCATTATAAAAATAAACCACAGTGGGAAGAGAAAGTTATGTGAATGTAACACATAAGATTTTTTACCAGTTGAACTTAAGACTGCGCATACTTTCGAATTTTAAGTGAATTTATGGTAGAACAAGACAATGGCGCTGTGCTTGAAAAACAGCCTTATTTGGCAGCACGATGGTGCTCCACAACACTTCAGGTTAAATGCCCGTAGATCTTGGAGTGAGTGTTTTCAAGGTTATATAGGAAGGCGGGCTACAACTCATTGGCCCCTGAATCACCGGTCACACGTCATGTAATTTTTCATCATGGAAGACTTTGAAGGGTAAAGTTTATACCAATAAATCTACCTCATTTATGTAAGGGATTTGACTGATGAGTAACTTGAAATATTTTGGTAATAATAGGAACTTGTATGACTAGGTATTGTAACAAATAAGAACACCAGTTGCTATTAAATACACATTATTTGTCTCTTAGGTGCTGAGCGTGGCACAAACTTTGCACTTGGGCCACTTTTGCACTAAGTGCTGTCCTCCTTTAACTCTCCAAACTCTTCGATTTCTTGACTGCAGTTAATTTCGTAACTTCTTAACCCTGACTTCACTGGGCAGAGCAGCCCCTTATATACGCCCCGCATAGAAAGCTGGACATTCGGGAAAAGGAACCTACAGGAAACGGACCAAAGGAATCCTCTGGAGTGGAGAAGCGGCAAATAATGCCTATTGTTTTGGAGGTGACAGGCTATTAGCCCCACCCGCTGCCAGGAGACGAGCCGGGAGGCACATGCACAGCAGGTCCGTAGGTAACTTCTCACGTGAAGTCATAGTGTGTAAATCAGTGTTTCAACTATGTCTTAACTGTTTTAATTATTACTTTCTCTACTATGTATAGTAAGTAGGGGAAGTATTGCATTCCACCCAAAAATTCGATACCGAGATTTCACCGGAAATACATGTTTTGAGACCTCCTGAATCCAAAAAAAGCATTTTTAAAAAATCATGTCCGTGTGTGTGTCTGTGTGTGTGTGTGTCTGTGTGTGTCTGTGTGTGTGTGTCTGTGAACAGCATAACTGAAAAACTAACAGTCGGATAAACAGCAAACTTGGTACTTACGTTCAGTATCTTCCAGAGATGCGACACGAAGATTTTCAAGAAAATTCCCCCACCCCAGACTACCCTTTACATGGAACATTGTTCGAAAATTTTAATTTTCTCAAAAATGGCTCTAACGATTTTGATGAAAATATCTTATGTTTAAGATAATGTCATGAGAAATGAAATGTATATCTCGAAATTTCTGGGAATGTCTCCAAAAGTATTCTTCATTATGAACGACTTTTGCATAACTGGTAAACCATAAGAGATAGACAAAATTTTACTACACAAAAAATGTAGATCGCGTTAAAATACACAACTTATATCATATACATTTTTTTTGTTGAGTGAACCGTTTTCGAGATATTGCTTGTTATTTCCTTACATTTTCCAATACTTGTTCTTTTTCTCAAATTCGTTATTCATTTTTTTATGTCCTGGACATGCAAAGAGAATGAAATGCGCCACATAGCAACCAGCGATAAAATATTTGACTATCGCTTAAAAGCTACCATATTCCCCTTGCATCTACAAGAAAATTACAAATAAGATTGACATCCCGATATCTCGATTAATATGAAGCATATGGAGAATAGGCGTTTGTAAAAATAGATTGTACAAGAGTAGAGACAGTCATGTGAGTGTAACACATCAGATTTTTTTACTTTCTCTACTACGTATAGTAAGTAGGGGAAGTATTGTATTCCACCCAAAATTTCGATACCGAGATTTCACCGGAAATACATGTTTTGAGACTCACTGAATCCAAAAAAAGGATTTTTGGAAACATGTCCTTGTGTGTGTCTGTCTGTGTGTCTGTGTGTCTGTCTGTGTGTCTGTGTGTCTGTGAACAGCATAACTCATAAACGAAGAGTCGGATAAACACCGAACTTGGTATTTAGGTTGAGTATCTTTCAGAGATGCGACACGAAGGTTTTCAAGAAAATCCCCCCACCCCAGACTACCCTTTACATGGAACATATTTCGAAAATTTTAATTTTCTCAAAAACGGCTCTAACGATTTTGATTAAAATATCATATGTTTAAGATATTGTCATGACAAATAAAATGTATATCTTGAAGTTTCTGGGAATGTCTCCAAAAGTATTCTTCATTAGGAACGACTTTTTCATAACTGGTAAACCATAAGAGATAGACAAAATTGTACTACACGAAAAATGTAGATCGCGTTAAAATACACAATTTATGTCATATAAATTTCTTTTGTTGAGTGAACCGTTTGCGAGATATTGCTTGTTATTCCCTTAAATTTTCCAATACTTATACTTTTTCTCAAATTCGTTATTCATTTTTTTATGTCCTGGACATGCAAAGAGAATGGAATGCGCCACATAGCAACCAGCGTTAAAATATTTGACTATCGCTTAAAACCTACCATATTCCCCTTGCATCTACAAGAAAATTATCAATAAGTTTGACATCTTGATATCTCCATTAACATGAAGCATATGGAGAATAAGCGTTTGTAAAAATAGTTTGTACAAGAGTAGAGAAAGTCATGTGAGTGTAACACATCAGATTTTTTGTTGTTGTTATTGTATAAATTAATTATACTTTTAATAAACCTTAGCCTGGTCTAGGCAAATTTTTACTTTCTCTACTACGTACAGTAAGTAGGGGAAGTATTGTATTCCACCCAAAAATTCGATACCGACATTTCACCAGAAATACATGTTTTGAGACACCCTGAATCCAAAAAAAGCATTTTTGGAAACATGTCCGTGTGTGTGTGTCTGTGAGTGTGTGTCTATCTGTGAACAGCATAACTCAGAAATGAACAGTCAGATAAACACCAATCTTGGTATTTAGGTTCAGTATCTTCCAGAGATGCGACACGAAGGTTTTCAAGAAAATCCCCCCACCCCAGATTACCCTTTACATGGAAGATTTTTCGAAAAGTTTAATTTTCTCAAAAATGGCTCCAACGATTTTGATTAAAGTATCATAGGTTTAAGATATTTTCATGACAAATAAAATGTATATCTTGTATTTTCTGGGAATGTCTCCAAAAGTATTCTCCATTGTGAACGACTTTTGCATAACTGGTAAACCATAAGAGATAGACAAAATTTTACTACACAAAAAATGTAGAACGCATTAAAATACACAATTTGTGTCATGTACATTTTTTTTGTTGAGTGAACCATTTTCGAGATATTGCTTGTTATTCCCTTAAATTTTTCTATAATTATTTTCTAAAATGGAAATTCGTTATTCATTTTTTGTCTTGGATATGCAAAGAGTTATAATCTGTGGCAAAGGGAATGGTGCTGCACCTAGCAACCAGCTATTAAGAGATATGTATGTGCTTAAAGGTTACTGTATATCTATATTGCCCTTGTAAATATTAATTTCTCTTTCATCTATAAGAAAATTAGCAATAAGATAGAGTCTGCAAATGTTTATCTCGATTAACATGAAGTAGATGGAGAATAAGCGTTTGTAAAAATAGTTTGTACAAGAGTAGAGAAAGTCATGTGAGTGTAACACATCAGATTTTTTAATAGAGAGTCAACTGAAAAATTCAACGCCACAGCCGGGATTTGAACACGGAGAGCGGGAGAACCTTGTTCAAATCCCGGCTGTAGCGTTGAATTTTTCAGTTGACTCTATATTAAAAAAAATGTCTTATCTGTTCAGATAATACTGGATACCACTTTGAGCAATTTCTGTAGGGCCAATTTCTTAATGGTTTTTGAGTAAACCATTAATGCAAAACTACAATATGCATAGTCGGTAAAATAATTTCTGCCACATCTTGTGTGTACAAACCAAGGCTGCTTGTTATCTGCTTTATCTTGGTACACTATGCGATTCCACTAATAGAAGTAAAACGACAGATTGTCTTAGAATCACGAAATACCACTCCTCTAACTTGATTTCGTGTACGGTAATGTAAGTTGCATGTCTGATTTCTTCAGCAATCTAGTTAAATGGATAGCTATTACATCTTTAAATTGGCACAAACCAATTACAAAGGTAACGTAATGACTCCCTAGGGACAATCTATCTTCCCAGTTTGTTTCATCCAGTAGTATATTATTGCCCAAAACAAACAAATAGATTACGAAGCAATTTTGTGTAAAAACATCTGAGATCTTATATTCGCATGCATCGTCACTACTTACACTTCTATAAACTATTCTCACACTCTTAATATCATCTCTACCATGTACACAGCAGGTAGAGAAGGCATTGCATTCATCCAAAAATTCAGTTCGAGATTTCACCGCAAATATATGTTTTAAGGCTCGCCGAATAAAAAAACACGTTTTTAGAAAAAGGTCCGTGCGTATGTGAACAGTATAACTCAAAAACGAAAAGTAGAATAAATACCAATTTTGGTGTTGAGGTTCAGTATCTTCCCGAGATGTAACACGAAGATTTTTAAGAAAATCCCCACCCCAAACTATTTCTTACATGGAATATTTTTCGGCCTTTTTGATTTTCTAAACAAATGCTCTAACGGGTTTGATCAAAACACCATATATTAAAGACATTTACATTACAAATAAAATGTATGCCTTAAATTTTATGGGAATAGCCTGTGAAGTCAACTTCATTCGGAAGAAATTTTACATAATGTTGTATAACTGATAAACGTTAAGCGATAGACGAAAACGTACTATCCAAAACCTGTAGATCTCGTTAAAACATACAATGTATTTCAAATAACTTTTTTGTGGCCTCAGACATTTCCGAGATATGCGTTAAAAATTGTTGTACATAGCGTTTGGCTATAGCTATTCCTTTTATAACATCTACTAAAACGAAATATGTAACGCCACTATTTCTAGAAAGTTTTATCTAGATTAAAACTGAGAAGATAAAAAAATAAAATTTTATAACAATAATTTGTATACCCACTAATAAGTGCTAGAGGGTACAGAAAGTCATTTGAATGTAACACATCAGAATTTTCATTGTACATTTACACATTTCGTGGTAGGTATAAGAAGGATAAAGCTATAGTCACATTTTTAAAGAGCTTGACTCTAGATGGCTTTGAAATTCCAAGCTCTTTGCATGACCAAGAGAAAAAAGAAATAGCGACTTAGCCCTTATCACTTAATACCTAGTTATAAACTAGGAATTGTATGTAGAAGTTAATTGTTGTAGAAAGCAGTGCTATTTATTATCTTGTATGGCCTGGAATAGAACCTGGGTTAGCTCTAGGCCTTAAGAAATCTGTAAACAGCTCAGTAGAAATAAACAAACAAAATATAAACAAATCTAAAATTTAAGAGGAAATTCCAATTAATAAGACTGCACTTAAACTCTAAAGTCTCATTTTTTGACAGTTTTGAGGGTGGACTTGTTTTATATGGTTAAAATATGCTTATGAGAACTTTCTACGTTAAATACTTTAGGAAGTAAAATAGTTTGACAAGTGCTTATATTATTTCATGAAAACGCTGCTTGAATCAAAATAATTCAAACTAAGTGATTTAAAATTTTACGATTTCTTTTATCAGTTGTAAGACTACAACATTTAGCCTATAAATTTTCTTGTATCCTATATAACATATGCATAACAAAATGACGGGTTTCATAAAACACCTGCGACAATACACTATTCTAAAAGTACGTAGGATAACAAACATAATGATTTCATAATGCAATTAAGGAAAGATTAAAAACCCTATTCTGCCATATTAAATTTTCTAAACTCATGACCCATTATCTCTGAAACTACGATGAGTGTTTTTAAAGTAAGCCCAATAATCTTTTTTAAAAAATCTGATGTGTTACACTCTCATGACTTTCTCTACTGTTGTGCAAACTATTTTTACGAACGCTTATTCTCCACTTACTTCATGTTAATCGTGAGAAATATTTGCTTATTGCTAATTTTATTGAAGGTGCAAGGAGAATGGGTTTTAAGCGATACTCAAATCTTTTAGGAGCTGGTTAATATGTGGAGTATTCCATTCTCTTTGTATGTCCAGGACATAAAAAACCTAATAACGAATTGCATTTGAGAAAAATTTTATGCATTGGAAAATTCAAACAAATAACATAGAATATCTCGGAAATGGTTTATTACACAAAAACAAGGTATAGGACATAAATTGTATGTTTTAACAAGATCCACATTTTTGTGAAGTAAAATGTAGTCTATCTATTGCGGTTTAGCATTTATGCAAAAGTCATTCAGGATGAAGAGGACTTTTGGGGACATTCCCAGAAAATTCAAGATATACATTTCATTTGTCATGAAAATATCTTAAACATATGATATTTTAATCAAAATCGTTAGAGCCATTTTTGAGAAAATAAAAGTTTTCCAATAATGCTCCATGTAAAGGGTAGCCGGGGTGGGGAGATTTTCTTTAAAAGATTCGTGTCGTATCTGTGAAAGATACTGAACCTAAATACCAGGTTTGGTATTTATCTGAATTTTCGTTTTTGAGTTATGCTGTTTAAAGACACACACAGACATTTTTCTAAAAGTGCTTCAAGATGCCTCAAAACATGTATTTCCGGTAAAATCTCGATATCGAATTTTTGGGTGGAATGCAATACTTCCCCTACTTACTATACGTGGTAGCGAAAGTAAAAACATCTGATGTGTTACACTCACATGACTTTCTCTACTCTTGTACAAACTATTTTTACAAACGCTTATTCTCCAGTTGCTTCATGTTAATCGACATATCGGATGTTATTCTTATTTCTAATTTTCTTGTAGATGCAAGGGGAATTGGTAGGCTTTCAGCGATAGTCAAATATTTTAAGAGCTGGTTGCTATGTGACGCATTCCATTCTCTTTGCTTTACCAGGACAAAAAAATGAATAACGAATTCCCATTTGAGAAAAAGTATAAGTATTGGAAAATTTAAGGGAATAAGAAACAATATCTAGAAAATGGTTTACTCAAAAAAAAAAATTTAAATCCATAACGCGATCTACATTTTTGTGTAGTAAAATTTTGTCTATCTCTTATGGTTTACCAGTTATGCAAAAGTTGTTCACAATGAAGAATACTTTTGGAGACATTCCCAGAAAATTGGAGATATACATTTCATTTGTCATGAAAATATCTTAAACGTATGACATTTTAATCAAAATCGTTTGAGCCATTTTTGAGAAAATTAAAATTTTCGAAAAATTTTCCATGTAAAGGGTACTCTTGGGTGAGAGGATTTTCTTGAAAACCTTCGTGTTGCATCTCTGCAAGATACTGAACCTAAATACCAAGTTTAGTGTTTATTCGAATGTTCATTTCTGAGTTATGCTGTTCACAGACAGGCACACACGGACATGTTTCCAAAAATGCTTTTTTTGGATTCAGGGGGTCTCAAAACACGTATTTCCATTAAAATCTCGGTATCAAATTTTTGGGTGGAATACAATACTTCCCCTACTTACTATACGTAGTAGAGAAAGTAATAACAAAAGTTTCCAATTAATTTATTATCAATCGTTACCTTACACTACTTCTCCACATAGTCCCCGCGTTATTCAGGTATTTGTACTTCACCAGGAACTTGGACTACGCACTACTCAGAAGACATATCTGTTCTTGCTCACTCTTTTTATCAGCAACTTCATCATGTGCCTGGGGCAGTACATTTCTCACTTGGAACAAGATCCACAGCAGTCCCAGGGATTAAGGTTCGCCTTCCGCAAGACCTACTTTTATCATTTGACGAAGACTCCAACGCCAAAGACAACCAACTGTAAGCTCATGCCAGACTTTTAACACGTGAGGGGCCGCATTTGACTGACCTCGATCCACCTGTTGTGTTCTTCCTTATTATTATGTTAACCTGAGTATGTATAGCGATGTAGTGCTGGTAGACTTTTAAATAAATAAAACAGAAAGGTATTTGTTGTAACAGGGAACGAGTTTTTGTATACGTTTCGCAAAGAACAATGCGGCCTATGATGAAAGCTATCATTGTTTCACATCATTGTTGTTGAAATGTTTTCCACCAAGGAATTTCTTCAGATAAAGAAACAAATGAAGACCGCTTCGTGCCAAATCCGGACTGTTGTGAAACAAGAAGTGCAGACTTGACTTTCATTACAGGCGGCATCATTCTTTGACGAAGGCAAATACCAGCGAGTAAACCTGTCTCCCAAGTTTTTGGCAGCTGATTTGGAAAGGGGTTTAAGGAGAATCGGAATGGGGTCAGTATGGCTAAGAGCTGAAACAAATGACAAAAACATATGGAAAGGTGTTAAAAGAAGACTAAGAGACATCAACCAACAGGAAATAGAATCGGACTGTAAACTTGAAACTTCTCTAAGTCTAGCAAATGAAATAAAATTGAATTGGGGTAAAGAGGCATATATACTTAATTTAGGAAGAAAGGAAAGATCAGGAATGGTATGGTTTAGACTGGGGGGCTGGAGAGCACAGAAAATGACTGACGATTCTGGCAGGAGAATCTGCTCATTCTGTGATTTGGATGAGGACTGTGTACGTATTTTGGCGGAATGTGCACAGTGGGAGAACCAGCGAACGATTAAACTAAAATAAAAATCCTTAAGTCCCTCAAAAAAGAGGTTGGCATGTTGGGATCTACTGGCTGACCAGAGGAACTGGCAAAACATGGGCAATTTTTGGTTAAAGTGCACGAAGCTAGGTCAAATTTGTTCAGTTAGACAAAGGTAATTTATCTCTATTTCCCTTCTTCTTGTTCCTTTATGGTGTGTTTTCATTCTCTTTAGTTTATTTTGTCCCCTATTGTATCTTAAATATGCATGTACGGTCAATGACCCATGAACTAAATACTTGCAAAATAACTTCAATAATTTGAAACCAACAAAGATACCTTATCTAATCTACAAAAACGGGTTTCCCGTTACGACAAATGCCTGAATAACGGCCGTGACCATGTGGAGAAGTAATGTTAGTAAATGAATGATAGTAAAGCATTTTGAAAATAATGTTATGTTATTTTAAAACACTACAGTACCTACTTTAAAATCACGCCTCATATTTAACATATCAAATTGAATTTTTTATAAGTTATAAGTGCGTGCCTTCTTAGTTCACTGATCACTTTTATACAACATTGTGGTTTATTAAGGAAGATATGCCTCTTTTTTTAATTCACAGATAGGTAATTAAACGTTATCAGTCATTAACTTTTAAAAACACAACCAACTAACTTATTAACACCAAATTAGATCGATAAATATTCAGGTGTTGTTTTTATCATATAAACATTTCATTTTGCTATATTTAAAATCTCTTGAGAAAGCGAGTCACATACAAATAAACACTATTCAAAGTAAAAATGGAGGAAACAATCTCACATTTATTTACAAAACAGAATTACATTGTCTGGTTGCGGGTTTGATATTGGTGACCTACATCGAGGTAATGAGATCTTAGAAGGGTAAGGATTTCTCAGGGTAGAGGATGGGTGATTTAGTTTTTTCCCTCGGGTTGGGTATGGATATGAGAATGAAAATACGTGAAAATCTCCTTCACTGTCCCTCAGTTTATGCGAAGACCCACACAAGACAGTACAACTTTTCTCTTCTCGGAAGAGAAGACCAGCGCGATCTCGTCTACAACTCTAGATTAATTACTATACTTCTCCTTAACTGACCCCCTCTTACAAAAATAATTATGACGATAAACTATTCGTTATCTCCTGAAATTAACATCATTTTCTGCACACACATTGTGACGTCGAGAAGTGCGATTCCCCCCTACAAAAACTGGACCCGAAATGCCGATGTGACACCCGTCAGTAACCGTTCTCCCAGCCTAGATAATTCTCTAGTCTACACCCTTTTTCTAGGCACGTGGTTTTTATATGTTTCTATTAGTTCTTTTTCTAAATTGTTCTCTGTTTCCATAGGTTCAAAAGAATTAGAAAGTTCCCCAAACATTAGCTCGTTATTTTCACCTGAGTGAATTTTGTCCTCAGGTTTTCCCCGTCTTTTGTACACTCAGCCAGGCTGGTCTTTCCCGGGTCCTGATTTCTATAGCCGTTGAGTGTTTCATAATGACTTCTCTCCTGGTTGAAGCAGATTCGTCGCAAGCATTCACGATTTTAGCTAGTTCCTTTCCCTTAACAATTACATTGTATTGTCCATTTTACATTTATTGATTTTCATTTATATTTAAATTCTCTTATTTATTGCATTCGGTCCGTTTTCTTAATCTCTATCATTATGTTCTTAATCCCCCTTTTTCTTATCATTCTTCTTACTTAATTTATTGCTTTTCATTTTCAACATTTTAAATATTTCTTTTTGTATTATTATTCTTATTAGTACTATTAATATTTCCATTATTACTATATTTATTATTATTATTATTATTATTATTATTTATTTTCGGGCGATTATTACTGCTTCACTGAGTATTTGGACGCTGCCATAAATAGGAGTGATACCAACTTCTAGAGCAAAACTTTCTCTAAAACATGGGCTAAAATATACCTTTCTTTTACAAAAAGTTTAGGGGTTATTGCTTTTCTGTGCACTAACTCCTTTAAAATGTAAATACTATGGCTACAATGATAAAATGCATATCAAATTAAAGGGCAAAATCCAATTAATAGGACTGCATCAAATGCTATAAATGCCATTTTTACTTTCTCTACTACGTAAGTAAGTAGGGTAAGTATTGTATTCCACCCAAAAATTCGATACCGAGGTTTCACTGCAAAAATATATGTTTTGAGACCCCTGAATCCAAAACAAGCATTTTTGGAAACATGTCCGAGTGTGTCTGTGAGTGTGTCTGGGTGTCTGTGTGTGTGTGTGTGTGTGTGTGTGTGTGTGAGTGTCAGACTGTAAACAGCATAACTCAGAAACGAACAGTCGGATAAACACCAAACTTGGTATTTAAGTTCAATATCTTCCATAGATGCGACACGAAGGTTTTCAAGAAAATCCCCCCACCCCAGATTACCCTTTACATGGAACATTTTTCGAACATTTTTATTTTCTCAAAAATGGCTCTAACCACTTTGATTAAAATATCATATGTTTAAAATATTTTCATGATAAATAAAATGTATATCTTGAATTTTCTGGGAATATCTCCAAAAGTATTCTTCATTGTGAACGACTTTTGCATAACTGGTAAACCATAAGAGATAGATAAAGTTTTACCAACACAAAAAATGTAGATCGCGTTATAATACACAATGTATGTCATATACATTTCTTTGTTGAGTGAACCATTTTTGAGATATTGCTTGTTATTCCCTTAAATTTTCCAATACTTATACTTTTTCTCAAATGGGAATTCGTTATTCATTTGTCTTGTATATACAAGGAGTATTAATCTGTGGCAAAGAGAATGGTGCTGCACATAGCAACCAGCTATTAAGAGAGATGTCTATGCTTAAAGGTTACTGTATTTCTATATTGCCCTTGCAAATATAAAACAAGGGGAACATAGTTCGCCTTAAGCGATAATCAAATATTTTTAGAACTGGTCGCTATGTGTAAAATGTAATTCTCTTTACATGTCAAAATATCGTTTCTGCAAATGTTTATCTCGATTAATATGAAATACATGGAGAATAAGAGTTTGTAAAAATAGTTTCTACAAAAGTAGAGAAAGTCATGTGTTTGTAATACATCAGATTTTTTGTCTAAACTTTTCCATTTACTCTCCCCTTAGCACCCAACTGTTTCTTTTTCATCTATTTCTACCTTGCCAAGCGAGTATTCTTACAGTACGGTATGTTAGGATTTTTGTAAAAAGCTTTGCCACAAAGGTTTTTACTTTCTCTACCTGCATTCCACTCAAAAATTCAAATCGAGATTTCACCAAAAATACAATTTTTGAGACCACCTGAGTAAAAAAAATAGAAAATGGTCGGTGTGTGTGTGTGTGTGTGTGAACAGCATATCTAAAACACGAAACATCGGATAAGTGCCATACTTGGTATTTAGGTTCAGTACCTTCCAAAGATGCTACACAAATATTTTTAAGAAAACCTCCCAGTCCCAAAGTACCCTTTACATGGAACACTTTATGAAATTTTTAATTTTATAAAAAAGTTATCTAAAGCATTTAACTATTTACTATATATTAAAGATATTTACATGATAAATAAAAAGTATATTTTGAATTTTATGGAAATAACCTTTGAAGTCCTCTTTATTCGGAAGGAATTCTGTATAATCTTGTACAACTGGTAAACGTTAAGGGATATACTACGAAAACGTACTGCATAAGAGATGTAGATATCTTTAAAACACACAATTTATTTCAAATAAGTTTTTTTGTGATATCGCCATTTCCGAGATATCCGTTATTAATGGTTCGATTTGCTGAATACTTACTTCAAGACTACATTTGCCAGTCTTTTTAAGTCCCATCGATTTTCAGTTGTTTCTCGCGATGTCATGGAACAGTATGGAATTTTAAGACCAGCATATAGCGTCGAGTTCTTAAACATTTGATTATCACTGTTCCCTTTGTATCTATAATTAAATGTGTAATGTAGCTATTTCTGTAAAGGTTTCTTTAATTTATTTTAAGTCGCTTTAACTCACAAAGGTCCATTCGCGACTCTTACATTAAGTCAGTGGTGGTTGAACATTAATAGATTTCTAGAAATATACATACATAATATCATTTGGTAATAAACAGATAATGCTATTCTTAAGTGAACAATACAATTAAAGAACAGTTATAATTGTATTACAATTGTATACTTTGTAAGAACATTATAATCATTTTATAAATGGTTGAATCATTCAGACAGCTAATATTATTTTGGATGTTATATATTTTCCTGTGTGGCTTATAACGTTGGCATTTTGAGAGTTTTTTTTGGGGGGTGGTTCGGGAATGGGTAGGATTTAGCGTGGAGTAGAAAGGAGAAGTTAGGAAAGGTGTTGGGGTTCCGCTGTTGCACCCCCGTTAGTGCGCGGTAGGATAGCTGCCAGCTTATTGCGCTGGCAGTGGAGTGGGGAATGTCCGGGTGACGACCATAACCAAGGCCCTGGCCGCTACACACGTGGATAGGAATAGGTTGTTGTTCAGTGGTTGTTGCGCGGACCTCGATAGGAGCCCTCTGGTTGTCGATAGAAGTTTGGTAGTACCGTCGATAAAAAGCGAGTTTCCAGTGACGCCAAGTGGACGCTGGTTCGCTCCTGCTCACTCTTCAGTCCGGAGAGGACAGAAGTCCACTCGGTCATCGTAGTTTGCAGGGATCGTAGTAGGTCGGCATGACCTGATAAGGTGTACCGGAGCTCCTCCAGGGAATCTGTCGAAGCTGGCGTTGCTGTTGTCGGTGGTAGGCTGGCGCTGGATTCCCCCGGGCCTCTGATGGCTGTGTCGGCTCTTTCGAACCGCCGCAGGCAGCGTGCGGTGAAGCTCTGGAAGCAGTTGTGAAGTTGGTGGCGTGTGAAGGTCCTGGATGGCGGATTCTATTGCGGCAAGACGGCTGACTTGTGGTTCCGGGTTGGTAGAGTGAGCGGTGGTGGCAAGTGAAGCGAGTGTTTCGTCCTGTTGCGAGATGCTGGATCCGATGTTCAGAACCTCTGAATGTAGATCCTGGATCGCATCTCGCAGGGAGGTGTCTGTTGCTGCAGGTGGTGGCGGGGATGTCGGAGGAGGAGATGTAGGTGCAGGTACATTTGAAGCCGGAGTGGATCGACGGCTTCTCGGAGGGCACTGTTCCTGCCCGGTGAAATGGCCGTGGCCGTTACAGGTGGCACAGTACCTGCTGCGTCGGCGGAGGTCATGGTTGGTGCATCGCGATGTCAGCGTTGGTGCTCCGCAGTAGTGGCGCAGCGCAGATGGTGGAGTCGTGGCCGTAGCAGCAGCATCGACGGCATGGCTGGTGGCTTTCTGCTCGGCTAACCTCGACATGATAAACCTGCCCTACCAAGGGCAGGCCGGACCTCAAGGAAGCCTCACGGTCGGCCGGATCGGCGAATACCAGGCGAATCAAAGTTGTGGGTACCCGGGAAGTGATGATCCTTGTGGCCTTCAAGGCTGAAGTAGGTGGTGAAGCTGGCTGCTGAGCTGCGGTGTGATGCTGGTGAAGTCGACTGCTGCGGCGGAAGGTGAGGTGTGGTGTTGACTGGGCGTGAAGTGTCTTTCTGTTGGTGTCTGGTTGAAGCCGTGACCGATGCCCAAGAAGACCTGGCCACCGGCGGCGGTGAGCCAGCGCTCCCGGCAGGTGCCGGAGGAGTGGCCGGCAAATCAGCAGCGGCGAGGCCCGGAGCAGCTTCATCTGTGGACGGCGTAGCTGCGGCCTCTTCGGCAGGTACCGAAGGGTCGGCGGCGAGTTCTTCGGTGGCTGCTCGGCGCGTCCTTCGCTTTCCCATATCCGACGAAGAATCTGCGGGTACATGGGAAACTGTCAATGGAGTTTTGCATGTTGAACACTTCGGCTGAGTTTCTTTGGTGATCAGATAGGAGTGTATCATCTTTGTATGTCCATTCTTAAGCGGGTAATGATAACTTGAAGTTTCAAGTTTGTAAAAATACATTTGTGGTTTGAAGATTCTATTACAACAAGTAGCTTCTTTCTTGATTTTGAGACCATATTTTTTCCATGAAGTATGATTTTGGTTCGGATTTATAGAGCTAAGTCTGAATGCCTCGTTGTTATCTCTGCATTAAAAGTTGGTTTTTGAGTGGCCGCTTTAGCTGCTTCGCCCGCTCTCTCATTGCCTCGTATTTTTTGGTGCAATGGAATCCAAAACAATAAGCTTTCCTTGTTCCATTGGTTATATGACATCTGTATTTCTTGTATAAGTTTGTTTTCTGTACGTATATCTCGTGTGGCTAAGATAGCACTTTCTGAATAAAAAAAAATGTGTATAGTTTTTTATGGGATTCTGTAATGTATGAAAATGCTTATTTCAGAGCGTATAACTCACTAGAATAAATTGAGAAGTAATCAGGGAGTATTTTTATATGAATTCTATTTGGTAGGACGGTTGCATCTCCTGCTCTCTGTTCAGTTTTTTAACCATCTGTAAATATTCTTTCATAGTCATAGTAGGTTCCAGAAATTTCGTTAAAAAGTTATTGATAAACAGCGGTTTGCCTGGATTAAAGTGTAGTAGAACATAAGCTTTCATAAAAATAATTTGTATACCCACTAATAAACATACAGATTAGAGAAAGTCATGCAGATGTAACACATTATAATGGTTTGTTCCAATACATGAACTGCTTATAGGTGTTTACTGGCATTTTATTTGAAAGATTTTGTTTTAAAATTAACATTGTGTCCATACCGAAGGTTATGCCTGGTGTATCACAGCGAACAAATAAATACGATTTTTCACCCACTTTGAAATGATTGTTCGCAACTGTGTTCTTCTAGAGTGAAAATAAAAGAGGTCACGCAATCGGGTCAAGCACTAACTGGCAGGATTAGATTTCGCAAGGTACGGAACTTGTGGGACACGCTGTATTACCCCCGAGGCTGTCCCCTGTTGCTATTGTTGATTTGATAGAGGAAGAAGGAACAAGCTAGCCTGTTATTCTCCAGGCGAACCCTGGTAACTTATAATTACTTGCCAGGTCCTACAGGAAGAAAAGACAGGGATGACGAGCTCTCCTCACGGGAATTCCCGACTTTTATTTTATTCTTTCTTTTTTCCTGCGGCGGCAGTCTTCCATAACGGAGAAGGAATTTGCTACGGTAGAGGTAAGCTTTTCCTGTTATATAAATGGTCTAAGTTTGTGAACTTTTAGGCTATTGTTACAAATAACTTGGTTGTTGACTACCTCCAAGAACCACGTAAACTAAGAGCATGACAATGGCTAAGAGATAAGAAGAAATGCCGGAAGCGCCGGCAAGCAAGTTTTGCTACAGCCTTCCAATTTAGATATGTTTACCTAGCTCCTAGGGCTTAGGAATTAAATCTGCACTAACAATCCTCGTATAAGCAATTCTGCGTTCTGCTTTACTAGAAAGCGCGTTGGAAATTCAAGAAGACAGAAATGTTTAGAAAAATATTATGCTTTACATTCACATGACTTTCTCTACTCAGTTTTCTACTAACTTTTCCTACAAAATCTTATTCCTCTGTCTATTCCTTGCAATCAAACCTGTCTTACTCATTTACATATTTCATTCCACGTATAAGAAGGATCACAGTAAATTAAAATGATAGATTTATATAATGGCTTTGAAATTCAATACGCGTAGTATGATCACGAGAAAAAAACGAATAACGACAGATCACTTGAAGAAAGTATAATTATTTCAAAATTCAAAACAAATTAACAAACATATCCCGGAAATTCATAACCTCACAAAAAGTTTCACATAAATAGTGTGCTTTAATAACATCTAAATTTTTTGCGCCATAACATGTTTCTATCTCTTACAAAAGTAATTCATAACTTCGCAAAAAATTCAAGAAATACATTTTATTTGTCATGCAAATAAATATCTTAAACATATTATGTGATACATCCACGTGACTTTTACCAACCCCTATCGTTTATTAGTTAGTATACAAATTATTCCTACTAAAGCTTATGTTTATATCTACTACGCTTTAATCCAAATAAACCATTGCAGAAATAGCTACAATACGCATTTTGTTAAAGATACGCCGGTGGTCCCGTGTCGTAGATTCACGACACGTAAAAGAACCGCAAGCCTGATAAAGAGGCCTCTGAGCAAAATTTCCGGTCTTTCACGCCCAATATAGAATGGGACGCTAAGGACCATAGAAGTTAAAGAGCGTCCATAAATAATTCAAAAAAAGTTAAAGATACAAAGAGAACAGCGATAGTCAAATGTTTAAGAACTGGACGCTATACTCTGGCCTTAAAATTCCATACTGTTTCCATGCAATCGCGAGAAACAACTGAATGTTAAAAGGACTTTAAAGAATGACCAAGAAATGAACACTTCGAACCATTAATAAAGTCGTCCTCCGCGGTGTACTGGTTACCATACTAGGTCTAGGTTCCAAGGTCGCAGGTTCAAACACGGCGGAGGGCTTCCTTCGCAAGAGAAGTAAAGTCGCTAGTCTCGTATAAGAAGCTCAAGCCT
Source organism: Deroplatys truncata (assembly GCA_030765065.1). Taxonomy (NCBI): domain Eukaryota; kingdom Metazoa; phylum Arthropoda; class Insecta; order Mantodea; family Mantidae; genus Deroplatys; species Deroplatys truncata. The sequence goes on from CM060984.1 coordinate 72,722,562, forward strand.
GATAAAGATGCCTCTGAGCAAAATTACCGGTCTGTCACCCCAATATAGAATGGGACGCTAAGGACCATAGAAGTTAAGGAGCGTCCATAAATAAAAATCAATTTATTTTGAACCATTCATAACGGATATCTCAGCAATGGCTTATGCCACAAAAAAAAGTATTTGGAATAAATTGTGTGCTTTAAAGAGATCTACATTTGTTGTGTAGTACGTTTTCGTCTATCGCTTAACCAGTTATACAAGATTATACAGAATTCCTTCAGACTGAAAAGGGCTTTAAAGCCTATTCCCAGAAAATTCATGATATACATTTTGTGACATAAATATATTTAATATGTGGTACTTTAATTAAAATCGTTATAGTTATAGTGTGGTCTGGTCATATGTGTTTAAAAAGTAGACAGTTTCAGCCTTCTAACTCATATAATTTTTTTAGTCTGTGTATGGGGATATCAAAAACATTAACTTTCGGGAAATTGAAACTAAAGTTAAAGGTTATTACTTTCTCTACTACGTATAGTAAGTAGGGGAAGTATTGTATTCCACCCAAAAATTCGATACCGAGATTTCCCCGGAAATACATGTTTTGAGACCCCCTGAATCCAAAAAAAGCATTTTGGGAAACATGTTCGTGTGTGTGTCTATGTGTCTGTGTGACTGTGTGTGTCTGTCTGTGAATAGCATAACTCAGAAACGAACAGTCGGACAAACACAAAACTTGGTATTCAGGTTCAGTATGTTCCATGGATGCGACACGAAGGTTTTCAAGAAAATCCCCCACCCCAGATTACCCTTTACATGGAAGAGTTTTCGAAAATTATAATTTTTTCAGAAATGGTTCAAACGATTTTGATTAAAATATCACATGTTTAAGATATTTTCATGAAAAATAAAATGTATATCGTGAATTTCCTGAGAATGTCTCCAAAAGTATTCTTCATTGTGAACGACTTTTTCATAACTGGTAAACCATAAGAGATAGACAAAATTTTAGTGCACAAAAAATGTAGATCGCGTTAAAATACACAATTTAAGTCATATACATTTTTTTGTTGAGTGAACCATTTTCGAGATATTACTTGTTATTCCAATAAATTTTTCAATACTTATTTTCTCAAATGGGAATTCGGTATTCATTTTTTGTCTTGGATATGCAAAGAGTATTAATCTGTGGGAAAGGGAATGGTGCTGCACCCAGCAACCAGCTATTAAGAGATATGTATGTGCTTAAAGGCTACTGTATTTCCAAATTGCCCTTGTAAATATATTTTCCCCTACATCTACAAGAAAATTTGCAATAAGATAGAGTCTGCAAATGTTTATCTCGATTAACATGAAGTAGATGGAGAATAAGCGTTTGTATAAATAGTTTGTACAAGAGTAGAGAAAGTCATGTGAGTGTACCACATCAGATTTTTTTTAATGCGATCTGTACTGAAACTAGTGGATGGTTGGATCATATTAATCTTGATTCTGGTGTTGTTCATCCTTGTTCTTTTCTGAGCCTTTCTTTTTATTCTTGCTTATTTAGTGGTATCAAACACAGCTTTCTCTGCTTCGATGACTCTTCTTCGATCAATGTCTGCTGCCCTTCCATTTTTACCCACCAGATATTCCCAGCAACCTCATAACTTCACCTTGGCACAGTTCCCTCATTAAAATAATTACTGCATAAAGCACTTCTATTTTCAATGTCTAATCAAACCAGAAGTGTTTTTGAATTCACTTCTATATGAGACTATTCATCCTTTCATTGAGATTTTGTGATCTTCCATGGAGGCATTTCTCTGGTAATCTTGAGTCACTTAAATCCCTATATTTAGGCTTCATGGCCTCTATAATATCATAGGGCAGTGAATGTTCTTGATTGTAGGTTTAACCTTCAATTACGTCTTTGATAGCCACAACATAGTCGCTTGCAGATGAGCAGAGTTGATGGCATGGTTCTTCATTTGTAGCTGACTTATAGAAAAAGCCAATTGAAACTGTCTGTCTCATTGCATTCAAGTTGTTTTTGTTATGCTTGATGCCTTTTCCATAATAAAATTGCAGTCTGTCAGTTTCATTATCCTTAAGACGTAAGAAGTAAAGGCTTTTGGCCTTTCAAGTTCTTCAATTTTCTAATGCGTATGCCTAATCTCTGTACATGCTTTACACTACCATTTTACTTTCTCTACCACGTATAGTAAGTAGGGGAAGTATTGTATTCCACCCAAAAATTCGATACCGAGATTTCACCGGAAATACGTGTTTTGAGATCCCCTGATTCCAAAAAAAAAGCATTTTTAGAAACTTGTCCCTGTGTGTGTCTGTGTGTCTGTCTGTGAACAGCATAACTCAGAAACGAACAGTTGGATAAACACCAAACTTGGTATTTAGGTTCAGTATCTTCCAAAGATGCGACACGAAGGTTTTCAAGAAAATCCCCCCACCCCAGATTACCCTTTATATGGAACATTTTTCGAAAATTTTAATTTTCTCAAAAATGGCTCTAACGTTTTGACTAAAATATCATATGTTTAAGATATTTTCATGACAAATGAAATGTAAATCTCGAATTTTCTGGGAATGTCTCCAAAAGTATTCTTCATTGTGAACGACTTTTGCATAACTGGTAAACCATAAGAGATAGACAAAATGTCACTACACAAAAAATGTAGATCGCGTTAAAATACACAATTTATGTTATATACATTTTTTGTTGAGTGAACGGTTTTCGAGATATTACTTCTTATTCCCGTAAATTTTCCAATACTTTTTCTGAAATTCGTTATTCATTTTTTTTATCTCCTGGACATGCAAAGAGAATGGAAAGCACCACATAGCAACCAGCTCTTAAAATATTTGACTATCGCTTAAAACCTACCAAATTCCCTTTGCCTCTACAAGAAAATTACAATAAGATTGACATCTGCATATCTCGATTAACATGAAGCATATGGAAAAAATCTGATGTGTTACACTCACATGACTTTCTCTACTCTTGTACAATCTATTTTTACAAACGCCTATTGTCCATATGCTTCATGTTAATCGAGATATAGAGATGTTAATCTTATTGGTAATTTTCTTGTAGAGGCAAGGGGAATTGCTAGGCTTTAAGCGATAGTCAAATATTTTACCGCTGGTTGCTATGTGGCGCATTCCATTCTCTTTACAAGTCCAGGATATAAAAAAAAATCTGTGTTACACTCACATGACTTTCTCTACTCTTGTACAAACTATTTTTACAAACGTTTATTCTCCATATGCTTCATGTTAATCGAGATATCGAGATGTCAATATTATTGCTAATTTTCTTGTAGATGCAAGGGGAATATGGTAGGTTTTAAGCGATAGTCAAATATTTAAGCGCTGGTTGCTATGTGGCGCATTCCATTCTCTTTGTATGTCCAGGACATAAAAAAATGAGTAACGAATTTGAGAAAAAGTATAAGTATTGGAAAATTTAAGGGAATAACAAGCAATATATCGAAAACGGTTCACTCAACAAAAAAAAAGTATATGACATAAATTGTGTATTGTAACGCGATCTACATTTTTTGTGCAGTAAAATTTTGTCTATCTCTATGGTTTACCAGTTATGCAAAAGTCGTTCAGAATGAAGAATACTTTTGGAGACATTCCCAGAAAATTCGAGATATACATTTCATTTGTCATGAAAATACCTTAAACATATGATATTTTAATCAAAATCGTGAGAGCCATTTTTGAGAAAATTAAAATTTTCGAAAAATGTTCCATGTAAAGGGTAGTCTGGGGTGGGGGATTTTCTTGAAAACCTTCGTGTCGCATCTCTGGGAGATACTGAACCTAAATACCAGGTTTGGTGTTTATCCGACTCTTCGTTTCTGAGTTATGCTGTTCACAGACACACAGACACACACACACACACACACACACACACACACACACGGACATGTTTTTTTTAAAAATGCTTTTTTTGGATTCAGGGAGTCTCAAAACATGTATTTCCGGTGAAATCTCGGTATCGAATTTTTGGGTGGAATGCAATACTTCCCCTACTTACTGTACGTAGTAGAGAAAGTAATGAATAATGAATTTGAGAAAAAGTATAAGTATTGGAAAATTTAAGGAAATAACAAGCAATATCTCGAACACGGTTCACTCAAGGAAAGAAATGTATATGACATATGTTGTGTATTTTAACACGATCTACATTTTTTGTGTAGTAAAATTTTGTCTATCTCTTATTGTTTACCAGTTATGCAAAAGTCGTTCACAATGAAGAATACTTTTGGAGACATTCCCAGAATATTCGAGATATACATTTCATTTCTCATGACATTAACTTAAACATATGATATTTTCATCAAAATCGTTAGAGCCATTTTTGAGAAAATTAAAAATTTCGAAAAATGTTCCATGTAAAGGGTAATCTGGGGTGGGGGGATTTTCTTGAAAACCTTCGTGTTTCATCTCTGGAGGATCGTGAACCAAAATACCAAGTTTGGTGTTTATCCGACTGTTCGTTTTTGAGTTATGCTCTTCACAGACACACAGACACACACACGGACATGTTTCCAAAAATGTTTTTTTTGGATTCAGGAGGTCTCAAAAAACATGTATTTCTGTTGAAATCTCGGTATCGCATTTTTGGGTGGAATACAATACTTCCCCTTATTACTATACGTAGTAGAGAAAGTAAAAAAGCGTTTGTAAAAATAGTTTGTACAAGAGTAGAGAAAGTCATGTGAGTGTAACACATCAGATTTTTTATATTTTTAAATCATCATAGGAGCTGGATTCACATACTTTCTGGTATCTTTTTGAGTATCCATCCCCAAGGTGACTGACCACTGGAATGTCTTGACACCTTCAGACCCTTTACTTGCCAAAGCTCAAAGAGTAAACAGGGGGCGTGGCTCAATACTGTACTCGGCCACCAAGTTAACCGCTTTGGAAGAGACACATAGTTTGCGACTAATGAGAAAAACGCTCTTCTCATTGTTAATTATAAAATATCGGTTCACGTATTTCTAATGTCAACAATTTTCTCTCTTTACACAATTATTTACATGCTCCGCTAAACAACCTGACCACAACTATTACGAAGGAGATAAAGTAAAGCTTTTTTACAGGAGGGTTCTTAGAAGGTTTTTCGCATCCAGAAACTACCACGATTTCCTTTACATTCCCTCTCATCCTTCAGATTATTCTGGGTTTCGTGGGGTATGGTGGTGCCGGACAGATGGCACGGATACTTCCTCAAAGTAAACAGTACTCCCCGTGGGCACTAGAGGGCTTCTAGAGGACGGTTCGTCATCACCCCCCCCTGAGGAGCTCCAGCACTTCGAGCCTGTAACTGTTTGAGAGTTACGCACCTCTCTGTGCGCTGTCCGCCCGAGACCTCTAGCCTCCTGTGGTTCCTTTATTTCATCCTTTCTTCCAGGGGAGTGTTAGCCACAATATGCGCGAGGTGTCCTCTTGTGTATAATCTATACCTATACGTCTATAGAATAAGAACTCAGAGATTTTGACAGTTTCATTACATACATCTGCAGTACTTGATAAATGGCAATTAAACATTAACATAACATACCATTCGTACCATTAGAAACAGGTTCGATTGTCTTTTTTAAGCTCTGTCTTCTGTGTGCTAAGGTAAGCTTAAAATGACATTTTTCAATTAAAATTTAGTTTTTTAGTTTTTTACACCATTTATTACCTTTGTTCCACTACTTTCAAATGACAAATAATTTCTTTGAATCTGATATATATAGCTTTGTATTTAGAGGGATTTAAAGGGAAGCCTGCGTATTGCTGTTACATTGAAAGGAGGGTGGCATATTGCGCTGTTAATGCCTTTTGCTTTATTTGCTTTTGGCTTTAGTTCTGTAATTTTAAAACCTAAATGACAGAGTTTACGGCTTACGTTGTACCTTTTAATTTCTCTACTAAGTCTAGTAAGTAGGGGAAGTATTGTATTCCACCCAAAAATTCGATATCGAGATTTCACAGTACATACATGTCTTGAGACCCCGTGTATCCAAAAAAAAGCCTTTTTAGAAAAAGGTCCGTGTGGTGTCTGTGAACAGCATAACTAAAAAAGGAAAAATCGCATCAACCCCAAACTTGGTACTTAATTTGGTACCATCCAAAGATGCGACATGAAGATTTTCAAAAAAATCTCGCCATTCCAGACTACCCTTTACATGGAAGATTTTTCGAAAATTTTTGCTTTCTAAAAATGGCTCTAACGATCTTGATTAAAATACAATATATTAAAGATATTTAAATAAAAATAAACTGTATATCTTGCATTTTCTGGGAATAGCCTGTGAAGTTCACTTGAATTAAATTTCGTATTATCTTGTATAACTGGTAAACGTTAAACGACAGACGAAAACATACTATACAAAAAATGTAGATCTATTTAAAACACACAATTTATTTATCATAAGATTTTTGGTATAAGACGTTTCTGAAATATCCGTTATTAAAGGTTCAAATTGTTCATTTCTTGGTCATCGTCTTAAAGTCCTGGCATCATTCAGTTGTTTCTCGCGATTGCATGGAAACAGTATGGAATTTTAAGACCAGCATATAGCGTCCAGTTCTTAAACATTTGACTATCGCTGTTCTCTTTGTATCTATAATGAAATGTGTAATGTAGCTATTTCTGCAAAGGTTTATTTGGATTAAAACGTAGTAGATAGTGAAGTAAGCTAGTGTAAGAATAATTTATATACCTACTAATGAACGATAGGGTGAAGAAAGTCATGTGAATGTATCTACGTCAAATTGTTCGTAATTTTAACACTGTTTTCTCACATAAACATTTTTAACTGCATTCTTATATCCTAACATACCTGTTTATTTACCCTCTGAAAGCAGTAACAAATTTTTAATTTGATTTCAACTGGCAACTCTCACGGACTGAAATTTGAAAACTTGAATGATGACGGATTAGGTAGAAGCACCCAGTGTGTTACCTGTTTTGTAAATTTTGAAAACGTATTACTATACTCACTTTAAGTAATATCGCATTTTGAAAAAAGGGACGTGACATAGACAGTTGTATTCCAAAGGTATTACTTACTTACTTTTTTAGTCGGCTTACCCTCCTCTTATGTAGGGCTTACACCCCTAGGACTTACAACCGCACCTAGGATCAGGGGCCTGTCGAGGAGCAAACGGACGTTGAATCAGAGAGAATGAAGAACCCGGAACGGGAAACCGTCCTGTTGCTAAATATGGGAGTGAGGAAGAAGATGATATGAAATGAAGGCGAAATGGATGAAAAGAAAGGTGATGGTGGAGCAATTGGTGGAATGAGTGCCGGGGAAATCGGAGAACCCGGAGAAAAGCCGCCCAGACGCCGCTTCGTCCTATAAGCGGTCCCCTGGTCCTTGATGGAAGACGAGCAGTCTAACCACTCGGCCACTGTGGCGCCTCCTAAGCTACTAAGAAGACAAAAATATTGAAGAAGAGGGCCCATTTATGCAGCATGGGAGTTCTAGCTGATTAAATTATGGGTACAGAACTACAGTTATATGTTAAACTTCAAGCCCTCATTTTCTCAAAGTTAAAAACGTTTATGTTTTGTGAAATTCTAAACAAAAAATAGTTTTCTAAAAATTAAGAAGAGGACTATATTTTAATATAAAATTCATCAGAAGAAAATAAGGGATCTTCTAAAGCAGAATGGTTGAAGTAGTAATTCTGACAAAAAACTATGCTTGATTGTAAACATTACAATTAAAAAACAAACCCAATATTTACAGTAAAACTCACAGGTGTTTGATAAATTAATAAAAGTTATAATTCTGCTTCAAAACATTCTGCATATAATTACAAGCAATTCAGTGAAAGAATCGCAAAAATTGATTATAAGTTTACTTTGCTATGAGATTTACAACAAATACCCTTTTTACATAAAAATATATTTTAGAATAATGTAAAACTAAACTGTAAATTTTAATACCATCAAAAGATATTTGAATACAACAAAAACTTCAGAAGCAATTGATTTTGGTCAAAAACTGTGGATTTTTTTTGAAACGTAGATATATATGTACATTTGTTACATCATGGCCCTCTATATACATTGCTTGGAATAATAGTAACAGCTTTTGTTTTTAAACGCATCCTCTGTTTTATAGAAGTAGTTTTATAGTTCATTATAATTAATAGAAAATTTTAATGGTGTAAGAATTATCTAAATTTGTCGGGTGTTCTTTTTGAGATTACCACACACGCAATAACAAACAAATTTATAATATTAGTTTAGATTTGTCACAAAAAGTCGCAATAGAAAGCTTAAAGTATCGGAGAAATATTTTTGTTACACTTCACCTTTTGAATGTATTACAAAATAGCCGCAATTGTTTTATCTAGAAAGTAATGCGAAATGTAAATGCCTGTTAGGCTTTAATAACATTTTACCTGATGAATATTGATGAACACTAGCAAATTCAACTGTTAATTCAATATCCTGGTTGAAGGCCCCTTGAGAATATGTACACTGCCATTCGGTTTACGTTTACATTATACAACTCATGAATAAAGCAAAGCTTACAGAGTCATTCTAAAAGACGTATAAAATGCCATGAATACCGACCCTAGTTAGCAATTTTAATTTCTTTTTCTTTGTGTTCTTTATTGTTTTAACCACCGCCATCTCAAGAGGGGAAACTTATAATGAAATGAACTATCTCGAAGCACTTTTGTAATTAGAAGGTCCATAAAAGTATTGCAATTTAAATAGTATAATCGATATGGAAGATGCCACAAAGAGAATCAAGTCTATATGGAACCCAGGATTTTACTTACTGTGCTTCGAGTGAAGCTGGAAAACAGTCGACCCAGAAAATTTCATCCTATGGAATCCCTAATGTCTCTTTTTTCCTTTCTTTCTTTCTCCTTTCCCTCAGGGCTCTAGCTAGTGGGGCACAGATTATCAGGTTTCTTATTCCGAATAGCTCAGCTCTTCCTGCCCAGGAGATTCAATCTTCCATCTGGCCTTAGATACATAAGGGCAATTTCATATACAGCACTAAGTCCACTGAAAATTTCAGCATTCCACTTGAAATTATCAGATAACATTATTTAATTACTCACAGCAGAACCTCGTTTCTGAAGATGGTATTCTTTTAGGAGGAGTTGTATTATTACGTTATTTGCAGCACGCTTTGGCTGTCAATTTGAAGGAATTGTATTATAGTTCGATTGTTGGGGAGCCGAACTTGAAGTAGTTGCAACCACGTGCGATACAAAGTTTCCGGTGGCCTTCTCCCCAATGTTTACTTTCCGGTAGCCTTCGCCCCAACTTTACTTTCCGGTGACTTTCGCCCCAAATTTACCTACTTTCCGGTGGCCGTCGCCCCAATATTTACTTTCTGGTGGCCTTCGCCCCAATGTTTACTTTCCGGTGGCCTTCGCCCCAACTTTACTTTCCGGTGGCCTTCGCCCAATGTGTACTTTCCGGTGGCCTTCGCTCCAACTTTACTTTCCGGTGACCTTCGTCCCAACTTTTAGGAATCAACTTTGTATTTTAATGTTTTCTTTAAATATTATATATATTTACGTTTGCCTCGGCTGCGTCAGTATTCATTTGTAGAAACATGTTTCTCTTTGCGGGGGGTGATGCGCCTAAAGAATGCAGGCTTACACGAATTATAACCTTTTACTTTACTTCTTTTATTAATCCTTCACACGATTAATTAACACTTCACTGATATAGAGAGCTGTGAGATTATTTATTAAGTACTTACACTTTTTAAACACGTGTATAATATCCTCGCCGTAATGAATTTTCGTCTCACACTGAATACGTATTAAACTTCTCGAGGACGCGTCTTGCGTCCAGTTAGGATCGCTGTCTACTAGCAACTGACGCCTGAATTTGTACAATTTGCTCTATTTCAGTTTCTGATTGGCTAATCCTACTCCAATAGAATACTTTCATTTAACTTAAGCTTCTTCTGGTTGTTGATTGGCTATTTATATACTGTCTCAAACATTACATTATTTTTGCTTCAAGAATTACTAGTAGCATTATTAAACTTTCAAATTCATTATTGCCTCAAGGTTACCTGAATGTTATGTCATTGTTAGCAACTTTTGACCTATTATTCTCACAGCTCCAACATTATTAAATTACGTAATACATTCACATAACATTATTAAACATGTACACAATAATATAAACATAATACAATGACTGTTACATACATTTTATATGTTATTTATACACATATTCCTTTAAGGCGGGCTGTTATTATATTTTATATTATATAATTAGACTGTAATCGTTTAAGTGCTAAAAATACTGCCTCATTTCGAATGACGCATTTTTTCGGATAATCGATAGTAAGAAAATAATTGTATTCCAAATGCATGTAATAATGTTATAAAATCGTGTGTTATATTCGCATGACTTTCTCTACCCTCTATAGCTTATTAGTAAATATACAAATTATTTATTCTTACGAAAGTATATTTTACTATCTATTTCATTTTAATCGAGACAAACTTTCCTAGCTGCATTAAACATTTCGTTACAGATAAAAGGGGAATAGCAATAAACAAATGTTTTAGAATTGGACGCTATACGCTGGCAATAAAATTCCACCGTTTCCATGACATTACGAGAAACAACTGAAAATCTACAGGACTTAAAAATAATGACAAGGTATTGAACAGTTCGAACCACTAATAACATAATGGTTGATGCCACAAAAAAAGTTATTGCAAGTAAATTGTGTGTTGTAAAGCGATCTACATTTCTGTGTAGTGCGTTTTCATCTATTGCTTAACGTTTACTAGTTATACAAGATTACATAAGTTTCCTTCCGAATGAATACGACTTCACAAGTTATTCCTAAAAATTCAGGTACACATTTTATTGGTCATGTAAATATCATTAATATATGGTATTTTAATAAGAATTCTTAGCCATTTTTTAGAAAACAAAATATTTCAAAAAATCTCCCATGTAAAGGGTAGTTTGGAGTAGGGATTTTCTTGAAAATCTTGTGTCACATCCCAAGAACGTACTGTACCTAAATACCAAGTTTGGTATTTATCCGACTTTTCGTTTTGAGTTATGATGTTTACAAACAAACACACACACACACACACCAACACAAACATGGATCTCTTTTAAAAAATGCGTTTTTTATGATTGCAATATCTTCTCTACCGATTATGTTGAACGTGATAAAATACTACTGCTGTATACAATTTTAAAATATGCATTACAGTATTTAGAAGTACTATTTTATAAAATTAGTAATTCTGTTTTAATGCTCTTCTCGCAACGCTTGCGAGTAGGTGTATCACGCCAGCGTTTGGTAATCATTATATTTGTTGGCGCTTTCTTTTTCTTTCTTTTCTCCATTTATTTTGCGTAGCTTTAACCACGTGGTCATATCACGACGGATACTTCGTGGCTCGGTGTGTGGCGGACAGTTAGCCTTCTGTCTCATCCCTGTACCATACCATCTTCCTTCGTCATGCGCCAAAGAGGCCTTTGTGCTAGTCAACCGTACCTCTACTTCTATACGTGAGGGCAGATAGCAGCTTCGACTCCGTCCACAGAGGCCTCAGTTCCTCGTCTGCCGTCGGCTTCGAGTTTCTGTTTAATGCTCATTGCAACTCGCTTTATTTTCGCTGACACCTTAAACATAAACAAACCACACTGACCAACACCAACAGTAAAGTAACATTGGGTATCTGCATTGAGTGTGAGTGCAAATAGTTAACACTTGTTATAACGGTAAGGGTAAAGGTACCTACTGACGAACGGAGTGGCCCCCGAAACCGGGCACAGCACCGCAGGCAGGACCGTGACCCCTGTGAGGGAGGGATGAGGGGAGAGACCCGAAAGCGACCAGATCCAAGATGACGATGGGCGCAAGCGTCCCTAATATTTCCAGATTTAACGCATTCGACGCCACCCGGGCCCACCCACAAGCCCCCTAACCTCCGGGGGCAGCCGAAGGAGCTCCTGTCCGAGAGCACCCGGAGGTGGTTCCAACTGAGCTGTCTCTGGAACGTCAGAAACAAACCTCCACACAGTGCACAGCCACCGCCCAGCCGCAAAGTGCCATGCACCGACGCCTGGTCCTTCAACCCTGAAGCAGATAATGGGTGCAGGAAATGAGGGACAGGAAAGCCGTGGTACAAGATGAACCATCCCGAAATTTGTCCCCTGCCTCGGGGAAGTCACGAAAAAATCATGGGTAAAAGTGGGGCGGCGCCATGGCCGAGTGGTTAGACCGCTCGCCTCTCACCGAGGCGGCCCGGGTTCAATCCCAGGGACCCGCATGTGGGATTTGTGGTGGACAAAGTGGCGTCTGGGTGGGTTTTCTCCGGGTTCTCCGGTTTCCCCCGCCATTCATTCCATCAACTGCTCCAACATCACCTTTCCTTTCATCCATTTCACCATCATTTCATTTCATCTACATCCTTCCTCCCATACCAGGCATCGGGCTGATCACCCATCCTGGATATTCTGTCTGATCCATGAGTGTCTGCTCCTCGACGGGCCTCTGACCCCAGGAGGAGGTTAAACAGAGAAAGAAGAAGAATTTATTATAAAAGCACTTTTACTGTCGGCCCTCGTAGCCGTGGTCGCTCCTGCGCTCCGCCAAACTGAGGGTCGCGGGTTCCAGTCCCACCACGGGCATGGGTGTGTGTATGAGTGTTGCGGAAATAAGCGGTATGTAAACAGTAAAACACAGTAGCATAAACTGGGTACAACAAGGGAACTTTAAAAAAAAAAAAAAAAAAAGAAAGTAGGCTGTCGCCGGGCTGTCCGAAACCTCCCGAACGCGTTACCGCAGCTTCACCTCGCTGCTTAGAAGATGAGAATGGGCTGGTGCAACAAATGTTTTTGAAAAGGGTGAAGACGACTATTATATATTATAGATGTAGTTTGTAGAAGAACGAGTTGAGAAAATTACGTGAATGCAACATACCAGACCGTTTACGTAGATTTCAGTTATGCACAGAAAGCGTCAGTATTACCTTAAGTCGATAGTAAAACGTAATACTTTAAAATAGTAGTACTATAATTGTATTAGTCTTTCAGAACCCTGGAGCTGGTTTTGGTCAGTGAAACGGACGCCCTGTAACCATCAAAACTTTTCCCACCTCTAGGGAAAGCTTGCAAAACTACGTACCTGATTTGTCCCGCACATCCTGGACTGGCTGTTCTTTCAAAACACGATTCGAAAAAACTTGGAAGTAATCGAAAGCTTGTGAGGTAGCCAGCAGGTTCAGGATGAGTTAGTTTCTAGCCAATGAGGTGAGGTTAAAGGTACTTGTGTGACGCTAGTGAAACGTTAGATGCGACTTTGAACAGGATTATGTGGCAGACGCGGAATAGCATTACACGCTGCCAAGTTCACAGTCCATGTGTTTTATCCACAATACACAGTGCGCGAATCCTGCTCTTGTTACACTCATGTGCGGCAAATCTTTCAACAGAGTTGATTGTGTTTAGCGAACAACTAGTAAAGGTGGAGTGAGTCTGACTAACTACAGGATTGCTACAGTTGCAAGTTGTAAACACTGTATGCGTTACCTATAGTAAGTAGAGGAACATTCTCCAAACATTCAATACCGAGATTTCACTGGAAATACTCGTTTTGAGGTCCTCCGAATAAGAAACAAACTCTGTATGTGTGTTTGTGAAGAGCATAACTCAAAAACGAAAGACTGGATTAAGTGTTGCACCACTGGTTTGTTTTTCCCGAGGGGAAAGTTACCGTGAAAAGGTACCATTGCGTAGGAGCTAGAAAATTACAAACATTCACCAACACATAAATTAACAATTTATTTTAAAGTGATATATCCGTGAACAATGCTTTAGTCAGCTTGCTTTACCATTTTGTTTTACAAAATAATATACTCAAGTACAATGTGATATTCTCTTTCGTTTTTCTACATTTAAAGTTGCCATCTGAATTTAGAGATTTTACCAAAGAGCAACGAATACAATAAAGTTACATGAAATGCAAAAATGTAAATGCTTCTTCCGTACAAGAATTTAGAAAAACACCAAGAGTTAAAGGTTCAATTTCAAAAGCTTACCGAACCAAGCTTAAAGATAATTTGGAAAGGCCGAAAGAACGACTCTTGGTGAATTATGCCGAAAAGCTCGCTGTCATGATGTCTAGTTGTTCCCGCTCGGTCCCTGGCCAAAGAGCGACTGCTGGTGCCTGCTACCCAGGAGTTGCTGGAAACAGCGATGAGCATGATGGCGCTGGTGTAATGGCGTGTCGCAAACCAGCCAATGATGACTTAGCCATGATGCTTTACATAGTGAGGTGATGCATTACGTCACTCATGGCGATATGTTGTTCCAACTTTAGATCATCATCTCTGCAGCATTGTGATGTGCTGGTTGCACAAGTCATGACCATGGGGGAGACGAAAACGGCACAGTGTTTTCAAAAGATATAACACTAAGATTTTCAAAAAGATACCCCTACCTCAAACCACTCTTTATATCACGTCTGGGGAACTGCTACACTCTGAACGCAGACGGCTCATGTCCTCGCACTGCGAGTGTATATGAGGACGAATGACGTATCATACACAATGAGTGCAGAACGTGCTACTCCGACTTTTAATCCTGAATGTGAAGAAAAGTATTTGGCATATCCCTGAAGGTGGGAAAAATCACGTTGTTTTGTTTGTACTGTGGTTATACAGGGTGAACCATTTAAGTTGAGACTGTAGAACATCTTTAAAACTAAGTGTTATAGAAAGAAATGTCTTTAATAAAAGTTGCTTGATATCATGGGGGAAAGTAAGTGCCATTAGTCGTGTTTTATTTGGAGGTCGTTGTGATGGTCATTTTAGGGCCAATTTAATTTCTTTAAATAGTAACCTACCTTTTTATGTTTTCTCACGCCCGATAAAAACCTAAACAACATTTGCATAAAGCACTTTGCAATTGCTTTACACCTACGTAAATAACAACGAAAATTCTGAAGAGCTGTGTACGAATAGCGCAATCAATGGTTGGACCAGCCATGGATGGTCGTTGGAGGGTCAAGTTACGTTTCGTAATTGGGAACCAACATTTTTCCTCATCAGAAAATAAACAGAGTTTATAAACCTTTTCCAATGAGAAAACAACGTAGAGAATGTAGGTTCCCATTTAAAAAAGTTTAAATTGGCCCTAAAATGCCTATAAATTAAATTAAATTGAGTTTTATTTATGGACGGTATTTAACTTCTGTGGTTCTTAGCGTCCCATTCTATATTGGGCGCGAAAGACCGGTACTTTTGCTCAGACATCTCTTTATCAGGCTTGAGGTGATTTTACGTGCCGTAAATCAAGGGACCACGGGCTTTGTTTCCCTTCCGAAGGAAGCCATGTTAAGGATTTTTACGCCCGAAGAAAACGACCATCAGTACGTCCTTCAAACAAAAGACGACTAATGGCATTTACTTTCTTCCATAACATCAAGCGACTTTTATTAAAGGCATTTCTTTCTACAAGCTTTAGTTTTGGAGGTATTGTGCAGTCTCCACTTAAATGGTCCACCCTATAAATTCTTTACATTATAATATTAGGAGGCACTTCATAAATGGACATGCGGAAGAATATGGTGCAAACAAAATTATTGGATTGGCTTGTGAAAATTTCTGGATAATCTAAAGGAAAACTTACAACCACCAAGTGAGTGTAATACTGTGACAATTAACCGCAAAATACATAGTTTGTGCCAGTTTTAAATTGCACATCAAATTGCTCAAGCTTTTAAACCCCTTTCAGAAGGAGAATTTGTGAAAGATTGTTTAATAACTGCGGCTCAAGAAATTTGGCCTGATTTAATTAATTCCTTTAAAGCACCAGTTTATCATGCCGAATGCTCACCAAGCGAATTTCAGAAGTGCCTTCCAATTTGGAAGAACAGCTGAAAACAAAACTTCATTTTGTATTTGTAATAAATTGCAATTTAACGTAAAAATACATGCATGTAACTGATCAACCCATATTCTATATTGCACGCATTTATGCGGAGGCAGAACAAGTGACTAATAAGGGTTGCTCAAGCAAGTGGCAGAGTCCCCTACCCCTGCTTTACATGAAAAATGTTCATTATTTTTTATTTTACCAAAAACAGTGGCACGATATTACTAAAATACCGTATGTGTAACTTATAAAATCCTATATACAGTTTAACAACAAAGTAAATTGATGTTTAATCAACAGACTCCGCAAAAAACAGTTCCTAAATAACTGGTAATTTTAAGCAAGGACATAAAAGTAATACAAGCGAAAACAAAGTGCAGAATAAATTCTTTGTAATCCATCTTGTAGCAGGAAATCGTTGGCCAGTTGCATCTGGAAAGCGTTGCTCATCGGGTTGATGCTATCTGCGGCAGTGTTCTCGTCCTCGGCTATGGATGCACGTCGGCTGTTGTGTTTTCCATTCCTAATCTATACCTATCTAGTTAATTCTTGGATCTCAGGGTTATCGTAGGTGAGGCAAATTAAAAATATACTGCATTTCCCTTAATAAATGTGCTTTGTTATCAATTTAAGTATTTATGGGCGGCTAGCTTTTCCCATTATACCAATCCCAACATTTGAATAAATCAGGAGCCTAAACTAACTGCATACGTCTTCCCACCCATATGCACACACGTGCATTTGTCGTCAAGAGCGTAGCACTTTGCGTCGATGAAATTCTAGAAGAGAGTGACAAGCGGGGCTTTGTTCCCCTTTATTTACCGGAGCCTAGTGACGCTTACCTCTGCGCCTCAAAATGTAACGATGTTTCTTATTGGTCCTCAGACCGCATTACCTTAACATGTATGAGAATATTCTACTCCAAAGTTTTGCGCTTACAAGTCACCATAGCGCATGAAGCGGATTCAATAACTCCGTCCCTTTCTTTTCTCTATCTGTCTCTTTCTATTTCTCCTTACCGCTACCTGCTCCCTGTTCATTAGCTTGATGAAAGGTGGGCTTTACCTAGAATTATCTTTTGCCTAGAATTTGCTAGATCGCCCGTTTCTTACAATATGCTTTGTACAATTATTGGCTGTTGAATATTTTAACATATTCCTTGGTGAATTATATTATTACCATGTACAATTCTTGTGTATGTATGGTATATCCCCTTTCAGTCTCAAACAAGAACGATCTCTTGTAAACATATGGGAGGGAAGAAAGAGAGAGATACAGATAGTGAGACGGCACGCTCTTAGGTCTGTGGAGGTAAGTTCGTGGGTATTTTCACCTATTTGTTTTCGCACAATAACCGCATCTAAGAAGTGCACCACTGCAAGCAGTTTTCTAATAACTGCAGAGCGTAGATTAGTTTTGGGGGATTAAAAAGTCTATAAACGTTCAGATTCATTTCTCTGTATCCTGCACATACACCACAGATATGTTCTAGGCTCGCAAGTTCTGAAAGGAATGCTTACAACAGACATATACATAAACATGAAGACATGATTAAAGAAAAGACAGGCGCAGTTATACACTATTCGCTTATTATTGTATTACTAATGAAACCTGTATTCCTATACCATACGGCCCTCTCCTTTTAACAAGGCACGTCTCTAGGTAAATGCTGATTCAGATGTTATTGTTTAACGTACAGAGTCGCTTCTGATGTTTAAGACTGTATTTCCCACACCTCTGCATGCTTCACAGGCCCAGAAGACTTGTACGCAATTTGAAAACAGGCGGTCAGCTTATCATCGTGGGGCAGGCCTGTCAATCTGCCGAAATAAAACACAGCCAAGACAAACCGTAAGAAATTACGAGAGGCAAATGCTCCTGCATGGTTTCGTGATGCTTAAGAAAGAAACCCCGAATTTGTGGCCCGCATTCGGAAGATCGTGGATTCAATTCCCGTGGCCGATGTTCCTGACCCATGGGTATTTCGGGGGTTTTCCTGGTTACCAGGTGAATCCTGGGACGGATTCTCAAATCTCCTGAATTTCCTGTCCCTCCATTTCATCTCCATTCTCATTTCATCTTTCACCCGGTTGGTTTCTTTCAGGGCTGAAAGTGTTCAGCGATGGTGTTTCGGTTTATGTGGCAAGGGAAAAGGATGCTCTTTGTGACTCTCTCCGTCCCTCGGCTTTCGCATGGGGCATCCGAACCCTCTTAAGGGACGTTGGACCCCCTCTGTGCGGGATGCTGTCCTCAGACTGACTGTCCATCTGCCGGAGAGTCTCTATCTGGAAATAGTGGGGACCCTGCCATTCCTGTGCCGTCACTCTTGAGCAAACGCCTACTACGTTACACCAGTACTGCGGTAGGTTCCTCAGGAGTCGGTAGACAGCGCTGCAGGGGTGAAACGTCATTTAAACCTACCATCCGTTAAATATTGTTCACCGGACTTTAGTTTTGGAATACGCCTCGCATTTTTTCAAGGATATTGAATATTAGAAATAGCTGACGCAAAAATACAAATAATACTAATAATGTTCAACATAATAGTTCCAGTAGCAAGATCACATCGATGATAAACTGGGAAGCGGTTATCTAGCCTGGTTGTTCATATTAAAAATATGAATAACTTCCAGCCGACATGGCGTTCAATAAAACTGACGGACTCGCCGACTCATACAAATTAAATCATAAGTAAAAATTAACATACACAAAGGAAGTATACACCTAGGTAAGTTTAAATGGTAAAATTCAACTACCAAATATTATATTTCATACCTGCAACAATAACTACTTTATCAGATGTTAGAGGATTGGAGTACGAACCGCATCCGCGGGGAGAGAATGAAAGGAAGAGATAGAAGAGGTGCTGGGTGGAATGATGGTTCTCTTATCTCAAGTCGTGTTGTTTGACGCCCATTGAAAACATCATTTATGGCTAAATAACTTTATTCACGCGAACATTATAATTCCCCTTTGGCTCCACTCTCGCGGTTCGATCCTGACCCACAAACATTTATATCTTCGCGTAGAGACCGTTTTTGCGAGCTGTTTGCGGTAAATTTCCTTTATGTAGTGTCACTAACATTTGTTTCCTTAGTGAAATAATATCTAGGAAATTCTGGAACAAAAAGTATATCTATTTGAACTGCTTTTCTTCTTGTACAAGCCCAAGGGGTGTTTTCAGCATCCAAGGGATATTTAACCTAGAACTACAAGTTTTCTTCAATTCCGCCCAATTTACTTCCCCAGTGCCTTGCTTTGTTTAAGAATATGCCGTGAAACAATCAAGAAGCCGGCGAAGAAAATATATTCATACCTATATGAAATGTAAAAAGGAAAGGAGCCTTTCTAATACAATAACGAGATACAAAAAGTAATGAGAGGCAGAAAGACATCTTGCGTGCGGATGGCTGGAAAGCAGAAACAGAAAGGAAATTCATGTAAAGTATCTCGTGAAGACGGAGGCTTGGAAAGTAAGGCAAATGAAACAATAAAATTTCTGTCTCCTTGACGAGCTGTCTTCGAATTGCATGGAGAGGGCGGTTAGAAAACTACAAAAGAAAACTCACAAGGGAGGAAAAATATGTCTTTACGGGGGAGAAATCCACGAGGAGAAACCAAGATAACATTTCATATTGTACTTTCAAAAGCAAGTTTCTTACAAATGCAAGGTTCACCATATTCACCATTTTAGACCTTTACTGGGAATTCATACTTCATTCAACGCAGGGTAAGTTCTGAAAAATACACCAACATCTGCCATTGCATTTCATCCAGAAACCCAATACCCAGATATTCTTAAATACTCTTTCAGCACTAAATATTCTGATTAAATCTTTTTTACATAAACATAACGAATAAAATCTATAAGTATTGTGAATTTGTCCAATGTTTCTACTGTTACTTCACTGCTTTTATCTAGTTCAACTTCACTGGGATTACCTCACTTAGTTCACACTGTCACCCTTACTAACGTAAAGTAGTTCAATTTCCCCGTCACTTCACTTTCGTTCCTGACATAGCGGCGTAATGTAACATGCACGACGCGACGTAGCCTTTTCTTCCGGACGCTTCTCTCGCTGGGAGTCGAACACAGGACTTCTTCAATTTCTCCTGCAGCAGCGCCCACTGCATCTCTCAGTTGTCACAAACTCACTCGTAGAACTGCACTTGATGTATCAACAGAAACGCCTTCTTTCACTGACTCACTGACTGGTGGCGGAGTGGAGGAGAAACTTCCAGATGTTTATGGTTATCTGCCGATAGTGTTTCTTGTATTTACGCCAGTCGAGGGCGCAATATATCTTTGTTTATTTCAAACTGCCTGGCGCCGAGCTCTCGATAACTTTGGGCCTTAACTGCTGCGTTACAGTATGTTAAATTGTCTGAGAACACCCAGTAACATATTTTACATTGGTAATAATAAATTGTTTGTAATAGAGCAGAGATTATTAAAATACATTAATGCATATAAAATTGATTCTTTTATCGTAGAAGTAACGGTCCCGAACACTCCCAATATAAAACTTTACAATGTTTAAAAATGTACATTCCCCACCTCCCTCTTTTCTACTTCTTCTATCAATTAGCTATGAATATTCGATATATAAAAGGATTTTATGAAGGAATTCGCATAGTGGGTTTCACCTTGCTCGTTTTAATTTCTCTATCACGTACATTAGTATCTCGATTAAGTATTGCATTCCACCCAAAAATTCTATATCGAAATTTCCGAGGAAGTGCATGCTTTGAGGGTACTTGAATCCAAAGAAAATCTGATGTGTTACACTCACATGACTTTCTCTACTATTGTACAAACTATTTTTACAAACGCTTATTCTCCATCTACTTCATGTAAATCGAGATAAACATTTGCAGACTCTATCTTATTGCTAATTTTCTTGTAGATGTAAGGGGAAAATATATTTATAAGGGCAACATAGAAATATAGTAGCTTTTAAGCACATGCATATCTCTTAATAGCTGGTTGCTAGGTGCAGCACCATTTCCTTTCCCACAGATTAATACTCTTTGATATCCAAGACAAAAAAATGAATAACAAATTCCCATTTGAGAAAATAAGTACTGAAAAATTTAAGGGAATAACAAGCAATATCTCGAAAATAGTTCACTCTACAAAAAAAATGTATATAACATAAATTGTGTATTTTAACGCGATCTACATTTTTTGTATAGTAAAATTTTGCCCATCTCTTATGGTTTACCAGTTATGCAAAAGTCGTTCACAATAAAGAATAATTTTGGAGACATTCCCAGAAAATTCAAGATATACATTTTATTTGCCATAAAAATATCTTAAACATATGATATTTTAATCAAAATCTTTAGAGCCATTTTTGAGAAATTAAAATTTTCGAAAAATGTTCCACGTAAAGGGTACTCTGGGGTGGGGGGATTTTCTTGAAAACCTTCGTGTCGCATCTTGGAAGATACTGAACCTAAATACCAAGTTTGGTGTTTATCCGACTGTTCGTTTCTGAGTTATGCTGTTCACAGACACACACACACACATAGACAAACAGACACACACACGGACATGTTTCCAAATTTTTTTTTTGGGATTCAGTGAGTCTCAAAACATGTATTTCCGGTGAAATCTCGGTATCGAATTTTTGGGTGGAATACAATACTTCCCCTACTTACTATACGTAGTAGAGAAAGTAAAAATGAATAACGAATTCCCATTTGAGAAAATAAGTATTGAAAAATTTAAGGGAATAACAAGCAATATCTCGAAAATGGTTCACTGAACAAAAAAATGTATATGACATATATTATGTATTTTAACGCGATCTACATTTTTTGTGTTGTAAAATTTTGACAATCTCTTATGGTTTACCAGTTATGCAAAAGTCGTTCACAATGAAGAATACTTTTGGAGACATTCCCAGAAAATTCGAGATATACGTTTCATTTGTCATGAAAATATCTTAAACATATAATATTTTAATCAAAATCGTTAGGGCCATTTTTGAGAAAATTAAAATGTTGGAAGAATAATCCGTATAAAGGGTAATCTGGGGTGGGGGGATTTTCTTGAAAACCTTCGTGTCGCATCTCTGGAAGATACTGAACCTAAATACCAAGTTTGGTGTTTATCCGACTGTTCGTTTCTGAGTTATGCTGTTCACAGACACACACACACACACACAGACAGACACACAGACACACACACGGACATGTTTCCAAAAAGACTTTTTTTGTATTCAGGGGTCTCAAAACATGTAAAACGGTGAAATCTCGGTACCGAATTTTTGGGTGGAATAAATACTTCCCCTACTTACTATACGTAGTGGAGAAAGTAATAATAGCATTTTTAGGAATAAGGAACTGCGTGTGAACGGCATTTCTTATAAATGCTTAACTACCCTTTAGATGAGGAAAAATTTCGATTCTTTTTCTTAGAAATGGCACTAATAACTTTTATTAAAATACCACATTAAAATACCTGTGAATCGTCTTTATTCGAAAGGAATTTTGTATTATTGTCTATAACTCGTAGGCGATAAAAACGTAAGAGTGTACTAACAAAAGTGTGGGCTTTAAAATCCAGAGTTTATTTCAAATAACCTTCTTTATTGTTATTTGTTTGAACTTTTTAATACTCCGTAATGGTGATGTCAATATTGTTGTTGCTTCTCGTGATGTCATGAATAGACTATGGCATAAAGGACAACTTAACGCCATTTTGAACACCTGAATGCATATTCGTTCTTAGCTCTCGACTTGTAGCTACAGAAAAGTTACTAGAACCTATATAAAAATAAACGGTATTGGGTAGAGGAAGTAATATGAATGTAAGGCACCAGTCTTTCCCGTGGTCCTGCAAAGAGCATGAAATTCCAACCTTTTTCTTTACCAAATGGGGTGTGGTTTTTCCTGCCGACGAAATGGTTTTCGCTTTCTTTGGAGCAATTTCGTCGAAGGAAATCCACTGCTTTATTGTTGTTTGGTTTCAGTTGATAGTAATGTATCCAAGTTTCATCAACTGTGATATAACGCCGCAGAAACTCATTTGGGTTGCGCTGGAACATGTTCAAATATCCCTGTGAAATGGTCAGACGATTGCGCTGGTTCTCAACAGCGAGCAGTCACGGCACCCATCTTGCTGACAGCTTTCTCATGCTCAACAATTCTGCAGAATGTTCTACATCCGTTCACTCGAGATTTTATGTTCTTGGCTATCTCACGGATTTTCACTCGGCGGTCTTCCAAAAAATATCCTGAACTTTGATCACCATTGCTTCTGTTGTGACCTCAACCGGCCGTCCTGTGCGCACGGTATCTCTTGTGCTCGAACGGCCACATCGAAATTCTGTGAACTACTTGTAAACCATGCCATGTGATGGAGCACTAATACTTATAATACTTGTTCAGATTTTCTTCCGTTTCCTTCACCGTCTTACAACGCAAAAAGTCGAGCTTTATCAGAACACGAAGTTCACTTTTCTCCATTTTCTACGAAGCAACACTTATTTGCTTATTTTAGACGCTCTCAACAATGTTCTAAGAAACAAATGACGGCGAGTTTCTGTGATTATACACAGAATACATGTAAGGCTTGGGTGCAAACAAGAAACCTGTGATTAGAATGCTATCTCTCGTCAACGTCATGCACTTATCAATCTGCCCTCGTAATTCAAAACTCTCTCGAATGAATACCAAGTAAATCAGCTGCTGAATCAAAGGGGAACTTCGCTCCTAATTTACTTATATTCTTACAGAACCTATTTTCAATGAATACTAAGTAAACAAGCTATCAGCTGTAGCAAATGAGACAACCGCCCATCATGTACCTGCCTTAACTGAGCTAAGCAAAGTATGCTTTCTTTAAAATAACAAATACTTTACAGTATTCGCGCCCGGTACTACAAAATCCTAAACCAAACCCTTCCACAACGCATGAGTTTGTCTTTACAGAATTCTCTGAGAAACTTTCTTTCAGCAGTAATTGGATTTTTACTTTCTCTACTACGTATAGTAAGTAGGGCAAGTATTGCATTCAACCCAAAAATTCGATACTGAGATTTCACTGGTAATCATGTTTTGTGGTGTCCTGAATGCAAATAAACATTTCTGGAAATATGTCCGTGTATGTGTCTGTCTGTGAACAGCATAACTCAAAAACGAAAAGTCGGATAAGTACCAAACTTGCTATTTGAGTTTAGTGTCATCCAAGGATGCGACACAAAAATACACAATTTATGTCATATACATTTTTTCTGTTGAGTGAACCATTTTCGAGATATTGCTTGTTATTCCCATAAATTTTCCAATACTTATACCTTTTCTCAAATTCTTTATTAATTTTTTTTGTCCTGGTAATGCAAAGAGAATGCAGTGGTAATGCAACCAGCTCTTAAAATATTTGACTATCGCTTAAAGCCTAGCAATTCCCCTTGTATCTACAGGGAAATTAGCAAGAAGATTAACATCTCGATATCTCGATTAACATGAAGCATATGGAGATTAAGCGTTTGTAAAAATAGTTTGTATAAGAGTAGAGAAAGTTATGTGAGTGTAACACATCATACTTTTTTAATAATTTCTTCTATGGAGAGGAATTTGAGTACATAATGTAGCCTATCAGCAGAATGTACGAAGTGCTCAGTTTTGGATTTTCTGTAGTTTAGCGATGTGAGTGGGTGCGGCGTACCCCCACACGGAGACAGCGTAGGTTAGGATGGGACGGATAAGTGTCTTATATAGGGTAAGACCGGTAGGCTATTGCTGTAATTGAGTAATGGATAGAGTTTTCGAAGCTTTGTTACGTGCGTCGCGAATGTTGTCTGACTATCAAAGGATAGTCCCAGATATGTGACCGCTGATCTCCAGGTGATGTTCTCCCAAAAGAGTGTGAGGGGAGCAGGCGGTGTGTAGGGTAACGGTGTGGGTTGCGGCGAGTAAAGGCTATATCTTGGGTTTTTGCGGCGTTTACCTTGATGCGCCAGTGGGCGAGCCAGGTCGCGAGGTTGTCTAATGTGTTTTTTTAGATATCTGTGTATGAATTGCGGCAATGTCGATTGGGCTATGAAGGACATATCATCACCGTAGAGGGGTTTAATAATACGTGGAGAGCTAGGTATGTCATTCGTGTAGACGTTAAATAGGACAGGTCCTAACAGGCTACCCTTAGGGATTCCGGCCAGAATGGATCTGGGGGTAGAATGTGTGTAATTGACGACCGATTTTAAATAGTTGTCCGTGAGATAATTAGCTATCAGCTTGATAAGGGTGTCAGAAAATTAGAGTTCCGAAGGTTTGCGTAAAAGGCCAGGGTGCCGGACTCCATCGGACGCGCGTTCAATATCAAGAGCTACTGCACCGGTGGAGCGGTTGGTGTTAAAGCCTTGGGTAATAAATTCGATGGCACGATGGAGCTGGTGTGTGTTGGAATGATTGTTATGAAAGGCGAATAGTTCATCAATCATGATGTTGTTTTTGAAAATGCGAACGTTAATGCGTTTCACTATGATTTTCTCGAGGAGTTTACTTAGTGAGTTGAGTAAGCTGATTGCTCGCTAGTTGTGTGGGTTGGATTGGTCTTGTTGCGCTTAGGAAAGTGGCAGACAAGAGCAGTCTTCCATTCAGTGGGGAAAATTCCGTACAAGAGGAGGAAATTGAAAAATGGGATTAACACGGTGCGGCAGTTTGCGCAATAATGCTAAGTCTAAGGTGCTGGGGCTGATGTTGGGGCTTGCAGGTATGTAGGTGGGTACGTCGGGTGCGCAGATTATAAAGTCTGAGTTGTTTTCAAGTGCAAATAGTTTGATTCCGGCCGGGTTGTTTGAATCGCAGTTCCAGAGTAAGTATTTAGTATTAAGGTCTCCTGCAATGAGCACTGGTGATCTAGTTGTAGGAGGTGTATGTCTGCGGCGATCAAATCACCGGAATGCGAATGGCAGTAACATCTACACGAGCGGGAGGGGAGACTTGTACTTGGTGATGAGCAACGCTGAGTCTGACTGCGATTGCAGTGCCGCCTCCGCGCCCATTGCGGTAGGTATGGTAAATGATGTATCCGGGTATTTGGAACCGAGTGGGCGAGTGTAAGTATGTTTCTATGAGGAGAGCTATATCATTGTTTCGGGAGGCGAGAAATTCACCCAATGCGGCTTTCTGACGATGTATTGCGATGGCATTCCCGATAGCGCGGTCATTGTCCATTGTGGCAAATTAGTAAGGTGTTTAAGAGTAGTCCGTGGTGAGTTTGCAGAGGTCGAGGTGTTTAATCGTCCCTGATGGCCCCAGGTACCGTGAACATACTGAAGGACTGGGCATATTCACTAAGTATCTGGGGAGCCTCCAGAGCCTCGTGAGCAGGTTCATTAGGACGCCTATGCCCGTCTCTCTGACCACGTGCCAGGGCACGGTGCCTCGTGCAATATGCTGTGTCGGGCAGAAGCGTACGCCAGTTGAGGCAACGGGACCTTCACTTGGCTGCGCATGGGTTGGAAAGCACTATTGGGTAGCGGTATGAATGGATTACTAGAAGTGGCTGGTCTTTCTGTAGGTGTCGCTGCAGCATGCTGGTCTCGGGCAGGCACGTTTGTCTCCTGCGGCGCATAGCGGCCAACTAGCGCCAGTATTCCAAGCACTCCCTCCAACGGGCACCGTGGTCGCGCTGTTGGCAAAGGGCACAGCGTCTTTCCTGAATGGATGTTTGGCATGTTATGGAAGAATGTGCACATGCGCATTTAGAACACACTTCCCTTGGGGCTGCCGCAGTTGTCCGCCTTATGCCCGAGCCGCTGGCACTTGTTGCACTGGACAGGAAACGGGGGAGGGCGATAACCCTCCACTCTAACCTGACAGTGCAGCAGTTACTCTATTTCAAGCACACGGCACTAATCGCTCTCAGATTAACCTCGGCCCTATATGGGGAGGGACGTTCGTTAGCGATCGAATCGGCGAAGCTACTCTACTCACAGCGTGTGTATTTACTTGTCACGGAGCTCCTCAAGTAGAGCATTCTAAGGTCGGTACATGTAAATGTTTTTGATAGCAGCTTTAAGCTGCGGCTAGACTTGAATGCTGTAGAGCTGAAAGTCATGCCTCGGGCCTCAAGGAATCTGGTTAAATGATTGTGGCCTCGAGAGGTACTCACTCTTAATTGAAAATCGTGGGAGATAGCGGCTCAAGTGATTGTTAGAGCACTTCCGGTCAAAGTCACGCAGAACACTGTTGAGATCTGAGGCGTGACTTGGCGTCACGTAAATCGGCGGCTGCATGCGCGTTGTCACCGCATCTGCGTAAGATACAGGCGCAGGGTTGGCGCCCTGCTGCAGCTCGTCTGAGCCGATAGCAGGCACAGGTGCCGCAACAGCGGAGGGCTGACTGATTTCTGTGAGGGTTCCCGCAGCTTGTGAAGGGCCCTGGTTGTCTGTTTGGGAATCCTGTGTGGTGGCATTGGTAAGGTCCAAAGAGATTGGGAGAGTTGTGCAGGAGGAGAAGGGGGCCTTAAGGTCAAGAAGTTGAATATTGGGAGGCGGAAGTTGGATAAGGAAGGAGAAGGTTGGGAAGTAAGTGAGGTAGGGGTAGGGACAGCGGTGAAACTGGAGGAATGGAGGAGCTAGAAGGAGCTGGTACCACGGAGTCAACTGAGGAGAAGGATGCGTTCAGCGTAAAGACAGGAGTTGCAGGTTCTGGAAGTTCCGACGTTTCGGAAGGTGTGTGGGATCGCGGTGAAGACTGGGTCGCCTTTCTGCACGTGGCAGGCGCCATGGTATTTGACCATGCAGGGACGCTTAATAGAAAAGGGTGAAGGACTCTAGGTGGGACCGTGGGACTATCTGCTATCCCCACCTAGAGCGGAAACTTAAGAGGCGAGGAACAATTGGCCGGACACCACTGAGGGTGCGCCTTTTCTCGTCAACTGGGACGAGGGTTATGACCTTGTTCCTCTTCCGGCAGAGCTACAAAGATCGGTCACCTGAGGTAGGCTGCTCTGGCGGCCAAGACAGCAAACATGAGAGCGATGGTGACTCATGATGTTCTGCGGCGGCTGGTCGGGCACTGAGCTTTCGGAAGCCGGTCGAGTGCCGCTGGCTGCTTCGGTCGGAGAAAGCTCGCTGGTCGGTGGTGAAGACGCTGGCTGCCCTGCTTCTCGCCTCAGAATGGCTGGTCTTCTGGCACTTAGAATGCCTCTTCTGGACGTCTTCACTCCACAAGATCCGAAGCGTGAATGACCCCTTTAATCAATCGCAATCAATCGCAATCGAGAACAGGTCGCCCAGGTTCACCTGGGCGGAATGTGACTGCCACAGTACCTAGCGGCTTTACCTGTGCGATAAAGAAGGTTAAAACAATATACACCAGCTTTTGATTTTTGTCATTCTGTCATGGGCGGGGTTTAGCTTTCTGCGCCACCATTGGCTGGGTCTCGGTGTTCCTTCATGGGCGGACCAGCGACCATGTGGTTACCAAGCCCAATGCTGCTTAACTTGGGCGACCGCTTGTGAGGTCGTCAAGTTAAGCAGGCCGGCAAAGCAAAGCTAGATGGGAATGCTAGGTAATGGGATGGGGGTACTCAAGTTGGCAGCAGGGCGGGTCGCTGCTAGATGGTCACTTATCCAGCCAGCGACCGGGCCCAATGCTGCTTAACTTCGGGAAGTTTGTGGAATGAGGGATTGACAGACCTCAGCCTCGGGGGCCCAAGCCGTCCTTCTGCAACCGGTAGCGCTTTCTCCGCCTTGGCGCCTTGTGGTCGTAGTGGCCCAAAGAGTTCACCAGCTGGTTGGTGTGGTAAGTGAGTTTCGTGTACATGGTACGGGTTCTCTCCCGCACCACGTCCACGATGTATGGGAGACCGGAATGGGTGTGTAGGATGTGTGACGGGAATCTACGCCCGGTATCATAGATCATCCGAAGCGCCCTGTTCTGGACGGTTTGCAGCCTGCGGATGGTTGTCGCTGCCACCGATCCCCAGACCTCGCAGCCGTACAGAATCAGGGTCGGGATAATCGCCTGATATAGGCGTACTTTGAGGCGTATGGGCATTGTGGATCGGAAACCCCTTTATTCAGCTTGGCTGGGCGGTTTTATACCCCCAACCGCGGTGAAGTGAGGGCAGGGAGGAGTTGGCCATCAGCCAAGTGACATACTTCTTGCAACTGCCATATTGAATGTTAAAATCTCGCCACATCGGAGGTGTTCTTTGTAGCAGTGATTAGATGACGCAGCCATGTTGGACGTATACTTCGTCACCGTGATGGTGACTCCGCTATGTTGGATGACATACAAAACGGTCCGTCCAAGAACCACTACATTATGAAAACTTATTTTTTCAATCTACTTCATTTTAGTTGAGATAAACCGTTGCAACTACCCATTTCGTTTTAAATGTAAAGGGAATAGCCACAGTCAAATGTTTAAGTACTGCATACCTTATAGTTGCCTTACTGTTTCCTTGCAATCCCGAGAAACAACTGAATGTCAACCGGAAACGCTTAGGCAACAAAAATTTATTTGAAGTAAATTGTGTGTTTTAAAGAATCTACATTTTTATTGTGTAGTGTGTTTTCGTTTATCGCTTAACGTATGCCCGTTTTAAAGAGTATACAAAATTCTTTCCAAATGAGGAGGGTGTCACAGACTATTCCCAGAAAATTCAAGATATGCATTTTATATAATCATATAAATATCTTTAATATATGTATTTTAGTCAAAATCATTAGGGCCATTTTTTATCAAATAAATAATTCTAAAAATATCGATGTAAAGTGTATTTTGGAGTGGGGAATTTTCTTGAAAATCTTTGTGTCGCATCCTTGGAAAATACAGTACTTGAATACCAAGTTTGCTATTTATCCGACTTTTAGTTTTCAAGTTACGCTGTTCAGAGACTTACACGCACATATACAGTATTTTTCCAAAAATGATTGTTTTATTCGGGGGACGTCAAAACATGTATTTCCGGTGAGATTTCGATATCGAATTTTCGGATCGAATTCAACAGGTACATTCTCTATCTGTTATGTACGTGATAGAGAAATTCACGTGATGCTTCACATAAGATTTTTATTGTTGTGTTTTGATTGAGGTAATCAACATTTTTTTGATGAAATGTAATACCTTCTCTGCCTTGGATAAGCAGTGGAGAAAGTAAAACAGAAGAAACAAAGTTGCAAAGGCGGTGAGTGGTGTTGGTTTTAGCTGGCCGATGTAAACAAAGATGAGATGCAAGGTCTGGTTTAGACAAACAGACCTGGAGAAGAATACGACTGGAGAAAATGAAGCCAACTTCATTATTACTCAATTGTGATGCTAAACATGCGCCTGGCAGTGCATTTGGGCATTTACTGATGCCGGTCGAGAAAACTAGTTCGCTTTTTATTTTTCCAGCTCTACCAAAGGGCAAATTACGTGCAGAGCTTATAGTAAGCCGCTTTAGCGACCTCTTGAGGCTATGTGATGTGATACAGCATGCCTTTTTGCTGGAAGCTGACTTCTAATTGAGCGTGCAGCTGATACAACCTACGTACGGACCACCTTGCCCCGAGCCCTGAAAATCAACTGGCTTCCAATCAAGCAGATATTCTGCTCAATAGCCAGAGAGATTCAGTTTGCCAAATAAACAGTCTCTCAGATCAAAAATAATAGCTGGCGAGAAACTCCAGCTTTGAACAGTGGTTGTGCACGTGGAAACATGACCTTCTGGCAAAACCCTGCCGATTCTCCAGTACTAGGCTTCATTCCAAAATGTTCACAAGAAACAATTGTTAAAATATACCTACAAAAAGAAAGATTGAGAGCCATTACTCAGAATTTAAAAAACCGTATGTGTTGCCTTCACATGATTTTCTCGACTCAATCTTCCTCAAACTACTCTCCCAAAATTGGAACAGTAGTATCAGATTGAAAAATTCAATACCATAGCCGGGACTTGAACCACGAATCTCCCGGTTTCTCTAACCATCTGAGCTACCACGGCAACATGGACGCAGAATTTTAAGTTCCCCAACGATACCCATTTTTACAGGTAAACAACAAAGTTATCTCAAAGTCATTTTGAGATGACAGACCCCAATGAGACTTACAATGTCATAAGTCCAGGGCGTCATAGTTTAATCAATTCAATCAATGGCATGTAATTGTTGTTTCACACAAGTCGTGTGTAGGATAAGTTTGGAAATGTAGGGTTGGACAGAAAATTCAAAATAGATTAACCCGACGGAAACCGAAAGATTTGTGGTTCAAACCCCGGCTATGGCATTGAATTTTTACTTTCTACTAGGTATAGTTAGTAGGGGAAGTATTGTACTCCACCCAAAGCTTCGACGTCGAGGTTACACCAAAAATATATTTTTTGAGCCCCTGAACCAAAAACTGTTTTTATAAAAAAATCCGCTCGCGCGCGCGTTTGTGTGTGTGTGTGTGTGTGTGTGTGTGTGAACAGCATAACGCAAAAACGAAAAGTTGCATAAATACCAAACTTGCTAAAAATCCTCCACCCTTGACTACCCTTTACATGGAACGTTTTTCGAAATTATTTATTTCTAAAAAAATGGCTCTGATGATTTTGATTAGATTACCGTATGCATATTAACTATATTTACATGACAAATAAAATGTTTATCTTGAATTTTCTGGCAACAGGCTTTGAAGTACTTTTCATTTGGAAGGAACTTTGTACAATCTTGTATAACTGGTGAACGTTAAGGGATAGTCGAAAACGTAGATCTCTTTAAAACACAAACTTTTTCAAATAAGTTATTTTGTGGTATCATCTATTACCGAGATATAGTTATTAATGGATCACATTGTTCATATTTAGCCATTCTTTTGAAGTCCTAGGATTTTCAGTTGTTTCTGCCGATGTCATGGAATCAGTATGGAATTTTAAGGCCAGCATATAAAGTGCAGTTCTTAAACGTTTGATTATCGCTGTTCTCTTTGTATCTATAACGAAATGTGTAATGTAGCTGTTTCTGAAAAGTTTATCTCGATTAAGGTGAAGCTGGCAGGAAAATATACTTTCGTAAGAATAATTTGTATACCCATTTATAGCGATAGAGGGTAGAGAAAAACATGTGAATGTAACACACAAGATTTTTCACTCGGTTGTGTATTAATATAAATTTCTGTTAAAATTGGTCGTTAAAACTGAATCGAGCTACAGTACAACAATCTACAATTTAAAGCAATATGAATAATCGATAGTTAGCGCAGATAAAAGCGGCTCGTGTAGTAAATACAGACAAACGAATTGCGGAAATGGACTCACCATTTATTGAAGATGTTGAAAGTGGTACCCTGCAGCATCAACACACAGTTGTGCATGTCTGGCCATATTCAGATACACCCGGCGTAAAGTTCTGATATCGATGGCGGCAACTTCACGGCCGATGTTGTCTTTCAATTCCTGTATTGTGTGTGTGGATTTGTTTCATAGACCTTGCTCTTCAAATATCCCCACAGGAAAACAATCACACGTTGTTAGATCGGCGGAACTGGTGGCCACAAATGTTTGCTAACAGTTCGTTCCGCAGAGAAAACATCATGGACTCGTTCGTTAATCGAACCCGTTTTCACATGTGATTCCATAATTTAAATTCTTTCTTGTATCGAGAAAGTCATTTTCAAGAATACGAACAGCAACGTGTATATGAACTGGTGAAATAAACTGAAATACTGACAGAATAATGCCGACTATCGATTATTCATATTGCAAAAAGTTGCCCATTGTTGCACAGCACTCGATCAATTTTAACAGAAATTTATATTAATACACAACGTAAATATCGCATTTACATTCAAACGGGAGACGAGTCACTTTTATCTGTGCCACCCTCTACCTTGTTCTACACATGACTTGTGTGAAAGCCGACAGAGATGCGCGGAGTTCCAAATTTGACCACCCGGCCACGGAAGGGTCACTTGGAGACGTCCCTCTTTTAGGACCGTGGAAACACGGCTGCAACAGTGGAGTCATACTGCTTTCGTTTCTGAGTCGTACTGTTCACAGACACACACCAGAGAGAGAGAGAGAGAGAGAGAGAGAGAGAGAGAGAGTGAGGGGGGACGTTTTTCTAAAAATAATTTTGTTTTCAGGGAGCCTTAAAACGTTTACGAGTTAGAACAGAAAAAATTTATTCCTTCACATTATACGTTAGCAAATATATAAATTACTTCTTCATAAGTTATCATGATCCACTTGTTACACATGTGAATAGCGATTTTCTCTACGGGCACTGATTTTATCTTGGATACTTTACATTTAAGTTTTTCGTCATGTGTTCGTATCTATTTTATCAATTAGTTATACTTTCTGTTGCTTCTACTTAATCTAGTCATACGTTCTTTACAAACCTTTGTTAGGTACTGTATCAGCTGTTTGGGAGATCAGATAAACTGCCTTCTGTTATATTGTTGACTTCAACTACAGTGCTTTTGCTTCACAATGTGGCCACGGCACAGCGCTCGGACTCCCGCAGAAGCGGTTATAATATCCGCCCAACCGCCTCGCCTTCTCATAGTTACAGTTACAATTACAATAATAATAAGCACATACCTTGTCATGGTCTCACACACTTCCATCAGAAAGTTTTCATTTGCACCGATATTTCAATAATCGAAATTGCGTGACTATCTCAGCCGTTGTTTTCTTTTAGCTCTTCCATTGTATAGGGTCTGTTAGGTGCATTTTATTTTCCATATGATCAACAGAGTCGGGAAATTTCTGTAATTGGATTTTTCGAAATGTCAGCGCTTAATGTTCTTCTCTGGCAAAGCAGGTTCCATTTAATTAGTTACATTTCTGTAAAATAACAGATACTGAAGCACAGAGAAACCCAATTTTACGCACAAGATTCCCTTGCATGATGCAAAAATTTGTGCGGGTATGTGCAACAAATACGTACAGAATAATATGACCTATATTTTCTGAACAAATAAATGCAAAGAGATACAAATGACTTCCACAGTGTTTTCAACTGCTGACCGATAATGAAAAAAATGTTGAATGTTGAATGTCCATTTGGTTTTTCCAACAACACTCTGCTACCGCGCTGATGAGTAATTAAACTTAATTTAGGAAATTTTTGTAGATAGAGTAATTAGTAAAGCATTATGGCCCTCAAGATCCCTTGATTTAACTGTATGCGATTTTCATCTATGGGCAAACTTGAAAAACAAAGTGTATGCAGAATACCCCCCATACATTGGAAGAGTCAAAAGAAAACATGAGGCGAAAAATTCACTCAATTTCAGAAATTGAACGCTCTAGTGTAAATGAAAATTTCCTGAGAAGATGCTAGAAATGTGTGGATAGAGAGAGGGGCAAATCCCCAACTTCTGTTATGATAAGGTATATGCTTATTATCATTGTAACTAAATAAGAGAACGTGAGGCGTTTGCGGGGATATTATAACTGTTTCGCCGGGAGTCCTAGCTGCGGCCACCGATGCGTGACACACCATGTGGTGGCCACCTTGTGAAAGAAAAGCACTGTACTAAAACCAGTTATAGATTGACGAAATTACGAAAATTGTGTTACTGTGATAGCCCTCCATAGAGTCAGAAAATCATCACCTGAGATTTTTTTCAGAGCCTGAAAATTAGCAGTATGTTTACGTACCGTTTTAATGAAACTGCTGACCGACCTAAACTAGAAGCGTCTGTGCTCTGTATGGACCAGGGCAGTGGTGAAAGCAACAGATTTTACCATGGACACAGTGCGTGCTGTTATTGATGAGTGACCCGATACACTTGGTCGTGCATCAGAGCTAAAGCGTATCATTTTGAAGAAAAATCTGATGTGTTGCACACACATAACTTTCTCTGCTCTTGTACAAACTATTTTTACAAACGCTTATTCTCCATCTACTTCGTGTTAACCGAGATAAACTTTGGCAGAAACTCCTTTATTGCTAAAGTATTGGAAAATTCAAAAAAATAAGAACAAATATCTCGGAAATGGTTCACTCGACATACAAAATGTGTGTTTTAACGAGATATACATTTTTGTGTAGTAAAACTTTGTCTATCTCTTACAGTTTACTAGTTATGCAAAATTATTCAGAATGAAGAGGAATTTTGGGGACATTCCCAGAAAATTCACGATATACATTTCATTTGCCATAAAAATATATTAAACTTATAATATTTTAATCAAAATGGTTTGAGCCACTTTTGAGAAAATGAAAATTTTCGAAAAATATTCCATGTAAAGGGTAGTCCAGGGCGCGGGGTATTTTCTTGAAAATCTTTGTGTCGCATTTTTGAAAGATACTAAACCTAAATATCAAGTTTGGTATTTATCCGAGTTTTCCTTTTTGATTTATGCTGTTCACAGACACACCCACGTTTCTTTTCTTTCAATTTTTTACTTTCTCTACTACGTATAGTAAGTAGGGGAAGTATTGCATTCCACCCAAAAATTCGATACCGAGATTTCACCGGAAATACATGTTTTGAGACCTCCTGAATCCAAAAAAAGCATTTTTGGAAACATGTCCGTGTGTGTGTCTGTGTGTCTGTGTGTGTGTGTGTCTGTGTGTGTGTCTGTGTGTGTGTGAACAGCATAACTCAAAAACGAACAGTCGGATAAACACCAAACTTGGTATTTGGGCTCAGTATCTTCCAGAGATGCGACACGAAGGTTTTCAAGAAAATCCCCCCACCCCAGACTACCCTTTACATGGAACATTTTTCGAAAATTTTAATTTTCTCAAAAATGGCTCTAACGATTTTGTTTAAAATATCATATGTTTAAGATAATGCCATGAGAAATGAAATGTATATCTCGAATTTTCTGGGAATGTCTCCAAAAGTATTCTTCATTGTGAACGACTTTTGCATAACTGGTAAACCATAAGAGATAGACAAAATTTTACTACACAAAAAATGTTGATCTCGTTAAAATACACAACTTATGTTATATACATTTCTTTTGTTGAGTGAACCGTTTTCGAGATATTGCTTGTTATTCCCTTAAATTTTCCAATACTTATACTTTTTCTCAAATTCGTTATTCATTTTTTTATGTCCTGGACTTGCAAAGAGAATGGAATTCGACACATAGCAACCAGCGTTAAAATATTTGACCATCGCTTAAAAGCTACCATATTCCCCTTGCATCTACAAGAAAATTAGCAATAAGATTGACATCTCGATATCTCGATTAACATATAGCATATGGAGAATAGGCGTTTGTAAAAATAGATTGTACAAGAGTAGAGAAAGTCATGTGAGTGTAACACATCAGATTTTTTACTTTCTCTACTACGTATAGTAAGTAGGGGAAGTATTGCATTCCACCCAAAAATTCGATACCGAGATTTCACCGGAAATACATGTTTTGAGACCTCCTGAATCCAAAAAAAGCATTTTTACTTTCTCTACTACGTATAGTAAGTAGGGGAAGTATTGCATTCCACCCAAAAATTCGATACCGAGATTTCACCGGAAATACATGTTTTGAGACCTCCTGAATCCAAAAAAAGCATTTTTGGAAACATGTCCGTGTGTGTGTCTGTGTGTGTGTGTGTGTGTCTGTGTGTCTGTGTGTCTGTGAACAGCATAACTCAAAAACGAACAGTCGGATAAACACTAAACTTGGTATTTTGGTTCAGTATCTTCCAGAGATGCGACACGAAGGTTTTCAAGAAAATCCCCCCACCCCAGACTACCCTTTACATGGAACATTTTTCGAAAATTTTAATTTTCTCAAAAATGGCTCTAACGATTTTGATGAAAATATCATATGTTTAAGATAATGTCATGGGAAATGAAATGTATATCTCGAATTTTCTGGGAATGTCTCCAAAAGTATTCTTCATTGTGAACAACTTTTGCATAACTGGTAAACTATAAGAGATAGACAAAATTTTACTACACAAAAAATGTAGATCGCGTTAAAATACACAACTTATGTCATATACATTTCTATTGTTGAGTGAACCGTTTTCGAGATATTGCTTGTTATTTCCTTAAATTTTCCAATACTTATACTTTTTCTCAAATTCGTTATTCATTCTTTTTATGTCCTGGACATGCAAAGAGAATGGAATGCGCCACATAGCAACCATCGTTAAAATATTTGACTATCGCTTAAAAGCTACCATATTACCCTTCCATCTACAAGAAAATTACCAATAAGATTGACATCTCGATATCTCGATTAACATGAAGCATATGGACAATAGGCGTTTGTAAAATTAGATTGTACAAGAGTAGAGAAAGTCATGTGAGTGTAACACATCAGATTTTTGGAAACATGTCCGTGTGTGTGTCTGTGTGTGTGTGTGTGTCTGTGTGTGTGTGTGTGTCTGTGTGTGTGTGTGTGTGTGTCTGTGAACAGCATAACTCAAAAACGAACAGTC
Organism: Deroplatys truncata; assembly: GCA_030765065.1. Taxonomy (NCBI): domain Eukaryota; kingdom Metazoa; phylum Arthropoda; class Insecta; order Mantodea; family Mantidae; genus Deroplatys; species Deroplatys truncata. Next base: position 72,759,807 of record CM060984.1, read on the forward strand.
GGATAAACACCAAACTTGGTATTTAGGTTCAATATCTTCCAGAGATGCGACACGAAGGTTTTCAAGAAAATCCCCCCACCCCAGACTACCCTTTACATGGAACATTTTTCGAAAATTTTAATTTTCACAAAAATGGCTCTAACGATTTTGATTAAAATATCATATGTTTAAGATAATGTCATGAGAAATGAAATGTATATCTCGAATTTTCTGGGAATGTGTCCAAAAGTATTCCTCATTGTGAACGACTTTTGCATAACTGGTAAACCATAAGAGATAGACAAAATTTTACTACACAAAAAATGTAGATCTCGTTAAAATACACAACTTATGTCATATACATTTCTTTTGTTGAGTGAACCGTTTTCGAGATATTGCTTGTTATTCCCTTAAATTTTCCAATACTTATACTTTTTCTCAAATTCGTTATTCATTTTTTTTATGTCCTGGACATGCAAAGAGAATGGAATGCGCCACATAGCAACCAGCGTTAAAATATTTGACTATCGCTTAAAAGCTACGATATTTCCCTTGCATCTACAAGAAAATTACCAATAAGATTGACATCTCGATATCTCGATTAACTTGAAGCATATGGAGAATAGGCGTTTGTAAAATTAGATTGTACAAGAGTAGAGAAAGTCATGTGAGTGTAGCACATCAGATTTTTTATTCAAGGGCCTCAAAACATGTATTTCCAGTGATCCCCTACTTACTATACGTAATAGAGAAAGCAGTAATGTGTGCAATTATCAGAGTAAAATACAGCCATAATCAAACGAACAAAAAAGCAAACTCATTGTTTCCACTATAAACAAAAGCTTATGGCTAGACTAGATAATAAACGTAATTTCTTCCGTTTATTTATGTCGCTGACTATCATTTCTTATTGCCATATCGAAAGTTTGTCTGAAAAGATTAACATTTCCTATTACTTATGCATAAAGCCTTAAATTAGTATATTTAAAATTTATATTAATTCATGAACGGCTCTTTGTAGTATATGTCACTTTCTGCTATTACAATCTGGTGCTCTGCAAATAGAATTGAAATGATTATTAAGCGTAATAACTCCATAATTAATAAGCGCCCTTATATTTCGCTGTACAAGAAGTTCTTCACTGCATTGAGACTGATGGATTGCAGTCTTGCTGAATCCTGAACTTTGGGATACATCGTATACACTTTGTGGTCTAAAATAAATTTTTACTTTCCCTAACATTTAGATAGTGGGTAGAGAAGGTATTGCATTCCACCAAGAAATGGATACCGAGATTTCATTGGAAATATATGTTTTGGGGCCCTTTGAATAAAAAAAGAAAGCATTTTTACTTTCTATACTACGTATAGTAAGTAGGCGAATATTGTATTCCACCCAAAAATTCGATACCGAGATTTCACCGGAAATACATGTTTTGAGACCCCCTGAATCCAAAAAAAGCATTTTTGGAAAAATGTCCGTGTGGGTGTGTGTTTCTGGCTGTGTGTGTGTGTGTGTGTGTGTGTGTGTGTGTGTGTGTGTGTGTGTGTGTGTCTGTCTGTCTGTGAACAGCATAACTCAAAAACGAACAGTCGGATAAACACCAAACTTGGTATTTAGGTTCAGTATCTTCCAGAGATGCGACACGAAGGTTTTTAAGAAAATTCCCCAAACCAGATTACCCATTACATGGAAGATTTTTCGAAAATTTTAATTTTCCCAAAAATGGCTCTAACGATTTTGATTAAAATATCATATGTTTAAGATACTTTCATGACAAATAAAATGTATATCTTGAATTTTCTGGGAATGTGTCCAAAAGTATTCTTCATTGTGAACGACTTTTGCATAACTGGTAAAGCATAAGAGAGAGACAAAATGTTACTACACAAAAAATGTAAATCGCGTTAAAATACACAATTTATGTCATATACACTTTTTTTGTTGAGTGAACCATTTTCGAGATATTGTTTGTTATTTCCTTAAATTTTTCAATACTTACATTCTCAAATGGTAATTCGTTATTCATTTTTACTTTCTCTACTACGTATAGTAAGTAGGGGAAGTATTGCATTCCACCCAAAAATTCCATACCGAGATTTCACCGGAAATACATGTTTTGAGACCTCCTGAATCCAAAAAAAGCATTTTTGTAAAGATGTCCGTGTGTGTCTGTGTGTGTGTGTGTGTGTGTGTGTGTGTGTGTGTGTGTGTGTGTGTGTCTCTGTGTGTGTCTGTGTGTGTGTCTGTGAACAGCATAACTCAAAAACGAACAGTCGGATAAGCACCAAACTTGGTATTTAGGTTCAGTATCTTCCAGAGATGTGACACGAAGGTTTTCAAGAAAATCCCCCCACCCCAGACTACCCTTTACATGGAAGATTTTTCGAAAATTTTAATTTTCTCAAAAATGGCTCTAACGATTTTGATGAAAATATCATATGTTTAAGATAATGTCATGAGAAATGAAATGTATATCTCGAATTTTCTGGGAATGTCTCCAAAAGTATTCTTCATTGTGAACGACTTTTGCATAACTGGTAAACCATAAGAGATAGACAAAACTTTACTACACAAAAAATGTAGATCGCGTTAAAATACACAACTTATGTCATATACATTTCTTTTGTTGAGTGAACCGTTTTCGAGATATTGCTTGTTATTTCCTTAAATTTTCCAATACTTATACTTTTTCTCAAATTCGTTATTCATTTTTTTTGTCCTGGACATGCAAAGAGAATGGAATACTCCACATAGCAACCAGCGTTAAAATATTTGACTATCGCTTAAAGGCTACCATATTCCTCTTGCATCTACAAGAAAATTAGCAATAAGATTGACATCTCGATATCTCGATTAACATGAAGCATATGGAGAATAAGCGTTTGTAAAATTAGATTGTAGAGCAGTAGAGAAAGTCATGTGAGTGTAACACATCAGATTTTTTGTCTTGAATATGCAAAGAGTATTAATCTGTGGCAAAGGGAATGGTGCTGCACCTACCAACCAGCTATTAAGAGATATATATGTGCTAAAAAGCTACTGTATTTCTATATTGCCCTTGTAAATATATATTCCTCTTACATCTACAAGAAACTTAGGAATAAGGTAGAGTCTGCAAATGTTTATCTCGATTAACATAAAGTAGCTGGTGAATAAGCGTTTGTAAGAATAGTTTTACAAGAGTAGAGAAAGTCATGTGAGTGTAGCACATCAGATTCTTATAAAAAGATCCATATGTGTGTCTGTGTACAGCTAACTCAAAAACGAAAATTTCGATAAATACCAAATTTGATATTTATATTCGGTACATTAAAAAGATGCGACACGAAATTTTCAGAAAAATGACCCCACCCCAAACTACCCTCCACATGGAATATTTTTCGATTTTTTTTTATTTTCTAATAAATGGCTGTACAATTTTGATTAAAACACTATATATGAAAGATATTTACTTTCAAAATAAAATGTATGTATGTCTTGAATTTTCTATAAATAGCCTAGAGAGCCCTCTTCATTCGGAAGAAATTTTGTATAATCTTGTACAACCTGTAAACGTTATGCGATAGACTAAAACGTACCCTATAAAAATTGTATATCTCTTTTAAGCACACAATTTATTTCAAATAAGTTTTTTGTACCATAAACCATTTCTGAGATATCCGTTATTAAAGATACGCATTGTTCATTTTTTTGGATATTAAAGTTCTGTCAACATTCAGTTGTTTCTGGCTATTGCATGGAAACAGTGTGGAATTTTAAGGCGAGCGTCCTAAAACATTTGACTATCGCTGTTCTCTTTTTATCTATAACGAAATGTGTAATACAGCTCTTTTCGGAAAGGTTTCTCTCGATTAAAATGAAGCAGATAATTTTTATACCAAGTAATAAACTTTGGAATGTAGGGAAATTCATGTTAATGTAACACATCTGATTTTTAATCTTTGAACAGCATATGTGTTCCTTTTTAGAAACTAAAAATAAAACATTTCAAAACTTTAAGACACAATATAACTAGTGAAAATGTAAACAGTTTGATACGTTAGTTTGGTAGTAAAGACTGCAGTTCCTAGCATGTGTACACTAATTGGAAGGCGACGGAAAAACAGAATAGATTATAAATAATATTAAGATGCCGTCACTACGCTCAAAAATCAATTTCCTTAGACGAGAAGCGCCCCTTCTTTATGCAGAGGAGCAAATTAGTCAACCCAATATAGAGAACTTAAAAATCAAAAACTAAGATGTAAAACCATGCTTAATTTCCGAGAGGATTTCAGCTGTGTGCAGTGCCAGCTTTATTTTATAGCCGAGGGCGGATCAAGGGGAACGGCTCTGGTGCCCACGCGAATAACAACGGCATCAACATAAATAAACTACGAAAATCCAGAAATAGAACAACAAAGCGAAAATTAAAGGCAGAGCAAATACTGACCATGCCATTGCAGGTCAAAAAGGGACGTAGCTGTGTACCACAAATCGGGTGACAGTGAAAAACAAAACTGGGTAATCTCTTGACAAAAAACAAGAAAATGACTGTTTACGATCAGGATAAATCGGGTACATATTTTTCCTTTCTTCCGCCTCGCACCGTGGCAAACCTGGTCCACAAACACTGCTGAAAACAGCCATTATAATTCCATTTAGGTATTGAAAGGTAACTTTGGGATAGAAAATACAGTGAAAATGTTTTTAACATTCATTAACAGCAATGCAGAACTGAACTGTTGCTCCGAACCAAGAGAAGTTACATTCACTTGGCTTTCTCTATCCACCGTCGTTTAATGCTGTATTTCTACAAACTATTCATAGGAAATACTAACTACTTAACATCATTACGAGAGAAAAACATTTGCAGAAATCGTGCCATTACACATTTAGTTACAGATACAAGGGGATAGAGGAAAAGAATCGATCGTCGGATGTCTAAAAACCGGACGGTTATATGCAGAATTTGAAATTCCATCTCAAGAGACAACTGAGCAGTGACAGTACATTTACAAAAATTACTAACCATTCAAAAAATCAAACCAATAACAATGGATATCTCGGAAAAGCTGATGGTACAAAAAGAAACGTTACTGCAAATAAATTGCTTCTTTAAAGGGATCTATAATTTTTACTTTCTCTACTACGTATAGTAAGCAGGGGAAGTATTGTATTCCACCCAAAAATTCGATACCGAGATTTCACCGCAAATACATGTTTTGTGACCCCCTGAGTCCAAAAAAAAGCATTTATGGAAACATGTCCATGTGTGTGTCTGTGAACAGCATAACTCAGAAAAGAACAGTCGGATAAACACCAAACTTGGTATTTAGGTTCAGTATCTTCCAGAGATGGGACATGCAGGTTTTCAAGAATATCCCCCCACCCCAGATTACGCTTTACATGGAACATTTTTCGAAAATTTTAATTTTCTCAAAAATGGCTCTAACGATTTTTATTAAAATATCATATGTTTAAGATATTTTCATGACAAATCAAATGTATATCTCGAATTTACTGGGAATGTCTCCAAAAGTATTCTTTATTGTGAACGACTTTTGCATAACTGGTAAACCATAAGAGATAGACAAAATGTTATTACACAATAAATGTAGATCGCGTTAAAATACACAATTTAGGTCATATACATTTTTTTTGTTAATGAACCATTTTCGAGATATTGCTTGTTATTCCCTTAAATTTTCCAATTCTTTTTCTCAAATGGGAATTCATTTTCATTTTTTTATGATGAGAAAGAGCATGGAATGCGACACATAGCAACCAGCTCTTAAAAGATTTGACTATCGCTTAAAGCCTACCACATTCCCCTTGCACCTACAAGAAAATTAGCAATAAGATTAACATCTCCATATCTCGATTAACATTAAGCATATGGAGAACAAACGTTTGTAAAAATGGTTTGTGCAAGAGTAGAGAAAGTCATGTGAGTGTAACACATCAGATTTTTTTTGTAGTAAGCTTCTGTCTCTCTTTAATGGTTTACAAGCTACACAAAATTATACGAAATTCCTTCCGAATAAATAGGGCTTCACAAGCTATTTCCAGAAAATTTAAGGTATACAATGTATTTTTCAGGTAAATATCTTAAACTTGTGGTATTTGAATCAAAATTGTAAGAGCGATTTCGAAAGTTTTTTTAAATCGTGTCATATCCTTGAAAGATGCAGACTTAAATAGGATTTTTTGTTTTTAAGTTAGCTGTTCACACACACATTTTTGGTGGAACGCACCGTGCGGTGTGGTCAGTCGGCAACGTCTGTGCCCGTATTAGGGTGGTCCCTGGTTCGATCCCTAGCGACCGCCTACTCTGGCCCATGTGTTTTTCGTGGTTTCCCCGGATCGACAGGCGAACGCTAGGGTGGTTCATCTTCTACTACGACTCTCATTATTCTCATTTCCGATATTCATTTGTCATCTGTTTCAGGGTTGTAGGACGAGGCGACGGTGTGACTGGACGATGACTATGCGCTCTATAGACCCTTTTTCCCTAGCGTTGCTGAGGGGACTGCTCAGTTAGGTCTCTCCTCCAAGTGGGCCCCATCTCGGGGACACTGGAAGTTGGTTGCTTGTGAGCAGGACCGGGCGGAGTAGGATGTGTTTTATTTGGAAACGTTAGGGACCTAGTTCGCATTTGCGCCCAAAAAGGGTCGTTTCGGCCCACTTGCGCTTCTCTGCCGCGGTTTCGATGACCCCTTCGTGATATGTGCCTTTCTTTACACTTACCTTTGTGGGTGGAATGCAATACTTCCTCTACCTTGATATAGGTAAATAGAAGTAAGTAGCATTCCAGCTTACAATTTACAAATTGTAATACATTTATTCAACATATTTATACTTTTATTATGCACTTTCTTTGTGTTGCACAGCCAGTATGACTCCCTGGCCTTCAGCACAGTTGTGTAACATTTACTTCCCTTTGCTAAGACCTCAGGACAATTAATTTTCTCTTATCTCACCTTTCCCTTCCTTCCTCTTCTTCTCGATTTTGCTCATCCATTTTTCTTTTACTTTTATTAAGAAATCCCCTACTTTCCTATTTCTTTCTTCCTGCTTGCTTGTTAACATTTTCAGTGCAATTAAATTACCCCCCCCACTTATTACCGAGTGGAAAGGCTCAGGCGGTAAAGTCTGTGGCCCGCATTCGGGAGGTCCTGGGTTTGATTTCCGGTTGTCGCCCACTCTGACCATAGGGTTTTTCGTGGTTTTCCTGTGGTTGCCTAAGCACATCCTGGGGTGGTGTATTCTACCACGAATTCACCCATCTCTCATTTCCTGTCATTTCATCTCTCTCCCTTTCATCTTTCAGGCAGTGTCTCCGGGTTCCAAGTGCGTATAGTGATGCTTGCTGCGCTTTGAAAGATTTCTCCCCGCCAACGACAGGGTGCGTTGGCCTGCCTGCAAGGACCACTTCGTCGCCCTCTCGCGGGACTCCGCGTCTACTGGTTGAGTGCGGGTGTTTCGTACTGGACATGATAGGGACTTCTGTGCGTCTCTGGGATCCCGTCGGACCTGCAACCTCCTGTGTTTCTTTCACTTCATCCCTGACTCTGATACGGTAATTTGTATCACAAATTACTCAGATGTAATTAATGATAGTAATATGAATATGTATTTTTATGTGACATTGATTTCAGAGGTTTATTAATTGTAATTATTATTGGTAAATAATAATATACAGCTTTACTGAAACTGTCAACAATAACGCAATAATGCAGCGATGGGGTGAGTTGTTTATCATTACCGGGAACCAGGAAGTTACGTAATGTTTCGCGCGTTTTTTCCGTTGAGAAGCTTCTAGAACATTTCCTAAAGCAATATGTATTCGTGGTTTTCATTGGATATTAAAATAGACGCTAATGTTGGCACGTTTTATTAGCCAATAGCAGTTCATTTATAATCTTTAGGCATGTCGAGGAGTGAGTGCATATAAGCCAGGTCCGAGGTAAAGCTTTCCCCCAGTTTAACAGAATTCTCAACATACTACACGTCGGTCCCCCAGTTCAACGGAATTCTCAACACACTACACGTCGGTTCGTTCAGTTCATCAAAATTTCGTGTACACTACACATCGTCAGCCAGTCCTTCATTTCGTCAAGTTACGCGCAGCAGAATTACAAGAATTATTATAAAGTATTATACATTTAAAAAAATACACAAAGTTGAAGTACTGGAGTTAAAAGTGATAAGTAAGAAGTTATTACAAACAGTTTCAGTTTGGCGAGTATCTATCTCAATATGTAAACAGTGTTAGTGAACGTGTTCGGCAATAAAAGTTATAAAAACAATTTCTTCATCAGTATCATTTCTGAATAAAAGATTCCTTTCCGATTCACACCCTGCAAGAGTTAAATGTCGACCTAAACAGCTAGCCGGAGAACATTTAAAGTGAATTATTTCAAAACTGATGCAAATTGCTACGCCAGAGGGAGCTACGAACCAAACAAAGAGTGACGTCACAAGGAGGCTTCAACACACGTGATGTAAACAACATTACGTAAAGCAACGACCGTTGCATATTGGCTTCCAAACGCGGAGCTACAATTAATGATCTACAACATTAATACCGCATCATATTGGCTCCACAACGTGGTGCTCTAAACACACTAACATTAAAACCACTTCATATTGGCACCCAGAACGTGGGGCAAAGCGACCAGGAAAGGAACTCGTGATAACCAGGAAAGGAAGGCGAAGTGACCAGGAAAGGAAAACGATGACCAGGAATGAAGCAGAGTAACCAGGAATGCAGCAGTAAAATGATCTACAAGACGCAGATTCCAGAAACAAAAGGAACGACAGACTATACGGATGATTGGACATCGTAATTCCGAGATCAACTACAAGACGACGTAGATTCATCACAACACAACGCAGAAGCGACATACAAATCTAGGAGAATGGGGCAGAACGCTGGACATCAAAGTAACAGCAACGGACAGCATTAGTAAGGTTAGAGTATATTAATTTTTTTTTAAAAAAAAAAAAAGTAAATAAATGTTAATGAGGAGTGGTAGGATAATAAAAACAATGGCTGCTAGTAATACAGAAGAAATAATTATGGAGGGAGATAGTGTAACAGTTAGCTGTGATCCAATACAAATTACAGGAAATAGCCCAGACTTTTTAGGATTTGCGGATGAAAATGTTAGTACACAAAGTCAGAATAGAATAGCAGGAAATGTTAATCTTGATACTAGTATGATGATTACGGAAATGCTGAAGAATATGGAAAAGAATAATGAGAAATTTAGAGAAGATATGCAAAAGAATAATGAGAAATTAGAAAAACTAACTCAGAATATGGAAAAGAATAAGAGGGAATTAAGGGAAGATCTTAGTAAGAAAATAGATCAAGTAAGGGAAGATATGCAAAAGAGTTATAAGAAATTGGATCAGAGTTTTAATGAATTGAGAGAAGATATAAAAAAAGATCATAGGAAATCAATTGAAGATATTGGTAGGAGTAATGAGATATTAGAGCAAAAAGTAGATCAAAGCAGTGAAGAAATTGAAAAGAAAGTTACAAAGCTAGATAGTAGTATGCCAGAAATGAGTGATGAAAAGGAAGTAATAGCAAGTGAGACAGGAGATATTTCAAAGAAAATGCTAGACATGAGCAGGGAAATAGGTAACAAAGAAAGTGAGGGTAATACTAAAAGTGAGGTTAATGTAGAATGTACAGAGTTAGGAAGTCAATGGAGTAATATGACAAGTGAGCTAAGAGAGATAAAAGAGGTTAGGAATGTAGATGTAAATCAGGCGCAAGTTAATTTCAGAGGGGAAATATCAGAAATACAGAATGAGACAGTAATGCAAAGAAATAAATTGTACCAAGATGTTCAAAATGAAAACTCCAGTCCAGTACAGTTTAGTACAAATTTGTCAGAGTATTCTCAAATTAAAGAGATAGTTGAAGAGTTGAAAATGAAAGTTGTTAAAAGATGTATTGTTCAGGAAACTGTAGATTGTTTTCAAATGTTATCAGGGGACGAAATTTCAAATGAATACAAGAGGTTATTCATGAACAACAATTTGAAGGTTAGGTTACGGCTACGAGTAATGTTTAGCCACACACAATTTGATCCAGGAGGGTAAATAGCAATGAGATGTAAAGTAAATGCTGGATAGGTAAAGATGACTTGCAGAGAAATGTATTGGAACGTAAGAGGGTTAATTATTTATGTCATTTGAAAAGAGAAATAAATTATATAAAAAAAAAAATTAAATTAAAGTTTTAGTAACTGTAACAGTATTTGAAAAGAAGAAGGTAATAACTGAAACTCAATATGATATTAAAAATAAAGTATAAAATAACAAAAAAATTGGTAAATATAATTAAAAATAATTGAAACAAATACTTATGTAGCAAACAGAAAATGTGAAACATTACCTAGATTTAAGAGATGTAAATATTTGTGTAGAGGGTGAATATTTTGGTAAAAATGTTAAACAATTACAAAAATCTTAAGTGTATAAATTTTTGTCAACAACTCAAGAAAGTAAACAATTTGGTAATAGTAATTAAATAATTTAGGGTAAAGTATTTGCTATAAAAAAATTTGTGATGTCAGATTAATATCTAAATTAATTAAACCACAGCCAGTAAGTAGTGGCGAGATAAAAAAAAAAAAATATGTCATGTGTTAAATGCGTGTGAAGTGTTAAGTGAAAGTGATAGCGTGTGTTCCAAGATTTAGGAGACTAAAAACACAATTTTAAAATTTCTAAACAAGTTATAAATATTTATAATTATGTTTCTAGTGGGGCATATGATACGGTAATTTGTATCACAAATTACTCAGATGTAATTAATGATAGTAATATGAATATGTATTTTTATGTGACATTGATTTCAGAGGTTTATTAATTGTAATTATTATTGGTAAATAATAATATACAGCTTTACTGAAACTGTCAACAATAACGCAATAATGCAGCGATGGGGTGAGTTGTTTATCATTACCGGGAACCAGGAAGTTACGTAATGTTTCGCGCGTTTTTTCCGTTGAGAAGCTTCTAGAACATTTCCTAAAGCAATATGTATTCGTGGTTTTCATTGGATATTAAAATAGACGCTAATGTTGGCACGTTTTATTAGCCAATAGCAGTTCATTTATAATCTTTAGGCATGTCGAGGAGTGAGTGTATATAAGCCAGGTCCGAGGTAAAGCTTTCCCCCAGTTTAACAGAATTCTCAACATACTACACGTCGGTCCCCCAGTTCAACGGAATTCTCAACACACTACACGTCGGTTCGTTCAGTTCATCAAAATTTCGTGTACACTACACATCGTCAGCCAGTCCTTCATTTCGTCAAGTTACGCGCAGCAGAATTACAAGAATTATTATAAAGTATTATACATTTAAAAAAATACACAAAGTTGAAGTACTCGAGTTAAAAGTGATAAGTAAGAAGTTATTACAAACAGTTTCAGTTTGGCGAGTATCTATCTCAATATGTAAAAAGTGTTAGTGAACGTGTTCGGCAATAAAAGTTATAAAAACAATTTCTTCATCAGTATCATTTCTGAATAAAAGATTCCTTTCCGATTCACACCCTGCAAGAGTTAAATGTCGACCTAAACAGCTAGCCGGAGAACATTTAAAGTGAATTATTTCAAAACTGATGCAAATTGCTACGCCAGAGGGAGCTACGAACCAAACAAAGAGTGACGTCACAAGATGGCAACACATGAAGCACACAACCTTAATACAGCATCAAATTGGCTTCCAAACGTGGTGCTATAATAATGCATTACACATATGTAACATTAACACCGCATCAACTCACGGGGGGTGTAGCAACAATCTATCCAGTTGGTCGCAGTGGCGAGGTATCCGCCTTCTATAATTACATCCGACATCCTACCCCTCATATTGTTCCACTTCTTGTCCCAGATTTTCTCTCTCCACTTTTTAAATCTTCATATTCTTTAGAATTGTGACTCCGGATTTCAGATTGCATCAACTGCCATACAAAGTACATTATTGGCACCACTTTTTAAGTGCATACTATTCTTACAGTTTTCCCTTCTCTGTTTGCTTGTAAGAGAATTATAAAAACCGCGGATTAAGTACAAAACTTTAGTTTATATGGTATATAACAGGCTGAAAATAGGTTTTCTTAATACGTTATGTACACTATATATCCTTAAGGGGAAGTGTGCGGTATGCAGCAATGAAGGAAAGATTATCTGCTCACACCAGATTTATGTATGTGGAAAGAAACTCTCAAAAAGCCTGATAGCGCAATATTATAAGCCCCTGCAGGCAAAAGTCTGATAGTGACTATAAAGACGGGAACCAGCAAGTGCAAAGGCTTCCCCCTCCACATTAAGACTGGCTGCTTGCTTGGCTTACGGGGAGAAAGAACGTGAAAATTTATTACATTTTTTGTTCACAGCGTGGTTGAAGTTCTTTGTAAGTGCTTGTTATACGTGCCATTTTACATTTATTTTTTCCCCTTGGAACGTGCAAATTATCTGGAGCATCTTTCGATATTTTCCTTCAGCGAGGGTTTTACGAATATGTGGTATATCAAAATTATCTTCTTAAAGAAGTCATTTTCTGCATGAAAGGTTTTTCCTCAGTAAATAGTACCATATATAGTTTAACATCCCTCAGATAAACCATTAAGAGGAGACGTGAGATAAAAACTGCAAAAATATATTCTTCAAGTGTTCTTATCAATACGTATTGGTCCACTGCTGGTTATATGCTTCTGAATTGATTTGCTTAAAACTCTTAAGAAATATTAGGTATACGAGGTATACCATGCAGATATAGTTTATGCAACATAGATACGTACGAATTATTTTTTAAAAAATAACAAAATATTATTTTCTAAATGCTTTATTATCATTCATTAACGTACACTACTTCTCCATACAGTCACCGCCGTTGTTTGGGCACTTATAGTAAAGGGAAACCAGGTTTTGTATGCCTCCGTCAAAGAATGATGCCGCCCTCGATGAAAACCAAGTTTGCATTTCAATCGCATTTGAAACAAACAGATGAAAATTGCTTGGTGCCAAATCCGGACTGTAGCTGGGTGATCGAATTGTTCCCAACTAAATGATGCGATCAGATCTCGAGTTTGTTTGGCTGTGTGTCTAACCCACTTCCTCACCATCTCAGTATTGTTTCCCATAAACCTCACACAAGTGCGATGAATGTTTGTTGGTGTAACATTTCACGCATTCAAACACAAATCACCGATCTGACTTCACAGTTGGCGGGTCGTTCGATTGTTTCGAACCTTTTGAAATGCTCTAACAACAGGAAAACGCAAAGTGACGATCGCTCACAGCGATTTGGCTTCCTAATGAATGGAGGAAGTGATCGCGTATGCTCAAAGTCGCGACTGCAATGGCAAACGGTTATAATGGTATTTGCTTTAAAAACACGCCTCATTTATTGCTGTTACCACCCCCAGGGGATTATGTGAAGGAATCACATGAGGCTACAGGCCACAGGCAGACAGCCACAGAGTAAGTTCTAGGAGCGATGATCTGTCCTACTGCTACAGCTGCTTAGAAATGTCGATGAACGGCCCGTCGACCAAGCAGCCCTTTAGTGTCCACGGGGAGTACCCCTCTCTTTGAGCCGAGTATCCGAGCCTTCTATCTGGCACCGCCGTATGCCTCAAAACGCAGTATACCTGAAACATCAGAAGGAAACGGAATGAAAGGGAAATAATAGACACGTACCGCTGAAGCATCTCGCTCGGGTTAAGGATTAATAAAAATAAAGACTACTTATTTGGGAAGTAATCAGCTATCACAAACTGCTAGTACTCTTATGTTTACACTTGCGCTTCTCTACTCTTCCCCTCTCATGGTGTGGACAGGTGCAGTAGATATGCTACCGACACAGAGACCATACGAAGCAAACATATTAACAAGGTGTAGCTGTTTTCATGTAAAGATGGCTGCATAAAGAGTGGAATATACAATTGCTGTACAATACTTGTGGTAGGTAAGAGGAAGTATTGTATTCTAATCCAAAATACACTTAATGCATGTTTAGAGGCTCCCCAAATCCAAAAAGAAGTCTTTTTAGAGAAAGGTCGTGTCATATTTGTGTTTAGGTGTTTGTGTCTGGATATTTCAATATATTTAATTGAATTTAATCCTATTCTTTAAGGTAACTTTATAATCTACTTCTTTTTTTATATATAACTCTGAAACAAAAAGTCAGATGAATACCAAGTGTGGTATTTAAGATCAGTATCCTTCAAAGATGCAACACGAAGATTTTCAAGAAGATCCGCACCCAAAGGTGGTCCATCTTTATACGCAAACGTTTTTTATTTTCTTAAAAAGTAATGGCTCTAACGATTGTAGTTGAAATAGTGTAATTGTAAGATCATGACAAATAAAATTTATATCATGAATTTTCTAGTAATAACCTGTCAAGTCTTCTTCATTTGAATGACTTTTGTGTAATTGGTAAAACTTAGAGATCCTGTTGCACAAATAATGTAGGTGCATCTGGCTAAAGTACAGTATTTATGCCAAATAAAAATGTTTTTGGCATTAACCATTACCAGTACTCGTGGTAATTTTGACGTTACTAGAACTACGCCGGGCCAAACATCTGAGCATCTCAGGAAGTTGTTCAGTTTGGGTTGGACTCGGCGGAGCTGTGCTTCCGGATAGCCATGGGAGATTGGCTACGTCTGGGCGGTGACATTCAGGCAGGATTGTGAGATGCCTCAAGGTCCTCCGGTACCGCCTTGAATAGCCGGCAGACGGTGAGCTAGCTCACTGAGATTCCCGGTAGTCTTCCTCTTTGGGATTGACGAGAGTAAGTGGTGTATCCACTTCCGTCCCTGTTGAATGAGGTGCGAGTTTAAAGTAATAAGGCACTGGCCTAATGGAAAACCCCGCGGGAGGGAGCGTCGCTTGTATAGTGCCCTCTCCTGGGTCCCGAAAGGGTGTTGTGGCTCCAGTGGGTCTTTCTCGTGTTCATGCAATGAACACGCATTTCAAACCCTGCACATAGCGATGCACTTTTTTAAAACACCTGACTATCGCTGTATTCTTCTTATACCTGAAACAAAATGAGCAATTGTGTAATGAAGATTTGTCCCTATTAACAATGGGTAGACAGAAGCATAAGCCTGTATAAGAATAGCTTAGAGTTAGTAGAGAAATTCAGGTGAATGCAACACATCAGAGTTTTTGGTAAATTTACTAGAATAGTATATCGTTTTACATCGAAGCCATACAAGTATGTGGCATAACGAGTCCTACAACTAGAGCGTAAGTCCTCCAGATATACTGGAGCGGAAATTCTAAAACCTAGGTATAAATACACAAGTTGCGAGTGTATCGACAAATACCTTATAAACCATAAAGGGCTGTGAACTACGGGTAACACCGCGAAACCAAAATTATGCAAAAAAGGGGGGGAAGGATAGTGAACAGAAAGAAGGCATTTCACCTCCGCGAATGACATGTTTTGCGGAGGGGAAATCTAGTAGCAGGTTTTATGGTGGTTCCAACCTGAATTACCTCTAAACCATGAATTACCTCTAAACCACAATTTGTTCAAAGATCCAATGAATTTTATGTATCAGACCAATATATATTAATATGCCTCGTTCCCACAACGCACCAGGCCTCTGGCTATAGAAGGGTTGTAGAACCTCCTGAGGCGCCTACAATTTTGGTGTAACAAACAAATAGGTATAAAAAGCAATTTCTTTCCTGACACTTTTACTGTGGTACACATATTTTCTAAAACAGGTAATATACATAAATTACACAATAAACATTCCAGCCATTTTAACTGAACACACACGCACAACTTCTTAAGAGCGTCGTTGTAATAAGGTGAACGGAAGGGACCCCTGAAACCAGGGTAGAGCACCGTATGCATGCCATCCGGCCCCTTGTGCTTCTACCGTGACCCCTGGGAGGGGGGAATGAGGGGGTAGATGCGAAGGTCACCAGATTCGATTCAACGCCTTAGATGCAACCCGAGCGCACCCATTGGGCCCCGAACCTCCGTCGGATCCCTAAAGCAGCGCCTGCTCCAAAGCATCCAGAGGCGGGTACCAGTCAAGTGGTCCCTGGACGACGTTACAAAGAAATCTTCACAGAGCGCATAGCCACCACCCAGCCGCAACCCGCCGAACACCGTCCTCTGCTCCTACAACTATGGGTGCAGGAAATTAGGGGCGGAGAGTCATGGTAGAAGATGAACCACCCCAGCATTTGCCTGCCGACCTGAGGAAACCACGAAGAACCCATGGGTCAGATTGGACGGTCACCGGGACCTCCGGGACCCATAGTGTCACCCCTAAGTATCTGACATTACATAACTCGACTATAAAACATCTGTGCTACACTTACATGACTTTCTCTGCACATTCTTCTACAAGCTGTTCTTACGAAACCTATGTTCGTGTACTTACTTCTTGTCAATATGTTTTTCTTCACCAGTCAGTGGGTTGTTTTTGATGGGGAGCCAGTTTATGTGGAATCTTATCGACAAAAAGGTTTTCTCACGTCTAACTGTGGATGTAAAATTGGCTGACACCAAGCCCAATGTCGTCCGAATAAATTCATAATATTTCCGTCGGTCTTCTTCAAGCATTGCTCGAGCAGTGGCAAAATTGTCGGGAGTAACAGCAGTCTTGGCCATCCTTCACGAAATTCATCACTATGAAAAAACCGATTGTTACCTTAGAAGGGGCTTCTTCACCAAATGCATTTCTAAGCCAGTCTTCACATTGTTTAGGTGTTAATATTCATTCATTCATTATCTGTTTACCGTCCTCTTGTGTAGAACTTACACCACCCAGGACTTACAGGCGTGTGTCTGGGGTCAGAGGCCCGTCGAGGAGCAGACACTCATGGATCAGACAGAACAACCAGAATGGGTGATCATCCCGATATGGGATGAAGGAAGTAGATGAAACGAAATGTTGGTGAAATGGATGAAAGGAAAGGTGATGATGGAGCAGTTGGTGGAAGGAATGGCGTGGGAAACCGGAGAACCCGGAGAAAACCCGCCCAGACGCCGCTTCGTACACCACAAATCCCACATGCAGGTTCCTGGGATTGAAACCGGGCCGCCTCGGTGGGAGGCGAGCGGTCTAACCACTCGGCCACGGCGCCGCCGTTTAGGTGTTAATAACGATTTAATATCTTAAAAAAATCATAGCCCGGAAATGTTTTCTAGTCAAATTCATTTTTGGGTGAACACAAAATCTTTAAATGATGATAATTAACAAACTATTAGGGCAAATCGAACAAACTACAAGACAATTAACTCGCAAAATAATAGAAAGTCACTGTCAAATACAAATACATCTAATTTGGTTTTGGAAACATGGCATTCTAAACATTTTCAGAATCATATTTAGGTCAAACTAGGGGTAGGCGTTATCTCCCCTCGGGTATCAGTCAGGCTCGGACCTACGTAGTATAGAGCAAAGAGTTAGCTTTGATGTTTCTCCAGAATCACGCGTGGGAACGACGCAGTACGGACGCAGAGTAAGTTATGATACCACGGACGTTGATTTTGACGAAGATAGTGGCTGAACCCGAGAACATTCATTTTCAGTAGTAATCTCTTCTACGTACTATTTTCCCTCTTATAAACATTTTCAAAGCTATGGTATGACTGATTTATAATGTGCGAAAGAATTTTGAGTTCATGTGCTTAAAACTCGGGCAGTACGTATTCTGTCAAATATTAAGATTGTCTTTTATGTGTCAGTTCTAGATACTGTACTGCGGTTTTAGACAGATGGCATTTTAGGCATGTGTTAACTGTAATTTGCTTTATATGTTTGCAAATATTAATCTCTTTGAATTATTATTTACAAACAATTTAATGAGGTATGGTTTATTGGTTTAATACAGATCTTTCATGGGATAATTGCCTATTGGGGATGAAATTAATAAAACAAAGCTTATAAATATTAAAGATATTCAATCCAACAATATTGGATGAATGAACTAGAGCTGAAACAGGAGTAGGAGCAGCTATCGCTGCAGGGACCTGCATGTGGGATTTGGGTGGACGAAGTAGCGTCTGGGCGGGTTTTCTCCGGGTTCTCCGGTTTCCCCCGCCATTCCACCATCTGCTCCATTATCACCTTTTCTTTCATCCATTTCACCAACATTTCGTTTCATCTACTTCCTTCATCCCATACCAGGCATCGGGCTGATCACCCATTCTGGATGCTCTGATCCATGAGTGTCTGCTCCTCGACGGGCCTCTGACCCCAGGCACCCGCTTGTAAGTCCTGGGGGGTGTAAGTCCTACATAAGAGGAGGGTAAACAGATAATGAATGAATGTTTGTACATGTTTGCAATCTTCACATTATGAGTTCTCATGATCAATATTGTTGTTCATTCCTGTTATCAATTTTTAAATTTGAATATCATAATAAACTGAAGTTAAATGGATTCTCTTCTCATCTCTCGAACCTGTGTAGACTCCTTTTCTAAACCCAGATCCACGTGCAATTAATAAATTTAATTTTAAGAAAAACTACTTGGTCACTTTAAGGAAGATAAATGCCCAAACAACGTGACAAGATGCACGAGCCGAAAACTGCATCTCTAAAAGAAGACATTTATATGGCGCCCACATAATGTGATCATTTAGTCCAACCGTATCTTAGTGCCTGACAAGGACCCGGCAGTTGCATTCAGGGGACGCGTCACCGGATTTCCACATGGTATGCGGGCACACCCGGTAACACACGAGCAATTTCAGACAGCAGCTTTAACTGAGCTCCTCTACAAGAGATACTTGGATACTTCAAAATTGAAAGTATCCCCTGAATAAAAACTTTTAGGACATTACCATACACCAGCGGTCCATAAGGGCCGTTTCAATCTTACCGGCAGCCGTCGATGAACAAATCTTGCTACCTCTTGTTACTCCAACAATTTTAATTACACTCGTCATCCCTCAATAAGTGGTTAAGCCCAAAAGGGGTGTACACTTTATACATACGCTGCCATTGGCTGCCCTCAGCGTGCCAATTGATGCTTTATGAAGTCTGAGTGCTTTTGTGCTTGTGTATTTCAGCGGTTTCTCGATGCAGGCATGTCTGGTAGAAGGATATGGAGGAAAGGATGTCTGTTTCCTCGTAGCGATAGCATATTCTCCCTCTATTTCCAGTGCGTGCTACGCAGCCGCAGAATTCTTCGTTTCCCTGAGATGGTAATGTCTGCAGTGTTTTTACTTTCTCTGCTACGTATAGTAAGTAGGGGAAGTATTGCATTCTACCCAAAAGTTCGATACGGAGATTTCACCGGAAATACATGTTTTGAGAACTCCTGAATCAAAAAAACATTTTTGGAAACATGTACAAGTGTGTGTCTGTGTGTCTGTGAACAGCATAACTCAGAAACGAACAGTCGGATAAACACCACTGGTATTTAGGTTCAGAATCTTCCAGAGATGCGACACGAAGGTATTCAAGAAAATCCCCCCACCCCAGATTACCCTTTACACGGATTATTTTTCGAAAATTTTAATTTTCTCAAAAATGGCTATAACGATTTTGATTAAAATATCGTATGATTAAGATATTTTCATGACAAATGAAATGTATATCTCGAATTTTCTGGGAATGTCTCCAAAAGTATTCTTTATTTGAACGACTTTTGTATAACTGGTAAACAATAAGAGATAGACAAAATTTTACTACACAAAAAAATGTAGATCGCGTTAAAATACACAATTTATGACATATACATTTTTTTGTTGAGTGAACCATTTTGGAGATATTGCTTGTTATTCCCTTAAATTTTCCAATACTTATACTTTTTCTCAAATTCGTTACTCATTTTTTTTATGTCCTGGATATGCAAAGAGAATGGAATACGCCACATAGCAACCAGCGCTTAAAAGATTTGACTATCGCTTAAAACCTACCATATTCCCCTTGCATCTACAAGAAATAGCAATAAGATTAACATCTCGATTAACATGAAGCATATGGAGAATAAGCGTTTGTAAAATAGTTTGTACAAGAGTAGAGAAAGTCATATGTGTGTAACACATCAGATTTTTAATACTGGCTTGAGCAATGCCTACGCATACTGCCCTCACTTGAAAAGAGAATCCGACATATTTCGACCGATTCCTAGGATCTTTAACAGAATGAGAAAATCTGTTTAGTCGGGACGAATGCAGTGTCCACTCCTTGGGTCTTTAGCAGTTTAGAAATGAGGTCTAGGGTGTATTTAAAAATGAAAGATAAACCATGCCCTGTTCATCCCTTTATACTATACGTTTTTTCGGATTTAGGGCTCTTACAGTTATCTCGAAGAACGTGACCTAAATGTTGAAGTCTGGCGGAGGTATTGCGGTTAGTATATTCTGGATCTCTGTCCATTAGCGCTTTTATCGTTTCTCTTTTACCTTGAAGTAGGGTCGTTTGTTGTATTGTTATTTTTACGTTGTTATTTGCATCACACTTTGGGCGTCAATTTGAAGATATTATATTGTTTTATTGAAGGAGTTGTATTATATTTCAACTGTTGGGAAGCTGCACTTGTGGTAGTTGCAACCGCACGTATAGTAAACAGTTTCCTGTATCCTTCGCCCCAAATGTACTTTCAGGTGGCCTTTGCCCTAAGTTTAAAAAAAAACTTTGTAATTTAAATGTTTCTTTAAATATTATATATTTATGTTTGCCTCGGCTGCGTCAGTATTATTGTTAGAGACATGGATGTCTTGGCAGGGTTGTGGTACGACTTAAGAATGTAGGCTTACACAGATTATAATTTTACTTCACTCCTTTTATTAATACTTGACACGATTTAAATAACACTTCACTGATATAGAGAGCTGGGAGATTCTTTTTATTAATTAATTACACGTTTTAACACGTAAACCTATTTTTCGTCTCACACAAAAACGTATTAAATCTCTCGAGGACGCATCTCGCATCCGGTTACAAGCACTGTCTGCAGGCAACTGAATTGATTTTAACTGCCTAAACTTGTAAATTTCTGTATTTCTAGTCTCTGATTGTCTATTCCTAATCCAATAAAGTACCTTCATTTAACTAAAGCTTTTTCTGATTGTTGATTGGTTATTTTTATAAATTGTCACTAAAAATTACATTATTGCTTCCAAGAATCAGAAGTAGTATTGTTAAACTTTCAAATTCATTATTTCCTCAAGGTTACGTCATTGTTACCTCATTGTTAGCAACTCTTAATCTATTATTCTCACAGCTCCTACATTATTAAATTACGTACTACATTCACATAACCTTATTACACATCGATACAATAATACAAGCATATGCAATGACTGTTACATACATTTTACAAATTATTACATACACATATTGCTTCAAGGCGGGCCGTTATTGAATTTACATTTTATATAATTGGACTGAAATCATTTTGGTGTTAAAACACTGCCTCAACCTTAGTAAACTGTATCCGCGGATTTAAAATTACTGATGTAAGGTAAAAATTCTTGTACTTGTATGGCTGGATCACCCATGTTTCACACCATGACGTCAACAGTTTGTGGGGAGGAGAGATCAAAGCAGCTTTTTCAAAATCTGCCGTATAGAAGTTTGCTCTCACTGGACTTAGTAAACTACATACAACATATTTCCATAATCCAGACAAATTAGGGTACAGTGGATGATCAACAATGTTTTTTTTATATTCAGCACAAAGTTCTGGGTGGCTTTGGGTTTCTATTATTTCCATTTTAAAGAATGGAGAGTATTTATGAATCTCAATAAACCACAGCCTTACTGACCGAAGTTTTGTTCTTGATAACATTCATGGCAGTAAAAGTTTGCTCACAAATATTTGGAGCCATGAATTTCAGGAAGTCGGTCTGAAGGTACATAGCCTTATTTTATCGTGTTTTAACTACCACTTACTTACGGAGTGAGGTGGTGCCGCGGTAACGTGTGCGACTCGCATTCGGGAGCTTCCAGTTTTGATCCCCGGCGACCTCCTACTCTAATGCATGAGTTTCTTTCTGGTTTCCCCAAGGTCTGCAGGCGAATGCTGGGGTGTTTTATCTCTACTACGGTTCCCCTTCCATTATTTCCCTTTAATTCTGCTTCCTTCTCATTTTTACAAATGTGATTTTAGTTTTCGTGGCGTTTGGTGGTGCCGACTGGATGGCGCGGATTCATGCTCAATGGAAAGAGTACTCCCCGCGGACACCAGAGGGCTGCTTGGTTGGTGGTCTCTCGTTGCCCTCTTTCGGCGGCTCTAAAAGTGGGATGGACCTGCTAGCTCGGAAATGTTAGGGACTTCTATGTCCTGTTTGCCTGCGGCTTGTAGCCTTCTGTGGTTCCTTCACCATTCCTTCCTCCTAGGAGGTGGAAGCCGCAATAGATCTGGCAGGCCGCAGCCACCGTTGAATTATCTCTATCCCTAACACCATATACACTATGATTTTTTTTCGACCTGACCGTAAAGAAACGCAAACGAGAAGGTTGGAGAGGGTACGGGATAAAAAATCGGCAGTACTCTCCTCGCGCGGTGCAACAGCAATGCCTAGAATGCATCGGCCGTTCTCCTACCACTAACCTAAAAGCCCTCCCGAGAGATAATGGGTTCGTCCAGCTACTACGCATCCAGCTCAGTAGAGTCAGGTGGAACAAATCATAGTACTTCTAGTAGTAAGGAGAATACTATGAGACGTATAATGGTGTCGCTATCATAAATACATTATGCATTTCAAAGTCTTGAGAGCTTCCTCTCTCCAATCCGAGATTTTCGCTCGCAGCTGCGACAAGTATCTTCAGAGGCGTTGTCGAGTAGCTCTTTGTGATCTCTCATTAACTACTGAAACGGTGATCTGTTTTATTCATGCTATGTTACTCTTTTCAGATTCAAAAGAGAAAAGTTTGTGATGAGAAATAGGTTCACATCAGTTCTACTAAGAATTAGAAAAAAATCTGAGCTATCGACTGGCCATTAAAAAATGTCTTGATGGGCTATTACTTGGCCCGGGAGCCTAGGATTGGTGACTCCTGCTCCAATGTAATACATACCTAATACAAATTTTAATAAAGAAAATAATATTAATAAAAATATAATAAATCATAATGATAAATACACTAGGGTATGCTTGGCAATGGACAGAAGGGGGCACATACCATTGTTACTTTTATTCAGCATGGTACCAGGAATGAAGCATTGTCTCAATTTAAATACCCGATTACAGAAGATGTTTTAGCTTTATCCTGCTTGATAATAATTTATAAATATGAATAATATTCTGGAGGTAATCGTTGTATGACTTAAATTATGTAAATTATATGATCTTTGATGCAGTAATTTGTATCACAAATTACTTAAATGTAAATAATGATTGTAATATGAATATGCATTTTTATGTGACATTGATTTGAGATGTTTCTTGACTGTAATTATTGTTGAGAAGTAAGTTTTTAATGCCTTACTGAAACTGTCAATAATAGCGTAATAATGCCGCGAGGGGGTGAGCTGTTTATCATTATTGGAAACGAGGAAGTTACGTAATGTTGGCGCGTTTTTCCGTTGAGAACCTTCTGGAATGTTTCCCTAGAGCATATGTATTCATAATTTTCATTGGATATTAAAATAGACGCTAATGTTGGCGCGTTTTATTAGCCAATAGTAACTCAGTTATAATCTTTAGGCATATCGGGGAGTGGGTGTATAAAAAGCCAAGTCAGAGGTAGATCGCGGTCAGTTCATCAAAATTCTTAGTACATTACACGTCGCCTTCAGTCGTTCAGTTCATCAAAATTCTTAGTACATTACACGTCGCCTTCAGTCGTTCAGTTCATCAAAATTCTTAGTACATTACACGTCGCCTTCAGTCGTTCAGTTCATCAAAATTCTTAGTACATTACACGTCGCCTTCAGTCGTTCAGTTCATCAAAAATCTGTGTACACTACACGTCGTCTTCAGTCAGTCAATTCGTCGAAAGTATTTGTACGGCAAACGTCGGGTATCGATTCACAAGTTACGCGCAGCAGAATTATGAATAATCTAAAGTGTTGTAAGGTTAATTATACAAAAAGTTGAAGTACGCAAATTAAGAAATATCAGTAAGAAGTTATTATAACAGTTTCAGTTTGGCGAGTGTTAAGATCAATGTATAAATGTGATAGTTAACGTGTTCGACAATAAATGTGTAAAACAAATTTCTTCATCAGTGTTATATTTGGATAAAAGATTCCTTTCCGTTTACACACTCTGATTCAAGAGACATGTTCGACTGAGAAATAATAGCTAGCCGGAGGACAGTAAACAAAACTTATAATTCTTTCAAACACTAATACTACCACAAATTGCTAACACTAGATGGAGCTACAAACCGAACAAATGAATGACGTCACAAGATGGCTTCACATGAAATAAACACACATACACAAACATTATAAATTTACCATCGCAAATTGGCTACCACAACGTGGGGCTACAATAATGTTAAACACATTAACATTAAATCACTCGCATCTTAGGATAAAATTAGAAAAACGATTATGCTTTTAAAGGCAGAAATCCAGTGCAACCTAAATTGTTCTAGAACGCCGAATAGAACAAGTATCTAATTTCAAATATTTAGGATGTGATATCAGTTTTAATGTGGAAAGGGGTATAAGTAGGGATGGGAATTCGATACCGTCGATACCTCGATACTCTCAATACTCGGTATATGTCTAATACTTTGATACAAGCCTTCAATACTTTCGATAATTTTAAATTATTAAGTTTTGCATTATTGAAAGTTGTTGCTTTAATTTTATGCTGTATAAGGAATGAAAGGAGTCTAACACTTCAGTTATTGCCTTACACGTGTCCCCATAGAGTTTCTGGACTATAGTTCTTGACAGACCTTGACTGCGCTTCCTCTGGGTGAATCAATGCAGAATTCCATAGACTCTTGTGCCTAAATGAAATCTTGCAAAATATGGGGGAAAGAGTAGAGGTATTCATGAAACATGCAGCGTTAACTGAGTTGCGAGTGAAGCTGATATAGCTGACGCACTAAATCATATTTCTGCAACAGCCTGACTTGGTGACTCACTCACTCTTTTGCTACTCCAGTGACCAAAATCTGTGAATCCAGCAGAAACAAATCATAACTTAAGACATGAGATAATGCAGCTCATGGAAATATTTGTTCTTTCCTTCCATTTGTTAGTTTGTGTTTATGCAGTAAAACTCGTGACACGAGAGTAGTTTACAGTTATATTGTACGATTAATTTCCATAATATGGATAGAAAATCATTAAAAGTTTTCAGCACAAAATATAGTTACATAAAAAGTGAAGCAAAGAAATCGTAAATTATTATTATACATTATTATTACTAGTCTTGACTAACAATATCCGATATATAACCTGTGACATTATCAAGATAAATTGCTGTCAATTGGAGAATGTCAAATAAGAATACGAGTATTTTCGGAATTAGCATACAACACAAAATTGGTTACATGCGTTTATACACAGAAAACTACTAACAAGAACATAATTTAATGCACAATCTATCACATTTACAGTTTTTTTTATAAAGTGAGTATCGAGTATCGAATATAGGTAACAGTGCTCAAAAATCAGTATCGAAATCGAGAAATAGTGGCATCGTCCCATCATTAGATAAACGTTATTAAAACCAAGCTTTAAAAGATGCCTCCAGACAACGAGTGATACATAATAAGTTATTTTTCATGTCTAAGCCCCCGATATGACCATGGAAGTAAAAGGGGGCTATACAAAAGAAACAATTAACTATAAAGCACGAGAACAGTTAAGTGAATTATTACGTACCCTCTAGCGGATATCGGATGTGCCTGTAGATTAATTAGAAAATATGTATAGCTCTATGATTTTGTTATAGGGATGGGAAAGAGCAGAGCATGTAAATAAAACACAGGTAACATTTTGGAAAAGAGTTCTTGGAGTTTCACAAGGCACAGCAAATTCGGGGGTATTAAGGGAGGTGGGATATTACGAAGACACAATACACCGCAAAATAAGAGCAGTGAAGTAAGTACTGGCTGAGGCTGATGCAGGGGGATAACTCCACCCTACAATGCAAGTGCTATAAATACCAGCGAGAAAACCTGTCTCCTAAGTTTTGGGCAACTGATTTGGAAAGGGGTTTGAAGAGACTAGGAATGGGGTCAGTATGGCAAAAGGCTGAAACAAATGGCAAAAACATATGGAAATGTCTCAAAAGAAGACTAAGAGACATCAACCATCACGTTATAGAATCGGATTGTAAAATTAAACCTTCTCCAAGTCTAGGAAATGAAATAAAATTGAATTGGGGTAAAGAGGCATATATGCTTAACCTAGGATGAAAGGAAAGATCAGGAATGACATGGTTTAGACTGGGGTACTGGAGGGCACAGAAAATGACTGACGATTCTGGCAGAGAAATCTGCCCATTCTGTGATTTGGATGAGGACTGGGTACATATTTTGGGTGAATGCACTCAGTGGGAGAACCAGCAAACAATTAAACTCAAAGAAAACATTTCTTAAGTCTGTCAAGAAAGAAATTGGCATGTTGGGAGCTACTGGCTGGCCAGAGGAACTGGCAAAACATGGGCAATTTCATGGCTAAAGTTCGCGAAACTAGGTCAAATTTGTTCGGTTAGTCAAAGATAATTTAACTCTATTTTCCTTTTTCTTGTTCTTTTTTGTTTTGTTTCTTTTTGTGTTGTTTATTTTGTCACCATTCCTTGTATCTTAAATATGCATGTACGGTCCATGATCCATGCACTAAATACTTATGTAATAACTTCAATAATTTGAAACCAATAAAGATACCTTATTTATCTATCTGTTTTTATAAGAACAGGTCTATAGGAGAGGGAGTGGAGAAAGTCATGCAACACAAGAGAGATTTTTTATCCTCCTCCGTATTTTAAAAGGACTGTAGTATTGATTTTGTTAGGCTTCATGTGGAAAACACTGGATACAAAAAACTAATATGAGAAATATAATTTTCACTAAGGTAGATGTGAAGTTGGGCAGTAATAGGCTTGGCTCCATGGTATCAAATGATGGCCAGCTATTAGCATGCACCTGTCTTGCTCCACTAGTGTTATGCTGGAGCTTTGTGCTGTGACACGGGAACCATTCATGAATAACTAAAACACCGCCGCTTTGCCGCAGGAACGTAATATGTATTATGATCTTTAATAAAAGTTTAAAGGGAATGGCGGAGTAGAGGAAATTCGTGGGGCTGGCCGAACAGTCGGCAGGTAATGTAATGAGATTGTGCAGTAGCTGCTGGGCTCGGAGTGGGCGCGCTACAGTGGAACAACCGCCATGAATTTTGAATTAGGGTGGCGATAGAGTTCGCTGAGAGGCAATCCTTGTCGCTCGCTCACACCGTATGGTGTCAACCGGGGTCTCCAAAATAACCTTCCCGAGGGGACACTTATCTGCGGGACGGTTCACTCTCTCCCAAAGGGCATACGACATTTAGAAACAACTGCTCAGTACTATTATCTCAGCTTCAAACCTCAGCTGAATTCCAGATTTGTGAACCTCTGTCCAGCAGCACTTCCTGAAGTTACGTGCCAAAAAGCTTAAATGATTTAAGGAGAGATTTGGAAGGCGAATGCTGGGGTAGTTTCTCATCTACCACGATTTCCTTTCCCTTTTTCTTCCACTCTCTTTATTTCTCATGTTTCAAGTGTGTTTCTGGGTTTTGTGGCGTCTGACGCTGCTAGACAGATGGCGCGAATGGTTGGTCTAAGGAAAGGTACTAGAGGGCTGCTTGCTTGAACGGGTTGTTCATCGCTCGCTCTCTGAGCAACTCCAGTGGGACGAGTCTTCGAGCTACGAACTGTTAGGGACTTCCGTATGCCTCTGTGGCCTACCGCTTGCAGCCTATAGCCTCCTGTGGTTCCTTCACTTCATCCCTTCCACCTGGAGAGCTGGTAGCAGCCATAAATACAATGTATGTCGTAGTGTGCGCAGTGTCCCCCTACTTTGTATACCCTATGGCCTATACCTAAGTGGTTTTGTAATGCACGAGGGCTGTCCAGAAAGTAAGCTCTGTTCACAGATAGCACGAGAAGTAGTGGGGATAGCGCTGCAATTTCGACATCAGCGTGCGCAGTGGGTCAGCTTCTAGCTGTGCAAAGTGGAGCATGGTACTGTGTTTGCTAGTTATAACCTAACATGAGCACCGAAATAAAATATCCCTCCCAAGTGTGAAATGTGAAAACGCTAAGAAGAGCAATCTAAAACAAGCGTTGTGGTCTTCTGACATCTCGTATTATGCTTTTACATGACAATGCTCGCCCTCACATGGCAAACAACACAAATTAACTTTTGGCCAAATTCAAATGGAACGTTTTTTACCATCCCCCGTACAGCCCGGATTTGGTCCCTGTATATGATACAGTGGCTTGCAGCTCACGCTTTGGCAATGACGAAGAGCTTCAAAATGGCCGTGACAGGTCGACTTAGTTCACAGGCGGCAGAATTTTATTGCAGAGGGTATTTCAAATTCTGTGAAAAGGTATGACAAATGCTTGAATCTGTTTGGAGACTATATAGAAAAATTGAGAAAAGCTGTAGTTTTCAGATGTATATAATAAAACTATTTCATGTACATCGGATTCATATTTTGTTTCAAAACGGAAGTTACTTTCTGGACAGCCCCCGTATAATACGTTCTATAATTGACCACACACTGTAATGTAACGGTCACTTTAACGAACCTCGTGTGGACGTTCCATTCCCGCTAGAGCTAATTTCATTCAGCCATCATCCTTTACTTGTGTTTTCTCGTATATAATATGATCCCAAAATTTTAACAAGTCAAATTTATTCCATCCTAATACCTAAACTATATGTAATTTCTAAACATGTTTACACAATGGAGTAAGTAGTATATTAATATTTAAAATAAATAATAAAAGGCATCTGATGTGCTACATTCAGATGACTTTCCCTACCCACTAACGTTTATTTTATATACTTTCTGCAAACTGTTCTTACGAAAGCTTGTTTTTCTGTCTACTTACGTTAAGCGAGATAAGCCATCACAGAAAGATTCATTACACCTTTCGATGGCGGTACAAGGGAATAGAGGAAACCGAATCGATTGTCAACGTTTAAAAATGAAGCAGAATTGTTCTTTACGTTATTTGCCCCACGTATGAAAAGCCGATTTGAAGTAGGAGTTGTATTGTTGTAAGCAACACGCTTTGGGCGTCAATTTAAAGTAGGTCGTATTGAAGGAGTTGTATTTTATTTCAACTGTTGGGGAGCCGAACTTGTAGTAGTTGCAACCGCACGTATAGTAAACAGTTTCTGGTAGCCTTCGCCCCAAATGTATTTTCAGGTGGCCTTTGCCCCAAGTTTAAAAACAAAATATTAACTTTGTAATTGAACTGTTTCTTTAAATATTATATATTTATGTTTGGCTCAGCTGCGTCAGTATTTGTTAGTGACACGTTTCTCTTAGGCAGGGTTGTGATACGACTAAGAATGTAGGCTTACCAGATTTTAAGTTTTAATCACTCCTTTGTATTAATCCTTGAAACAAATTAAATAGCACTTCATTGATATCGAGAGCTGTGAGATTCTTTTATTTAATACTTGCATTTTTTAACAGGTATACTATTTTCGTCTCACACGAATACGTATTAAATCCTTCAAGGACGCACAAGCAACGCATCCAGTTACGAACACACTCTGCAGGCAATTGAATAGATTTCAACCATCTAAACTTGTAAATTTCTGTATTTCAAGTCTCTGATTGGCTAATCCTACTCCAATAGAATACCTTCATTTAACTAAAATCCCCTCCGGTTGTTGATTGGCTATTTTATAAACTGTCACTAAAATCACATTATTGCTTACAAGAATCACAAGTAACATTTAAACTCTCAAACTGATTATTGCCTCAAGGTTACCTCATTGTTAGCAACTTTTAACTTATTATTCTCACAGCTCCTACATTATTAAATTACGTAATACATTCACATAACATTATTGAACATGTATACAATAATATAAGCATATGCAATGACTGTTACATACATTTTACAAATTATTACATACACATATTGCTTCAAGGTGGGCTGTTATTGAATTTACATATTATATAATTTGACTGAAATCATTTAAGTGTTAAAAATACTGCCTCAAAAAACGCGTCGCTGTATGTTGGCCTATAAATTCTATACTCTTTACATGACATCGCGAGAAACAGCAGCGTTATAAAAAAATCGGATGTGATACAGTCACATGACTTTCTCTACCCTCTATTGTTTATTAGTGAATATACAAATTATTCTTACTCATGCTTATTCTTCTACTACAATTTAATTCAAATAAACATTTGCAAAAATAGGTACATTATACAATTTCATTATAGTTGCAAAGAGAACAGCGACACTCAAATGTTTAAGAACTTGACGCTATATGCCCGCCTTAAATACCATACTGTTTCCATGCAATCGCGAGAAACAACTGAATGTTGTCAGGACTTTAAGAGAATGACCAGGAAATGAACAATTGGAACACTTAATAAGGGATATCTCAGAAACGGTTTAAGCCACGAACAAACTTATTTTTAATAAGCTGTGGCTTTTAAAGACATCTACATTTTGTGTAGTACGTTTTCATCTATCGCTTAACGTTTACCAGTTGTACAAGGTAATACAAAATTCCTTTCGAATGAAGAGGAGTTCATGGGCTATTCCCAGAAAATGCAGATGCACGTTTTATTTGTCATGTAAATACCTTTAGTACATAGATATGGTATTTTAACCAAAATCGGTAGAGGATTGTTTAGAATGTAAAGCTTTTGAAAAAGTTTTCCATATAAAGAGTAGTTTGGTGTAGGGAATTTTCTTGGAAATCTTTGTGTCGCATGTTGGAAGATACTGAACCTAAATACCAACTTCAGTATTTGTGCGACTTATCATTTTTGAGTTATGCTGTTCACAGACAATCAAACTCACACACATACATATGGTAATGTTTCCAAAAATGCTTTATTTGGATTTATGGGGTCTCAAAACATGTATTACCGGTAAAATTTTTGGGTGGAATGCAATCCCTTTTCTAACTACCAGTTACGTGATAGAGTATTGAAAATTAAAATCAATCACAAAGATGTCTTGGAAATGGCTAATGCCTTAAAAAGTTATTTGAAATAAATTGTATGTTTTAAAAAGATCTACGTTTCTTGTGTAGTATGTTTTTGTCTACCTCTTGTGTTTAACAGCTATACAAAAATATGCAAAACTCTCCCCGAATAAAAAGGGCCTCATGGGCTATTCTCAGAAGAATCAACATGTACATTTTATTTATCATAAACAAATGGTATTTTAATCAAAATCGTTAGGGTAGTTTTTTAGAAAGTAAAAAATCTTGAAAAATTCTACATGTAAAGAATAGTTTGTAGTGGGGGAATTTTCTAGAAAATCTTTGTGTCGTATCCTTGGAAGATTGCGAAATTAAGTACCAAGTTTGATATTTATCGAACTTTTCGTTTTTGAGTCACCCACACACACACCTACGGAAATTTTCATAAAAGTGCCATTTTTGGGTTCAGGGGACTCTAAAACATGTATTTCCGATGAAATCTCGACATATACAACACATCCCCTACTTAATGTAACTACGTAGTAGAAAAAGTAATGAATGGGTTTTGAAGAAGTTTTGTTACGGCTACATATAGAAAGCCAGTTTGAAGAAAGTATATTATATTTCGACTGTTGGGGAACCGAACTTGAAGTAGTTGCAACCACACGTATGGTAAAAAGTTTTCGGTATCCTTCGCCCTAAATGTACTTTCCGGTGGCCTTTGCCCCAAATGTTTAGAAATATTAACTTTGAAATTTTGACTGTTTCTTTAAATATTATATATTTATGTTTGCCACGGCTGCGTCAGTATTTATTTATAGAGACGTGAATGTCTTAGCAGGGAGTGGTGCGACTGAAGAATGTAGGCTTACACAGATTATAATTTTACTTCACTCCTTTTATTTATGCTTGACAGGATTTAAATAACACTTCACTGATAGAGAGAGAGAGAGAGCTGTGAGATTTTTTTATTAATTATTTGCACTTTTTAACACGTAAACTATTTTTCGTCTCACCCTGAATACGTATTAAATTTCTCGAGGACGCATCTCGCGTCCGGTTAGGAACACTGTCTACAACCAACTGACTTCTGAATTTGTAAACTTTGCTATATTTCAGTTTCTGACTGGCTAAGCCTACTCCAATAGAATATCTTCATTTAACTATATCTTTTTCTGGTTGTTGCTTGGCTATTTATAAACTGTCTCAAAATTTACATTATTGTAGCTCCAATAATGACTAGTGGCATTATTAAACATCCTTACTCATTATTGCCTCAAGGTTACCTCATTGTTACCTCATTGTTAGCAACTTTTAATCTATTATTCTCACAGCTCCTACTTTATTAAATTATGTGATACATTCACATAATATTATTACACATGTATACAATAATGTAAACATATACAATGACTGTAATATACACTTTTTATATATTGTTACATACACATATTGCTTTAAGGCGGGCTGTTATTGAATTTATATATTATGTAATTAGACTGAGATCATTTAAATGTTAAAAATACTGCCTCAGTTTTAATGTCTACCACATTCCATATAGGCCTTCCACACCGTTCTGTTGCGTTTCGACACACTTTCTGGCAAAGAAAGGAAAAACAGATAAAGAGGGAGTTGCGAAAGACAAGAAAATCCTTGGAATCAGATTGAAGAGTGCAGTATGGAATGAAGATCTCAGAAAACGGCAGTACAAGAGATAATAGTCCGCGACAGCTGTCTTTAATGGAGACGGAGAGAATCCTGCCACTGATTCGATTTCAGAAAATAACGGCTCGACTCAAGGTTCAGACGTGTAGATAGACAGTGGGAAACTGAAAGAAGGAAATGAAGACCCTTGAATACATTTCAACTCAGCGCCTGAAACGAGGAGGGGTATTTATAAAAGATAACAGTTAAAAATTATGAAACTCTATGTGTTACAATAAAAAGTGTTAACCAAAATTTGAGATAATGCATTTCGTTAAGAAAGTACAGTGGAATGATAAAATTAATAACCCAGTCGAATATTCGAAGTATTCTACTTCCAATACAAGCCTTTATGCTTCTGCTTAATGATGAACAAAAAGTTTCTTGAAATAATTTCGAAAACACGATTAAAAATCTGAATAGTTATATTCACGTATTTTTCAGTACCCACTATTATATGTTATTATATACCTTTTACAAACTATTCTTAAAGAAGCTTACATTTTTATTTAATTTATGTTAATTGAGACCAAGATTGTCAGGATTATCGTTTGATTAAGCATTTTGTTGTAGCCACAAGGGGGATACAGGGAATAGTCACAGGACTTCACAAGTAGAAAATTCAAGGTGTATATTTTATTTGTTATGTAAATACTTAAAATATAATTATTTTACTCAAAATTATTACGGCGATTTTTGATAAAGCAAAAAACATAAAACTTTTCCATGTAAAGTGCAGTTTTGATTGGGGAATTTTCTTGTAAGTCTTCCTGTCACATCTTTGAAAGACTCTGAACTTAGGTTCCAAGTTTGGCATTTATCGGAGTTAGCATTTTAGAGTTATGTTATTCACAGACACAATGAAAACCTAATATTCCCCTGACTAAATGTAAAAATGTTAATGAACATATTAAAGAAAATAAAATGGGATTCGAAACATTAAATAAAAATAACAAGGGAAAGAAACAAAGCACGCTATGTAGTTTCAATAAAAATCAGACGTGATACATTCACATGACTTTCTCTACCCTCTATCGTATATTAGTGAGTATACAAATTATTCTTTTTTTATATCTACTACGTTTTAATCCAAATAAACCTTTGCAAAGATAGCTACATTACACATTTCGTTATACGAGTAGATACAAAGAGAACAGCGATAGTGAAATGTTTAAGAACTGGACGCTATATCTGGCCTTAAAATTCCATACTGTTTCCACGTCATCGCGAGAAACAACTGAATGTTGTCAGGACTTTAAAGAATGACCAGGAAATGAACAATTCGAACCATTAGTAACGGATATATCGGAAATGATTTATACAGCAAAAAACGTATTTGAAATAAATTGTGTGTTTTAAAGATATCTACGTCTTCGTATAGTACGTTTTCGTCTATGCCTTAACGTTTACTAGTTAGAATAAGATTATACAAAATTCCTTCCGAATCAAGAGGACTTCACAAGCAATTCCCAGAAAATTCATTTTATTTTTCATGTAAATATCTGTAACGTATGGTTTTAATCAAACCAAAATTTTGAAAAATGTTCCATGTAAAGAGTAGTTGATGGTGGGAAGACTTTCTAGAAAATCCTCATGTCGCATTCTTGGAAGATTCTAAATTTAATTACCAAGTCCGATATTGATCTGATTTTTCGTTTTTGAGTTATGGTGTTCACAGACAACAAACACACACACGGACAGGTTTCCAAAAATGCTTTACTTGGATTCAAGGGCCTCAAAACATGTATTTTTATTGAAAGCCCATATCAAAATTTTGGGTGAAATGTAATAGCTGCTCTGCCTACTATGTGTGTCGTAGAGAAAGTAAAAAGGGAACGTATTAATAAAACAGAATAAATATTACATTCTATGTGCAGCAAATATTGTAAATAGGGGAAAGTAAATGCACGAAGTTTGAAGCAATATAGAGTTGGAGACGGCAGGTGTCCAGACATTAAATCGAATTGAATTGGGCAGAATTCATTTAAAGCTTTTTTCAAAGCAGTCAGTGACAAAAGATTGCAATCGAGGAGGATGTGTAGGTCCGGATACATGTAAGAGTACGGGGAAAATCCAGGCGTTTAAAAATTAGACAAGCTCACAGAAAATGTAATGGATAATTAGAGAAGCAAGAAGCATGCACTTTCTAAAATAGGACAACCAATAAATATGTGTTAGAATTTACCACGGGAGCAATAAAATCAATAAAAAATCACGTGACTAGAAAAGAAACCCGAGGAAACCAGAAAACGGGTGTGAAATAGAAATGTATCTAGGGCAGGAGGTCAATTTCGAAAGATGTAACGTTGTCACTTCGTATTATAGCGCTGTCATGCCGAGTCATAACTTTATGTCTAGAGTTGCCAACCTGAAAGTGTAGGTGGCAAATTTTACCGACGATCAAGTTGATTATAGAGGAAACGATTAGGATACGGGGAACAAAGTTGAAAGAGTTTGATCGTGGGACTTGGCGAACTTGAAGCTTGTCTAAAGGGAGCAGGGGAAAATTGTTTATGATACAGTAATTATTGACAGAAAAAATTGTTACACACCATGGTGAGGCTAAAAGGTTTGCAACTAGATATTAAATTTAGTTACCCCGGCATAAACATTGGGGGGACGTAGCTGCAGAGACAAACGAGATATACCAAGAACTTGCTGCACAAATCTAAAGCAGGCGTGGGATTTTCATAACATAAGGCACATTTAACAATTAACTGTAGTTTATTAAAATTGATAAGGTGCCGCTACATTGTTCGCAACAGATTACAGACAAACATTGTAAGGAGATGCCCCCCACACACACACGGACCACGCACGCTACATACACAAACCACGCACTCCGAAGACACAGACAAGACTGACGCTACTAGTGACGCCACCAGGCTGAGGAGGTGGGGAGGGAAATGCCTCTTCGGACGTAAATAATTGCAACAAATAATTTCCATATGTTGAATCAATATGTAATGAAAGAAGAAATAATTACAACTTTGTAAGTGAATAAGGAAGTCAGTACCTGGCAGATTACGGGTTCAGGAAAAGTAATTAGTTAAGAGGACAAAGTAGCCTAAACACAATGGAAATTACACCTTAAGTGTGTTAAATTACTACTGCTCTTAAAGTTCTCAAAGGTATTTCCCGAAATTTTTATGAATTATTCCATAAATCAGATACGTATTTCAAGTGGTTTTTTGCATTGATAGCTTATGTAGTTGAGTCCGTAAAAAATATTTCATTCAGCGGAAGTATAATACGTTTACTCTTAAAACATGGGAATTCATGTACCTACTACTTACAATACAGAACCACACTTTTGCAAGCTTGTTCTTGATATGATCAGCTATGTTATAAACCTCAATTATTTGGTTATGTATATCAGTTCACTAGAAACTGAAAACAAATTATTTGCAAAGTCAAAAAAGTAAAAAGTGTAAAATTTGCAATGTTGTTGCTTTCTTAATATCACTAATATACATTATAAAATTATGAATTTGGTTTGGAAAGTTTAACTATGTGTTGTATACATGTACTGAAAATTTCAGTTTTCTACCTCTCATACTTTCTGAAAAAAAGTTACATAAGTATCCAAAAACGTTGTTTTGAGAAAACTGAATTTAAAGTTTGAGCATTAAAATTCTGACACCCTTCAGTACATTCCACGGTCACAATCATCTGCACCTTCATTCCTGGATTACTTCAGCCTTTCTGATCCCCTTCTCTTGGTCTTGGCCTCTTTTTTGGTTGCTGAACTGTTCGCTGGACATGATATAGTCGTTTGTTGTTGAAAGATACAAAAATGTTCTAAAAGGGGGCGTGGCTTGACAGCTTTAAAGGCACGCAGACTAGCATTTTAATGTCTTAAAAACCTCTTAAATCCCCAAAAGTATATATTTTCTGAGACTAGAAATAATGTGATTTTTTATCATTTTAGAATACCTTGTCGCGTTAAAGTTCAGAGCAGGCAAGGTAATTAAGCGTTCCGGCGAACTTAAGTCAATAAAAAACCCATTAGCTCATGGTTCAAATAGGTAGAATTCAAGACGTTAAGAAATAAGAGATGAAACAGCACATAGGCCAGTTCGGAAACGTGAATGAGAGAAAGAATTCTTAGTATTTGGTAGTCAAAGAGTAAAAGTTGTGTTTCAGATGCGTAAGATTTGGCAACGTATAATGTAGGAACTTTGGTGGGGTAGTTCTAAAGCAGGAGGGAAGTAAGTCATTAAAAGAGCGTGTTTTTGCTAAAATTAGAGCCTTTCTTTCTTTTCTTTCGTTTACAGCCTTAGAGGCTTACAGTCTTTTACGGTATCGGTAGATCCTAGTATCGCCTAAGACGAGGTTTTGCCGGTAGGTATTTTAGCGACTAACGGCAAGTTACGCTTCTAGTTTCTTTTATTGCAGAAACAGTTATTTCAAACAGTAAAGCTAATACTGCAGAAATTGGCAGGTTCAATTGTTATAATGCTACGATGCATAATCAGTTTCATTCTTTATCTTCAAACGGTCGACAACTCTCTTCAATAGCTCAAGTATTAGATCGTATTAAATATCTCAGTCAATTTAAACTGGTGTTATCCTTTCACACTACGTCCTGAGAGAAAGATCTCATAGCCAACCACTGAAGCAGCCGGCAGCTGAATCTACAACAAATATTGGAGACGACATCAAAAGGTGACACGGGCATTCGTCGTCACATAAAAGGGGCAGTGAGAGAGCGAACAAGAAGTATTCATTTATCCCCTCTCCATATTTCCTGAGAGAAGATCCTCTACATTCCTTTAAGTTACCTACCTTGCCGGAACTAGCCGACAAAGCAACACCTTTTCCATTCATAACTCTCTTTCTCCAAAGCAAACTAAAAAACCTCCCAAATCAACAAACACGGACCTACTTTACTTCCCTACTATGTATAGTAAGTAGGGGAAGTATTGCATTCTATCCAAAAATTCCTTACCGAGATTTCACCGGAAATACATGCTTTGAGGTGTCCTGAGTGTAAATGAATGTTTTAGAAACATGTCCGTATATCTGTCTGTCTGTCTGTGAAGAGAATAACTCAAAAGCAAAAAGTCGGATACTACCCATTACATGGAACATTTTTCTAAAATCTTGATTTTCTAAAAAATGACTCCAACGATTTTGAATTAAATATCATATGTTTAACGTATTTCTATGACAAACGAAATCTATATCTTGAATTTCCTGGGAATATCCCTCAAGCCCTCTTCATTCTGAATGACTTTCGCATAAGTAGTAAATCGTAAATTTCACTACACAAGAAATGTAGATGTCATATATATTTTTTGTCTAATTAACCATTTACAGATATTTGCTGTTACTTGTTTGAAATTTTCAATCCTTATACTTTTTCTCAAATGGGAATTCGTTATTCATTTTTTTATGTCCTGGACATGCAAAGAGAATGGAATGCTCCACATACCAACCAGCTCTTAAGAGATTTGACTATCGCTTAAAGCCTACCATATTCCCCTTGCACCTACAAGAAAATTAGCAATAAGGTAATTCATAAAGATAATCTAATAAACATGAAGTAGATCGACAATAAGCGTTTTTAAAAATTGTTTGTAGAAGAATAGAGAAAGTCATGTGTGTACAACACATCAATTTTTACTTTCTCTACTACGTATAGTAAGTAGGGGAAGTATTGTATTCCACCCACAAATTCGATACCGAGATTTCACGGAAATATATGTTTTGAGATCCCCTGAATCCAAAAAAAGCAATTTTGGAAACATATCCGTGAATGTGTCTGTGTGCGTTTGTGTCTGAGAAAAGCATAACTCAGAAACGAACAGTCAGATAAACACCAAACTTGGTATTTAGGTTCAGTATCTTCCAGAGATGCGACACGAAGGTTTACAAGAAAATCTGCCACCCCAGATTACCCTTTACATGGAACATTTTTCGAAAATTTTAATTTCCCAAAAATGGCTCTAACGATTTTGATTAAAATATCATATGTTTTAGATATGTTCATGACAAATGAAATGTATATCCCGAATTTTCTGGGAATGTCTCCAAAAGCATTCTTCATCGTGAACTACTTTTGCATAACTGGTAAACCATAAGAGATAGACAAAATTTCACTACACAAAAATGTAGATGTCGTTAAAACACACAATTTATGTCATATATTTTTTGTCTAATGAACCATTTACATATATTTGTTGTTACTTGTTTGAATTTCAATTCTTATACTTTTTCTCAAATGGAAGTTCGTTATTCGTTTTTTTATGTCCTGTAATGCAAGAGAATGGAATACTTCACGTAGCAACCAGCTCTTAAAATATTTGACTATCGCTTAAAGCCTACCACATTCCCCTTGCCCCTAAAAGAAAATTAGCAATAAGGTAATCCGTAAATATAATCTCATAAACATGAAGAGCGTTAATAAGCGTTTTTAAAAACTGTTTGTACAAGAATAGAAAAAGTCATGTGAGTGCAACACATCAATTTTTTTAAGAATTTTTTCAGGTTCAGGAAGCCTCACAACCTGTTTTTTAGGTGAAATCTCGGCATAGATTTTTTGATTGTTTGTTTTTAATACTTTCTCTACTCTACTACAGAGCATAATGGTAATAATACAGAAGCGAATGTTGATCTATAAAGAAGTTACACTGCTATCAACTATAACTGTCTTAAGAAAAACGTATACTTTTCCCAGATCTTCAAACCGTATATCTCAAACTAATCTCCAGTTTTCTAACCATTGTGTTCCCTATTTCATTAAGGAGTTATCTGGCAGTCGGGTGAAGCCAGTATTGAATAGCTAAATAAACGCTATGGTGCAGAGCTTAAAGAGCTTATTCTGCTTTTCATACTTGCTTTAAGTTCACCAAGTGGTTCAAGAGAGATTCTCTCTATACCTTAATGGATTTTAACGACAGAAATTAAAATTATTTTCCAAATGTGTAGCGTCAAGAAGCGTTTTCAAAAAGCATTCAACCTCCTCCCCCTTTTAGACGTAATAAACCAGGTATTAAAAGCCAAGTCTATTCAGTACGAGCACTCGACTGTTCTGGCATGCTGTCTGTGGGACGAAAAGTAACATTTCATTCAATTCTGCCAGACAAATGAAGCTGCCACTCCTTAGGAACAGAAAAGTGGAAATTATGTTTTCAAAGACTGAGGAATCTCCGACATTCAACAAGAAGGAAAGGCATCTTAATACAAGAAGAAAGGTTAATGTGTAAAGAACAGTCACTCCTTTGGAAACTTGAGTTCTAATCTAATACCAGCATCAGCGTAGATCTTCAAGTTTGCCTCATAAAGCCTGGAAATGAATCGACATGACGGGCTGAGACAGGGTTCTGCCTCTCCTTTCTGGTATATTTCACAAAGAAGAGGTTCTAGACACATACCACTTAACTGTGAGCTTTTACTTTCTCTACCAGTTACCACGTAGGTAGAGGAAGTATTGCATTCCATCCAAAAACTTGGCATTTAATGTCAGTATCTTCCAAAAATACCACAATAACATTTTAAACATATTCCCCATGCCACACTATTCTTGACATATAAATTTTTTTCTTTACTTTATATTTTCTCAAAAATATCTCTTAACAACTTTGATTAAAATACTGTATATACGAGGGGTGTCCAATATGTAAGTTTTCCGGTTTTATAAAAAAAAGCATTACCACAATTAATCATGTTGAATTAATATTATTTATATTGTACAATCCTTCTGTTACTTTTTTACATAGTCAACATGTTTTCCCAAGCATTTTTGGGGGCGTGACACAGGTTTTTCCAAGCCAGTGTTGTACCAGGTCGGGTCCTGTGCTCGCAACCAGCTGCTCACTGATTTGACTTCAATATCGGTGTTAAAAGTGTTTACCTTTCAGTTGGAGGAACATGTGAAAATCAATTGGGGCAAGATC
The DNA here is from genome assembly GCA_030765065.1 of Deroplatys truncata. Classification (NCBI taxonomy): domain Eukaryota; kingdom Metazoa; phylum Arthropoda; class Insecta; order Mantodea; family Mantidae; genus Deroplatys; species Deroplatys truncata. Next base: position 72,800,492 of record CM060984.1, read on the forward strand.
CGGTGAATACGAAGGATAAGAGAAAACTTCCAAGTTGAATCTTGACCGAGGCGGAGCTCAGAAGGTTCAACTGGGAAGTTTTCTTGCATCCTCCATATTCACCAGATCTTTTCCCAAGTGATTTTCACATGTTCCCCTGACTCAAAGATCATCATGGAAGTAAGCACTTTAACACCGTGACGAAGATCAATCAGAAGTGAACAGCTGGTTATGAGCACAGGACCCAATTTCTGGTTCACTTCTGATTCATAAAGGATATACAAAAATTTACAATAAAAAATGTCATACTCTTTAAAACACAATTTAAAATAAGATTCTTGTAGTATCAGCTATTACCTTGATACTACGTTGTTATAGGTTTGAATTTTTACTTTCTCTATCGTAGCTATGTACAAGAAAAGAAGGTATTGTTATTCCTCTCAAAAAGTCGATACCGAAATTTCACCGGAAGTACATATTTTGAGACTCCCTGAATAAATGAAAAAAAGTATTTTTAGAAAAAGGCCGGTGTGTGTGCTGCGTGCGTGCAAGTGGACAGCAGAACCCAGAAAGCAAAACTCAGATATATGCCTACTTCGTATTTAGATCCACTATCATCCAAAGATATGATACAAGATTTCCAAGACACTCTCCCTATCCCAAACGACTCTTTACATGGAACAGTTTTTGAAATTTTTCATTTTTTAAAACATGCCTCTAACGATTTTGATTAAAATACACATATTAAAACATTTACGTGGAAAATAAAATTTTTATTTGGAATTTTCTCGTAATAGTCTGTGAATTTCACTTTATTCGGAAGGAATTTTGTATAATCTGGTATAACTGGTATCGTAAACATTAAGTGATAGACGAAAATGTTCTACACGAAAGATGTAGATCTGCTTAAAACACACAATTTATAAGAAACAATTTTTGTGGCATAAACCATTTCCGAGATGTCTGCTATTAATAGTTCGAATTGATCAATACTTAGCCATTCTTTTGAAGTCCTGTCACATTCACTTGTTCCTCGCGATGTCATGGAAACAGTATGGAATTTTAAGGTCAGCATATAGCGTCCAGTTCTTAAACATTTGACTATCACTGTTTTCTTTGTATCTATAACGAAATGTGTAATGCAACTATTTCTGGAAAGATTTATCTCGATTAAAATGAAGTAGATAGGAAAATAAACTTTCGTAAGAATAATTTGTGTACTCACTAAAAAACTATAGAGGTAGGGAAAGTCGTGTGACTGTAACACATCAGATTTTTCAATACTTTTGTCATTTCTTGAAGTGGTCGTCATTCATTTGCTTTTCGGAAAGAGTATGGAATTTCAAGGCCAGCGTATAGTAACCCGCTTTTAAACATTTGACAGCCGCTGTTCCCTTTGTACCCTAACAAAATGTGTAATTTAGTTAGTTCTGCAAAGGCTTATCTTGATTGAAATGAAGTAGATACAAAAATAAACTTTCTTAAGAGCAATTTGTATATATACTAATTAACGATAGAGAGGCAGAGAAAGCTATGTAATAGATCAGCACTTCTTTAGTATGAACATCACAAAATGTAATGATGCCACAATATAAGCTGATATAAAGATCACTGACTTTGGATGGATGTGATCTTTTGTGAACCCACCTATTAGTAATTCGCTTATTATACTTTTTACTCACATAAGTGTTGAATAAGAATAAGGGTGAAGTTTATACTATCTAATTATCTTTTACCTAAACTTTTTTGCACTAATACGAAACAATAAACAATGTTTATTTTAAAAAATCTGATGTGATACATTCTCATGACTTTCTCTACCTTCCTTCGTTTATTAAGGGTATACAAGGGTTTACTTACTAAAGCTTATTTTTCTATCTATTCGATTTTAATCCATATAAACCTTTGCAAAAATAGATACACTACACATTTCGTTATAGATACGAAGAGAACAGCGATGGGCAAATGTTTAAGAACTGGACGCTATACGCTGGCCTTAAAATTTTATACTGTTTCCATGTAATCACGAGAAACAACTGAAAATCGAGTGGACTTAAAAGAATGAGAAATTATTGAACGAATCAAACCATTAATAATGGATACCTTGGAAATGGCTGATGCTACAAAAAATTATTTGAAATAAATTATGTGTTCCACATTGTGTGTGTAATGCGTTTTCGTCTATCGCTTAAACTTTACCAGTTATATAAGCTTATACATAATTTCTTCCAAATGAAGTGGAGTCATAGGCTATTCCCAGAAAATTCAAGATATACATTTTATGTGTAATGTAAATATGCAAAATATATATGGTATTTTAATCAAAATCGTTACCGCCATTTTTTTGGGAAAATCAACAATTTTAAAGAATGTTCCATGTAAAGGGTAGTAAGCTTCCAGATTTCAAGTGATATGTGGAACTATACATAGAACGTTGAGGAATAAAGCAAGAAAGGAAACGAGAGTAAAGCTTCGTAAAACAGTGGCGGTTCCTACAGTACTTTATGGAAGTGGGACATGGGTCATTACAAGGAAAATGAAAAATAGATCACGAAGTGTGGAGATGAACTTTTTAAGGAAAATAAAAGGATGCACAAGGCTAGACAAAATACGAAATGAAGATATTAGAATAGAACTTAATATATATTCGATAAATAGAACAATTAAAAGAATATCAGAACGAATGGATGTAACTGAAATTTGAGTTTTATTTATGGACGCTCTTTAACTACTATGGTTCTTAGCGTCCCATTCTATATTGGGCGTGAAAGACCGGTAATTTTGCTCAGAGGCCTCTTTATCAGGCTTGAGGTTCTTTTACGTGACGTAAATCTACGAACACGGGACCACCGGCTTTACTTCCCTTCCAAAGGAAGCCATGCTAAGGATTTGTACGCCCGAATAAATCCATCGCCCTCCGCCAGGTTTGAACCCTTGGAACTAGAGGCTAGCACGGTTCCACTAGTCCACAGAGGACAACGTATGGATGCAACGTGTTCAAAGAATGCCAGATGCCTAAACCTGCATTCTATTATTAACCAAAAGGGAGGAGAGATGTCAGAGAAAGAGGTGGAGGGAACAACCGTGAACGGCATTATGTCCATGGCGTGAATTGCAGAAAAAGAAGTAAAGTGTAGTCAGGGATGCGGGAATTTTCTTGAAAATCTTCGTTGGCATCCTCGGATGCTGTTGAACCTAAAACCAAATTTGGTGTTTATCCGATTTTTCCTTTTTGAATTATGCTGTTCACAGACACACCACCTAAGAATGTTTTTTCTAAAAATCCTTTCTTTATTAAGAGGACCTCAAAACATGCATTTCCGGTGAGGTCTCGACATCAATTTTTGCGTGGAATACAATACTTCCCCTACTTACTATACGTAGTAGAGAAAGTAAAAACAGTCTCGTAGTAGGTACTATCCATACGTTCCTTAACCTTTTCAATCCAATTAGAAAGCCGTCCTCCGTGGTGTAGTGGTTATCATGCTAGCCTCTAGTTCCCGAAGTCGTGAGTTCTAACTCGGCGGAGGGCGATGTATTTTTTCGGGCGTAAAAATTCTTAGCATGGCTTCCTTCGGAAGGGAAGTAAAGCCGGTGGTTTCGTGTCGTAGATTTACGGCACGTAAAAGAACCTCAAGCCTGATAAAGAGGCCTCTGAGCAAAATTACCGGTCTTTCACATCCAATATAGAATGTGACGCTAAGAACCACAATAGTTAAAGGCGTCCATAAATAAAACTCAAATTAAAGTTTTAATTTAACCAATTAGACACATTCTGTATGTAATTCTGAAATGAACCAACAAAAATGTTTACTTTCTGTGATACCTACATATTTTGATGTCCCTGAAACCAAAAGGAAGCATTTTTAGAAAAAGGTGCGCGCGTGTGTTTGTGTATGCGTCTGGTGTCAGTAAACATCTTAAATGCAAAACGGAATGTTCGTAAGATACCAAACTTGGTATTCAATTTCAGTATCTTACAAATATGGAACACGAGGTTTCGAAGAAAATCCCACAACCCAAAACTACCCTTTGCATGGAAAAATTTTCAATATTTTTATTTTCCAAAAAAATGAATAATAATTTAAAACTATAGTTAGCTTAAAAAATCCATTTTAAAATAACTTATTTTATGTTAATATTCTCTATATCTGTTAGTTTTCGTATATTTTTAGACAGCATGGTCTAAAATTAGAACTTTTAACGCAGTGGCACGAGCTAAAAGCTTTAGATTATCGCACTAGTGCTCAACTTTGGTTTCAAGTCCAATCAAATGGAAAATGCTCTTTGTATCTACATATGTTTAATAACTTGACTTGGTTTGAGTACTTTTCATTATGTCTTTTTACATGGTTAGAAATTATATGATTACAAATCGTCATATTTCAATTTATCACAATTCGTTGATGAGTTAACCTATACTTTGTATTGGCAGCTTTCTGCTTTCCTTGATCGTTATCCTTTTATCTAGTATAAGTTACATAAACATTAAATAGCGGAAATTATGAATTCAGAGGAAATTGAAATGAAAGAGGCAAGTGAAATTACAGAAGCAGTAGAAAAAATAACACTAGAGGTACTTAGACAAAAATTCCAGAAAGCAATAACATATACCATTTAATCCCTTCATTGCCTGGTGTAAGGCAAAACATGTTGAAAATAATTTCACTGAAAATGACTACTAGGGAATCAACAAAACATCAAAATCCTAGCAGAAGCGTGGCGTGTACAGCTATGAATGCTTGGAGTTGTTGACTTTGCATTCTGAGCTGTGGTTTCAGTTGTATGAAGTGTTTTGTGTTTTTGGTGCTTCAGAAGTAACTTATCTAGCTAAGCTTATACGACCAATTAGGCAAGTTTGAAATGATCTATATATATATTTTTTTTTCATGTTATAAAGTGTTTATTTAGCAACAATATTCATGCGTACGTTTTTTCAAGCAGCGTCTCTCCTTGTCACATAGATGCTAAAGCTTCCAAAATGGCATGGCTCGTAAATTGAACCACTGTTTGAACTCTATATTGAACTGATCCAATTTAGGAAACCTATTGAAGTTCTAGGATTGTCAACTGAGAATAGTATATTTTGTGAATAAATAGCGATATAATATGTTAAGTTAAAGAAAATCATGTTAACAACAGTGGCTGACAGGAATATGTGAATGTGAATTGTCTGAAGTAATGGACATGATCCAGTGTATGAGTTGTAGGATATGGCTTCACCAAAAGTGTGCAAAAGTTAGTGCCAAGGAGAAAGTGTTTTATTGTGAAGGCTGTGTATAATTGGACTCTTTTGTATGAGAGTAAAAATTAATAAAAACTCTATTCCAAAAAGCAAGTGATGGTCATTATATAAAAATTCAAAATGTTTAAGGAAATTGCTATTCTTATCACAATTTTGGACTCTACTTTTGCTGCTGGTAGTATATTTGTTTTGAATGTACAATAAAATATGTGTATTTTGTATTAATAAAAATATTTTTAAACTTAAGAGTATGTGGTTCATTTTAAGATACGGGTGGTTCAACTTAAGAACCACGTTCCTAATTTGAACCGATTGACACCATCTCACTTTTTAAATTCCATTTAATTGATAATGGTATTAATTTTAAATTGTGTTGAGGATATTTATAGGGAAAGAATTTGTCACTTTAACACTTGTGTTTCTGAAAATTTTGATTTGAAATTATAATTATTATTTACTATTTACACGTAAGTGGTTCAATATAGGGACCTTTCCCGTAATACTATTGATATTTGAAAATTTCGAGCGCTGTCTAAAAAATAGTATATGCCACGCGTGTTAAACGTTTAGCTCATAGGATCGTGAAACTCGGCCTACTGCCTTCGCATTCTGCTCGCAAAATAAAATCCCACGTTTACCCATTGTATTATAATCTAGAATTATTGTCTAGAGTTTGCTTTTTCCTTGTTAATGTACTATGCAATTTTTACCAGTATTTTAATTGTTATGTTTACCTTGACCCTATTGGTAACCTATAAATCCAGGAAGTTGTTTTTCTACATATATGTGACAAATAAAACGTAATAATATTTTGAATTTTCTAGAAATAGCCTGTGAAATCGTCTTCATGTGAAGGAGTTTGCATAACGTTATACAACGTGTAAACCATAAGAGGTAGACAAATGCTTAGTAAACAAAAACTGTACATATCTTCAAAATATACAATTTATTCTAAATAACATATCTTTGTAGCATCAACCATTTTCAGAAATGCGTTTTTATCAGTTTAAATATTTCAATACTTCATAGCTCTTTGAAGTGCTGTCAACACGCAGTTGTTTCTCGCAATGTCATTGAAAAAACATGGAATATCAAGGCGAACATGTAGAGACATGTTTTTAAACATCTGACTATGTATGTACAACGAAATGTGTAATGAAACTATTTTTGAAAAGGTCGAATAACATGAAGCACATACAAAAATAAGCTTTCGTAAGAATAGGTTTTGTAATCTATATAAAAATAAGGGACTTGAAGCAGGTGTTTTGTTGTATTTTTTATTTGCCCCACGTTTTGGGAGCCGATTTTAAAGAAGGTTTATTGTCTTTACGTTGTTGTATTGTTATTTCAACTGTTGGGGGGCCGAACTTGAAGTAGTTGCAACCGCACGTATGGTAAAAAGTTTCCGGTAGCCTTCGCCCCAAATGGACTTTCCGGTGGCCTTTGCCCCAAGTTTAAAAATATTAACTTTGTAATTTGACTGTTTCTTTAAATATTATATATTTATGTTTGCCTCGGCTGCGTCAGTATTATTGTTAGAGACATGTTTCTCTTAACAGGGCGTGATGCGGTTGAAGAATGTAGGCTTACCCAGATTATAATTTTAATTCACTCCTTTTTTTATTAATTCTTGACACGATTTAAATAACACTTCACTGATATAGAGAGCTGTGAGATTCTTTTGTTAATTACTTGCACTTTTTAACACGTAAACTATTTTCATCTCACACTGAATACGTATTAAATTTTTTTGAGGACGTGTCTCACGTCTGTCTACAACCAACGCGTCCAGTTATGAGCACTGTCTACAAGCAACTGAATTCCATATTTGTAAATTTTGCTATATTTAAGTTTCTGATTAGCTATTCCTACTCCAATAGAATACCTTCATTTAACTAAAGCTTTTTCTGGTTGTTGATTGGCTATTTTATAAACTGTTCCAAAAATTACTTTATTGCTTCCAAGAATCACAAGTAGTATTGTTAAACTTCATTATTGCCTCAAGGTTACCTCATTGTTAGCAACTTTTAACCTATTATTCTCACAGTTCCTACATTATTAAATTACGTAATACATTCACATAACATTATTAAACATGGATACAATAATATAAACATATACAATGACTGCAATATACACTTCTTATATCTTGTTACATACATATTGCTTTAAGGCGGGCTGTTCTTGAATTTATGTATTATATAATTTAATTAAAATCATTGTGTTAAAAATACTTCCTCACACTAGAGAACGCCATGTGAATGTAACACAGATATTTTTTTACACAGCACGACGCTATATTATACTCTGAATTATTGCTACTTCAGTAATATTTAATAAAGCGTTAAATGTATACATTGTTGCATTATAAGTTTTAATGAATAGTGTAGTAAGCTTTAATTACTCAGCCGTTGTAATTGCTTTTGTTCAGCATACTGCTGTCTAGCTCGGCGAAACTGCTTGCTCAAATTTCAATTTTTCAGTTCACTAGAACGTTATAAATGCGTATGATTTAAGTGTGCTAATTCATTAAATTAACTGAATTGATTTATTGCTCAGAAGTTGAAACATCCGGACACGTACTGCTATGCTTGTAGTTACCAAATTTCCAATTTCCGTAGTGTAATATTTCACCAGATTCTCCAATGAACCGCCACCCTTCTGAAGATATTAAAAAAATCAAAATGACTGCTATATTTGACTTTCAAAATAGTCTCTTACGTTCGTGTACGCTGAGTTCACCTCTCCCCTTACAGACTGGGATTAATCTTTAGTTCACATGGAGTACAGTCGTTGATCAGGGAATATGGACCTCCCGCTGAATTTGCATATATATCGGAACCTTTCTTCCGAGAAACGCTCGTGCAGCGATTTCAGGAAGATCGATATTAATGCACGCAGAGCGAGGTATGTGATAACGCATACACATTCATAGAACTATTCCTGTTAAGGCAGACTAGGTAAAATTGCTAATTGTCTTTACGAGACTGATTTCATTTTATTATTTGCGCTAGTGAATGTCTATTCTTCAATTTAACTTACTTTTAAAAATTAATTTATTTGTTGTTTGTTTCGATACACTATTGCTTATTAAGTGAACTAAATCCTTGTTTGTTTATTTCCTTTGCAGAATTTCTCATATTTGCAATAACTGCAATTATTGCTCTCTGTATGTTGTATACTCTCTCCTTTTTTGCTCCTGAGCCTAAAACCGAGCTGTGTTTATAGTGCCAGGCCTTTGACATCAAACCAATACGAGAAGAATTCATCCAGGGATTGGAGTGAACCGTCGTTGCGAAGCATGCCTTTGATCTACTCAAGGTAAATGTTTCCATACTCCTCCCATACTCAAACCAATAAGACATGGGCTCAGCAGGGACTGATGTTGATCACATGTGATAAAGACATTCTACCAACATTAAATAAAGAAAAGCACTAAATAGGAAACAAAACTCGTCGCCACGTTTACTTTCACTCTACTGTAGCGTGTGGAAATGGTATGTAACCAAAATTATATAATTTGCTTCTATCTTTCATATATTTTTAGAAAAACGGTTTAATAATAACTGAATGTGTTTCTACACCTACTATTTTATAAACAATTCCTACACAAGCTTATTCTTCTAGCTACGTCATGTCAATCCAGATAAAAAATTACGGAAATGGTTTTATTAAACTTTTAGTTGTAGTTACGAGAGGAAAGCACAAGGATTAAACGATAGTCAAATCTTTTAAAAGTGGATTGCTCTGTGATAGCTTTAAAATTCCATTCCTTTTTGCATGATCACGGAAAAAAAACGTATAACGACTTAGCAAAAGTATGAAGTATGTGACAATTCAAACCACTACTTGAGAATACTTCGGAACTGGTTATTGCCACAAAAAACTAAATTATGTAAATATTGTGTTATAAATAAAACTACAATTTGTGAATATGCGTGTGTGGAAATTTTTTATCTTACTCTTGCGGTTTAAAAGTTATACAAAATCCATTCAGAATGAAGAGGACTTCAGAGAAAATTTAAGGTAACAATACACGCTATTTGTGATGCAAATATTTTAAACGGGTAGCATTTTAATTGAATTCGTTAGAGCCATTTTTGAGAAAATAAAAAATAAAAGCTTTCCATGTTAAAGGGTAAATTTAACGTGGGGGATTTTCTTGAAAATCTTCAAGTTGCATCCTTGGAAGATACTAAACTTAAATAGGAAGTTTGGTTTCATCCCATTTCTTTTTTGAGCTATGGTGTTTACAGACACACATACACTCAACGATTTCTAAAAATGACATCTTTTATTCGTGGTTCTTCAAATTGTGCATTTCCGTTGAAATCTCAATACGAATTTTTGGGTGGAATGTAATACTTCCTCTCCCTTCTAGGTACACTGCCGTGCATAAAATGTGGTCCATTCTCCTAGATCAACATAGTGTTTTTTCTATCCGTAAGCTTTCCACCTTCAGGTAACTAATCTTTGACTCCACCCAGTCGGTGTCAGTTCTCTATGTGACTGGTCTGGTAAACAATTCAGAAATAAAAGAACGTGGTTCGTGGTTTCACTACGATTGGTACATAAAGAAAGGCTTAACCTAGGTAACATAATAGAATCTTCTAGTGGAAGGGGTGAGGAATTATTATTATGTGTCGTTACACTGGACCGCAGTTACGACATTTATATGAGTACTTTCATCAGCAACATTATTTGTACTTTTGTTTTATATAATACTTTATTTTTGCGCCAAAATTCAATGAAGCGTTGTCTTAAAGGTATTTCGCGCTAATGAGAACATAGACAACTAGCTTGTAATGTTACGCTTCAGGAGTTAGGCCGTATTTGTGGCGAGGTAAAATACCCTGCTAAACTAGTGGCTAGAATTGTACTTAAGAAACAGAGGTGGTCACGCTGGCAGAGCATAAACAGCTGCGTTCCATTATGGGCACATTTTAAACACGGCAGTGTACTAGAAGGGAAACTAAAGACTTGACTGTTTATTCTTCTGTATAGGGGTAGGATAGTTAACGGATCGACCCCTCGATGGATCTTTTGTGCACACCTCCGGGAGGAACGGGTGAGATGAGGGAACTGCAGGAGAGTGTGAGATGGAGAGGTGCCGGCCCAGTCGGTAAAGACGCGCAGTTTCCTTATAGTTACAGGCTTCACCGAACATAGAGTCTGAATGTAGACAAAGATCAACATTGGAGCTACAAAATGAAATAAAAACTAGGTGGGGTAAGGAAACATATATTTTGGAATTGGGTATAAAACAGAGGACGTGAATAGCATGGGTTAGGTTGGGAGGGTGGAAAGTTCGTAAGATTGATGATGATGGCAGGAGGATTTGCCCAGTATGCGGGGAACAAGAAGACTGGACGCATATTTTGGCAGCATGCGTGCAGACGGAGGGTATTAGGAAAAAACTATTACCGGAAGTATTTTTGGCTTCCAACAGACGGAGGACAGCATGCTGGGACATGATTCTAAACAGCCAAAACTGGCCAAGCTTGGGCACATACTTAATGGAAGTACGTGTATCGTCATCAAATAAACAACATAGGGCATCCAAAATGGTGGGCAGCGGGGTTGCAACGCGAATTATCAAAAATTGGCTTAAATGATATCTGGCAAAGGGGTAATGAAAATACACACAGTGCTGTAAGAAAAGTCAAAAGACGACTATGCGATATAAACAGGCAGAAAATCGAATCTGAATGTAGACAAAGATCAACATTGGAGCTACAAAATGAAATAAAAACTAGGTGGGGTAAGGAAACATATATTTTGGAATTGAGTATAAAACAGAGGACTGGAATAGCATGGCTTAGGTTGGGAGGGTGGAAAGCTCGTAAGATTGTTGATAACGATGGCAGGAGGATTTGCCCATTATGCGGGGAACAAGAAGACTGGACGCATATTTTGGCAGCATGCGTGCAGACGGAGGGTATTAGGAAAAAACTATTACCGGAAGTATTTTTGGCTTCCAACAGACGGAGGACAGCATGCTGGGACATGATTCTAAACAGCCAAAACTGGCCAAGCTTGGGCACATACTTAATGGAAGTACGTGTACTAAGAGATAAGGTGTTTGTGTAATTTTTCTTTAAACATATGTGGTGCTAGAGTACTTGTGCGCGACTGTGTGTGTGTGTTTGTGTGTGTGTGTGTGTGTTTGAGTGTGTGATTCAGTGTGTTTTTTTTCTCAATTTTATATGTATGTATGTATGTATATAGTGCGGTGATTGTAAAAAAATAGTTGTTTTCTGGTTGATACTGCAAGTCACGTATACAGACCAGGTATTTATCTAGAGAGCATGTACGGTCTTACGACCCATGCGACTGTGTTATGCAATTAATGTAATACTAAATACTTAATAAATACCACCACTACTAAGAGATAAGGTGTTTATGTAAATTTTCTTTAAACATATGTGGTGCTTGAGCACTTGTGTGTGTGTGTGTGTGTGTGTGTGTGTGTTTGCGTGTGTGATTCAGAGTATTTTTCAATTTTATATGTATGTATATAATGTGGTGATTATAAACATAGTTGTTTTCTGGTCGATTCTGCAAGTCACGTGTACACACCAGGTATTTTTCTAGAGAGCATGTACGGTCTTATGACCCATGCGACTGTTATACAATTAATGTAATACTAAGTACTTATAAATACTACTACTACTACTACTACTACTACTACTACTACTACTACTACTACTACTACTACTACTACTACTACTACTACTACTACTACAGGCTTGACCACCCAGCCATGGGATGGTCGCTCGGAGACGTCCCTCTAGTGGGACCGGGGAAACACGACATAGTAGTGGAGGCTTTAGCAGGTCCGAGGGCCGAGAAGAAGTTCCAAATCGCAAGACTCAGCCATCTGCCTGACACCGACGGAACCACAGCCAGGGAGTTAGCCTGAAACTTGAAAGAGAAACGGAATGAGAGCAAATCGGGGAGAGGGGAGCTGTGGTAGAACACACCACTCCTGCATTCGTCTGTATCAACCAGGGAAAACCACGAAAAGCCCATGGTCAGAGTGGGCAGTCACCAGGACTTGAACCCGGACTTCCCGAATGCAAGCCTAACACGCTATTGCGAAGTCATCTCGTTCATTCTTCTGTATAACTAGTGGTGGGCTAGTTTTATTTATTTATTTTTAACTGCGCGCATTGCGATAGTTTTTTTTTCTAAAGCCGTGGAGAAAAAATAGCATTCCGTTCTGTTGGCATATTTCAAACTCCATAACATATTTATATATGTGAACTTTTGGTTGTTGGTGAAAAGTTCCATAATAGAAAGCATGAGAAATCAAACATGCAAAGTGGAGTCGAGGAGGAGACCGGGGTAAGCTGCGAGTTATGTTCGATGATAATAGAAAACTTTTCTCGGAGTTACTTCGCTCCGAAATTGCCAATAATATATTCCAAGTGGAGCGGGAAATAGAGAGAGAGGTATTGCAGCTGGAACACGAACAGCTGCTGTTAGATTCAGCCACCGGACTTTCTCTCCTCCCAAATGAAAGAATTCTCTCTGTTCTGAATGAACATGTGTATAAGCTACCAGTTCATTTTAAAGTTCAACTGTTGGTTAAGATTCACTCGTGCTGATATTAAAATCGGTATAAGCAATAGAGCCTGAATGTTGGGCATTCAAAATAGGCAGGCAAAAAGGGAAATAAAAACGCTAAAAATACATTCACATGACTTTTTCTACCTGTAGATTTATTAGTGGCTGTACAACTATTCTTACTGAAGCTGTTTTTCTCTCTACTTCATTTTAATCCAAATAAATCTTTGCAGAAAAGCTAAATTACACATTCCATTATAAACATAAAGAGAACGGCTATAGTCAAATGTTTAAGAACTCGACGCTATATGCTGGCCTAAAAATTCCATACTGTTTCTATGACATCGTAACAACTGAAAACCGATTGGACTTTAAAAGAATGGCAAGTATTGAGCAAATCGTACCCCTCAGTCGGTAGAGCAACTACCTACTGTGCGAGGGGTCCCGGGTTCGATTTCCGGCTGGGGTGGGAATTTTTCAGTAACCAAGATTAATCCCTATTCTCCCCAGTCTGGAAGTATGAATGAGAGTGTGAATGTGTGTATGATCTAATGATTAAAACAAAAAGTGCAAGAAACCCAACGACAAGAGTTACACGAGTTAACACCATTGTCAATAGGCAATAAGTTCCATGGAAAGGCTGCCAATAAGACCAATGTAGTTAAAGGCGGGATATAAATGGAACTAAAAAAAATTGAACGTTTAGTAACAAATATCTCAGAAAAGGCTTATGCTACAGAAAACTTATGTTAAGTAAATTGTGTGTTTTAAACAGATCTACAATGTTCTATCGCTTAACGTTTACCAATTATACATGATTTACAAAATTCCTTCCGAATGAAGAGGGCCTCACAGATTATTCCCAGAAAACTCAACATATATGTTTTATTTGTCGTGTAAATATCTTTAATATATGGTATTGTAATCAAAATCGCTGGAATTATTTTCTATAAAATCAAAATTTTCGAAAAATGTTCCATGTAAAGGATAGTTGGGGTAGGGCATTTTCTTGAAAATCTTCGTGTTAGAAGATTCATTCATTATCTGTTTACCCTCCTCTTATGTAGGACTTACACCTCCCAGGACTTACAAGCGGGTGCCTGAGGTCAGAGGCCCGTCAAGGAGCAGACACTCATGGATCAGACAGAGCATCCAGGATGGGTGATCAGCCCGATGCCTGGATGAAGGAAGTAGATGAAACGAAATGTTGGTGAAATGGATGAAAGGAAAGGTGATGATGGAGCAGTTGGTGGAATGAATGGCGGGGGAAATCGGAGAGCCCGGAGAAAACCCGCCCAGACGCCCTTTCGTCCACCAAAAATCCCCCATGCAGGTCCCTGGGATTGAACCCGGGCCGCCTCGGTGGGAGGCGAGCAGTCTAACCACTCGGCCACGGCGCCGCGTCTTAGAAGATACTGAACTTAAATGCCAAATTTGTTACTTATTCCGAGTTTTCGTTATTGATCTATGCTGTTCACAGACAGATACACACACACGGATCTTTTTCTAAAAATGTGTTTTTGGATTCAGGGTTCCTCCAAATAGCGAAATCCAATTTTTTGGTGGAATGCAATACCTTTTCTACCTACTATGTTCGTGGTAATGAAGGTAAACACATATTTACAATATAAATATTGTACCTATAATTATAAGACGTACGAATACATCAAATCAAGTGGAATTTTCAATGCTTAAAGAGTTTTTATCCATAAAAACTAAACATGCCATATTCTGGCATTTTCACAGTTTCTTCTCTCTTTAACTGAGGCACGTATGAATAGTACTAGCACATAAATCTGCATCGAACCAGAATCAGTAAACATGTAGAGTGAGTCTACTGGGGATGAAGGGGGAGGTAGACCACCACATTACCGCGGCTGTTCGTCTCCACAGATGAAAACCAAGATACCGCAAACACTGCTCTACTGCCAACCTTGCCCACAGTAACCACTGAGGTGACATACGTGTCATATCCTCAACCAACTTACCGGTGTGCCAATATCTACAAGCTGGGAAAACTGACAAGCAACAACGATAAACGTCTAGAATACGAGGGCGGATTGATAAGTCAGTGACTTTTTAAAGAAAATAACAAATTTTTCCAAAAAATCAATTTTATTTCTCAACATAGTTTCCTTTCAACTCAATACACGTTGCCCAACGTTTCTCCAATTTTTTTAACCCATCCAAAAAATAGGATTTTTTAAAGTCTGCAAAATATGAGGTTGTTTCTGCCATTATGTGTTCACTGGACGTGAATTTCTTCCCAGCGAGCCAATTTTTCAGATTTGCGAAGAGGAAGAAGTCGCTTGAAGCCAAATCTGGAGAATATGGTGCGTGAGGTAGCAGTTCGTAGCCCAATCCTACAAATTTTGCGATGTAATGGCTGACTTGTGTGCGGGTGCATTATCCTGGTGAAAGAGAAGCTTTTTCTTCACCTAATGGGGTCGTTTCTTTAACAATTCCTTGTGAAACTGACCCAGTATTGTGGAATAATACGAACCTGTGATCGTTTTTCTCTTTTCCAGGTAGTGGATGTCCATCACCCCTTGTGATTCCCAAAAGTCAGCTGCCATGACTTTTCCTGCCGACAGAATGATTTACACTTTCTCTGGAGCAGGTTCGCCGAAGGAAAGCCACTACTTTGATTATTGTTTGGTTTCAGGTTGATAGTAATGGATTAAAGTTTCATCACCCGTGATATAACGCCCCAAAAACTCATTTGGATTGCGCTGGAACATGTCCAAACATCCCTGTGAAATGCTCATACGATTCCGCTTGTTCTCAACTGTGAGCAGTTGCGGCAACCATCCTGCTGACAGCTTTCTCATACCCAAAAACTCGTGCTGAATGTTATACACCCGCTCACTCGAAATGTTTACGGTCTTGGCTATCTCACGGATTTTCACTCGGCGGTCTTCCAACACAATGTCGTTCACCATTTTTTCTTTAGTGACCTCAATCGGCCGTCGTGTGCGCACGGCATCCCTTGTGTTCGAACGGCCACAATGCCATCGGTGGAGTAGAATCCCCATAATGCTTGTTCAGCTATTCTTCCGTTTCCTTTAGCGTCTTACCACGCAAAATGTAATGCTTTATCAGAACACGCAATTCACTTTTCTCCATTTTCTTCGAAACAACACACATCTGCTTATTTTAGACGCTCTCAGCAATGTTCTAAGAAACAAATGACAACGAATTTCTGCGTTATACACAGAATAGATGTAAAACGCGTGCAAAGAAGAAACTTGTGGTTAGAATGCTATCTCTCGTTAAAGTCATGGACTTATCAAACCGCACTCATATATCTGTAAATGCTAAAACTATCCTATAAAATATTTTTGGTCGATCACACTAATATGTTGATTACACGAGACGTACTGAACTGTTATGACACCCTAATACTTAAACGACTCATTATGATCCTACTCGGCCTCGCGCGCACCTCTCTCATACCTTTTAAGACCTTCAAAGCAGTAGTCCACTGGAATTCTCCCCAGATAAACAATTAAATGTGTATTTAACATATAATAAATTATGTTCATTCTAATTTTAATATGCTAATAAATTGTGTTCATTTCATTTGCTTCAATATCACTTGCTTTCAAATCACCTACAAAACAAAATTAATAAACACGACGTGGACTCAACAATACTGCCATCTGCTGCATTACTCGCAAACACGCTCAAGGTCCTGTCATCCGATCAGCATTTAATTACACACGTTTAACTGGGTAGGATCTTTTTATAGAATCTCAAAGCTCATATGCAACTTGAAAATAATGGTAATTAAGATGGTCGTATGAAAATTATGAAACTCGCCACAGCTCGTTTCATAAACATACTCGTGAAGGCCGGTTTTGTTATACGGAAGTGAAATCTGGGGATGGGAAAGAGCAGAGCATGCAAATAACACACAGGTAGCAAGCATTTTGGAAAAGAGTTCTTGGAGTTTCACAAGGCACATCAAATTCGGGGGTATTGAGGGAGGTGGGATGTTATGAAGACACAATACACTGTAATATAAGAGCAGTGAAGTATTGGCTGAGGCTGATGCATGGGGATAACTCCACACTACGATCCAAATGTTATAAATACCAGCGAGAAAACCTGTCTCCTAAGTTTTGGGCAGCTGATTTGGAAAGGGGTTTGAGGATAATAGGAATGGGGTCAGTATGGCTAAGAGCTGAAACAAATGACAAAAACAGATGGAAAAGTATCAAAATAAGACTAAGAGACATCAACCAACAGGAAATAAAATCGGATTGTAAAATTAAACCTTGTCTAAGTCTAGCAAATGAAATAAAATTTAACTGGGGTAAACAGGCATATATACTTAATTTAGGAAGAAAGGAAAGATCAGGAATGGCATGGTTTAGCCTGGGGGGATGGAGGGCACAGAAAATGACTGACGATTCTGGCAGGAGAATCTGCCCATTCTGTGATTTGGATGAGGACTGGGTACATATTTTGAGTGAATGCGCTCAGTGGGAGAACCAGCGAAAAATTAAACTCAAAGAAAAATTCTTAAGTCCCTCAAGAAAGAGATTGGCATGTTAGGATCTACTGGCTGACCAGAGGAACTGGTAAAACATGGGCAATTTTTTGGCTAAAGTGCGCGAAGCTAGGTCAAATTTGTTCAGTTAGACAAATGTAATTTATCTCTATTTTCTTTTTTCTTGTTGCTTTTTGTTGTGTTTTCCTTCTGTGTTGTTTATTTTGTCACCCTATTGTATCTTAAATATGTATGTACGATCAATGACACATGCACTAAATGTTTCTGTAATAACTTCAATAATTTGAAACCAATAAAGATACCTTATCTTATCTAATTACTACCATTATAGTCTTGTTGCATAACAATTCTTGCAGGTCCAGAAAGATACCTGTCTTGTTATTCAGCACGTATGTCACAGTCGTAAAGTGTGACCACAATATTGGCATCACTTGTTTATATTTTGATTTTCTCAGTTTGCCTTCTTGGCTTAGCAAGCGGATTTTGGAGCATTACGAAGTTTCTTTGTAGCTAGAGTGTATATTCAGATTAGTTAGCCTGTTTCCATGAAATGGGTTTTTATAGACTTCATTGGGCACATTTATTCGCTTGACTTCCACACAGTATACGTGATGAGATGGGGAAAGAGAACTCCCTGTCTTCGAATCTCGTGCAGTGCAAAAATCCCTTCCGGCCATTTTCTTAATCCATTCTTCCTCAAGTTCATTCTTCCTGAAACCAATTATCTTAAAACCGAAATACTTACAGCCGTTTTCATAAAACGGTTTTTCCAAAAATATTTATATCTAAAACGTAGTATCAAAAACGATAACATTGATGTAATACTGCACTATGAGAACTGAACATAATATAATTAATGCCATGGGTTACATTTATAGCTGGGCCGTAAATCGCGTATATGCATGATTTGCTTGCACTGCAATACCTCGGGTAACACACTACAGCGAACGATTCACTCAACATGATTGTCTGTGAATGTTAACTGTCAGTTGTTACCTTCTTTTTGAACTGCAAAGACTGAAGTTCATCTTTTCGTGCTGTAAAGACTAGAGTTTGTTCATTGTGCATCTCTGAAGTGAAAGTTTATTTAGGACATCTGTGTTGTGTGCGAATTGTATTAGATTGTTCTTATTAGTCCACCGAAATGCCTACCGAAACCATAGAAGAAGTTAAGGAGACAATATAAGAAAGAAAAATCTTGTGTTACATTCATATAACTTTCTCTACCCGTTATCACTTATTAGTAGGTGTACAAATTATTCTTACGAAAGTTTATTTTTTCACTTACCTATATATGCTCGTCTTAAAGTTCCTTACAGTTCCATGCAATTGCGAGCAATTGAAAATTGGCGAGAATGATAAAGTATTGAACAAATCGAACCATTAAGAATGTATATCTTGGAAATGGCTGATGCCACAACAAGTTATTTGAAGTATATTGTGTATTGAAAGAGATCTACATTTTGCGTAGTAGTTTTCGTCTATCTATTTTAATTAAAATCTTTAGAGCCATTTTTTAAAAACTAAAAATATTTCGAAAAATTATCCATATAAATGATGGTTTGTGGTGGGAGGATTTTCTTAAAAATCTGTGTGTCGTATCTTTGGAAGGTATTGAACCTAAATACCAAATTTGGTATGTATCCAAATTTTAGTTTTTGAGTTGTACTGTTCACAGACACACACACACAGACAGCATACACGCTTTTTGTTTTATTCAGGGGGGTCTCAAAGGATGTATTTCGGGTGAAATCTTGGTATATAAGTTTAGGTGGAATGCCATACCTTCTCTACGTATGCAGTCGCGAGAAACTGAATGTCGACAGAACTTGAAAAGATTGAACAATCCGAGGCATTAAATACGGATATCTTTGAAATGAGTTCTGCTACAAAATTATTTGAATATTTTGTGAGATCTAAATTTTTGTGCAGTCCATTTTCGTTTGCTAGCTATAAAACATTATGTAAAATTCCTTCCAAATGAAGAGGACTTCACAAGCTATAATGAGAAATCATGATATACATTTTATTTGTCATAAAATTAAATATTTGTTTTATTTCTGTTCGCTCTTTAACTATTATGGTTCCTAGCATCTCATTGTATATTGGGCGTGAATGATCGGAAATTTTGCTCAGAGGCCTCTTTATCAGGCTTTAGGTTCTTTTACGTGCCGTAAATCTACGACCACCGGCTTTACTTCCCTTTCGAAGGAAGCCATGCTAAGGATTTTTACGCCCGAAAAAAAATCCAGCGTAGTCCACCTGTTTTGAACCCGAGACCTCGGGAACTAGAGGCTGGCATGGTAACCACTACTCCACGGAGAAAATTTTATTTTTCATGTAAATATCTTTAATAATCGATATTTTAATCAAAATGTTAGGAACATTTCTGAGAAAATAAAAAAATTCAAAGAATGTTCAATGTAAAGGATAGTTTGGTGTGGGGTTGTACTTTAAAATCTTTGTGTCACATTGTAAGTTATATGATCTTAAATACAAATTTTGGTAATTATCCAAGTTTTCGTTTTGAGTTGTGCTCACAGACATACCCTCGGGCTTTTTCTAAAAACACATCTCTTTTCATTCAGGAGCACTAAGAACCTGTATTTTCGGTGAAATCCGGTATTAAATTTTTGGGTGGAATGCAATACTTTCTCTATGTACTCTACTTGATGTATTACATTCAAATCAGGGACGTCCGTATGACCGCCTAGAGAAGTAACAAGGTCCTTAGAATTGGCTAAGGCGCAATCTAATTTAGCGTATACTTCTGTGACGTTGAGACAGGATCACATATACTTCTCAGCAATGAATGAACTAACAAGATCCCGACAGCGTGTTTTAGACATTTAAGCAGACTAAAAGGAAGGGGAAGAAGATTTCAAATGTAACGTTGGTTCCAAAAGCTAAATGCTTCTCATGCTTTTCATTCTCTAATAATTTCCATTATCTCGGTTTCCCTTCAGAAGCATCTCTTTTGAAAGTTGTACGAAGGTGAGGATTTTCTTTTGAGTCTTGCACCTTGGTATGTTGGATTCCGTCTTCATTAAATTCCGTGGAGCTGGAGGCAGGAGTTTCCCCTTACAGGCGCCAACTTATTACAGGGGACCATGCAATATTTAGGTTCGAGTTTAAATGTCTTTCCGGATTAATTAACTGTAAGCCGATTAGGAGAGAAGACTACAACGAACGCATTTCATTAAAATTTGAAAGCGGCGGCCAAAAGGGATGAATAGGAAAGATGGTGTATGATAGGGACATGGAGCAAGTATAAACATTTTAGCTTCATCAGGCCTTTTCTTTGAAGTCAAATAGAAGACACGTGATCTCACTGCAGTGAAATTATATCCCATTTCCAGAAGCACACGCAAATAATCTTCCTACTTCTAGGAGATGTAATTCAATTTCTCTTCATGTTTATTAATAATTCTAATCGTACATCTCTCTCAAATGTTCGCTTAACAGCTGCAATGAGTTATTACATTAGCACATGCATACACACATAAAGAATATTGTGTTATTACACAAAGTTCGGTCAAATAAATCATGAACGGCGCCTTTGGTCGAGCATTCAACGTATACATTAGTTTATTAGTGGGTATACAAACTATTCTTACTAAAGCTTATTTTTCTATCTACTTCATTTTAATTCAAATAAAACTTTGCAGAAATAGTTACATTAGACATTTCTTTATCGATACAAAGGGAACAGCGATAGTCAAATGTTTAAGAACTGGACGCTGTACGCTAGCTTTAAAACTCCATACTCTTTCCATTACATTGCGAGAAACACTGAATGTCGACAGGATCTTTAAAAAAATTACCAAGTAATGAAATATTCGAACTTTAATAACAAATGGCTCAGAAATGACTTACACTATGTGATCAAAAGAATCCGCACACCCCCACAAAAATACGTTTTTCATCTTAGGTGCATTCCGCTGCCACCTACTGCCTGGTACTCATTATCAGCGACCTCTGTAGTCATTAGACATCGTGAAACAGCAGCACGGGACGCTCCGTGGAACTCATGGACTTCGAACGTAGTCAGGTGATTGGGTGTCACTTGTGTCAGAAGTCTGTACGCGAGATTTCCACACTCCTAAACATCTCTAGGTCCACTGTTTCTGATGTGATAGTAAAGTGGAAACGTGAAGGGACATGTGAAGCACAAAAGCGTGCAGGCCGACCTCGTCTGTTGACTGACAAGACCGCCGACATTTGAAGAGGGTCGTAAAGAGTATTAGGCAGATATCTATTCAGACCATCACAAAGAAATTCCAAACTGCAACAGGATCCACTCCAAGTACTATGGCAGTTAGGCGTGAGGTGAGAAACCTTGGATTCCATGGTCGAGCAGCTACTCAAAAGCCACACATCACGTGGAAAATACCAAACGACTCCTCGCTTGGTGTAAGGAGCGTCAACATCACACGATTGAACAGTGGCAAAACGTTGGGTGGAGCGACGAATCACGGTACACAATGTGGCGATCCGATGGCAGGTTGTGGGTATGGCGAATGCCCAGTGAACGTCATTGCCAGCGTGTGTAGTGCCAACAGTGAAATTCGGAGGTGGTGGTGTTATGGTGTGGTCGTGTTTTTCCTGGAGGGGGCTTGCACCCCTTGTTTTTTGCGTGGCACGATCACAGCGCAGACCTACATTGATATTTTAAGCACCTTCTTGCTTCCCACTGTTGAAGAGCAATTTGGGGATGGCGATTGCATCTTTCAACACGATCGAGCACCTGTTCATACTGCACGGGCTGTGGCGGAGTAGTTACACGACAATAACATCCCCGCAACAGACTGGCCTGCACAGAGTCCTGGCTTGAATCCTATATAACACCTTTGGGATGTTTTGGTACGCCGACTTCGTGCCAGGCCTCACCGACCTACATCAATACCTCTCCTCAGTTCGGCACTCCGTGAAGAATGGGCTGTCATTCCCCAAGAAGCTTTCCAACACCTGATTGAAAGTATGCCTGCGAGAGTGAACGCTGTCATCAAGGCTAAGGGTAGGCCAACACCATATTGACTTTCAGCATTACCGATGGAGGGCGTCACGAACTTGTACTTAATTTTCAGCCATGTTTTCGGATACTTATGATCACGTTGTGTAATTGCAAAAAAGTTATTTGAAATAAAGTATGCGTTTTAAGGAGATCTAAATGTTTTGCGGTATATTGTGGCGCATTAGTAGGTATTAGTAGCTATTGTCATGCCCGACACATTATTGCATCGCATTGGCGACAGCATTGTCGAGGTAATTTAGTATTTCTTTCGGCTTTGAATTTGAAGTTCTGTCTGGCGTGACAACTCGCCACCCCTAGCTGGCAAACCCAGTCAGAGGTTGAGAAAGAGGTGGAATAGATGTTCGCGTTACTTTTTTGTGTGTCTGAGCGTCAGTAGTTGGTGAGTAGTGCAAGGAGTAGGTTGCGTTTGGCCGGTCCTCGACAGCATGGCATCTTTCCTCAGTGTAGGGCCACGAAAATCACAGGCAATGTGTGTGATATGAAATTTGTGTATTTTTGTTAAAAAAAAACTTCACGCTTTCAGCTGAATGTAGCCACCACTTGGTCCTCTCACAGTTTGTAGCTACGCTCCCCCATGTGCATGTTGGGGCGATCTAAATTTGATAATTTGCTGGGAAGCTTTCGGCCCTCACACCAGCATGTATCAATATTCTCGTCTGTCGCTTAACGTTTCTATAACATTATGCAAAGTTCCTACCGAATGAAAAGGACTTCAAGTGTATTCCCAGAAAATTCAAGATATACATTTTATTTGTCATGTAAATATTTTTAGTATATAGTATTTTAAATAAAATTGTTAGAGCCAGTTTTAGAAAATAAATATTTTGATAAAATGTTCCTTGTAAAGGGTAGTTGCAGTGGGGGATTTTCTTGAAAATCTTCTTGTTACATTATTGAAAGATAGTGAACCTAAATACTAATTTGGTATTTATCCCAATTTTGTTTTTGAGTTATGTTGTTCACACACACACACACATACACAAATTCTCTCTTTTTATAATACTAATGCAGATTAGGCCAGTTAGTTTGAATCTCAAAGAGTAACAAGATTTATTTATAAATCCATTTTATATTTCAGAGTCTGATATTCGTAAATGGTCCCAATCCTTACAAATGATAACAATAGAAATTCAAAATCAAACAATAGAAATTCATCAGGACTTTGTGCTAAATTGAAAAAGCATAGTAAATCATCGCTTCTCCTAATTTGACTGCATTTTGGAAATATGTCCCTTCAGACCGGTTTCCTGAAATTCAGGATCTTGCTCTAAGACTCGCGTGTAGATTTTGCTTTACATACATTTGTGAGAAAAATTCTTTTGCCATATATGTTAAGAATAAATAATGTACAACTGTTACAGATGGACATCTTGCAGTGTATATGAAAAACTGCACTATAAATTGGTAAACTCAAAGCAAGTTCAGAAGTCACATTAACATTACAAGTCATCAATTTTCAGTTGGAATTTTCTTATCAAATAGTTTAATAGTGGGTATTTCTGTTATAATTCAAAGTGCATCCTTTTAAAATGTGTACAGTTATATGATATTCTTTCAAATAAAAGAGTTTAATAATATTACGAGGGCAGTTCCAGAAGTACCCAACCTGATATATATATAGCGGTTGTTCTTTCAAACAAATGACTGTGGTAGAAAGTACCAACCTTATAAAGCTTAAGTTTGAAGTTTGCCGGTGCTATGTTGTTTAGTAAATGTTTGGCAGTCATCGATAATGAACACTCTCTTAGTCCATCCAATATTAAAGCTGAGCTAGATTCTACTCTGGGGGAGCCTGCTACTACGTTTACAACAATAAAATATTGGGTGGCAGAGTTTAAGCGAGGCCGTACGAGCTGCCAAGACGAACATCACCGTGGTCGACCAAATGAAGTGACCATGCCAGAAATTGTGAGGAAAATCCACAAAATGGTATTGGATGACCGTCGACTGAATGTGCGCAAGCTAGCAGACATCGTAGGCATTTCAAAAAGTGCTATACACAGCATACTGACTGAAAATTTATACACGAGAAAGCTGTGTGCAAAATGGGTGCTGCATTTAATCACAATGGAACAAAAGCTGCGTCGTGAGGAGTGTTTGGCGATGTTTCGCTGCAATAAAGCCGAGATTTTGCGTCCATTCATAACCATGGATGAAATATGGGTCCATCACTTCACACCTGAGACCAAGGAACAGTTAAAACACTGGATTGAAAAGGGAGAATCGGCTCCAAAGAAGGCGAAGACAGTTCCATCTGCAGACAAGGTCATGGTGTCAGTTTTTTGAGATTCGCGTGGGATAATTTTCATTGATTATCTTCAAAAAGGAAAAGCAACCAATGGCAAGTATTATGCAAACTTATTGCAGCGTTTGAATGATGAAATCAAGCAAAAACGGATGCACTTACAGGAAAAGGTTCTGTTTCATCAAGACAATGCATCAGTTCACACATCCATTATCGCCATGGCCAAAATCAATGAGTTAAAGTTCGAATTACTTCCTCATGCACCCTATTTGCCAGACTTAGGCCCCTCTGATTATATGCTGTTTCCAAAGTTGAAGAAATGGCTTGATGGTAAAAGATTTGCCAACAATGAAGAGGTGGAGTTTGCAGTTGATGGCTGTTTTACAGAACTCGACGGTTCTCACCATAAACGGGGTATCGAAGCTATTGACCATCACTGGGAAAATTGCATCGAGCTGAAAGGAGACTATGTAGAAATTTTTTTCCAAAATTTTTGCGTTTTCTTTGTTAGGTCAGGTACTTCTGGGACAGCCCTGGTAAGCGAATGACTTTAAAACATTCTGTTTTATATATCGGCCTACAGCTACAATTACCTGAACACTTATCAGCAAAGTTGAGGAGTTCGTACGCGGCACGAAATACACGTTGACTCGACAGTGAGCGGAGATGGACATACAGGTAAACAACTAAGGGCAGTGTAACAAGAAATTGCAAATATCCAAGGGCATAACAGTAATAGAAGAGGTGTCAAAAATCAAGAAAGTACCTCCAGGATCCTACACACAGAGGGTAAAGAATAAACGGTAAAATATTCTCTGGAAAAATGAAGGCTATTTAACAATTTGTAACGTGATGAAGAATACAGAACCATCAGACGATAGCATAGCATACTTGACATGTTCACTGTTAACGTCCTAAGACTTAAAAGGAAGTTTCTCGCAGTTCAAAAGCTGTTTAAGTGATCGACGCCGACGTTTGGTATTCGATATTCTGTAGTAGTGCAGTGCAATTCTGCTTGTGATGGCTGTGAAGATATGGATGTTTCTTCATCTAACTTTGCTAATGTTTCAAAATATCCCTCATATTTGTATATTGTCATTTGTCAGACCTTAACCAAGCGTTGCATTTCTTATTTTCGGACTGTACGCTGGCGTAGTTTGTGTACCTACGTAGGAATTCAACAAACATTGGGCATACAGCTGTACAACGTCTATACACACCTACCTGACGACAAACCGCAAAACCTCTCATCTTTAGTTATTGTCGCTTATATAAACTTAATATTACTTTCTCTGCTACGTATTGTAAGTAGGGGAAGTATTATATTCCACTCAAGAATTTAATACCGAGATTTCACCGGAAATACATGTTTTGAGGTGTCCTTAATCCAAATAAAGAATTTTTGGAAACTTGTCCGTGTGTGTGTATCTGTGAACAGCATGACTCAAAAATGGAAAGTCGGATAAATATCAAACTTGGTATTTGAGTTTAGTATCATCCAAAGATGCGACAAGAAGATTTTCAAGAAAATTCCCCCCACCCCAGACTATCCTTTACATGGAACATTTTTTGGACATTTTGATTTTCTCAAAAATAGCTGTAATGATTTTGATTAAAATATCATATGTTTAAGATATGTTCATGGCAAATGAAATGTATATTTTGAATTTTCTGGAAATGTTCCCAAAAGTCCTCTTCATTCTAACAGACTTTCGCATAACTAATAAACTGTAAGAGATAGACAAAAATTTACTGCACAAAAAATGTAGATCTCGTTAAAACACACAATTTGTCACTTTTATTTGTGGTGTGAACCATTTCCGAGATATTCCTTGTTATTTGTTTGAATTTTCCAATACTTACACTTTCTCTCAAATGGGAATTCGTTATTCGTCTTTTTGTGTCCTGAGCTTGCAAAGAGAATGGAGTGCTAGCAACCAGCCCTTAAAAGATTTGACTATCGCTTAAAGTCTACCATATTCCCATTGCACATACAAGAAAATTAGCAATAAGGTTTCTGCAAACGTTTATCTCGATTAACATGAAGTAGATGGAGAACAAGTGTTTGTAAAAATAGTTTGTACAAGAGTAAAGAAAGTCATGTGAGTGCCAACACAGATTATTTTACATATTTTGTTGTTTTTCCCTACAAATTTCATTACACAAACATATTGTCTCGTTAATTCTGAACGGGAAACGGGTTTATAGGTCGTACTACTCCCCAGTTGCATAAAACCGCATTACTGTAACGTAAACCAAATGTCTTTTTTGAGATAAAGTGAAATAAGTAGACAGATACCTTTGTAACTGACTTCAAAGGAAGCGTAACATAATTATGAAAGAAAGCTCTCGTGTTTAAACACGTAGATTTCCTCTTTATTCCCTTAACATTGCGAGTTCCTGTGTACGTCAAATGTCAGAAAAGGGGATTGGAGACATGACAGTTGACTGCAGCAGGGATGCTGGAACGCGTTTTGACAGATCCATATTTGTAGGCATAGCATATCTGGAAAGCAGGAGAGACTTCTCAAACGTGATTTTAGACAGCACCTTATTCAATTACTAGAAAATTGTGCCCCAAAATGAAAGGCATTAATGAACTTCGTTTGTCATCTTCAAATTTCACATTCTGTCTTTCTCTTCAAAAACAGTTATTTTTAAAGCCTGTGTGAGAAATTATAATTACAGAGAGAATAAACGCCCAATGATTTCATAATAACGATAAATCATTGTCCTTCGAATGTAATAACAGGTGCAGTGTTCGATTCCAAGTGGGCCGGGAAACTTCTTTAACCAGAATAGTTCCCTATCCTCCACAGAGTCTGGCACAACGAATGTGGTACTGAATGTGTTTAGTGTTTAATAGTAGGAAATCTTATGGTTGTATTCACAGGATTTTCTCCACCGTGTATCGTTTATTAATAGGTGTAACAATTACTCTTACAAAATTTTATTTTTCTATCTACTTCATTTTAATCCAGATAAATGTTCGCAAAAAATAGCTGCATCACACATATCGTTATAGCTACAAAGGGAAGAGCGATAGTCAAATGTTTAAGAATTGGACGCTATACTCTGGCCTTAGAATGCCATACTCTTTCCATGTAATCAGAAACAACTGAAACGCGACAGGACTTAAAAAGAATGAGTAAGCATTGATTGGAACCATTAGTAACGCATATCTCGGAAATGGCTTACGCCAAAAAAAAGTTATTCAAAGTAAATTGTGTTTTACATATTTTTATGCAGTACGTTTTTGTCTATCGCTTAACGTTTACAAGTTGTACACGATTATCCAAAATTCCTTCCGAATTAAGAGGCTATTCCCAGAAAATTCAAGACATACAGTTTATTTGTCATGTAAATGTCGTTAATACTTATTTTAATTCAAAATCACTAGAGCCCTTTTGTTAGAAAATAAAAATTTTCAAAAAATGTTCCATTTAAAGGTAGTTGGTGTGGGGGGATTTCTTGAAAATCTTAGAATTGCATCCTTGGAAGATATTGAACTTAAATGCCAAGCTTGGTACTTATCCGACCATTCGTTTTTAGCCATGTTGTTGACAGACACACACACACACACGAACCTTTTTCTAATTTTTATATACTTTTTTATTCAGGGGGTCTAAAAACATATTTCCAGTAAATTTTCGTCATCGAATGTTTGTGTGCAATACAATACATTCCGTACTTACTAAACTAGTAGAGAAAGTAAAAGATTTGTTACATTCACATAACTTTCTCTGCCCTCTATCCTTTAAAAGTGGGTATACAAACTATTCTCACTGAAGCTCATTTTTCTGTCTACTGCATTTTAATCGAAATATACCTTTGCAGAAATAAATACTTTACACATTTCGTTATAGGTACAAAGAGAACAGCGACAGTCAAATGTTTAAGAACTGAACGCTATATGCCGACCTTAAAATGAAATACTGTTTCCATGCAATCACGAGAAATGACTGGATGTTGACAGGATTTTAAGAGAATGCCAAGAAATAAACAATTCGAACTTTAATAAACGGCTTATGGTACAAAAAATTATTCAAAATGAAGTTTGTGTTTTAAAGAGAGCTATAATTTTTATGTACTAGCTTTTCGTCTAATGCTTAACGTTTACCAGGTATATAAGATTATAGAAAAGTCCCTCCGAAGTATGAGGACTTCATAGTCTATTCCCAGAAAATTCAAGATATACATTTTATGTGTCATGTAATATCTTTAATATGGAAATCAAAATTTCCTAAAAAGTTCCATATAAAGTTTAGTTTGAGGTGGGGGATTTTCTTGAAAATCTTTGTGTCTTATCTTTGAAAGATACTGAACCTAAACACCAAGTTTGGTAGTTATCTTACTTTTCGTTTTTGAGTTATACTAATCAAAGTCACACAAGCACATACACAGGCATGTTTCCAAAAATGCTGTATTTGGATTCAGGGGACCTAAAACGTGTATTTCCAGGAAAGCTCGGTATCGACGTTTTGGGTGGAATGCAATATCTTCTCTACTTACTTAGTGGTAGAGAAAGTAAAAGTGAAATCGTTATTCTGCCACTCGCAGACCATAACGTATGCTACCTTAAATTATCTGTGGGTTTTCAAGGAGTATGTTAATCGTAGTTCGACAATTTTTATTAATATGAAATAGTAAATAATATTAATAGCAAAATTAAACAAGTTTGTAGCCTCCGGTTAACTGTTAATGTGCATTCATCCCTATTCACGATGAGTAGTCAGTAAGGCGATAAACAAGTGACATTAGCTCTGTAAGTGACAATAGAGGTGAAATAGTGAATCATTCTAAAGATAAGTCATTAAAAATCGGCGAGAAACGAATTATATTGAATATTTGTAACAAACTAATGCAGGAGAATCCAACTGTATTTGTGTATAACACTTAAACTAGTGCAATGTGAACGCCAGGAAAGAAAAGGACGCAAGCCAGAATTAGAAAAATCACACAAATTTATCAAAAGTGCTGTTCTTAGGAAACTGCACTATTTTGTCTTTAATAACGAACCGCCAACGTTAGACAAAGTGTTAAATTCTGTCAACACCGATTCTACATCGCCTTGTTTTAAAGCGATCCGTCTTTTTATAAGTTATTGCTAGAAATTGGATTTAGGTATGTGAAGAAATCTGTGCTTTAGTTTGGAGTCGAAACAGATCACCAGTGGTCTAATTCCTGTTTCGATGATGATGAGATTAAGAAAAAAAATCTGACGTGTTGCACTCACATGTCTTTCTCTACTCTTGTACAACTATTTTTACAAACGCTTATTCTCCATTTACTTCATGTTAATCGATACAAACATTTGCACAAACTATCTTATTGCTAATTTTCTTGTAGCTTCAAGGGGAATATGGTAGGCTTTAAGCTATAGTCAAATATTTTAAGAGCTGGTTACTATGTAGAGTATTCCATATCCAGGACATAAAAAAAACAAATAACGAATTCCCATTTGAGAAAAAGTATAAGTATTGGAAAACTCAAACAAATAACAGGGTATCTCGGAAATGGTTCACTTCACAAAAAATATGTATGATATAAACTGCGTTTATATCGAGCTCTACATTTCCTTGTAGAAACATTTTGTCTATCTCTTACTGTTTACCAGTTACACAAAAGCCATTCAGAATGAAGAGGACTTTTGGTGACCTTTCCAGAAAATTCAAGATATACATTTTATTTGTCATAAAATATCTTAAATGTATGATACATTATTCAAATCGTTAGAGCCATTTTTGAGAAAATAAAAATTTTCGAAAAATGTTCCACGTAAAGGGTAGTCTGGGATGAGGAAATTTTCCTGAAAATCTTCATGTCGCATCTTTGAAAGATACTAACCTAAATGTCAAGTTTGGTATTTATGTGACTTTTCGTTTTTGAGTTATGCTGTTTCTAAAAATGGTTTTTTATTCATGGGCCTCAAAACATGTATTTCTGGTGAAATCTCGATATAGAATTTTCGGATGGAATGCAATACTATATGTAGTAGAGAATGTAATAAACTGAATATAATCATTGACAGAAAGCATGTCATGTGATGGAGACCAGATTTTATACCTCTTCCCAATAGTAATGCGGCTACAGATTAATGTGTGTTTTATTTTAAATACCCTATATTTAATTTCAACTAGGTTTTACTTTAGCGTTTATTAATTATTAGTAGTAGTATTATATTTATAGCTGTTCAAATAACACACCATTCTATTGCATTATAAATACGTGGCATGATTCCACGTGGCATTTTTTTTGTGTTTGTTCCTCACAACTGATATGAACACGAGGCTAACGCGAAGGATACAAAATTTTCAGGGCTGGTCGGATTATAATCATGAAGCCCATCGATATACCTTCTTTGCGAAGAGCAAAACGAGTATGCCAAAGAATACAAATCAACCAACACCTTTTCATCTTAGATTTGAAGAAAAATCATACATCCAGTTAATATTAAAGTACCTTCAATAATGACTAGAGATCATCATGATTTTACACCCTGGAGGTTAACTATTCCTAAAATTAATAAGGATATGAAAACTCAACAGAAATCACATACCGATTCTTTCATGTATAAACAAATTTACCAGGAAATCCGCAACACATATGCTAAACACATATTTATACTTGCATGGCTCCAAATCTGATCAGGGTAATGCCTGAGCTATAATTACACGGATGCTAAACTTAAGTACAAGCTTCCAGACTTGTTCTCTGTTTTCTCCTCTGAGCTCTCTGCTGTCAAACAAGCTTTGATTTATATTACCTCATCACAGCAAACAGAGTGCAATTCTAACTCATTCATTAAACACTCTTCAGAGTATCCGGAAGCGCTCCGGAAGCGCTCTACTGACTTAACAGTAATCCAAGATATCCAAAGTCTTTACAACCAATTTATTACAAATAATCAAGAAGTTGTACTCTTCTGGATTCCGTCACACTATGGAATATCAGGAAATGAGCAAGACGATAGAGAAGCCAAAAAAGCATTTTTGTTACCTCCAGTGGAAGAATTGCCAGTGCCCTACAGAGATGCTCAAGGTTATTTTTTGAGCATACAAACTGTCAAATGGAAGCAAGACTGGACCGTTAAAGCATCAAGCAAACTCCACATAGTTAGAAAAGGCTCCACAAAACCCTGCACATTGCAAACTCTAAAAAGAAAAGATCAACTGATTATATCATGTTTACGAATAGGCCATTCACACTTAACCCCTTCCTTCTTACTCGCCAAAGAAAATGCTCCTCACTGCCAGACCTGCAATTGCCGAATCACCATCGAACACCTCATCACTAATGCAGATGTTATACCATGGAGAGAAGAAGAAATAACATCCCTGAAGATACATTTTTTGCTTTAAACAACACTACTCATTTCAAAAACATTATTTTTTTTCTTGAAAGACATCAAACGGTTTAACAAGATTTAAATATAACACATCAAATAAAAATGTACAATAGGTTATATTGTTCTAGCTCAGTTTAAAGCTTAATAATATAAAATATGTTTGCAACAATTTATTACAGTTATTGTATTACACAACTCAATGTAAAATACACAGTGTACTAGTACGCGTATATATGGATATAGTCGCGATATGACCTAGTAGTCAAAGCGATTATAAATAAAGAAAACAAATCTGATGTATTACACTCACATGACTTTCTCTACTCTTGTACAATCTAATTTTACAAACGCCTATGCTCCATATGCTTTATGTTAATCGAGATACCGAGATGTCAATCTTATTGGTAATTTTCATGTAGATGCAAGGGGAATATGGTAGCTTTTAAGCGATAGTCAAATATTTTAACGCTGGTTGCTATGTGGCGCATTCCATTCTCTTTGCATGTCCAGGACATAAAAAAATCTGATGTGTTACACTCACATGACTTTCTCTACTCTTGTACAATCTATTTTTACAAACGCCTATTCTCCATATGCTTCATATTAATCGAGATATCGAGATGTCAATCTTATTTGTAATTTTCTTGTAGATGCAAGGGGAATATGGTAGCTTTTAAGCGATAGTCAAATATTTTATCGCTGGTTGCTATGTGGCGCATTCCAGTCTCTTAGCATGTCAGGACATAAAAAAATGAATAACGAATTTGAGAAAAAGTATAAGTATTGGAAAATTTAAGGAAATAACAAGCAATATCTCGAAAACGGTTCACTCAACAAAACAAATGTATATGATATAAGTTGTGTATTTTAACGCGATCTACATTTTTTGTGTAGTAAAATTTTGTCTATCTCTTATGGTTTACCAGTTATGCAAAAGTCGTTCATAATGAAGAATACTTTTGGAGACATTCCCAGAAATTTCTAGATATACATTTCATTTCTCATGACATTATCTTAAACATATGATATTTTCATCAAAATCGTTAGAGCCATTTTTGAGAGAATTAAAATTTTCGAAAAATGTTCCATGTAAAGGGTAGTCTGGGGTAAGGGGATTTTCTTGAAAATCTTCGTGTTGCATCTCTGGAAGATACTGAACGTAAATACCAAGTTTGGTGTTTATCCGACTGTTAGTTTTTGAGTTATGCTGTTCACAGACACACACACACAGACACACACACAGACACACACGGACATGTTTCCAAAAATGCTTTTTTTGGATTCAGGAGGTCTCAAAACATGTATTTCCGGTGAAATCTGGGTATCGAATTTTTGGGTGGAATGCAATACTTCCCCTACTTACTATACGTAGTAGAGAAAGTAAAAAATGAATAACGAATTTGCGAAAAAGTATAAGTATTGGAAAATTTAAGGGAATAACACGCAATATCTCGAAAACGGTTCACTAAACAACAGATATGTATATGACATAAGTTGTGTATTTTAACGCGATCTACATTTTTTGTATAGTAAAATTTTGTCTATCTCTTATGGTTTACCAGTTATGCAAAAGTCGTTCACAATGAAGAATACTTTTGGAGACATTCCCAGAAAATTCTAGATATACATTTCATTTCTCATGACATTACCTTAAACATATGATATTTTAATCAAAATCGTTAGAGCCATGTTTGAGAAAATTAAAATTTTCGAAAAATGTTCCATGTAAAGGGTAATCTGGGGTGGGGGGATTTTCTTGAAAACCTTCGTGTCGCATCTCTGGAAGATACTGAACCTAAATACCAAGTTTGGTGCTTATCCGACTGTTCGTTTTTGAGTTATGCTGTTCACAGACACACAGACACACACACACAGACACACACACACACACACACAGACACACACACGGACATGTTTCCAAAAATGTACACAATCGCAACAGAAGACAGCAGCGAGGTTCAACAAAGACGGAGAGAAAGGGGAAGTGAGCGAGCCAGACTTGTGTTTCTTGTGACCAGTTGGTTGTGCGCCTTGAACGCATTGCGCCAGCTAACCTAGACACGAACAACCCTGGAAAAAATGTCACTAGCACTATACTCCCTTACATGGTTCGCTCCATTTGGTACCAGGCAGTCCACGACGTGTTACCAACCCGTCAGCGGCTCACGAGTTTTCATTTATGTGACTTCTCACTGTGCCTTCGTTGTCAACAGCCGGATACTCTATTACATCGCATTTCCAGTTACCCCATGGCATCTGGGACATACAGGATGATTTATGAAGAACTGACACACGTCTTCTTTCTTTAATTATTCCGTTCTAAATTCAACCAATGCCCCAATTTTAGCACCAAATTAATCGGAATGTTCTAGAGTTTCCATAGCCTGTCACTAGATGCGCAAATGTTCATGTTTTATTCGTAATTGTTAGCTTTATTGTCGGAAACTGTTATTGAGATTTTGTTTTAGTCAACGTGAAAATGGAGTATACTTAATTGAACGACTCTTCCTTGTAAAACAATACTGGATTACGAATTTAATTACAGCTACTCAAAGGGCATACCAGAGAAACTTTAGTGTTCGGAATCCTCTCCAAAGAAACACAATACTGGGACTGGTAAACAAACAAATTGGAAACAACTGGATCTTTGGTGAGTGAAAAAGGCAAAACTCGTTAATCTAGGCTTCCCACGGTTGTTGACGTAAGAGCACGACCGGATCAGTCACCCAAAGAATCATTAAGACGTTTGTCACAGGAGACAGGTTGCAGCTACTCAACCTGTTAGAGAGCTGTGAAAACTGCAAGCCTAAAGCCGTATATGATAACGGTTGTCCATCAGTTGCAGGCACCAGATAAGGACAGACGACTAAATTATTGTCGTTGGTTTCAGGCATTTATTGTGCAAAATCCTGACATATTGTCCATCACATGGTTCACAGATGAGGCAAGGTTCCATTTATCCGGCTATGTGAACTCAAATAACTCACGCTATTGGGCCAGCGAAAATCTACATGTTATTCATGAAGCACATATGCACTCGGTTAAAATCGGAGTTTGGTGCGCAATACCCGCACAGAGAATAGTGGGACCAAATTGTTTTAAAACAATGTGAACACTGCAGAGTACCGACGGATTTTCACGGAGTTTACTGATCAACTAGACGATGTAGAACTGAGTCAAGGATATTTTCAGCAGGACGGCGCTACATGAATCCATGACACTAATTGCAAGATTCTTTGACGACCGGATAATTTCCAAGAACCTGTGGCCACCGATCTCCGGATTTGACATCGACGGACTTCTGCCTATGGGGTTACTTAAAATACCTGGTTTATGCCACACGTCCCCAGACATTGGACGATCTGAAGTACAACATTATACAGGAAATGCAAGCTATTGACAACAGAGTCCTCCAAGGAGGGGCCAGTGACATGGAACGACGTGTTGAGTTGTGCCTTATGCAGGATGGAGGACATTTTCAACATTTGCTATAGAGGTAAATAATCTTTCAAAATTCCTCTGCACTTCAGGTATAATAAGCTGTCACTAGTATAACTCGTTTCGAAACAATTAAAGAGATAAATCTGTCAGTTCTTCATAAATCACCCTGTATAACCTTTCTTACGCAAGTTGGATTTCCACAGTTGCACTCCGGAAAGCTTTCTTCGTTCGGACTCCCGGTTTCCACCTATGCAGCCCAATAGCCTTATTTGGATCATTGGACTCAGGATCTACTATCTACTTTGGAATTTCCCTGAAGCTACTGCTGCCCAGCGGTATTTAGACTTCTTGCGCAGAGCACGATGGAAGATTTGCTCTGGTCGCAGCTTTCAACGAACCTTTGGTGACTATCTACAAGTTCTCTATTCTTAGTCTGGCCGAGAATTACCTTCTGAGTTTACTCTTTCCCATGGGGAATAATGCAATAAAATGCTACACCACCCTGTTCATACATTTTCTTTCAGGTGATAACTCCCCATAAAAATTAAAAAAATAAAACAAAACCAATGAAAAAGTTAAACAAAAAGTAAAAAAAAAAAGATATTGTAGCGGACCAGTTTGAGCGCCGAGGAACACATCAGATGAGATAACCAAGCAGAAAGTGTCGAAACGAGGTTACCTTAACACGGGCGCACTAAGGAACGCGGAGTCAGCACCATATTGTAATACCCTAACCGGGGATGGTTACCCCGCAGTAGTTGGTTACGCTAGGGGGGTGATAGCTCAGAGGTAGGGGGATGCGTCGGTACAGGGGTGGGGTAGGCTGGGGTTGGCGTTGCAGGATAGGGGTATTTAATTAATATACAGGGGATACATTGACCTCAATAAATTTTATAATTGTTTTAGTGTAAGTACATTAGGGCTCGTAGTCGGGCCACTCAGACTGGGTGGGGCCCGAGCAAGCACAACAGAGTTTAGAGTAGATACATCCTTACCTGTCCGACTGGTGTTGCGTTGGCGACTTGTGTATGGTAAGCGGACCACAGGTCGTCGATGATACAATTCACCCTCTTCACAATTCCAACTGATTCCGACGACGATTCCGGCCCTATTCCGCACAAAGTGAGCCAGACCCCCGTAGTATAAATACATACAGAAGTGCCGACTCTGCGTTCCTTAGCGCACCCCTATTGAGGTATCCTCGTGTCAACACTTTCTGCTTGGTTACCTCATCTGATGTAATCCTCGACGCTCAACATGGTCCGCTAAGTTATAGATGGAATTTAGAGCCCAAATGTTTATTGTTATTATTATTATTATTATTATTTTGATTTGTTAGAAGTATATAACAAAAAAGATAAATAAAAACAAATAAAGGTAGAGAAACGTTAAAAAATCTGATGTGTTACACTCACATGACTTTCTCTACTCCTGTACAAACTATTTTTACAAACTCTTATTCTCCATCTATTTCATATTAATGGAGATAAACATGTCAGAAACGATCTTTTGACATGCAAAGAGAATTGCATTTTACACATAGCGACCAGTTCTAAAAATATTAGACTATCGCTTAAGGCTTACTATGTTCCCCTTGTTTTGTATTTGCAAGGGCAATATAGAAATACAGTAGCCTTTAAGCATAGACATATCTCTTAATAGCTGATTGCTATGTGCAGCACCATTCTGTTTGCCACAGATTAATACTCTTTGCATATCCAAGACAAAAAAAAGGAATAACGAATTCCCATTTAATAAAATAAGTATTGAAAAAATTAAGGGAATAACAAGCAATATCTCGAAAACGCTTCACGCAACCAAAAAAATGTATACGACATAAATTGTGTATTTTAACGCGATCTACATTTTTTGTGCTGTAAAACTTAGTCTATCTCTTATGATTTACCAGTTATGCAAAAGTGTTCACAATGAAGAATACTTTTGGAGACATTCCCAGAAAATTTAACATAAACATTTTATTTGTCATGAAAATATCTTAAACATAAGATATTTAATCAAAATCGTTAGAGCCATTTTTGAGAAAATTAAAATTTTCGAAAAATGTTCCATGTAAAGGGTAATCTGGGGTGGGGGATTTTCTTGAAAACCTTCGTGTCGCATCTCTGAAAGATACTGAAGCTAAATATCAAGTTTGGTTTATATACGACTGTTCGTTTCTGAGTTATGCTGTTCACAGGCAGACTGACACACCCACACACACACGGGCATGTTTCCAAAAATGCTTATTTTTGGATTCATGGGGTCTCAAAACATGTATTTCCGATGAAATCTCTGTATCGATTTTTTGGGTGGAGTACGATACTTCCCCTACTTACTATACGTAGTAGAGAAAGTAAAAATTGAAGGTTTGGCTAATTTCGGAGGAACAAAAGGGCACAAATCCGCAACAAATTTAGCCCAAACAGTCACTTTCCAATCTACTGTTGCCTACAACCGGAACTTGGACCCATAGTTCAGGTTTTGACAGCTGTTGTTATTATTATTATTATTATTATTATTATTATTATTATTATACAAATGGAAGGAAAAAAACTAAGTAAAAACCGAAACTTAAATGCAAAATTTTAGCCAAGCTTCATAACAAGGCTACCAAGCAGTCGCCACCCCCCAAAAAGTTGGTTGTTGTGCAGTGTAATGACAGAGGTAATGTAAAGGAGTGTATATTTAGATTTACATAGTGTTTTACTGAGAGAGCTACCAGGGAGATGTTCCTCAGCCACCAAGATCTACAGTCTCGTGCTTTTATGAATTTAACCATAAATTAGTTCCAATTTATATTTCTTAATACTTAATATGTTTTTATAAATTCCATTACACGATTAGGCATTGACTCCACGAGATTGGAACACACGTTTTTGAGATAATGAAACCACACTTGAATTAAAGCTATATCAAACGTTGTTTTGTGGAGCAATCATAGTTTGCAAGTCTCTTTTTACATTCATTCATTATCTGTTTACCCTCCTCTTATGTAGGACTTACAACCCCCAGGACTTACAGGCGGGTGCGTATGGGATGAAGGAAGTAGATGAAACGAAATGCGGGTGAAATGGATGAAAGGAAAGGTGATGATGGAGCAGTCGGTGGAATGAATGGCGGGGTAAACCGGAGAACCCGGAGAGAACCTGCCTAGACGCCGCTTCGTCCACCACAAATCCAACATGCAGGTCCCTGCGATTGAACCCGAGCCGCATCGGTGGGAGGCGAGCGGTCTAACCACTCGGCCACGGCGCCGCCTCTCTTTTTACAACTTGTGCCAAATTGACGCTCCCCGGAGAAATTACTTTAGGCGACTGGGCTGTACTAAAGGAAGGCTGACATGTACGGGAACAGAAGTGAAACGACTATGGTGGTGGTTCTCAAGCAGACGACAAGAAGCAGCAAGAAAGGACACAGTTATTTTGAGTCACGTAGTACGTCAGGCTATTGTGGTCGTCGACTGCGCAGGCGCCGGATCAGTTCCAGCTTTTTCAATGTGCTGTCTACAAGGCTGATCAGTCTTTCTTCGACGGCGAGCTAGGTTACGAGGAAAACAACAGGACAACGGTTAGTTAAAAGGCATTTCTGGACGGTATTTCTAAATTCTTTTTTGGCTTAACCTATTCAAAATTCTCTTTAGTAATTCTTTGCCGGAAAAGATCGATTGTCTGAATTATAGACTTATTGCTGTTAGTTTTGAAATATATCGGTAAATGTGAGAGCAGGAAGCAATTCTGTAATTATTGTAATTTAACTTAAAGCATTGAAGCCGTAAAGAATGTAAAGAATGGTGAACGAATAAGGGTTTTGTAAATTGTAGTTATCTATGTTATTGAAGTGTCAGTTTATTAAGTGGAAGAAATTCGGCTTGTTAATTAATTTATGGAATATACTTTCAAGTAGGAATCTGCCATTATTCCTAATTTAATCCCGTCCTCTTGGGTCAAAAGAGCACGTTTCAAACTAGCCCCCAAGTTCTTTATGGAGCTAATGTCAGGCGGGTTCCCTGGCCAGTCAAGCACACCAACACTGATATCTTTGAAGAATTTCTTCACTTTCTTAGAAGTGTGGCAGGTAGCTGAAAAATTCCGTCACCTTCCGGAAAACTTTTCCGGAATTCACAATCAACTCT
The DNA here is from genome assembly GCA_030765065.1 of Deroplatys truncata. Lineage (NCBI taxonomy): Eukaryota > Metazoa > Arthropoda > Insecta > Mantodea > Mantidae > Deroplatys > Deroplatys truncata. Next base: position 72,840,002 of record CM060984.1, read on the forward strand.
CACCAGTGATGTACTGATCACTTTTTACCATGCCTTCAATTGGAATTAAAGGTCCCAGTCCTTCATATGTGAAACAGCCCCAGGGTGTTTTACAGTCTGTTGAAAATGTACTGAATATGCAGGTTCATTATTTGCTCGGCGCACATACCGAACCCTTGCACTTCTAAATGAGTCTCATCAGAGAAAAGAACATTATTCCAGTCTTTAAGTGTCCAATTCCGATGAACACGCGCCCATAAGATGCGTTTCTTACGCATTGCTTGTGTAAGAAGCTGTTGCTTCACAGGTTATCAGGCTTTTCTTCCAACTGCTAAAAGTCTACGACGGACATCAGATGCATCTAGATTCACTTCCCTATCCCTCAGGTTGCTAGCCAAGTCTACAGCAGTGAGCTGTTTGGTTTGCTTTTCCTAAGGAGAAAGCGGTCATTAGTTGGTGAAGTTTTTTTTTTCTGGTCATATTTCCCTTTTTCTTTGGTATAATGGAGCCAGTCTCTTTGTACTGATGAATAATTCTATGTACAGTGGCTACGCCAACACCGAACTTTGTAGCAATCTCTCTTTGCGTCATAATGCGTCAGAATCGCAGCACTTCGTATCGTGGGAGTCGTATCCATCGAAGACCGAAATTTACAAATATTACAACAGAATTACAAAACTCAACCACATCCAAATAAATGCACATTTGAACTGAAAACCAACTGCCACACAGCAATTGACATGTGAAACAATACGAAATAATAGCCACAGAGCATTTTATTTCATTATAAGCACAGCGCTGACAAATTTTTGAGAAAATGCAGCAAAATGTTCCTTGTACCGATTAATTCGCAGGGGATTGTAGAAGAACTAGAAATTACAAGGTCGTTGTTCATACTTCTGACTTTCTTTAATGAGCTGCCGTTTACAACTTAATGGTGAGTGAAGGTGTTAAGTGGTGACAAGATTTGTGAAGGAGGGGTTAAAGGGGATGGACTGGTACCGAAGCAGAGCGAGGATCGAAAACCCTACCAACATAATTTGAAAGCAATCACAGGGAGCAATATCGAACGCAAGGTCCATTTGTATGTTTCATGGCGGCGCAACCAAGCGGGAAGGTAGCAATGTTCAGCGGAGTGCATCGTACCGGTAAGCTGTCACCTACAAGTGCTAGCGTCAGTGGTCAAACAGGGGCCCGCGGCCCGCCCTTTGAGCAGGTAAACAGTGCAAGCATGAGGAGTCAGCGACTCCAATTAATATGTTAACGTCAAGCACCCCCTCTGCCTCTTGTGTTTAATTCATGCGACTCTCACACAGTTCGTGATGGAGCCACAAACAAACGTGTCATCCCCCACCACCCCCGCTGCGATTTACACGTTAGGCGCAGGCGCCAGTAATCCCAGCTCCCGGTACAATGTCCAAAATCTCTGCGGGATTTCCGGGTCGTAATCAAATGTGGGATTTCAGTTTAATGCGCCAGCTTTGATGGATTTGTGGGCCATGGTCAACGCATACTGCCCCTCTTTCGATATTCCGGAACAGTTGCTCAACACTTATCAAAAGAAATACACCAAAGTTTCATCTCATATGAGGAAAATGCATTGAAGAATCGGGATAATTAACTATTAAATATATATCTTCACATCAATATCACCGCATAGAATATACTTTGATAATCAAACAAGTAGATAAATAATAATAGCATACTGACCACCTCATATCAATGATGAATTGCTGTGAATAGAATTAACACATTTATACACCTAAAAATATGGAAAAAATCACATAATATTATATATGCATGTGTGTGTGCGTACGTGTGTTAAGGAATGGGATTTTTCTAAGAAAAAGATAAAAACACGCAAGGTCACAAACTAAAGATACTCAATGTTTCTTGTATTAGCCTTAATCTTTAACAAGATCAAAAGCACAAACAAAGGGAAGATCTACTTTCTCTATCTCTCTTATTTATTTTACGTTGTTTTAACTACTTGGTCATATCCCGACGGACCTATCAGGAGATACCTCATGGATCGGTATGTGGCAGACAGGTTAACCTTCTAGGTCTCATCCCTGTTCCATACCACTTTGCTTCGTCACGCTTCGCCAGGTCTTAGTGCATAGAAACTGTACCTCTGCTTCTATGATGGTCAGATGGTTGCTTCTACACGTGTCCACAGAGACCTTAATACATAGAAACTCTATCTCTGCTTCTACATGTACCGGTAGATGGCATTAGTGTTTTTCATTTTTTACAATTGCTTTAGACTTAACTTGAATGTTTGAATCACGGTATTAAATATCCAATCCAGTATTTACTTGGTGACTGAGGGAAACTACGAAAATCCCTTGTCAGATTGGTCAACCCACGGGAATTTAACCCGGGACCTCACGAATGTGAGCCAATGACGTTCCCGCCTGAACTATCCCGCCGTTTGTAGAGTAGACAACAGTGCCAAATTAAGCACTTTGAGGTTAGGTTCAAGGGGTCGTATATGCAGTATAGTAACAGAGCGTTTCATGAGCACAATTGAAATCTCACTTTATGAAACGTCTTCATAATTACGAGTATTAATTAATAAAAAAAATTCTATGAAATGCTTTTGTTTTGAACAAATCTACCTCTGACACCCGCTGAACCAAACTAAACTCCGTGGCCTAATCAAGGCCTGCCGCCCGGCCGCTGTGTCCCTCACCTCTACCCACAACAGGTGTCATGAGTGGAGCGCAATACTGGAGGGTGGTACGTGGTCAGCGCCCCGGGTCCTTGCCGGCCTGTATATGCGGCTTCCTTAACCTGTAGCCGCTATTTTTCAATCAAGTAGCTCCCCAATTGGCCCCTCAGGGACCTCACGTGGCTGAGTGCACCCCGGGCCAAGTTTTCCAGCGGGAGAAAATCCCCACGCCGGTACCGGGAATCGAACCCAGGTGTCCACCTGGTAAGCAGCTGCACGCTAAGGAGACGATTTGATCCCCACATCCATTTTAAATTTTAAAACGATACGTCATTGACTCCACTTCCCGTTATGACTGATTGATGAAATAAAGTTCAAGTGAAAGTTCACGTGTGCTTTAAGTTCAAAATATTTTGGTTAATTCTGTATTTTCCGAAACAAATTAGTTTTACGGGTGGTCTGGATCATTCTGTGTAACATACCATATTATAAGCTGTAGGAAGTGGTAGGGAAAATTACATTTGAGATTTGTCACTGAAAACCCGACAAATATTGCAATGAATTGTTGTTCGCTAACTTAGTGGGCCACGATGTGTACGTTGTGTTGGAATGGCCGCGTGTGTACATTTCTGAATATGTTTGGTTCGGAGAGGGTGCGCTGAACCATAGCTAAATGTAACTTCTTCTGTTTGTGTGTGTAGAGCCGGCACAGATTCAGTTTCACATGAGGATATCGAGAACATCAAAGGAATGGACTAGTTGGCTGATTCGGTTTAGCCATTTTCAAATATGTGAGCATACCAACGCCAGTTCTCCTGCTAACAACATTCTCTGTGCCATTCCTAGTGGACTAAATGCCGAAACCAAATGCCGGGAAACCAAACTGCAGCACAAAAGAACACCAATTAATTTTCTGCTGGTGTGGCCAAGATCAAAAGCGAGGCAAGCGTTACAAATCAAACGAGAGAATAAATGTTTCCTTTCTGTTGCATTTCTACCACTCTGAGTCTTCAAATTCATAACGTTATTGCTTGTGTTGCATTCTAAATTAACTCCATTCAGGTAGCTGCGTCTCTGTTTACAACAATGTTATCCCCATTTACTCCTACTAATATACTCCCATACCAATATTTACATAACTTCTGAGTAGCTTAACGAGTTCATATTTTAAACAAAACTAAAAGAATTAATTGTTCTTTCACACAAGCCGTGTGTTGGACAGGGTTGGAAAGGTAGAATCAGATGACTGAAAAATTCAATGCCATAGCCGGGATTTGAACCACGGATCTCCCGGTCTCCGTCCGGTTGCTCTAACCACTGAGCTACCATGGCAACATGCCGACACGACATTAAATTCTCCAGCTAATTCGCATTTTTCCCGGTAAACCACAAGGAGATCTCAAGAGATGATGGCATCTCAATACAATACAGGTACAATTTGAGATCTCCTTGTGGTTTACCGGGAAAAATGCGAATCAGCTGGAGAATTTAATGTCGTGTCGGCATGTTGCAATGGTAGCTCAGTGGTTAGAGCAACCGGACGGAGACCGGGAGATCTGTGGTTCAAATCCCGGCTATGGCATTGAATTTTTCAGTCATCTGATTCTACCTTTCCAAAACTAAAAGAGTTCTGATATGAATCCAAATAAACCTTTGCAGAAAAAGATACATTAAACATTTCGTTGCGATTGACAGAAGTCTTATTAATTATGATGTAATTATAATACATTTGGTTACTCACAGAAAGGGAATAGCGATAGTGAAATCTTTACGAACTGGACGCCATACTGTTGCCATGACATCGCGAGAAACAACCGAATGTTGCCAGGAGTTCACTTGATCAAGAAACGAGCAAATCAAACCTTTAATAATGGATATTTCAGAAATGACTTACGCTCCCAAAAATGATTATTTGAAATAAATAGTTTTTTTAAATAAAAATTTATTTAGGGTCTTTTAACCTTCCTAGGTTTTATCACGAACTTTCATGTATAGTTGTTTACATTATTGGATTACAGTACGGTGTTATTCTAAATTAGTTACCTGAAAGTATGAATGAATTATTTCGAAACTGTTGACGGAAATTTATTCCGATGTTCATCAAACCTTATGTCATATCATCAAGTTTTAAACATGGTGGGTAGACTTCGCTACAAGCACTCGCTCGCTCATCTTGTGGGGAAAATGTGAAGCACTCGCAACACCTGGAGCCTAATAAGCAGTCGCCATGGAGTCTTACAGCAGTGTGGAGCGCGCGGAGTGTTGCCTGTGGTTTCATAAATCTAAATCCCAAATTACCACACAAAGACGTTTTCGTACAAAGTATCAAAAAACTCCCCCGCAGGTGAAAACTATCTAAACATGGTATGATCGATTCGTAGAAACAGGTTGTGTAGGACACCGAGAGAAAAACAGGGACGCCCTCCTGTAGCAGGCCACGTTGTGGAAGTCGTGAGAAGAACTTATGCACGACGTCCAAAGAAGTCTACAACTAGAGCAAGTTTGGAGCTGACCATTCCACAACCTACGGTATGGAGAATTTTACGACGACGACTGCAGTGTAAAGCCCTGTCCACACTGATTAACATTTAACAAAACTTGTCAAATGCAACATGTTAACAGTTTGCATGTTGGCCAGATTTCTATTGCAGAATTGACTTAACATGTTAACTGAAAGAGTTGTGCTTGACACTTTTAACATGTTGGCTGTTTTCCGCTTTTAATGGAAAACTTGTTAAGTCAATTCGCTCTTTGTGTATGTGATTGGGTGAACTTCGGAAGTTTCCAGACTGTAACCCTGGCGTGTGCTTATGATTCCTTCAAGCTATTGTATTCAGTAATTGCGTGTTGACTCATTCTGTGCTTGTATCCTTGATTCGGTTTGCTTCATGTGAAGTTATGGAATGGATGAAAGAAAAGACACTTTCATTAATAAAATCTTTGTTGAGGCTATCATTATGGAAGATTTTAATATATTTAATAAAAAGGATGGACAATTATACCAAACTGTGTGCAATTTATTGTTGTTCCAGAGGCAATATCGGAAACAAATAGCCTCACGTTGCTAGAGAATTGCAAACAAGGCTCAAATCTGACAGATGGAATGGCTGCTCTCAAATGTGTGTCCTTTTTGTGAATTATAGGTTAAAAACCTTGTTCAAAACAAAGTTGAAGTCACTTTGACTTGTTCCCAAGAAATTGTTGAAGTCAAACCTGCCCTGAATTTTAAACCCATTCAAAATATTTTCACTCCTGTGGCGATTAACAAGATAGAGCCTTATCACCTTCTACTTTCCTTTTTGTTACATACCAAGCACAGATACAAATAGCAATAGCCAAATCCTCATCCCTAGAGTCCATTTTGCTTTTAGTTGAGAGATTTTGTTGTCCCAACAAGTCAACTGATGTGGATGGAATGTTAAAGGTTCACAGTTGCAACATGGTGAAGGCATTTAACATGTTGAATGAAACATTTTGTTAATTGTTGAATGTTAACTGTTGATGTGTTGAACAGTGTGGACTCGCCTTAAGAGGTACAAGTTGCAACTGGTTCAGGCATTGCGTGCTAATGACAAGCTTAAACGTTATGAGTTCTGTGCAGACATGCTGAACAGGATGGAAGAAGACGATAGTTTTCTTAATAAGATTGTGTTCAGTGACGAGGCAACTTTTCACCTTAGTGGTACAGTTAACCGCCACAATGTAAGGATATGGAGTACACAGAAACCGACGGAATGCCTGGAACATACACGTGACTCACAAAAACTGAATATGTTTTGTGCGCTAAGCTCCATGCATGTGTATGGACCATTCCTTTTTATGAGAAGACTGTGACTGGCATCACATATCCAAATATGTTAGAAAAATACCTGATGCCACAGCTGCAAGAACATATGTAGAGATCATTTCATTTTTCAACAAGATGGAGCACTTCCGCATTACCACCATGAGGTCACTACGTACCTATCCCACACCACTCCCGCTTGGATTGGTCGTGGCGGGAACATAGCTTGGCCTCCACGATCTCCCGATTAAACACCGCTGGATTTTAGTCTGTGAGGTTACATTAAAGATAACCCTCCACTCCGACCAATCTCGATGAGCTTCGTCAACGAATTAACGTAGCAGTAGCTCGGGTAGATGCGGACATGATTACGCGTATCTGGGATGAACTGTCGTACAGGTGGGATATCTGCCGAGTGACAAAAGGGAGTCACATTGAACATTTGTAAACATTGCAAATAAAACTAAATGTTAATATCAATGTATGTAATGGAAATGGAAATAAACTACGTAAGATAACTATGCATAATTTAGCTTTATTATCAGGTAGCCAATTTAGAATCACCCTGTATACTACTTACACATTATCTAAACATACAGGTTACAATTTCGTTAAATGTATTGATATATATTAATTAGTTTAAGAAAAATAATTAATTTCTGGATGAAAGTTGCATCATTGAGTGCTGGAGAAATATTTCTGGGCATACCAACATGACTACGTTGATTTTAAAATTTTGGACATGTTAGTATAATATGTACTACTGTTAATGCTGTATTACATGTTTCACAAATCCGTGGAGAGCTTCTATTTAACACATAAGAGCGTGTCAGTTTGGTATGCCCAATTCGTGGTCGGAATATAGCAATTTGGTTTCGCTGTTGTAGCTGTCTTATTGGATATTCTTGAGTTGAAGTTCCACGTACATCATGAAGTTAACTTGTAGAGTTGTCCATCCAGTTGATCAGCCATTCTTTTTGTAAATGTATGTTTTAAAGAATTCTACATTTTTGTGTAGTATGTTTTCGTCTATCACTTAATATTTATCAGTTATACAAGATTATACCAAATTCCTTCTGAAAGAAGACGATCACAGGCTATTCCCAGAAAATTCAAGTTATAAATGTTATTTGTCATGTAAATGTCTTTAATATATGGCATTTAATAAAATCAATAGAGCCATTTTTTAGAAAATAAAAAGTTTCGTAAAACGTTTGATGTAAAGAGTACATTGGGATGGGGAGATTTTCTTGTAAAAACTTCTTGTCGCATCTTTGGAAGGTGCTGAACCTAAGTACCAAGTTTGGTATTTATCCGACTTTTCTTTTTGTGTGTGTGTGTGTGTGTTATGATGTACGCAGATACACACACAAACAGGGCTTTTTTTATAAAAAACGTTATTATTATTCAGGGGCCTCAAAACATGTATTTCCAGTGAAATCTTGATAAAGAATTTTTGGATGGAATCCATTACTTCTCCAGCTACTATGCACAAATAAAGAAGCTGTTGTGATGCTTTCACACGGATTTTTCTACCGTTGACGAATTTATCATAATTATATTAATTATATAAAAAGAGATACTTTAATCCTCGTTATCTTACTCACGATGTATTACTTTCTATACTATTTACCTATGGTAAGTAGAGGAAGTATTGCATTCCACCCAACAACTCGATCCAGAGATCCCACTGGAACTAAGTTTTATTCCTAGACGCTCTTTAACTCCTGTGGCTCTTAGCGTGTATTCTATATTGGGCGTGAAAGACCCGTAATTTTGCTCACAGGACTTGAGGCTGTTTTATGTGCCGTAAATCTATGACACGTACCACCGGCTTTAATTCCCTTACGAAGGAAGCCATGCGAAGGATTTTTACGGCCAAAAAATCCATCACCCTCCGCCGGGTTTGAACCCGCGAACTCGAGAACTAGATGCTAACATGGCAAGCACTACACCACGGAAGACGACTCCATGTCGCTAATGGAAGCTTTCTTATACAGAATGTTAAAGAAAAAGTATTTCATATTTTTGTGAGGTGGCAGTATGAACCAAAACAAGAAAAAGAGTGTCCAGTAAACATGGCTCTAAAATGCATACCTTAACAGCTATGACCACTTGTTCATCTTCACTACTGTGAAACATCATCTCTTCTGCTGCAAGCCTTTTGCTATTGCATATGAACCACAGAATGCAGTAAACAAATGAGGACACATTACTCTGTTACTGTGAAACAGCATAGCTTCTAATATAATCTGATTACGATTACATACGACCTATACTTGTGAACCATCGCCAAAGGAGTGTTCAATATGGTACCCATTTATAGTAAGGCGTGCTTCCGTCCCACGTCTCTGGGAATCACGCACTCTGAAAGATCCAAGGTTGGTCACGGATGCGCTGGCAAGCATTGATGACGTCTTCCTGTAGTGTTTGTACATCATTAATGCAGATTGCATCCACCAAAGATTTAGAGATAAAACTGCAATTGAAAAGTATTTCACGAACTTATAAAAATACAACTGATTACATCAGAACTAATAAGAATATGCATTGCTTTACTCAGAACAGTTTACTGTAAAAACACTAACAGATGGTTGCTGCATCTGTATCCATAGAGAATGACAGAATAAAGCGCCCTCATTTGTTTACTGCCTGCTGTAGGTCGTACGTAATAGCAAAGAGCTTGCACTAGAATAAATGTTTCGCAGGAGCGAAGATTACGTGCTCATAGCTCTTAAGGTATGCATTTTAGAGCCCCTGTTTACTGGAACTTTCTTCTTCTTTGTCCATATTACCACCTATCAAAATATGAAACAATTTTTTTTAATACCTGGTATATAAATGTCTTACCTGTCGTTCAGTTTAACCTCTTATGCAAATAATTTTTCACCACTTAACTGTAATTGGTTTAGTCTTTCCTTGTGTAACAATCGTAGCGGAACTCTTTCACAGAGATCGTATCCGAACCACCCCTTCATTCCACATAGATTATAAAAATTGTTCATTGGTTAAATTGTATGTCCCTGAAATGTTTTTCAACCAGTCACATAGAGAACTGATATCGGCTGGGTGGAGTCAAAAGTTGGTTATGAAAATGGAAATCTTAGGGAGAGAAAAACACTATGACGATCTAGAGAAATGAGCCAATTTTTATGCACGACAGTGTACCTGTTCGTTTCACAGCGGTTTGGTGTAAACTGGTTTAGTCTCCGAATTGAGCAAGTTTTTAAGGGCTTTGTAAAGCTAAAGGTACACCCGCTTTCATCTAGAGACAGATTCAATAATTTGACCTAGTCTAACCGCCATTGTCGCCGACATAGTTTGCTAGTCTTTTAGGCGCTGGCACTCCGTACAGTAAGATGGGCCATCGTTGAAGTATGAAAGCTCAGAATTAATATCCATTAGCTTAGACATTTGTATTTTTACTTTCTCTACTACGGGGAAGTATTTTATTCCACCCAAAAATTCGATACCGAGATTTCGCCGGAAATACATGTTTTTGAGACCCCTGAATCCAAAAAAAACATTTTTGGAAACATGTCCGTGTGTGTCACTGTGAACAGCATAACTCAGAAACGAACAGTCGGATAAACACCAAACTTGGAATATAGGTTTAATATTTTCCAGAGATGCGACACAAAGGTTTTTAAGAAAATCCCTCCACCGCAGATTACCCTTTACATGGAACATTTTTCAAAAATTTTAATTTTCTCAAAAATGGCTATAACGATTTTGATTAAAACATCATATTATATTCAGGATATTTTCATGACAAATAAAATGTATATTGAATTTTCTTGGAATTTCTCCAAAAGTATTCTTCATTGTGAACAACTTTTGCATAACTGGTAAACCATAAGAGATAGACAAACTTTTACAACACAAAACATGTAGATCGCGTTAAAATACACAATTTATGTCATATAAATTTTTTTTTTTGTGTAGTCAACCATTTTCGAGATATTGTTGCTTGTTATTCCCTTAAATATTTTAATACTTATTTTCTCAAATGGGAATACGTTATTCATTTTTGTCTTGGATATGCAAAGAGTATTAATCTGTGGTAAAGGGAATGGTGCTGCACATAGCAACCAGCTATTAAGAGATATAATATTTTTAGAACTGGTCGCTATGTGTAAAACGTAATTCTCTTTGCATGTCAAAAGATCGTTTCTGCAAATGATTATCTAGATTAATATGAAATAGATGGAGAATAAAAGTTTGTAAAAAATAGTTTGTACAAGAGTACAGAAAGTCATGTGAGTGTAACACATCAGATTTTTTTATGTCCTGGTAATGGAAAGAGAATGGAATACTCCAAATAGAAACCAGCTGTTAAAATATTTGACTATCGCTTAAAGCCTACCATATTCCCCTTGCACCTACAAGAAAATTAGCAATTAGATTAACATCTCGATTATCATGAAGCAAATGGAGAATAAGCGTTTGTAAAAATAGTTTGTACAAGAGTACAGAAAGTCATGTGAGTATAACATCAGATTTTATATATAGAGTGCTCCTTCAAAACTCTTATGTGTTACATTCACATTGCTTTCTCTACCCAATAACGTTAATTTTATGTATCCAGCTTCTATAAACTATTCTTAAGAAAGCATGTCTTTCTATCGACCTAGGTAGTTTATATTAATCGAGATAAACCTTTGCAGAAATACTTTAACTGCATATTTTATATGTGCATACAAGGGGGATAGAGGAAACCTAATCCATAGACAGATGTTTAAAATCGAGTGGCTAAAATGTAAAAAGATACGGAGGGGGCCCTGCAACAGGGACACAGCACCGCAAGTAGGTCACGTTGGCCGTTTTGCTTCTATCGTGACCCCTGGGAGAGAGGGGAGAGCCTTTAAGACCGACTAGATCCGAATTACGACGGGCGCAAGAAATGACGGCTCCCTAACGTTTCCAGATCGAACGCATCTGACGCCGGCCTGGCTCACCCACGAACCCAGAGTGAGGCCCACTCGGAGGCGAGATCTAAATGAGCAGTCCCGCAACCGTAATAGGGAAGAAACCTCTACAGAGCGCACATCTACCGTCCAGCCGCAACTTGCCGAACGTCGTCGCCTGGTCCTACAACCCTGAAACAGATGACAAGGTAGATGATGGGTAGATGAGCATCAGAGGAAGGAGAGTTTTGGTAGAAGATGAACTACCCCAGCATTCGCCTACCGACACGGGAAACCACGAAAAACCCATGAGACAAACGGGGCGGCCGCTTGAGATCGAACCCGGGACCTTTCGAATGGAATCCCACACATTACCGCGGCGCTATATCCTGCCCTTGTAATTGCATACGCTTTCCGTTACGTTACGAGAAATACCTGAATAGCAACAGCACATCAGGAAGTTAGAAAGTATGAATATTTGAACCAATATTAACCGATATCTCGGAAGTGGCTAATGCCACAAAGAAAGATATTAGAAACAAATTGTGTGTTTTAGAGATCTGCATTGTTTCTGTAGTAAGTGTTAGTATTTTTTGACTCATGGGGAGTTCAAAACGCGTATTTTAGGGTGGACTGCAATACTTCCTTTACTTACTATAGGGGAGTAGTAGAGAAAGTAAAAATTAGGGTTTGCTAGCTGTTTCTATTTACAGAACCATACCACAGAGCTACGTGATGTGGGATGCAGATTGGAAGTGCTTCTAAGCGACGAACATTTCATATTAGAATTTCAATGCATCCCGGCCTAAGATGTCTCCAGGGACGCATTAGCTCGGCATTATCTTAACATGTATAGCACGTCGAAACAGATATCGATCCGATTTAGAGATGAGAGGCTTCCTATGCAACCATCCCGTGCTAATGTGTCTACTTCTCAATTATTCTACTAAGCTTCTAGCATATGCTCTCAAATAGTACAGCAATCCAGTTAGTTACAAGTAGAGTAGAAGCAATATATTCAAGCGATGTACAGTTTAAAGCTCATTCTATTGCCTATCAGGCTTTTTCTACCAGTGTTCCTTTCTTACAAAAGTATTACATGGTTTTAAACACCACAAAATAGGTAACTGATGCTTTCTTCTTTTCTATCATGTTCGTACACTGTATGTGGAGAAGTACGAGTATTGCAGTCCACCCAAAAAATCTGATGTGTTACACTCACATGACTTTCTCTACTCTTGTACAAAATATTTTTAGAAACGCTTATTCCCTATGCGTTTCATGTTAATCGAGATATCGAGATGTTAATATTATTGCTAATTCTCTGGTAGATGCAAGGGGAATTGGTAGGCTTTAAGCGATAGTCAAATATTTTAAGAGCTGGTTGCTATGTGGAGTGTTCCATTCTCTTTGCATTACCAGGACAAAAAAAAATGAATAACGAATTTGAGAAAAAGTATAAGTATTGGAAAATTTAAGGGAATAAGAAACAATATCTAGAAAATGGTTCACTGAACAAAAAAAATGTAAATGCAATAAACTGCGTATTTTAACGCGATCTACATTTTTGTGTAGTAAAATTTTGTCTATTTCTTATGGTTTACCAGTTATGCAAAAGTCGTTCACAATGAAGAATACTTTTGGAGACATTCCCAGAAAATTCTAGATATACATATCATTTGTCATGAAAATATCTTAAACACATGATATTTTAATCAAAATCGTTAGAGCCATTTTTGAGAAAATTAAAATTTTCGAAAAATGTTCCATATAAAGGGTAATCTGGGGTGGGGGAATTTTCTTGAAAACCTTCGTGACGCATCTCTGGAAGATACTGAAGCTAAATACCAAGACTGGTGTTTATCCGACTGTTCGTTTCTGAGTTATGCTGTTCCACAGTCACACACAAGGACATGTTTCCAAAAATGCTTTTTTTGGATTCAGGGGGTCTCAAAACATGTATTTCCGGTGAAATCTCGGTCTCGAATTTTTGGATGGAATACAATACTTCGCCTACTTACTATACGTAGTAGAGAAAGTAATTAGATACCGAGATTTCATCGGAACTACATTGTTTAGTTCCTCTGAACCAAAAACATTTTTCTGATGTGTTCGACTCACATGATTTTCTCTACTCTTGTACAAACTATTTTTAAAAACGCCTATTCTCTATCTACTTCATGCTAATCGAGATAAACATTTGCATAAACTTATTGATAATGTTCTTGTAGGTGCTTTGATTCATTCCACCGGCATACCAAAATAGGACTACGAAGTGCTCTTCTTTTGCCTTTTTTTAGCTTGGGAAGCATGCCTGTGTTGTGGTCCATTTAGCATTACCCAGGGAACACTACGTGGAGCTGGACTACGTTGTTTTAAACTCATGTCGGACTTTTGGGCAATGAACATGCATAAAACCTGCAGGACAAATAGAAGTAAATAATTAAATAACATTTAAAAAGATAGCAGAGACTTGATGAAGAAGATAAATTAAAATATAAAGATTACAAGAATATTAAAGATATATTTGATACACAAAAAATACCAAGGAAAACTGCAATGACCTTAATTAGATCGGCAACTGGCAACGATTGCCTCGCAGAACACCTCTACAAGATACGATGCCTACCTACACCCAAGTGCACTCTCTGTGAAGAAGGTGTCATCCTGAACAAACAGCATCTCGCCAAATGCAAAGGCCTTAAAAGTGATAACATACATACTACATATTGGGAAGCCAAAGGTAAAATGATGCAGATCAATTAATCCCCAGTGCCAGTGATGAACAACATTTGTGGGTATAAGGGGAATGTGGTCTTTAAGCGACAGTCAAATCCTTTAAGAGCTGGTTGCTATGTGGAGCGTTCCATTCTCTTTGTATGTTCAGGACATAAAAAAACGAATAAGGAATTAGTCCCATTTGAGAAAAAGTATATGTATTGCAAAAATCTAAACAAATAACAAGGAATGTCTCGGAAATGGTTCACTCGACAAAAAAAAAATGAACATGGCATAAATTGTGTGCTTTAACGATATCTACATTTCTTGTGTAGAAAACTTCTGTCTATTTCTTACGGTTTACCAGTTACACAAAACCCATTCAGAATGAAGAGGGCATTTAGTGACATTCCCAGAAAATTCAAGATATACATTTTATTTTTCGTGAACATGTCATAAGTATATAATATTTTAATCAAAAAATCGACCCATTTTTGAGAAAATCAAAATTTTCGAAAAAAAGAAACTGTAAGACATAACTTTACTACACAAAAATTGTAGATCTCGTTGAAACACACAATTTATGTCATACACATTTTTTTCTGTCGAGTGAACAATTTCCGAGATATTCCTTGTTATTTGTTTAAATTCTCCAATACTTATACTTTTTTTTCAAAAGTGAATTCGTTATTATTATTATTATTATTATTATTTTTTTTTTTTTTTTTTGAGATGCAAAGAGAATGGAATGCGCCACATAGCAACCACCTCTTAAAAGATTTGACTATCGCTTAAAGCCTACCATATTCCCCTTGTACCTACAAGAAAATTAGCAATAACATAGTTTCTGCAAACGTTTATCTTGATTAACATGAAATAAATAGAGAATAAGCGTTTGTAAAAATAGTTTGCACAACAGTAGAGAAAGTCATGTGAATGCGACACATCATATCTTTTACCAAAATTTGGGATCATAACTGCACCCTTCCCCTTAAAACACAGAAATCTTGAACTTTTGGAGCTATTAGTATGTGTTTCTCGCTTCTTTAACTGTTGTCTCATTGGATTATAGCAAAGTATAGAACAATATTCAAAAGTAATAGAAATGAATGCTTGGTACTGAATAAAATAAACAAGAGACGCAGTGCGGGTAATACGTGCTTCTCTTTCACTCACAGCAATCCACGTACACGTGTTCTATGTTCTAATCCAAACGGACAATCGACAGGGAGGGTCGAAATTCCAAAATCTTCAATGTATTCATAGTGCCCATTATGATTCACACAAATGCTCCATCTACGCAGAGCGTAATGCAAACTGAACCCGTGATTACCACCGCGATAATTTGGTGGAAACTATTCAAAACCTCTGAAACTCGTGCACGGATTACTTATACATCAACTCCCCATATACTAAAAGGTGCGTAAGGTTGCTAGTCGCAACGACCCATCTATCAATCTCATGGTTTTAATTCAGATCCCTCGCTTTTACAGAACGGTACTTTTAATCTTAAACTTTCACAACAGAACCCCATAAAAATATCCAGTCAGTGTTTAAAGGCACTAAAAGTGTTTCAGGCAACTTTCATATGTTTAACATATAAAAGTTAAATATCCAAACCAAATAAAATAAATGAGACTTTGATAGAAGCGGAGCAATGTGGGCTCAGAAAATGATTTCTTGTTCGGACTGTATATTGTTATACACCGGGGTGAGGCCAAATGGCTTGCAGCTTAAACACTAAATTTAGTTACCCTGGCATAAACATTGGGGAGCGTAACTCAGAGGCACACGAGAGATACCAAGAACTTGCTGCACATACTAAGCGGGCGTGTGATCTTTAGAACATTAAAATACTTAAATTTACATTTACCTATGATTTATTATAATAAACAAGGTGCCCTACATTATACACAAAAGTTTACAGAAAAACACTGGGGGAGATGCCCCATACATACGCACCCATCACGCACACGCAACCATTCCCTTTAAAGTCCTACATTAGACTCTGGCAACAAGTGAAGCCAAGCCACACACAAAGAGGCTATTCCCTCTAATTGCCTTCACCCCCAACTAGGAAGATGGAATTGCCACGCCGGACAAGAACTTAACACACAAACACAACAATTAGCTCTACAATGTTATACACAGCAATAATGTTTCCGACGTGACAATACACACCATACGCTGCAATATTTGTAATGCGGCAGCTGATACAGAAAAGAAGAAGTTCAAGTTACCGACTTAATGCCATTTACCTTTGTAACATTTGATAAAATTTAAAGGAGTATACTATGAGCTATAATGAGATAAAGAGGATACTCAACACATATTATTAAAATAATCCAAAACATACATACAAACATAATGTTCCTATTGACAGCGTGAAGGGCCCTGGTAATACAGTATTTTCAGTCAAGAAGTGTAATAAGGTTCCCACTTTCCCGAGCTTTATTTTCTATATATCAGGTGGCTCAAACAAGCCGTCCTTTGAATTTTTATGTTTCCCGCATATATAGATGCAAAATAAGTTGCCGCATCACTGCTGTTCAAAAGCCCAGTGTAGGTACAAAGCTATAGGTCACTGAGGTGGTGCTGCTGTCTGCATGATTTATGTCGTAGTTTCGTACTGATAAGCGCAGCGTGGTCGCCTGCTTGCAGCTCGAACCAGGTCATTCAGACAAAAAGGTAACGTTCATCAATAACGAACACACGGATATGGTTACAATCTGTGCGGAGACGCACCAAAATGTAGCTGAGGCTCGAAGGTTGTGCTCTGAACATTTTCAGACATCTGTCTCCTGCGCACATTGTATGAGTATAGAAATGATATTAAGAAATGGTGGATCATCCTAGGTAGAACGTGGATCTGATCGGTCCTTACATTAATTCGTCCACCAAGGTAGACATGTTTTTGCACATGCTTATTATGAATAGTGTACTAATAGAAAGTTATTTTATTCTAACGTACATTTAAGGATACATAAATATCTTGTTAACTCGTTAACTTAGCGGCAAAAAATGGTGCCATATAGTTGTACTGAATGTAGATTAACTGTCATGGAACTAAATGACTTTACACGTGTGCTCAGGTTTGCATCAAACGGCAATCCTGAATGCTTATTAATGAGTGAGTTACTTATTAAATGACCGATAACACCTCCTCTCTCTCACACACACACGCACAAACACACACATATAACATATAGGCACTCTCACATTAAACACCTGCCTCTGGGCATACCGTGAAATGTTTTTGTTTAAAGAAAACTTTCTGAAGCCCACGGGAATTGAATCCGGAACACCTCATATAGCAGGCAGTTCCTCTACCGAATAAGCTATGGTAGCAGTAATAGCAGTAAAAGTGTTCGTTTTCGCTGAGCTTTCATTTAACGCTCTCCTCTCTGTCGGTGTGGAGTCCCCTTTGCAGTTTCTGCTTAGGAAAACCATTTGGCATCTTCGGAATCAACTAACTTCAACCAAGGACGACTTTTTTGGATCACCTGGTATATTGATAAAGTCGTAAATGAATGGTAACAAACATTAGATAAACATTTTAAATAAATAGTTTTAACTTAGACATAAATCTTTTTGCGTATGACCAAGCCATATTTGCTGCAACAGAGAACAATCTTCAGAAAGCTATTGTAGGATTAGACAAATATAGAAAAAAGTGTACAATTTAACATGTCAGATACGAAAGCCAATACTCTAGCATTCCAGAGGGAAAATCATATAAGATGTAAAATAGTAGTCAATAATAAAATTATAGAACAGGTATCCAGTTTCAATTATCTGGGCTTAGTATTTCGTATTGACATAGGAAAGACGTAGACACAAAATTAAATAAATTTTAAACACCATGTGGAACCACAGAAGAACGTTAAAGAATAAAACGAGGAAAGCTTGTGGAAGAAACAATACCGCATCAGTTTAAATGTATGCATTAATGTAAATAATATTATAAGGTGAAAATATGTTATAGGTAAATGTAATGGAAGCTAGCTAACCGTGCAGCTGTACAAGTTATATGCATGAAGCCAAGCGGTACCAACGGAGATGTCTCTAAGGTGGTACGAAGCATAGGGTATAGCCTGAACATGACCAACAGAGAAGCTTAAATGAAGAGAGATATCGAGAAGCTGGGACAGAAATGGAAAGTCCAAACGATATGAGAGCAAATATTCTCATACGACGCTAGGCGATCAGCCAATCACAGAATTGCATTAAAATAGTTGTGGAAAAGATAGCGTCTATCGCAGGGTGTATAAATAAAGCAGAGCCCCGCGATTTGCACGAATTTCTACAAGTTCGTGGGTGAACTTCATGCCATGATATGGCTAAGCGTGTGAAAAATCTATTAGCGATTTAGGAAAACTATTTAGAGTGGGAGGTACAGCTAGATAGCTAGGCCCCCATAACCCAGTAAAATAATTGCGGGGTATAATTCGCGGCTAGCTGTGAACATGTGTAAATAAATTACAGTTAAAATGAACTTAAACTCGTCTCATGTTACCACTTTCTAAATCAGAGTTAAAAAGATAAGTCAACACAAGGGTTTTAGGTCATTGTCTTACAGCAAGCCATCACCCACACCAGGAAGGAAGACAAGGAGCAGGTGGAGAAAGTTCTGTCGCAAGCTAAACAATTAAAGCTATACAAAACAATGCCAGTACCAGTCCTTTGTTACGGAAGTGAAAACTGGCCCATAATCAGACAGGACAGAAAAAGCGTTGGAAACTCGGATATGAAATTCCTCAGATCACTGGCCGGATCAGAAGAGAAATATTGAAATAAGAGAGGAACTACAAATCCATAACCTGAAGGAGCATATAGATAAATTAAGAACAAATGCTATCAACACATAACAAGAATGCCAGGTCACAGTTTCTAGTGAATCATATGCAAATATGAACCCCAAGGTTACAGGAACAGAGGCAAGATGGCAAGACCAATTCAACATTCTTGAAGTCGGAACAGACCCGATGGCATAATCCTTGTTGAAAAAGAAGAAGAGGGCGTATATAATATCCTGCTTAGAAACCAAAAGTAACATTAAAAATTGTATATGTGTATCACATTTTCGTCCAAGAATAACCGAGCTGACTCGGTATATACATTTGTGACGCAGCTATGGGCATCGTTATTCAGTAGAAAGCGGTCAACTGGTTGGTTGAAAAAACAACTGCTCTACCCTAGAAGCGCCATTTAGAGATAAGGATTCCCAACTTTTTAACGTGATCACACCGACGTGCCACACAGAAAAGCTTCCCTCTGGCGGAACCGCAGAGAAGACCCACCTAAGGCGACTTAGAGAAGGCCGAGAAGAACTTTCAAATGAACCAGCATCTACGTCACCTTCCGAAACCGATCGGGCAGCTCCTACACCTGCCTGAAACATGAAAGGGGAAGCAAAATGATAGGAAATGAGGGAAAGGAATCGAACTCAAGCCTTCCCTACTGCGAGCACGTTAACCGGAGCCATCTCCCTCGAATTCCTGCGGTAAGTTTTTGTCTACTGGGACGGAGCTGTTTATGTTGGTACTGACAAAATCTAGCCACACCCCCTAACAGTGTGACCACCTCTGTGTTTCGAAGATAATTCTAGCCACTGGATTGGCAGGGTACTTTACCTCCCCAATAGTAAGGCCGAACTGCCGAACATTACAACTTGATCCTTATATTTTCATGCTACACGATCGCTTTCTTATTGGCGTTTAGTAGCAGCAAAAACTTAATCTTCGTCTCCATGTCGCTGATGAAAGCTCTCATATATGTAAATGTTGCAGTGTTGCTCAGTTTAACCACACATACAACTGACTCTTCACCCCTTCCTCTAGAAGACCGAATTATTTGCAATTGATTTAGCCTTTCGTTTTGTGTCAACTATAGTGAAACTGTTTCTTAGAGGGGTATTCCAACCACCCCTCCATTTCACTAGATTATAAACATCGATCATTGTTTAGTTTTTTATGCTCCTGAATTGTTTTAGGCCAGCCACTTAGAGATTGATACCAGCTGGGCGGAGTCAAAAGTTGGTTACCTAAAAGTTGAAACCTTACGGAGAGAAAAGCACTATGGCGAATCTAGGGGAATGGATCTCATTCTTTGCAGTCCAATGTACGTAAAAATTTGTTGTCGGCAGGCATTGCAGTGAACTAACAAGAAGACATAAACACTCTTAAGCAAATCACACACAACACATATATCTTGAGTACGCTTTCAACTTTGAGATGTACAACTCTCTTTACAGCACGAACACAGCAGCGACTGAAACACAACTGATAAAGATAATATATAAATGGTATATATACCATTTAAGTTGAGACTGTGCAATATCTCCAAAACCAAGCGTTGTAGAAAGAAATGTCTTGAGTAAAAGTTGCTTGATATTATGGGAGAAAGTAAATGCTATTAGTCGTGTTTTATTTAAATTAAATTGAACTTTATCCATGGACGATATTTAACTGCTATGGTTCATAACGTACCATTCTATATTGGGCTTGAAAGACTGAAAATTTTGCTCAGAGGGCTCTTTGTCAGACTTGAGATTCTTTTACGTGCCGTAAATCTACGGCACGGGACCACCGGCTTTATTTCCCTTCCGAAGAAACGTGTTTTATTTGGAGGACGTTGTGATGGTCATTTCAGGGTCTTTTAAATTGACCCTTATTGTAGGTTCCCATTTAAAAAAAATAAATTGACCCAAAATGACCATCATAACGTCCTCCAAACAAAACACGACTAGCGGCATTTACTTTCGCCATAATATCAAGCAAGTTTTATTAAAGACATTTCTTTCTACAACGCTTAGTTTTGGATATATTGTATAGCCTCAACTTAAATGGTCCACTCTATACAGGGTAAATCACCTAAAACTTGCACCGCAAATATTTCGAAAATGCAAGGTGCTATTGATGTGCAATTTTCACAGCATTGATTGGTAGTCAGGGGCTCGTACATTTAGCCTATAAGCAGATTTTAATAGTACGGAGAAAGTGTATTTTTTTTAGCAAACATACAATTTTTTAAATGGAACAATCCCTAGTTACATAGATGGAATAAAGGTAAGGTAAATTAGAATGTCATTGGCGTTTGTTGCAAGATTCTAGTGCAAGTAGTTTACGAGAAATCTTATTTTAAAACTTTTACGCACCGACACTTGTACAACCTGTGGTAGCACAAACTAACGAAAAACAAAAGGGAATTACAATACTTCTGAGGAATCTTACAAGTAAAAATACCATATCCCTTCAAAGGTTGTGTTCAAAATGACCACCGGCAGCTTCAATACACGCTTCCAGTCTGCTATGGAAAGACTGCTGCACACGTTCTAGCATTTCAGCGGAAATTTCAGAGCAGGCACCAGTAATACGTCGTTTCATATCGTCTGGTGTAGTTGGTACATCATTGTAGACAGTGTCTTTCAGCCTTCCCCACAGAAAAAAAGTCTAAAGGGGTCAGATCCGGTGAGCGGGCCGGCCGAGGTACAGGTCCTCTTCGTCCAATACAACGATTTGGAAACAATCCCTTAAGACAAGTTGTGGTACTTCGTGAACTATGGGCTGGACAGTCATCATGTTCATACCACAGGTTCCTGCTAGTCTGCAAAGGAACGTCTTCTAGCATCTGTGGCAGATGATCTGTCAGGAGGCTGCGATACTTGTGCAAGTTCATTGTTCCTTCTATGAACAAAGGGCCTATGAGCTGATGGTTCACTATCCCACACCACACGTTTAAACTCCATGGACGCTGACGTTCCACCTGACGAAGGCACAAGGATTGTCAACACACCAATAGTGCATGTTTCTGCGTTTTACCTGGCCATGATTAGTAAATGTTGCCTCGTCACTAAATAAGATACATGATGAATCCTGAGTATCATGTTTTAATGCCCATGTACAAAAGTTAACACGATTCTCAAAATCGTTTCCATGCAGCTCTTGCTGGAGAGAGATGTGATATGGATGGAACCTATATCGACGGAGAATACGCAGTACACTTGCCCGACTTATGCCACTTCCACGTGCGATAGTACGGGAACTAATTTGCGGATCTGCTGCAACGGCAGCCAAAACATTAATTCTGCATCTGCTCCAGTCACTTATTTGTTTCTGTTACGTTTTATAGATATTACAGTACCACTTTCACGTAATTGGTTGAAGAGGTTGATAAATAATTGCGAGATGGTTGATGTCTATTGGGATAGGCTTTCGCATACACCGTACAGGAACGAACTGCATTCTTCCTACACTCTCCATACACCATGAGCATGTCGGCTTTTTCTGCATGGTAAACCCCATCTTCCACTCACGACTTGCTGCTTGAAGTGTCATAAACAATGCAATCAATGAACATAAAACAGAATGCAAACAAACATAACAACATCGTGCCTAGCAACTAAGCAGATTTAATGGGACAAACAGTTGTCGGGGTGGAAACTTTTCAATATACGATTTCTAGTAAACCACTTGCTCTAGAGTCCTGCAAAAAAGACCATTGACATTCTAATTTGCCCTATATTTATTCTGCTGATGTAACTAGGCATTGTTCCATTTAAAATTTAAGTTTTCTCAAAAAATACACTTTCTCAGTATCATTAAAATCTGTTTATAGGCTAAATGTGCGAGCCCCTGTCTACTAATCAATGCTGTGAAAACTGCACATCAATAGCATTTCCGAAATATTTGCGGTACAAGTTTTAGGTGATTCATCCTGTATATACTGTATATATAAATGTCCTAAAAATGCAGAGGACGCATAATGTAACTCGTTGGAGCGCCTTTACCTTTCTTTCTGCAAAGAGGCGTTATTAGATTAATTGTCACCCTTCACAGGTATTTCTTTAGGTTGTATCATCGAATTCCTTTGTGCGTGTGTGGATTTGTCATTAATCACGCTAATTACTCTAACATGTAACGCCTTTCAACTGTTTTTGCTCACCAGTGTTCACTAAAAAGCGTAAAATAGCTCTCTGCTTAATAAACTTAACCAATCCCCATATGGTACACAAATGCTATTCCTCGTTTCTCTACAATGATAAATCGTAGTACTCTAGAGAAAAATGCGTTATTGGGTTCAGTCGAGATAAAGGCATTTTTTTCCATCAATTTTATAGTCGCTTCATTTTTATTCTGCTCTCGTGGTAATGAAGATTTATGCTGTTTGCAAGAGCACTGGGAGACAAATGTGTATGGGAAGCATGGCCAAAGACTAATTAGAATATCAATTCCATTAGCTGTCACTTTTTTCTTCCAAACAAAGTTGAAAAACTCTTACGTTATGGATGAGACTTACTTAATGAAGTAATGAGTTGCTGTGGAGGCAATTAATGTGTGTCGGGATTCAATAAGAAATATTTTATTGCCTTTTAAAAATATTAACTACGTATTTTATACTTTGAGGTGGCGTCTTTCTTTCTTCCTCTTCCTAGCACATTTTTCTTAAAAATACGTCGATAAAATGATTTCTTTTGGGTGCTGTCTTCGCAGAGACAGCGGCTGACTTGTACCTCCCTCTGAATCTATTAGGGTGAAAAAGATATAGGTTACAAGGCCCATTGGTACTAGTGATCACATTTTGTTTATAAACCCATGTCGAGAAACTGTTTGCGCGCTGACTAGATAAGCGAACCTTAGACTCCGCGACAAGCAGTAGACGTCACGTGCATTAGTTAAGTACCAATGATAATACATCAGCTGTTACGTGATGCAAACCAAAAAATACAGCCAAAAATGGTGTTTAGGTGTCGTTCTGTTTGGTAGTTTCATGCTTTACAGCATTCATTTGTGTGGCTATCGTCAAGTAGGATTGAACAATGACAGTCTTGTACAAAAATTCAGGTGACATCGAAATGCTTCTCATTACGGGGAAGCCCGAAGGATTGCAACAGAAGCTTGCCGACCCTATCAACAACGTTACCCCAACTGGCCTCACCCAGCCCACACCATGTTTCCAAGGCTTTTAAGTGAAACAGTTACGAGGATGTCCATCAGAGTGTGAATATTTATATTTCGACATCACATAACCTGGTCATGCATAAAATGTATCGAAGTTGGCGGCTGCAATTTTGAGCACCTTCAGCAATTGTTAAAATGTATTCTGTTTCTTTACAGTATTTCAGTTTTCTCTTTTACTACATTCCTATCTTTATGATCCGTACTGGTTAGTTCCTTCTCCATATTTCAGGGAACCTAGAACGTAAGCAAAGTGTTTTTCACATGAGTTTATTAAAAATTGTACTTTTATGGTATCCATTTTATGATATCCTACAGTATTACCTTTTAAATATACAAGATTTTATCAAGGAAGATTTATTTACATTAATCGTATAAATGTATATGAAGGCTTGTAATATATTTATTTACACCGAGAATGTTAGTGAATAGGACTAACTGCAGTAACGCTCACGTCACAGCAGTAGAAGCCTATTGGTTAAAACATAACCTAGAGATAATACTGAGGTCGATCATGTAACGGTCAACTAATTTAACCTAGAAGCGTTAAGCTTAAGTCTGGAAGAATTGTATTTGTTGTGTATCTGTTTCGTTAATTCTATTCCTTAGAAGAAGTTTTACCCGAGAATATACAAACTATTTTACAAACGCTTATTCTTCATTTGCTTCATGTGAATCGAAATGTTAATCTTATAGCTAATTTTCTTGTAGATGCAAGGGAAATATGGTAGGTTTTAAGCGATAGTAAAATCTTTTAAGCGCTGGTTGCTATGCGGCGCATTCCATTCTCTTTGCATTACCAGGAAAAAGAATTAATAAGGAATTCCCATTTGAGAAAAAGTAAAAGCATTGAAAAATTTAAGGGAATAACAAGCAATATCTCGAAAATGGTTCACTCACCAAAAAAGAAAACGTATATGACATAAATTGTGTATTTTAACGCGATCTAAATTTTTTGTGTAGTAAAATTTTGTTTATCTCTTATGGTTTACCAGTTATGCAAAAGTCATTCACAATGAAGAATACTTTTGGAGACATTCCCAGAAAATTCAAGATATGCATTTTATTTGTCATAAAAGTATCGTAAACATATGATATTTTAATCAAAATCGTTAGAGCCATTTTGAGAAAATTAAAATTTTCGAAAATGATTCCATGTAAAGGGTAGTCTGGGGTGGGGGGATTTTCTTGAAAACCTTCGTGTCGCATCGCTGGAAGATACTGAACCTAAATACCAAGTTTGGTGTTTATCCGACTGTTCGTTTCTGAGTTATGCTGTTCACAGACACACAGACAGACAGACACACACAGATAGACACACACACAGACACACAGACACACACGGACATGTTTTTAAAAAAATGCTTTTTTTGGATTCAGGAGGTCTCAAAACATGTATTTCCGGTGAAATCTCGGTATTGAATTTTTGGGTGGAATAAAATACTTCCCCTACTTACTATACGTAGTAGAGAAAGTATAAAGCACTATGAGGAAGACGGTAAGAACATTTAATGATAGCAGCCCAATTTCTCACTGAACGAAGCTTACTATATATCAGTAATATTCAGCAACTTTCCTTTTTCGGATATATTACAAAATGTGTACGCATATCAAAGAATTATTTTTGTAAAACTGTAATTAAATAATAAAGGTCTTAAGCATTACATTCACGGAAGTTTCTCTAACCACTATCGTTTATTTTATACAGCGTTTACACACTTTTCTTATGAAACCTTATTTTTCTATCTACTTCATGTTAATCGAGATAAACATTTGCGGAATTAGTTTGATTACAAATTTAATTGTAGGTACATAAAGTAAATCTAGTGGTATACGATATATAAAATAACAGAATTTTAAAATATTTTATACAATAAAGCGCCAAAAGTAGTCTCTGATACCATATTCAACGAAACGGGATTGGTGACATGAATATGAAACAGAAACCCCTATACCCCCAGTTTTCAAATTTTTGCAAACTTTGTATGGCCTGTGATCTGGGAGAAGAGAGCTTTTCAATGGTGAAAGAATTACCAATATCGGTACCGAGCGGGATGGCGCCGGCAGATACGTCTGTGGCCCGCATTCGGGAGGTCCTGAGATCGACCCCCCGTCGACCGCCAACTCTGACCTATGGGATTTTCGTGTTTTTTTTTTCCGGGTCGCCAGGCGAATACTGGAGTGGTTCATCTTCCGCCACGATTCTCCGTCCTCTTGTTTCCTGTACACATCATGTTACTCGTCAACTGTTTCAGGGTTGTAGGATCAGGCGACGGTGTTTGGCGGGTTACGGCTGGACGGTGACTTGCACTCTGTAACGTTTCTTCCCTGGCGTCGCTGTGGTACCGCTGTTAGGTCTCTCTCCTCAGCGTGGGGTTCTGCTCCGGGGGATCCTCCAGGTTGGTGGCTTGTGGGCAGGGACCGTGCGGCGTCGGATGCGTTCTATCAGGAAACGTTATGGGCCCCGTGCACGCTTGAGCCCCTCGGTATCCGAATCTGGTCCCCTTCGGGTCTCTCCCCTCATCTTTCCCTCCCAGGGGTCACGTTGGAGGCACAATGAGCCGACTGGCCTGCGTGCAATGCTCTGCCCCTGTTTCGGAGGCCCCTCCGTGATACGCACCTTTACCTTTACAAAAATCGGTTGAGTGGTTTGAGATTACTCTACATACACACTGATACACACGCAAGCTTTCTCTGTTTATAATTATATATATTAAATTAGAATATTCTGAGGAAAGGGTCTTGGTTATACATCACAGGGGGACACCTAACACACTGCGATCTAAGGAGTACCTTATTGGACTAAAGTCCCAGGAAGAAGGGATGAAGTGAAGGAACCACAGGAGACTACAGGCCACAAGGACGCGCGGATATCCCTAACAGTTCTTGCCTCGAAGAACCGTCCAACAGCTGGAGAGGCCCAGAGGGATATAAACGACCCCTTCAACCAAGCAGGCCTCTAGTGTCCAAGGGGCACTCACTGAATCGAACCCTGAACATCACGAATGCGAGACTCGCATGTTACGCGGAGTTATCTCGCTCGGTGAGGAAAAGATAACCCCAATTATTTAAATATTCTTGTTTATTTGTATAAGCACAAACAATTAACACTGCATTTTTAAAACTTAACCAGACAGACGTGTACCTGAAAGTAAAGTTTCCGAAATTGCGATATCACTGAAAAAATATCCTTGCTGACTCACTTAAAAACTTCCTAAACTATGTTGCATTTGTGGTAGTTGAATTTTTCAATTCGTAGAGAACGGATGCAGAAAAATTTCGTGAACACATGAGTAACAAAAACAAGTAAATCGAGACTTCTTGTTTTCTTTTTACATTTTTACATATGCTGATATGGAAACATAACGAAGAAGTTCCAGAGTTAATGGCTGGAAATCACGAATGTCAATGAACATGCGGAATAGCATTCAACATTGTAATCTTGGTGGGTGGGATTTGACCAGACACCTAGTCTTTAATACTATATAAACATGAAAGTATATATTAGTAACACACACAAAATATAAATCATAAAAATCTGATGCGTTACATTTAAATGACTTTCTCTATTCACTCGTCTATAAAATAATTATTCTTACGAAAGCTTATTATTACATCTATCGAGATAAACGTTGCAGAAACGCCTTTATTACACATTTCGTTGCAAGCACAAAAGGAAAATGGCAGGCTGTTTAAAAAGCGGGTTGCTGCTATGTGATGGCTTTGAAATTCCATACTTTGCATGGCCACGATAAAAAAAAGGAATAGAAACTTAGCATTTGAAAAAGATATAACTAGTTTTATATTCAAAACAATAACAAGAATATTTAGGAACCGAGCGGGATGACTCAGGCTGTAAAGTCTACGGCCCACATTCTGGAGGTCCCGGGTTCAAATCCCGTGGACCGACCAATCTGTCTGAGGTTTTTTCGTGGTTTACCTCAGTTTTTAACCACGACCCAAAGTTCCACCTTAAGTCTAAAACAAAAGTAAAATGAAAAATAAGTGATAATAGCGAATGCTATGCCATCTATATACAGACAATGTTAGCAGTTAGACTGGACGGCACCCTAACGCCATCTGCACGGCACAAAGCAGAAGATCCGGCAGCCATGTGCTGGGGGTTCTCTGTGGTACGTGACGAAGCAAGATGGCATTTCCAGGGATGAGACCTAGAAGGTTAACTGTCCGCCTTTCTGTGTGGCGGCGGTTAGACTGGACGGCACCCTAATGCCATCTGCACGGCATGAAGCAGGGGTTAGAGGGATGAGACCTAGATGGCTAACTGTCCGTCTTTATATGGGGGCGGCGGTTGGACTGGACGCCACCCTAATGTCGACTGCACGGCACGAAAGCAGGAGATTCGGTATCTATGCGCTAAGGTCTCTGTGATACGTGACGGAGCGGGTGGTTACAGAGATCAGACCTAGAATGCTAACTGTCCGTCACATATCGTTCTAAGAGTTATCCACCAACAGATCCGCCGCAGTATGACCAAGGAGTTAAAGTGACGTAAAATAAAATACGAGTAGAATCAAAAAAAAAAAATATTTAGGAAATAGTTTACGTCACAAAAAACAATTTGTCATAAATGTCAAAAATGACTACACTTTTTAGAGTTTGGACAAAAACATACAAATTTCTTTCTGGATGAACAGGATTTCTAAGGCTATTTTCAGATAACTCAAGAAATACATTTAATTTATCATGCATATATCTTACACACACGGTGGTTTAATCATAATCGTTACAGGTATTTTTGAGAAAATAAAGTGTTACAGAAAGTGTTCCATGTAAAGGGTAATTTGCTGGTGGGGAATTTTCTAGAAAATCTTTGTGTGGCATCCTAGAAAGAGGTTAAACTTAAATACTACGTTTGGTGTTTATCTGATTAACCGATTTGTTTGGTTTTTATTTACTCACATACGCATACAAACACATACATGCAACCTTTTTCAAACAAAAATTTTTAGTATCAGGAGGCCTCAAAACGTATATTTCCGGTGGCATCTCGATATCGAATTTTTGGGCAGAATACAATATTTTCACTACTGGGTCTTCTTTTCCATGATATGCTGTGTGACGTCACATGTCTAATCGCTGAGCCTAGAGCTCAATCCCTTTAATGCTCCCGCAGAGGCATGTGATTCGTATGTGGGAGAAGTTGCCTAGCAAGCAAGGTCTTTAGCCTAAACGTGAGAATCTTCCACGTGCAGTAACAGACGTCGGTCTGTACGATATATAAGTTACCACACTCTGTTTCGCATGGTATTCTTCTTGTCGAATCTAAAGTTCCGTGAAAGCCATAACGGGTCTAATTTGATCATCCCTGACGTAAGACAACATGTATTTGTCAAAAGATTGTTGTGGCTCCCTTTTGAGAATGTAAATAAAAACATTATCTGTACAGAATGAACGAACGTTGGTAGGCTTGTACAAGAAGGAGTAATATGTTTGGTTGGAAAGGTGGAATCAGATGACTGAAAAATTCAATGCCATAGCCGGGATTTGAACCACGGAACTCCCGGTTTCCGTCTGCTTTCTCCAACCACTGATCTACTATGGACATTAAATTCTCCAGCTGACGCGCACAAGGAGGTCTCAATTTGTTTTGAGATGATATACCCCAATGGCGACTTACAATGCCATAAGTACTTTAAGTCCCGGGATTCATTAGTTTAACCTGTATCAGCTCAATTAATAACGGATACCGGAGGATCCATGGTTGAAATCCCGGCAATGACATTTAATCTTTCATTCCTCAGGTTCTACCTTTCCAACTTTGTGTTACACACATGTCAGTGTGGAAGAAGAATTAACTCAACATGTTTAGTTGTTTATTTTATTTTACGTGTTTGTTTGTGACACTGCGAGGTACGTTATTTGGTATACATTTTGCGATTAGTACTCTTCGGATTGAAAGCCGTGCTTGCTAGGAAACATCACCGGCACATGTGTACTACGTAGCGTATTTCTCCTTAGAACTGGCGCTCGCTTCAAACATTACCTCAAAGGAATGACGTCATGACACACTTTGAAATGAGCATTCAGTAAATACTCTATGTAAGTGGTAGAGAAATAAAAACGATTATCTGAAGCCTCACTGTTACCATTTTCGCCATTATCTCTGTCTCGGTTTATTCCGGAAAACCCAGGTTTTGTATAGTCAAAAGGACATCACGCATAAAATTAGGAAAGGAAAATCCTCCTACTGCTGAATGAGGTTTAAGTGGCAAAGGCTAAACATTCTATTAGCAGAGAGGAGAAGGTGTTCTCACGCCCAGGCTATTTTTCCACCTTGAGAAGGACCACTAAATCCAGGTGTAAGGTGCACTATCTCCCCATGCAGATTGTTCCCGCAGGGGGTATTCGCGATAAACCTGGTGGGGAGCACGAGATGATTGCCACCCCAACCCTGCCAGACAAGGAATGCGCCTCACGTTGGGCCCATTAGCGCCACACATTTTCGAATTCCCGAGATTCCATGATCCCCAGCGCTGCCACCGTCTCCTCTCCCTTACTGACCTTTATTCACGCTTCTGTACTAGCCTTATGGCAAACATTTCTCCGCTAAATAACTTCTCGCTCTGCTTCCGTGGAATAAAACCTGGTGCTGCATTCATTTACGGAAGCTGTTAACGCTGCAGTTTAGTCAAAGCTTTCTAATTATTTCTTAGCCCCGCGTAACCGTGAGTACGGCAACAAGCGTGGCACAGTGGTTTTGTTCCTGTTAATGCACTACTTACACTGTATTACAGCGGTGGACGTGTGTTTTCAGCATTTAATTTGGTAATGCATTTCTACTGATTAAATAACATTCAGCGGATTTTTAAGGGGACATTTTATCTCCTAAATTCATTAATTTTTTTTTGAGAAAATCAAAAAAGGAACGAAACCATTTCCATATCAAAAATAGATGCTAAAATCTTTGGTATTTAACCGACTATTCATTTTTTAATTATCTGTTTCACAGACACGCATACAGAAACTTTTCTAAAAAAATCTGATGTGATATATTCACATGACTTTCTCTACCCTACATACTTTATTAGTGAGTAAACAAAATATTCTTAGTAAAGCTTATTTTTCTATCTACTATATTTTAATCCAAATAAACCTTTGTAGAAATAACTACAATAGACATTTCGTTATGATACAAAGAGAACAGCGACAGTCAAATATTTAAGAACTGGACGCTGTATGCTGGTC
Organism: Deroplatys truncata; assembly: GCA_030765065.1. NCBI lineage: Eukaryota > Metazoa > Arthropoda > Insecta > Mantodea > Mantidae > Deroplatys > Deroplatys truncata. The sequence goes on from CM060984.1 coordinate 72,871,229, forward strand.
TTAAAATTCCATATATATTATTATATTTTATTTTACGTCGCTTTAACTTCTTCATCATATCGCGACGGATCCGTTGGTGGATATCTCTTAGAACTATGTGATGGACAGTTAGCCTTCTAGGTCTCATCCCGGTAACCCCTGCTTCATGCCGTGCAGATGACATTAGGGTGCCGTCCAGTCTAACTGATTACATTGTCTGTAGATAGATGGCATAGAATTCGCTATTACCACTTATTTTTCATTTTACTATTGTTTTAGACTCAAGATGGAACTTTGGATCGTGGTATTAAATATCCAACCTGGTATTTACCTTGGCGACTGAGGTAAACCACAAAAAACCTCAGAAAGATTGGTCGGCCCACGGGATTTGAACCCGGGACCTCCCGAATGCGGGCCACAGATTTTACCGCCTGAGCCATCCCGCTCGGTTATTTGATATTGTTTTCATGCAACCGCGACAAAAAACAGAATGTTGACAGGACTTACGAGAATGACCAAGAAATGTGCAATTCAAGTTTAATAACGGATACCCTAGAAATGGCTTATGGCACAAAAAATTTTTTATCTAAAATAAAATGTGTGTTTTTAATAGATATACATTTTTTGTGTAGTGTGTTTTCGTCATTACAGTCATTGTATATGTTTATATTATTGTATACATGTGTAATAATGTTATGTGAATGTATTACGTAATTTAATAATGTAGGAGCTGTGAAAAATAGGTCAAAATATGCTAACAATGAGGTAACAATGAAGTAACCTTGAGGCAATAATGAATTAGAAAGTAATAATACTACTGGTGATTCTTGGAAGCAATAATTAATTTTTGTGACAGTTTATAAAATAGACAATCAACAACCAGAAAAAGCTTTAGTTAAATGAAGGTATTCACTGGACTAGGATTAGCCAATCAGAAACGAAATAGAGCAAATTGTACATATTCAAAGTTCAGTTGCTTGTAGACAGCGCTCATAACTGGACGCATTGGTTGTAGACAGTGTTTCTAACAGGACGCAAGATGCGTCCTCGAGAAATTTAATACGTATTCAGTGTGAGAATAAAAATAGTTTACGTGTTAAAAAGTGCAAGCAATAAATAAAAGAATCTCACAGCTCTCTGTATCACTGAAGTATTATTTAAATTGTGTCAAGAATTAATAAATGTAGTGAATTAAAAATTATAATCTGTGTAAGCCTACATTCTTAGCCGCACTACTCCCTGCAAAGAAATTCATGTCTCTAACAATAATACTGACGCAGCCGAGGCAAACATAAATATATAATATTTAAAGAAACAGTCAAAATTACGAAGTTAATATTTTTATATTTGGGACAAAGGCTACCGGGTACCATACATGCGGTTGCAACTACTTGAAGTTCGGCTCCCCAACAGTTGAACTACAATACAACTCCCACTTCAAATTGGCTTTCCATAGTAGCAATACAAATAATCTTCTCAGCTCAAGCCATCTGATTCCTTTCTTTGCAAATGAATGCTAATTAACTTTGTCGATTTATGCTTTGAATGACCTTTTTTATTTATTTATTTATTTGTTTATTAATGACACTTTCTTGTATAATGATCGTTTTCTCTATTGAAGACAGGTAAATTGAATTTCAGTAAATAAAAACAATCTCTATATGCTGTTGTGGATCTACTCTGGTATTAACAAGCAGTTTGGTTATTTTAAAAAGAATCTGATGTGTTACACTCACATGACTTTCTCTACTCTTGTACAAACTATTTTTACAAAATCTTATTCTCCATCTATTTCATATTAATCGAGATAAACATTTGCAGAAACGATCTTTTGACATGCAAAGAGAATTACATTTTACACATAGCGACTAATCGAGATAAACATTTGCAGAAACGATCTTTTGACATGCAAAGAGAATTACATTTTACACATAGCGACCAGTTCTAAAAATATTTGACTATCGCTTAAGCCCTATGTTCCTCTAGTTTCGTATTTGCAAGGGCAATATAGAAATACAGTAGCCTTTAAGCACATACATATCTCTTAATGGCTGGTTGCTATGTGCAGCACCATTCCCTTTGCCACAGATTAATACTCTTTGCATATCCAAGACAAAAAAATTAATAACTAATTCCCATTTGAGTAAATAAGTATTGAAACATTTAAGGGAATAACAAGTAATATCTCGAAAATGGTTCACTCAACAAAATGTACACGACATAAATTTTGTATTTTAATGCGATCCACATTTTCTGTGTAGTAAAACTTGATCTATCTCTTATGGTTTACCAGTTATGCAAAAGTCGTTCACAATGAAGAATACTTTTAGAGACATTCCCAGAAAATTCAAGTTATACATTTTATTTGTTATGAAAATATCTTAAACATATGATATTTTAATCAAAATCGTTAGAGCCATTTTTGAGAAAATTAAAATTTTCGACAACTTTTACATGTAAAGGGTAATCTGGGGTGGGGGGATTTTCTTGAAAACCTTCGTGTCGCATCTCCGGAAGATACTGAACCTAAATCCCAAGTTTGGTGTTTATCCCACTGTTCGTTTTTGAGTTATACTGTTCACATACACACACGGACAGACACACACACGGACAAATTTCCAAAAATGCTTTTTTTGGATTCAGGGGGTCTCAAAACATATATTTCCGGTAAAATCTGGGTATCGAATTTTTGGGTGGAATACAATACTTCCCCTACTTGCTATACGTAGTAGAGAAAGTAAAAATCTGATGTGTTACATTCACATGACTTCATTTAGTTTTTTTCTATCTACTTCTTGTTAATCCGGAGAAGCGTTTGCAGAAATAGTTTCATTACATATTTCGTTGTAGATGCAAGGTTGATAAAGGAATGACTAATTAGATGTTTAAAAGCGGGTCGCTATATGATGGCGTTGAAAATCCACACGCTTTCATGAAATCGCCAGAAATTACTGAATAAGCGACCACTTCAGAATTGAAACAAATAACAACCAATATCTCGGAAATGGTAGGTGACAGGTGACATAAACAAACTATCTATAATAAATTAATATAAAATTGTAAAATAAATCTACACGCTTTGTGAAAGTGTTATGTGTTATCCCTTCTACAAAATTCATTTTAAATGAAGTTAATGGGCTATTACCAGAGACTTCAAAGTACGCATTTAATTAATCATATAGATGTCTTTAATGTAGGGCATTTTAATGAACATAGCAAGCGAATTTTGAGAATACAAAAATAGCGAAATCTTTCTATATTAAGAATAGTATGTTGTAGGGGGATTTGCTTGAACATCGGAATTTTTTTTATTTTTGAGTTATGCCGTTTACGGACAAAGATACACGGAGCTTTTTAAAAAAAACTTCTTTTGTTCAGGGGAGCCCAAAGCATGCATTTACCGTGAAATCCTTATATCGAATTGTCGGATGAATACCAAGCATGGTATTGAAGTTAATCTGCCAAGGACGCGTCACGAAGGTTTTCAAGGCCATCCCCTACCACCAAAATGCTGTTTACAGGGAGAATTTTTTATATTATTTTTATTAAAATGTCCTATATCTTAAATATTAACATGAGGAATAAACTGTATATATTGAAGTTTCTGTGAATAACCTGTGAAGTCCCCTTCATTTCATTGAATTTTGTATAACTTTGAATTACAAGGAAACCTTAAAAGATTGACAGAAACCTAGTAGAGAAATAATGTAAATATGATTAAAATACAGAATTTTCATCAAATAAAGTTTTTCGTAGTATTAGTTGTTTTCGAAATATTCTACGTTGAAATACTCTATCCTGAACAAAATCTAATGAACGTGCTTGAAATCTGATGTTCTTGTTGTTTTTATTTTCTCTCTCTCTCTCTCTTTCTTTTTTATAAAAGCCTGTTACCACGATTGAACATTTGAATATGGCTTCTGCATTTCGTAACTAAGTACGTCTTGCTTAATTTGTAATCATTCTTAGGCAAAAAATATATCTGAGTAATTCAGTTGTTTCTCGCAGTGTTATGGAAAGAGCATAGAATTCAAGGCCAGTATATAATGGTTATATGTTTTGAAATGTAGTCATTATATACTTTCCTATAATGCTTTTATTTATTTATTTACCATGTGTGTTCCACACCTGCCCTGGATGGGCCGATCTCTCATTGGTTTGAATTCCAGTCCTACACACACGCATTAGCCTATGAACAAAGGCCAGGTGTAGGCGAGCGGCGAAAGGGGAGGAGTAGTGAAATATTTCACCTGAGTGGCTGGAAGATACGCTTCGCAACGACGGTCCACATCAGCTCTTGGAGGAGTCCGTCTTGTATTGGTTTGATGTAAAAGTCGGGCACTCAAATATTCACCTGCAAACACAAGTCTATTTCAGGCTCAAGAGCGAAAGAAAAGAGGGAGTAAGACAAACACTAAATGGAGTGCTAGAATAAGGAAAGGGTTGGAGGTGGGGTGTGATACAGGCCGTTTAGTGATTACTTGCCAATTAAACACAAGTCTGTTTCAGGCTCAGAAGCGAAGGAAAAGGTCCCCCTGTAAAACAAACACTATTGGAGTGAGTAGGAAGTTGGGTGTGGCATATGCGGTTTAGAGTTTCCTTACCAATATAGACCACTATGCATTATATCGGCTCGATTCCTGTAAATTCTACAATACCTGTAAAGAAAACATATTTTGTAATGAAACTGTTTATTCTGCGCCGTGGCGTTGTAAGCTAAGGCGTGGAGCTCTGGTTCACCACTACCACCACCACTCATCCCATGGGGATGAGGTCCACTCAACATCGTGAGGAAAGCGAGGAACTGTGATAGGCAGGAAGCCAACGTTCTGGCTGGGGGATGTGTGATGCTGGCCACATTACCTCCCCACAGTCGGGTTGGCAGGTCAAGTCCCTTCATTGGCTGTAGCGCCACGGGAACTATTTATACAAACATTTATCTGAATTAATCTATAATAAATATACGAATAAGATTTTGTAAGAATAATTTGTAGAATATTTATAAAAATAAACGATAATGGGGAGCAGGAGTGGGCAGAAGCCAATTTTGCATCGATAACACAACACAACACAACCCTCACAAGACAAACGAAAGTAAGGCTGCGAGGGAAGGGGGAAATTACCGTTATTCAGCTCTTGCAGTGACGTTTGAGAGCAGTTTAGTTCACTAATATATTATGTTTAGGTTGATTTTCTACATTTCTAACGTTTTTGCACTGTCCTCGTAATGGTTCTTCGAGATGAATTAAAATTATTAACATTGGGAAGCTCTTGAGGTCAAAATTCCCACAGCTTTTATCAGACACAGTTTCAGAAATTCACCCTTTTGAAAGGGTTTTAGGAACCTAGCAATCTCATAGGTAAGTATAGAACTAGAATATTTAGTTTTGTATTTACAGCCATCGATATTCGGGACTTTCTGTACAGTGTTCTTTGCAGTTAAATCCTACAATAGTTTCGCAAGTCCAATTCCTAAAACAAATAAAATAGTAATCATAATCATAAACTATAACTTTCTAGTCTTAACACCTACCATTAATTTCATCATATTAAATATGATATCCAACGTAGTGAACTTGGAATTTGCCTCTAAATACGCCTTCAACGTTTTTGCACAAATTAAATATTTTACATTCTCTCCTTCTGCACATCAAAAATAAAAAATAAATAAATAACAATAAAACTCATCCCACCAATCAGCACAAAATTTTCGTTTCCCGAAAAACGATGGTTTAGTAGACAATGCCACCACTGAACTATTTACTTCCAAGCACACTTTCAGTCGCGTTACGTTGTGACTACACTGTGAGTCGTGACACAAACTGCAATGGTTACTACATGATTATACAGTTTTTCTTAGTTATCTGGGGTCGTTGTTGTAAGCTGAAGCTGGAGCACATAATTACTATATCGTAAATATTTAATTATTTACGTTAATGTAGGTTCTTGTAAACGTTGCTTCTCTTTCCTCGGCTTAGTTCTGGTATGTATCACGGTGGAACAAGTATCTCTTCGAGGGCGTAGTAGCGGAAGGAACTTGTATAAATATATGGTACACAGTCCAGAATAATAACACATTTAGGTGGAATTAAACATCTCAAGCATTTATTTCTAATGAATATTTAAAGTTAACACTCTTGCTGATAACACATTAACTATCTGCTGGTGAAACTTATAATCTGATGGACATGTAGTGCTGTTTACAGTTAAAATTTCTAAGTTCCCGTATAGCTGTTGGAATAAAAATCTCCTGCTTACACGTTTTTATTATTACTTAATCTCAGTATACTGTATTTGTTGTGAAGTTCCCATTTATAACGCAGAAGTATAACACTGCATACTCAACACAACACAAAAAGCACGTCTTTACATCTTGACGGTAACTAGCAACTCGTACGCGTGGGTAAGATATTCTCAACTACCACTTTACGAAGATGCACTGCCGTTTGTGGAAATTGCAACACCAAGAAAGAATTTCCCGAATAATTCAAACTTGGTGGAAGTGTAAAAGAGTGTGCAAGCAATAAATAATTGCGTTTGAAGAGAGATGGGATACACGTAGACCGAGCAGAGCCCTCACCTGTCAGTCCAACAAGGTCAGTGTTGCGCCCAGTGTAGCCAGTGCAGAGCTGTCAAACAAGGTGGAAGCAATAAAGTGAGAGCCAGTATGCCTCGTCGATGTCAAAGGGAGCCATATCGGCATGTGAGTGAGTTCGAACGGGGCAGAATGATCGGTCTCCGGGAAGCGGGTTTGTTAAACCGTGACATTTCGGCTCGTACAGTGCTGCTACGACAGTGATGCGTGCGTGGGAGCAGTGGATAGATGAAGAACGTACGCAGCGAAGAGCGGGCACTGGACCACGGAACATTACCACAGCACGGGATGACCGTCATATTGTCCCCATAGCCATAACAGACCGTACAGCTACATCCACAGTGTAGGCTCGACGCTGGAGCACTACAACAGGTGTGAACTTGTCTGCATCAACCGTCGCCGTCTGCTGCAGGTTGGACTGGTTGCATGCATGCCATTACGTCGGCTTCCATTGTCCAGAAACCACAAGCTCCTCCGACTCCAATGGGCACACGAACACCGCCACTAGGGTGCTGAATAACAAAATGTAGTCTTTTCGGACGAGTCCCGCTTCAACGTGTCCTACAGTGATGGCCGAATACGTGTTCGGCGGTACTGTGGTGAGCTCAACATGGAGGGCTGCATTGTTGAGCGGCATAGTAGAAAAACACCAGGTGTGATGGTTTGGGGTGCCATTGGTTACAACAACCGATCTCGCCTCCTACGAATTGAGGGCACTTTGAACAGCAACCGGTATCTAACGTTGGTTATAGAACCTGAGGTACTCCCCCTGCTTCAGTCATCTCCAAAGCCACATTTCATCAGGACATTGCCCGGCCACATATTGCGAGGAATGCACAAGCCTTCTTCGAATAGCGACTGGTACCATTGCTTCTCTGGCTGCACGTTTGCCTGACATGTCGCCCATCGAACATGTCTGGGATATGGTTGGTCGGCACCTGGTGCGTCACGGTCCTCCTGCAAGCAGTGTCATGGAATTGTGGGCTCGAATACAAACTGCGTGGAGGGAAATCCCTCATGAACTTATTCAAAACCTTTTTGATTCAATGCCACGGCGTATAGCAGCTCTAATTGCAGCGCATGGAGGCCACACCAAATAACTGAATATTAGGGCTCAAAGGTCCTGTATAGATTTGAAAAGTTTATCATTTGTTATTTGTCATGTACCTAACCTGTGGTATTAAATTAATTGTATTCATGCGTTTCCTTCTTGGTGTTGCAATTTTCACAAACGGCAGTGTATTTTAAATCTGTTTGTTCAGATTTAATTGGTTGCTTCTTGTTCACGCTAAACAGTTAAAACTCTCCCATTCGCTGCTAGAGATCACATGACATACGTTTTAATTTCGTCTGTTGTGTGTTCTGCTATCAACCGTCTAAAGGAAATTTCCAACAATCACCCTCGACATGCTATACACAATAGAACGAGGCCAAGCTAATGTATATTTCTCTATCTAACAGCTCGCCCTGCACCGAAATAGCAACACTCTTCACATTTTAAGGCACCATCAGTTTGTACCAAAAATACATTTACTTATACAATGTTACTTAATAGTGTATTATGCAACGAGACTATAATGACAGTAATTAAAACGCAAGTATTATTGTCATACGAGCGTTTTCAATACCATTATGGTCACGTTTCATACGACTTTTTATGCTCGACCATGTATCTAAATTAAAGGTTTCATAAGTATTCGTTTCTGGTTTGAGTGATGTGTTACAATCGTTATTCCTTTATCTATGTTTACAGTACAATGACATTGTAGCACCTGACATTTTCTGAGAACGAATTTATACCTTTTGATATTCTCCAATCCATGAATTGTGAATAGAGTTTCTCGTACATCTTTCTTGACTTTGTGGTAACACGTTATTGGTAAGATTGAGTGCTTTTGTCGTAATTTCAGGGGGTGTATGTTGAATGTCACTGCTACTAGTGTCAGCCATTTTGACTTTTTTCTAAACTCGTGCTACTACCGTTGTCGATCGAAACGAGAATAATCGATACTTGCACTTTCACAACGTTACGTGACCACTTCTGATTGGTCGAATACCAATACTTTAATGAAAGATGTACTTTAATTAGGGCCGTTAAAGTACTGCTACCAGTCGTATAAATACTACATTTTGGCATGGTCGAGTATAAAATAATAGTAACAGACATATATATATATATATATATATATATATATATATATATATACATAAGGAAATATATCCAGACCTTAATTAATATTGTTGATATTTATATATTATTAGAGTTGGTTAATTATTATATTCATTACTAAATTAATTGGCATTAATTAATGAGGTACCAAAAGTACAGCCTCAAAGCTTCGCCCAGCTCTGCTCTACGGTGTAGTCTAAGTGAGGTTATTGCATTTAAAATGTTAGCCTTTTGGGCTTGAAACGTGGTCTTTTGACCCAAGAGGAAGTGGATTAAATTAGGAATAATGACAGATTGCTACTTGAAAATGTGTTCCATAAACTAATTAACAAGACGAATTTCTTCCTTTTAATAAACTGACACTTCAATAACATAGATAATTACAATTAACAAAACCTTTATTCGTTCACCATTCTTTACATTCTTTACGGCTTCAAAGCTTTAAATTAAATTACAATAATTACAGAATTGCTTCCTGCTCTCACATTTACCGATATATTTCAAAACTAACAGCAATAAGTCTATAGTTCAGACGATCAATCTTTTCCCAGTGAAGAATTACTAAAGAGAATTTTGAATAGGTTAAGCCAAAAATAAATTTAGAAATACCGTCCATAATGCCTTCTATCTAAACTTTGTCCTGTTGTTTTCCTCGTAACCTAGCTCGCCGTCGAAGAAAGACTGATCAGCCTTGTGGACAGCACATTGAAGAAAGCTGGAACTGATCCGGCGCCTGCGCAGTTGACGACCACAATTGCCTGACGTACTACGTGACTCAAAATAACTACGCCCTTTCTTGTTGTTGTTGTCGTCTGCTTGAGAACCACTACCATAGTCGTTTCACTTCTGTTCCCGTACATGTCAGCCTTCCTTTAGTACAGCCCAGTCGCCTAAAGTAGATTTCTCCGGGGAGGGTCAATTTGGCACAGGCTTAAATAGTTTCTGTAAATAAGTAATAGTTTTATATTTATCAGATTTGTGTTTCTGAGCTATGCTGTTCGCACCTTAGCTTTTCTTAAGAGTGCTTTTTGAGGGGCTTCAGTGGACCTCAAAACATGTATTTCTGGTGAAATCTTGGTATTGCATTTTTTGTTAAAATGTATCTAGATGTGTTATTGAATGTATAAAAAGGTAGCAAACACATGTATATTCATAATATTAAATGGGTTAAACTAATGAAGAAAATAAAGATATTCTTTCAGAAAGCGGTTTGCTATTTCCCATCTCTTCCTCCTAAAGAGGTTGTTAGAATTTGCATTGTAAGTTTCCCCAACTTTGGTACTTGGGATGTGAGCAAAGGAATGAGAAACACCTGAGGTGAGGAAAGCGAATGTTTTGTGGAAGCTCAATAGCTCGAGAGAGCACGAAAGGCCGTGTAATAGAGATTCCAATATGAAGATGAGAAGTGCTGCGGCGGACACGGGTCCTTAGGGAGCGTTATAAGATCCTTTCCTCCTCCTTTCCAGCGCCAAATAAAATATTAGAGCGATAAAAGGTAATATTTGTCCAGCGCGGTATATCTGTCACTTCACACGATATTTAATCATAAACTTCTTTAACGCCTTTCTGCATCTTGAAAGTGTGTATACCCTTAATAAAGGAGCATCGTCCAATCATTATACGGTTTATTATACAGTGACTATCACATATATTACAATCACACGACTTTCTCCACCCACTATTATTACTTTCTTTATCACGTGCATACTAGGTAGAGAGAAAAAATGGTATTGAATTCTACGCAAATTTCGATACGAGAGTTCATCGGAAACACATGTTTTAGGTCCTTGAGGCAGTATTTTTAACACTTAAATGATTTCAGTCAAATTATAAAATATAAAATACAATAACAGCCCGCCCTAAAGCAATATGTGTATAAATAATATACAAAATGCATGTAACAGTCATTGTATAATGCTTATATTATTATGCACATGTTCAATAATGTTATGTGAATGTATTACGTAACTTAATAATGTAGGAGCTGTGAGAATAATAGATTAAAAGTTGCTAACAATGAGGTAACAATGAGGTAACCTTGAGGAAATAATGAGTAAGAAAATTTAACAATGCCACTAGTCATTATTGGAGCAACAATTATGTAAATTTTGAATCAGTGTATAAACAGCCAATCAATAACCAGAAAAAAACTTAAGTTAAATGAAAGTATTCTATTGGAGTAGAATTAGCAAATCAGAAACTGAAATAGGGCAAATTGTACAAATTCAGAAGTCAGTTGCTAGTAGACAGCGTTCCTAACCGTACGCGAGATGTGTCTTCGAGAAGTTTAATACGTATTCAGTGTGAGAATAAAAATAGTTTAGTGTTAAAAAATGCTAATAGTTAATAAATAATCTCACAGCTCTCTATATCAGTGAAGTGTTATTTTAATTGTTTAAAGAATTAATAAATGGAGTGAACTACAAATTATAATCTGTATAAGCCTACATTCTTAGCCGCACTACACTCTGCAAAGAAATTCATATCTCTAACAATAATACTGACGCAGCCGAGGCAAACATAAATATATAATATTTAAAGAAACAGTCAAATTACAAAGTTAATATTTTTAAACTTGGGGCGAAAGCTACCGAAAACTTTTTACCACACGTGAGGTTGCAACTACTCCAAGTGTTTGGCTCCCCAACAGTCGAAACACAATACAACTCCTTCTAAAATATGATCTACCTCAACCTCCTGAACCCAAATAAAGCATTAAAAAGGTCCGTGCATGTGTCTCAGTGTCTGTGAACAGCATAACTAAAAAACCAAAACTCGTTTGAGAGATGCCACACGAGAATTTTCAAGAAAATTCTCTACCCTAAATACACTTTATATGGAACTTTCTTCATAATTATTGATGTTCCCAAAATGGTTCAAATGACTTTGATTATACTCCATATATTAAATATATTTACATGACAAATAAAATGTATATCTTGAATTTTCTAGGAATAGCCTGTGAAGTCCTCTCCATTCGGAAAAATTTTTGCATAATCTTGTAGAAATGCGTTTTCGTCTACTAATAATGCAGATCTCTTTAAAACACACAATTTATTTCAAGTAACTGCTTAAGCCCTGTCGACATTCAGTTGTTTCTCGCGATTGTATGGAAACTGTATGAAATTTTTAGACCAGCATATAGCGTCCAGTTCTTAAACATTTGACTGTCGCTGTTCTCTTTGTAATTATAACGAAATGTGTAATGTAGCTATTTCTGCAAAGGTTTGTCTCGATTAAAATGAAGTAGAAAAATAAGCTTTCGTAAAACTAGTTTTTATACCTATTAATAAACTATAGAGGGCAGAGTAAGTCATATGAATGTAACACATCCGATTTTTTGTTACATAACATCTACACACTTTTCTTACGAAATGTTATGTGTTAAGTGAAATAAAGATTTTCAGAAATAGTACATTACACATTTCGTGGTAGGTACAAGGGGGATAGATGGGATCGAATCGACAGGCAGTTGTTTAAAAGCGAGTGAATGCATGCTGGCTTTAAATTCCAAACTCTTTTCAGTCAGAGCCAGAAAAATAACTGTATAGTGGCAGTGCTTAAAAATGACAAAAATAGTAACCGATATCTCAGAAATGGCTTATTTCACAAAAAGTTATTTTAAACAAATTGTGTTTTTTTAAACAGATCTGCACTTTCTGTGTATTAGGTTTACAGTCTTAGTTTACATATGGTTATGTAAGACAACCATATGGTTATGGTTAACATATTATACAAAATTCCTCCTAAATGAAGAAGCTCACAAGCTATTTTGTGAAAAGTTAAACGTAAATATCTTAAATATACGGCGTTAGGACCATTTTTTATAAAATAAAAAATTTGGAAAAAATGTGCCATATATGTAAAGTGTAGTTTGAGAAGAGGGTATTTTCTTTAAAACCTTCATGTCGCATCTTTGGAAGAAACTGAAATGAAATACCAAGTTTGATAATCATCCGAGTTTTCGTTTCTGGTTTATGCAGTTTACACACAGACGCGGATCTTTTCCTGAAAATTGAAGTTGTTGAATTGTTTCGTTATTTGCACCACGTTGGGTGCCAATTTCAAGTAGGTTCTTGCTTCACGTATGGAAAGCCAATTTGAAGTAGTTGTATTGTATTTCGACTGTTGGGGAGCCGAACTTGAAGTAGTTTCAACCGCACGTATGGTGAAAAGTTTCCGGTAGCCTTCGCCTCAAATGTACTTTCCGGTGGTCTTTGCCCCAAGTTTAAAAATATTAACTTTGTAATTTGACTGTTTCTTTAAATATTATATATTTATGTTTGCCTCGGCTGGGTCAGTATTTATATTTTTTAGAGACACGAATGTCTTAGCAGGGAGTGGTGCGACTGAAGAATGTAGGCTTACACAGATTATAATTTGTACTTCACTCCATTTATTAATTCTTTAAACGATTAAAATAACACTTCACTTACATAGAGAGCTATGAGATTCTTTTATTAATTACTTGCACTTTTTAACACGTAAACTATTTTCGTCTCACACTAAATACGTATTAAACTTCTCGAGGATGCGTTTTGCGTCCGGTTAGGAACGCTGTCTGCTAGTAACTGAACTGATTTCTACCGCCTGAATTTGTAAATTTCATCTATTTCAGTTTATGATTGGCTAATCCTAGTCCAACAGAATACCTTCATTTAACTAAAGCTTTTACTGGTTGTTGATTGGCTATTTTATAAACTGTCTCAAAAATTACATTGTTGTTGCTCCAAGAATTATTACCAATAGCATGTAAACTTTCTAATTCATTATTGCCACAAGGTTACCTCATTGTTAGCAACTTTTAACCTATTATTCTCACAGCTCCTACATTATTAAATTACGTAATACATTCACATAACATTATTAAACATGTACATATTAATATAAACATTAATACAATGACTGTTACATACACATATTGCTTTAAGGCGGGCTGTTACTGAATTTATATATTATATAATTAGACTGAAATCATTTAAGTGTTAAAAATACTGCCTCAAAATGATGTTTATTAAAGTGACCCCAAAACGTGAATTTCTGGTGAAATCTCAATATGCACTATTTTAGTGAAATGTAATACTTGCTTTTCCTACTTGTACATAGTAGACAAAGTAAATATAAACCAGAAAGCTGATGTGAAACCTCTAGTCGTAAGCCGAAATAAGAGAGATCGGCACTGTTTAAATTCCAATAATGGGAAGAAAAGGACGCTCAAAAAGCCTTGTGCCCAAGTGCACGCCTTGAAATTATTAAGCGGAGATTAAAATCCCTATCCTCCCAATGTTTAATTTGCTATATTCACAACCCATTAGCTCAGAAACTCGTTTAAGATATCAGATTAAATTGTAGATGAATGCCTTCTAATTTCATTGATTTTCTTTTAATCAATAGGTTTGTTTATTCAGGAAGATATGATATTTTTTCCATATACCATCCTTTGAATAAAATTTTTTAGCAATTATGTTTTTAAAATATCTGATATGTTGCACTCGCATGACTTTATCTGCCCTCTAGCGCTAATTAGTGGATACACGAATTAATTTTACGAAAGTTTATTTTCCTATCTCATTAATTTTAATCGAAAATAACTTTCCGGAAAAAACTTCATTGCGCATTTCGTGATAGATATAAAGGGAATAAGGAGAATCAAATGTTTAAGAACATTTAAGGCTCCGTAGTGGCCTCAAAATTCCATGCTCTTTGCGTGGAATTCGAGAAACGACCGAATATGGAAAGGACTTGAAAAAATGACAAAATGAATGACATCTCGGAAAGGGTTTACGCCACAAAAACTTAGTTGTAATAAATTGTGTGTTTTAAAAGATATCTACTTTTTTGTGTAGTACGTTTTCATCTGTGGCTTAACGTTTATCAGTTATACAAAACTTCTTCCGGATGAAGTGGACTTCTCAGGCTATTCCCACAAAAATACAAGATGTACATATTATTTGTAATGTAAATATCTTTAATATATGGTATTTTTAAAATCAAACATTTCGAAAAGTCTTCCATTGGTATGGCGGATTTTCTTGAAAATCTTCTTGTATCTTTGGAAGATACTCAACCTAAATACCAAGTTTGACGTTTATCTGACTTTTCGTTTTTGAGTTATGGTGTTCACACACACACACACACACACACACACACACACACACACACACACACACACGGATCTTTTTCTAAAAATATTTTTTTTATTCAGGGGACCTCTAAACATGCATTTCCGGTGAAATATCCTATCGAATTAAAGCCAAAATGCATGTCTTGAATTTTCTGAGAATAGCCTCGAACACCTTTTCATTCCGAATAATTTTGTGCAATTGATAAACTATAGGAAATAGACAAAATCTGAGCATACAAAAATTTTAGATCTCTGTATATACAGTTTATGCCAAATAAAATTTTTTGTGACGTTAGCCATTTCCAAGATAGTCTTAGTTATTCGTTTGAATTATTGAATACTTATCCTTTCCATTGCCGCTATTGATTTTCTTCTAGTGGTAGTACAAAGAGAACGGAATTACAAAACCATCACATAGCGATCAGCCCTTACAAGTCTTGGTTGTGGCTTAACCCTACAATTTTACCTACAAATAAATAACTAATAAAGCAATTTCTACAAATTTTTATCTCGATTAATGTGAAGTAGATGGAAGAATAGACTTTTGTAAGAATATTTTCTTGAAAAATGGGTAGATAAATTCATGTGAGTGTAACACATAATACATTTTTTCCTGTGAAATGTTGCAGAATTCACAGTTAAAAATGGCAGATGCAGTATCATTTTTACTTTTTCTGTTACGTACAGTAAGCATAGTAGTGTTGTTGTAGTTCACCCAAAAATTCGATACACAAACTTGGAGAACTCCTGAATTCCAAACCTCCCCAAAAAAAGAATTTTTAATAATTTTTATGTGTGTATACAATCATGTAGATCTCGTTAAAGCGCACAATTTATACAAAATAAAATGTTTTCTAAGATATTTTTTACCATTGGTTTGAATTTTCAAATACTTATACTTTGCTCAAGTTAAAAACCGGTATTCTTTTTTTTCTGGTGGTCGTTCAAAGAGAACGGAATTTCAAAGCCATGACATAGTGATCCACTCTTAAAAGATTTGTAATTTAGGCTTCCAACAGACGGAGGACAGCATGCTGGGACTTGATTGTAAACAAGCCAAAACTGGCCAAGCTTGGGCACATACTTAATGGAAGTACGTGTATTAAGAGATACGGTGTTTATGTAAATTTTATTTAAATATATGTGGCGCTTGAGCACTTGTGTGTGCGTGTGTGTGTGTGTGTGTGTGTGTGTGATTCAGAGAATTTTTCATTTTATATGCATGTATATAGTGAGGCGATTATAAAATAGTTGTTTTCTGGTCGATTCTGCAAGTCAGGTGTACACACCAGGTATTTTTCTAGAGAGCATGTACGGTCTTACGACCCATGCGACTGTGTTATGCAATTAATGTAATACTAAGTACTTAATAAATACCACTACTACTACTGCAAGAAAATTAGCAATAAGATGGTTTGTAAAAATATTTTGTACAAGAGTAGAGAAATTCATGCGAATGTAACACATTATATTTTTAAAATATAATTTTTTGCACGTAAAACTATAGAGTTCTAATTTACGTATTGCCTGAAAAAAAGTAAATGTATTCTTAACTTTTGTCCTTTAGTCTTCCCTTAAACACAATTTAATTGAGTTTGCTTTGGTGCTCCCGGGACGGAATCGCCTATGTTGTGAGTTGAGATGAATGTCTGACATGTCCAGTAGGATTGGGAACAGAGCAACAATTAAAATAATCCTATCTGTACCTTTCTGGTGACATCTGTCATCATTGATGGGCCATCTCTGTGTAGCGCATGCCGCCCAAAAGGGCATCATAGCATGTTTCAGTAAATTAATTAAATTACCCGCCGGCAAATTGAAACACGCGCTTGCGCTCAGAGTATAGCTCAAGGGAGAGAACAACAGAGAGAGAGTCGCCCCCCTCCTTTTGCCAACGGTATCGGAATTACAATACCTCAATCAAAACAAGCATTTTTCCACATTATAAGACATCATTAAGCCGCGTTTGTTACATCTGGAAGATGCAATTAAATTATGACTGCGCCTAATGAAGTTTACAATGACAAAGGATTATATAATAATCTTAAAAGTGATAATAATTAATTCCAATTCACTTTAAAGCATGTCCACTTTGAGAGAAGCTTCGCCGATGAGATTCGCTCCAAGCTAATCAGGTCTTGTTTTCTGTAGGGAGAGAAGCCCCGTCGGCCTTTCAAAGAAACTAATTAAAGCTCAGGCATGATGGCCCAAGGTGATAAGACAGCAATCGCCAATACTGTCTCCTTCATCACATCACTTCACGTGCCAAAGGATAAAAATATCTCCCACAACAACGCTTTGTTTAGCCCAAACTGATGTTATTAATAAACACATTTTCACTTTTCCTACCAGAGAGGGTATTGCATTTCACCCAAAAATTCCATACAAGGATTTCACCGAAAATACAAAGTATTTGAGGCTCCTGAATACAAAAAAATCTGATGTCTTACACTCACATGACTTTCTCTACTCTTGTACAAACTATTTTTACAAACTCTTATTCTCCAACTATTTCATATTAATCGAAATAAACATTTGCAGAAACGATCTTTTGACCTGCAAAGAGAATTACATTTTACACATAGCGACCAGTTCTAAAAATATTTGACTATCGCTTAGGGTGTACTATGTTTCCCTTGTTTTGTATTTGCAAGGGCAATATAGAAATACAGTAGCCTTCAAGCATAGACATATCTCTTAATAGCTGGTTGCCATTCTCTTTGCCACAGATTAATACTCTTTGCATATCCAAGACAAAAATATGAATAACGAATTCCCGTTCGAGAAAAAAGTATTGAAAAATTTAAGGGAATAACAAGCAATATCTCGAAAATGGTTCACTAAATAACAAAATTGTATATGACATAAATTGTATATTTTAACGCGATCTACATTTTTATGTAGTAAAAGTTTGTCTATCTCGTATGGTTTACCAGTTATGCAAAAGTCGTTCACAATGAACACTTTTGGAGACATTCCCGGAAAATTCTAGATATACATTTAATTTGTCATAAAAATGTCTTAAACATATGATATTTTAATCAAAATCGTTATACCATTTTTGAGAAAATTAAAATTTTTGAAAAATGATCCATGTAAAGGGTAATCTGGGCTGGGGGGATTTTCTTGAAAACCTTCGTGTCACATCTCTGGAAGATACTGAACCTAAATACCAAGTTTGGTGTTTATCCAACTGTTCGTTCCTGAGTTATGCTGTTCCCAGACAGACACACACACGGACATGTTTCCAGAAATGCTTTTTTTGGATTCAGGGGGTCTCAAAACATGAAATCTCGGTATCGAATTTTTGGGTGGAATTCAAAACTTCCCCTACTTACTATACGTAGTAGAGAAATTAATTAGAAAAAGGTCCGTTTGTGTATACGAAAATGAACAAACTTGGCATTTAATTCAGTAGTTTTCAAAGGTGAGAGAAACATATTTTCAAGAAAATCAGCATACCCAAAACTACCCATTACATGGAAAATTTTTCGAAAATTTTATTCTCTAAATAAAATTCTCTAACGGTTTTGTTTAAAATACCATATATTAAATATATTCATATGACAAAACAAAATATATAGGGTCTTTCAACAAGATTGTCCTATCTTTGAACTTAAATAAAACACGTTCTGTAAATGATAGTGGTTTATTTCTTTTTTAATTTGGAACATAATTAATGTCATTAGTGTAGAAGAGAACATCAGTTAAGTGACCGCCGCGACTTCGTTGGGTTGCGCGTATACGGTTGAGCCAATTTTCAATTACAGAAGAACGGAAATTGGCTCCAACTTCACAAATAACACGCGTGATGTTTTTCATAAGATCATTTACTGTTTCTGGCTTATTGACATAAACTCGAGATTTAATATAACCCCACAAGAAGTAATCCAACGGCGTTAAATCACTGACCTCGGGGGCCAGTTAACATCACCACCACGGGAAACGATGAAACCTCTGAACTTCTCCTTCAAAAGATCGATTGTTTCGAGAGTAGTATGACATGTGGCACTATCTTGTTGGAAACAAATGTTTCTGAGATCCATACCATCCAATTGAGGCAAAACATAAGTTCCTTATAAGAGCCCGGTATCTTTCTGCATTGACAGTTAGAGCTTCTCCATGTCATCTTGGAAAAAATATGGACCAATGATTCCAACATACCAAAATCCACACCACACAGTAACCTTTTGGGGATGAAGTGATTGTTCTTGAAACTGCATTAGATTGCACCAACAGCGGCAATTTTGTTTGTTAACACAACCATCCACCCAAAAGTGGGCTTCGTCCTGAAGATGATTTGTCGAAAAAATCCGGGTCAGCTTCCATTTGCTCCATAGCCCAGTCAGCGAACACACGGCACAACCTATGGTCGTTGGGCTTTAGTTCTTGAGTTAACAGCATTTTTAAGCATGAAACTTCAAGTCCTGATGCAGAATTCTCCAATTTGTAGTCGGCGAAAGCCCCAATTCTTGCGCTCGACGAGCAATTGATTTGTTTCCGTTCTCGCGTACATTCTCACGAACGGCGCCTATGTTTTTGTTAGAACGCTTACGTCGATTACGTACAGGTGTTCTTTGATCGCTGACAGAACTACTTCTTTCAAATTTATCGATCAAACGCCGAATCGTTCTCTCGCAGGGACGATTATGCACACCGTAAACTTCACGCAATACACGGAAGGTTTGGCGAACAGGTGATCCACTTTGATAATAAATGTTCACAATTTTTACGCGTTGCTGAATGCTGCAACGTTCCATGGATATTTGTCAGTAACAACTGTAACCACATTAAAACAATGACTGCTGTAACTCAATAACAACGACAGCTATCACATGTTAAAGATAGGACACTTGTTGAAAGACGCTTTATGTCTTGAATTTCCGGCAATATCCTTAAAGTTCTCTTCATTCGGAAGGAATCTTGTATAACTGGTAAACGTTAAGCGGTGGACGAAATCGTAACACACAAGAAATATGGATCTTTTTCTTTAAAAGCTTTTTAGAGAAACCACGAAAAACCCGTGGGTCAGAGTCAGCATGCATCTGCACCATCTGTCCGGCACCGCCATTCGCCATGAAATCTAGAAGTACATTTTCTTCATATACTGTTTGCATATGTTGAAGTATGAAAATCAACATTGCATTTTTTAAATATCAATTTATTATTGAATAACTCAAAACTTGACCACATCTAATTCAATGAGCCATAAGAACGTAAGGTTTATGCCAAGAGATGACAGTCTGACACGAGGTGCTCGTGTCCATATGAACAGACACACCCGTTCAGGGAAGCATTATAAAAACATCTGATGTCTTACACTCACATGACTTTCTCTACTCTTATACAAAATATTTTTACAAACGCTTATTCTTCATATGCTTCATATTAATACAGATGTTATTCTTATTTCTAATTTTCTTGTAGATGCAAGGGGAATTGGTAGGTTTTAAGCCAAAGTCAAATATTTTAAGAGCTGGTTGCAATGTGGAGTATTCCATTCTCTTTGTATATCCAGAGCATAAAAAATGAATAACGAATTACCATTTGAGAAAAAGTTTTGGAAAATTTAAGGAAATAACAAGCAATATCTCGAAAATGGTTCACTCTACAACAAAAAATGTATATTACATAAATTGTGCATTTTAACGCGAGCTACATTTTTTGTGTAGTAAACGTTTGTCTATATCTTATGGTTTACCAGTTATGCAAAAGTCGTCCACAATGAAGATTACTTTTGAAGACATTCCCAGAAAATTCGAGATATACATTTCATTTGTCATGAAAATATCTTGAACATATGATATTTTGATCAAAATCGTCAGTCATTTTTTCGAAAATTAAGACTTTCGAAAAATGTTCCATGTAAAGTGTAATCTGGGGCGGGTGATTTTCTTGAAAACCTTCGTGTCGCATCTCTGGAAGATACTGAATCTAAATACCAAGTTTGGGGTTTATCCGAATGTTCGTTTATGAGTTATGCTGTACACAGGCACAGACACACACACACACACACACACACACACACACACGGACATGTTTCCAAAAATGTTTTCCTTGGAATCAGGGGGTCTCAAAACATATTTCCGGTGAAATCTCGGTATCGAAGTTTTGGGTGGAATACAATACTTCCCCTGCTTACTATACGCATTAGAGAAAGTAATGATGTTTAAATGTTCCGGTCATGAACTGCGTTTTTATTTTTTAAATTTGTCACTTTCTTTTAACATTGCGATTGCGGTACAACAGCATTAAATCTCTTTAAAACACACAATTTATTTCGAATGGTTTTTGTGACATCAGCCATTTTCGAGATATCCGTTATTAATGGTTCGAATTGAATACTTAGCAATTCTTTTAGTCTCTTGTCAACATTCACTTGTTTTTCGCGATGTCATGGAAACAATATAAAGTTTTAAGGCCAGCATATAACGTCCAGTTCTAAAACATTTGAATACCACTGTTCCCTTTGTATCTATAACGAAATGTGTAATGTAGCTGTTTCTGAAAAAGTTTATTTGGATTGAAATGAAGTAGATATAATAGTAAGTTTAGTAAGACTAGTTTAAAGGGTAGAGAAATTCGTGTGACTGTATTACATCAGATTTTTATTAGCTAAAATTAACCAGTATAAAATAGTAGTCTGGGTCTTTCTCTACAGTCTACCAGAACATTGGATATTGAGATTTCACCGGAAATACACGTTTTGAAAGTCCTTGAATTAAAACATTTAGAAAAATATCTGAATTTGTATGTGTTATCTGTGTCTCTCTGTTAACAGATTAACTGAAAAACTAAAGGTCGGTTATATACCGAACTTTGTATTTAAACTTGGTCATTTAATTTCATGCCCCGGTCACACCCAAGCCTAACGGAAACATGAAAGGGGAAAGAAAAACAATAGGAAATGAACGAAAGAGAATTCGTGGTAGAAGAGAAATCACCCCAGCATTCACCTTGCCAACCAGGGAAAACCACGAAAACACCATGGTCAGAGTGGTGAATCCAGGAACTGAAGCCAGGATTTCCCGAATTCGAGCCATCTCGTTCGGTTCTTTTAGGATGAACTAGGAAAAATGAGGAGGAGCAGCATTGCGCAATATTGCAATTAGTTTGCATTTACCCCACCAGGATTGATAACACTGCAGTATATTCTATTATTGTTTTCAGAAGAGTCATTTTCATATGCATTTGTAATTTTTTTTTCGAATTGCCACACAATAGAACAACAAACTAATAGCTACAAACGAAATTTGAATTTCAAAATATAAGGTTGGTGTTATTTAATAAAAGAGACACTTCGATGTTTTTTACGGTGTCAGACTTTTTATGTGAAAGTTTTTAAATTGGTGCTGCATGCAGATTTGAAATTACCCTCGTGGTTGTAAAATATTTTTGTTGCATATGTCCCGATTTGTTGTAAATAATTAACGAGAGTGCATATCAGTATGTTATCAATAATAACAAGCGGGAAGATACGTTGTACGTTTAATGATTAATATAACGTTTTATGAAATAATATTAATGTATACATTATTAAACCATGCTTTCTATATCCACAATGTATTACTTTCTCTACCACGCACCTATTACGTGCCCAGGATGTACAGCATTCCCCCAAAATTCGATAACGAAATGTCACCAGAAATGCATTTTTGAGGCTCCCTGAATAAAAACAAGTGCATTTTTAGAAAAAAACCTTGTATATTCTGTTCATCTGTCTGCGGGTCTGTAAATAGTCTAACTCAAAATCGAAATGTCGGATAAATATACCAAACTTGATATTTGGACATGTTTCAAAGCTCGTTGAAGTTATTGTTGAGAAAAAACACTGATGTGTTACACTCACATGACTTTCTCTACTCTTGTACAAACTATTTTTACAAACGCTTATTCTCCATATGCTTCATGTTAATCGAGATATCGAGATGTTAATCTTATTGCTAATTTTCTTGTAGATGCAAGGAGAATTGGTAGGCTTTAAGCGATAATCAAATATTTTAAGAGCCGGTTGCTATGTGGAGTATTCCATTCTCTTTGTATGTCCATGACATAAAAAAAATGAATAACGTATTCCCATTTGAGAAAAAGTATAAGTATTGGAAAGTTTAAGGGAATAACAAGCAATATCTCGAAAATGGCTCACTCAACAAAAAAAGTATACGACATAAATTGTGTATTTTAACGCGATCTACATTTTTTGTGTAGTAAAATTTTATCTATCTCTTATGGTTTACCAGTTATGCAAAAGTCGTTCACAATGAAGAATGCTTTTGGAGACATTCCCAGAAAATTCGAGATAGGCATTTCATTTGTCATGAAAATATCTTAAACATATGATATTTTAATCAAAATCGTTAGAGCCATTTTTGAGAAAATTAAAATTTTCGAAAAATGTTCCATGTAAAGGGTAATCTGGGGATTTTCTTGAAAACCTTCCTGTCGCATCTCTGGAAGATACTAAACTTAAATACCAAGTTTGGTGTTTATCCGACTGTTCGTTTCTGAGTTATGCTGTTCACAGACACATACACAAACGGACATGTTTCCAAAAATGCTTTTTTTTATTTAGGGGGCCTCAAAACATGTATTTCCTGTGAAATCTCAGTATCGAATTTTTGGGTGGAATACAATACTTCCCCTACTTACTATACGTAGTAGAGAAAGTAATAAAAAATGTTCAAAATTTTTGCATATATGTAAGGGGTAGTTTGAACCATGCTAGTTAGCCTCACAGTAACGTGTGATCTTGATTTCGGGAGGTCGACCGCCTACATTGACCTCGTAGGCGAATTCTGGGGTGCTTTCTCATTTACCACAATTTCTGTACCTCATTTCCATTTAATTCCCTTTCCTTCTCATTTTTCAAGTGTGCTTCTAGGTTTCGTAGGTGTGGCAGTGCCGGACAGATGTTGCGGATGCGGATGGACATTAAAGGGCTGCTTGATTGGACGGGTCGGTCATCGCCCTCTCTGGCCAGCTCCACTAGCAAGATGGGTCTTCGAGCCAGGAAATGTTAGGGAGTTCAGCGCGTCTCTGTAACTGCCAGCCTGTAAACTCCTGTGGTCCCTGCATTTCATCCGTTCCTCTTCGGGGGTGGTAGCCGCAATATGTCTGTTCTAGGTCGCAGTGCGCAAGCGGTAACGTGTACGACTCGCATTCGGGAGGTCGTGGTTACCCCGGGTCCGCAGATGTATGCTGAAGTGCTTCCTCTTCCACCACGACTTCCCTGCCCCTCATTTCCTGTACTTATCTTTTCCTTCCTCCTCATCTGTTTCAGGTTTGTGCGACCAGGCGACGGTGTTCGACGGGTTGCGGCTAGGCGATGGGTGTGCACTTTATAGAGTGGCCTTGTTGCGGTACTGCTCTCGCCCCCGAGTTAGCCCTGGCGTCTTCGAATGCGTTGGATCTAGAAACGTTAGGGATTCCGGCCATGCTTGCGCCCGTTCGGGTCTCTCCCAGGCTAGAAGCGAAAAGGGCCGTTGCGGTTCTACTTGCGGTGCTCTGGCCCGGTTGTGGGACCCCTCCGTCCGTCCTTACTCTTACCTTTGGGGTGTTGAAAATCTTCCTGTGCCATCCTTGGTAGAAGCTGGACTGCGAGTCTGTTACCTTGTATTTCCGGCGAAATCAGGATCGGTATCGAATTTTTAGCTGGAATGCAATGCTTCCTTTTTACTTTCTCTACTAAGTATAGTAAGTAGGGGAAGTATTGTATTCCATCCAAAAATTAGATACCGAGATTTCACTGGAAATACATATTTTGACGTTCCCTGAATCCAAGTAAATCATTTTTGGAAACATGTCCGTGTGTGTGTCTGTGTGTCTGTGTGTGTGTCTGTGAACAGCATAACTCAGAAACGAACAGTCGGATAAACACCAAACTTGGTATTTAGGTTCAGTATCTTCCAGAGATGCGACACGAAGGTTTTCAGGAAAATCCCCCACCCCAGATTACCCCTACATGGAAAATTTTTCGAAAATTTTAATTCTCTCAAAAATGGCTCTAACGATCTTGATTAAAATATCATATGTTTAAGATATTTTCATTACAAATGAAATGTATATCTCCAATTTTCTGGGAATTTCTCCAAAACTATTCTTCATTGTGAACGACTTTTCCATAACTGGTAAACCATAAGAGACAGACAAAATTTTACTATACATAAAATGTATATCGCTTTAAAATACACAATTTATGTCATATGCATTTTTTTTTGAGTGAACCATTTCCAAGATTTTGCTTGTTATTCCCTTAAATTTTCCAAAACTTATACTTTTTCTCAAATTCGTTATTCATTGTTTTGTCCTGGTAATGCAAAGAGAATGGAATACTCCACATAGCAACCAACTCTTAAAATATTTGACTATCGCTTAAAGCCTACCAATTCCCCTTGCATCTACAAGAAAATTAGCAATAAGATTAACATCTCGATTAAAATGAAGCATATGCAGAATAAGCTTTTGTAAAAATAGTTTCTACAAGAGTAGAGAAAGTCATGTGATTGTAGTACATCAGATTTTTTTAAGTGGTAGGGAGAGTAAAATAGTCCTTTATGAACTCATTCCTTGTGAATATAGTCAATTCTGAGTGTGCTGTTGGGCTGATAGTGGGCAACAATAAAAATAACGAGACAAAAGAATGATGCACACATTCTCATCGAGCTGTTTGGACGTCCAGTACACGGTGTCAGAAAGAGGCGACAAACAAACAAACAAAGCAATACAATACGCGACAAACACGTGGACAAGTGTAAAGCCGATCATTATCCTGTACACAGACAGCTCTCCTATTGCAGCAAACAGTAATTGAGATCTTTATTAGTTCTCCGCTATCACATGAAGTCACACAACGTCAAAATCCATTATTTCAATCCATTCATTAAACAATACTGTGCGATCGAAGATAAACCACAATTAGCTTAAATCGGATTACGAGTTTAAGAGAGGGGAGGGGTTCCATTCTATAGTCACATTAAATCATAATGGACGCTGCATTTGATTACCAAGTATTTATGGCAAGCTTTATCAAACCCCACTGCTATTGCAAGGTTTAGGAAGTGCAGAGCTATAAAAAACAGGGGATTGATATAAAGTGGACCGTAATCATTGTTTAATTATGATTATATAAATTATGTCTATAATAAAAACAATTCGTTTCTAAAGCTTTTTTATTTAAACAGAGTCTAAATGCTTAATCTTACCAGTGTTGAGTTTAACCAATTGACCATTAGCTACAAAAACTGTTTAAGACATTTTGCTGATGTTTTCTACAGCACTTTTACTGCTGGTAGATGAAAAAGAATAAACTTTTGCTTACCAGAAAATGTAATATTACATCCTATTTGTCATACAAATCATTTCACCATTCTGAATTCTGAATTCATTCCAGCCAAAACAATCTTGTAGATTTATTAGTGCAGGAGTCATTCTTCATACGTTGGGTAAGTTTAAAAGTACAACCCACTGATCTGAAAGATTGTTTGTGGTGGCATTGGTGTAAGTGAACGCTCCTTCAACAGCTCCTAATTTCGTATCTTTAACATCAAAATTTTCACTTTAAAAGGAAAGATCTGATGTTTCACACAGCCATGACTTTCTCTACTCTTGTACAAACTATTTTATTGCTAATTTTCTTGTGCGTGCAAGGGGAATATGGTAGGCTTTAAGCGATTGTCAAATCCTTTAAGAGCTGGTTGCTATGTGGAGCATTCCATTCTATTTGTATGTCCAGGACACAAAAAATGAATAGCGAATTCCCATTTGAGAAGATGTATAAGCATTGGAAAATCAAAACAATTAACAAGGAATGTCTCGGAAATGCTTCACTCCAGAAAAAAAAGAAATAAAAAAAGTGGATGTGTGTTTTACATTTCTTGTGTAGTAAAATTTTGTCTACCTCTTACGGTTTACCAGTTATGCGAAAGCATTCATACTGCAGAGGGCTTTTGGAGACTTTGGGGAATATTCCTAAAACTTAAAGATATACATTTCATTTGCCATAAAAATATCTTAAACACGTGATATTTTAATCAAAATGGTTAGAGCCATTTTTGGGAAAATCAAAATTTTCGAAAAATGCCCCATGTAAAGGGTAGTTTTGGATAGGGAAATTTCTTGAAAATCTTCAAGTCGCATCTTAAGAAGATGCTAAACTTAAGTATCAAGTTTGGTATTTATTCGAATTTTCGTTTTTGAACTATGCTGTTCACAGACTGACAGACACACTGACATGTTTCCAAAAATGCTTTATTTGGATTCAGGGCTCCTCAAAACATGTATTATGGTGAATCTCGGTATGGCACTTTTGGGTGGAATGCAATACTTCACCTACTTTTTATACCTAGTATAGAATGTAAAAACGATTTAAAACGTTTAGCTGGTGTTTTCAAGGCACGTTCTGCAGCACTTTTACTGTTGATAGATGAAAATGCCTTTGTTTACCAGGAAATGTAATATATACATTGTATTTGTCTTGCAAATAACTTCACTATATTTTAATCAAAGTCATTAAAGACATTTTTCAGAACTAAGAAATAAAGAAAGCTTGGCCATGCAAAGGATGGTTTGGGGTGAAGGATTTTCTTAAAAATCCTTGTAACTCATCTTGAGGATGCTTAACTCGAATACCAAGTTTGGTATTCATCCGAAATTTCGTTTTTGAGTTACACCGTCCATAAACAAACACACATAGACACAGAGCTTTTTCGATTTTTTTTTAATCATGGTATCCTAAAATATTGTTACATCTTGGGATGAAGGCCAAAAGGTTACCAGAAAATTATTAATTTAGATCACCCCAAAATGCTCATGGGGGGCGCAACTCACAGACAGCAAAAAATCCGGGACCTTGGTGTGGAATTAAGGGGAAGGTGTGGGCTTTATATTACACTGAAGAATTACATAACACACATTACCTTCATATAACTGGGATTTATTCACTAAACGTTTGGCGACTCTACATAATGAACAAAAGAAACATGTTGGAGGGAGATGTCACGAATCCGTAGATCGGTCACACACACGTCTGGCTCCAACGACCATTTCACTCGAGTGAAGCCAGACAGGGCTGACGTCATTACAGACAGTTTCAAACGGATCGTTCTTGGCGTGACCGAAAGGAAAGACCGTTAAGTCGAAATATAATTAAGGAGATCCAATAATACTACGTCTGGTAGCAATAATGCAGCACAATAGTTCGTCTGGTAATGACAATAAAATTATTATGCCACAATATGTATTTCCGATGAAAGTTTGATATCGAACTTTTGGGTGGAATGCAATAATTCCTCTCCTTATAGGTAAGCTGTAGAAAAGGTGAAACTAGAGTACTTCTGGCTATGCTTTTGATTCGAAAATTAAGACTGTCTAATCAGAAGTTCTAATCGTTTATACAGTGCATTTTTCCGGTTTGTTTACTGTGATTCTGGTTTTATTTTCTGTTTTTACTTTTACCCACTCTCACACATATTTACGACACCAATGGCTATCCCAGCAGCCGCTGTCATTCACGCTACAAAACACCAAAGCCAAACACTAGCGATTATGGCAACGAGGACCGGCTGTTGGTTAGTTTATATTTTAAAGCAGACCGAAGAGAATACGTATATCTCATTAATGTAGTGATAATGGATCCTTCTTCCGAAAACAATGTATTTGTGAGCTCCTGCAACGCATACGAATAGTCCATACATTCTGTTATTCATTCTCTGAGTACATTCCTGAAATTCTATGCGGAAAATTGTGAATAAATAACGTTGTCTAAATTAAAATCAAAGAGAAAATAAAGCAGTATGTATTTAATTCTACAGCTATACATATGACGAGGAATGAAAACATTGACCTTGAAAACTGTGTCGACCACAAAGCTTTATTGATCATTACTACACCAACCGGACGAGGTGGCGCTGCGGTAACGTGTGCGACTCCCACTTGGGAGGCTTCATGTTCGATCCTCGGAGACTGCCCACTCTGACCCATGGGTTTTTTGTGGTTTCCCCGGGACGACAGGCGAATGCTGTGGTGATTTCTTCTCTATCACAATTTCCTTTCCATCATTTCCCTTTCATTCCGTTTCCTTCTTGTCTTTCATGTGTGCTTCTAGGTTTTGTTTACTCCTCTACTCTAATCTAATAATTTATTTTCTTATTATTTCTTTCATTTTTATTTACTCTTTGTAGACATTGTGTATTTTGTAGTTATTTTATCTGACAAAATTTAATGTAACGTAAAATGTAAATGTTTTGTGAGAATAAATGTAAAGTGTGAATGTTATGTTCCGGGGTAGTAACCAAGGTGCCGGGATAGTATATTCAGATTTTATTTATTTATTTGTACTTCTAGATTTAAGAGGGGGTTCCGACCCCTTCAGCTACCGTGGACCTTGAGCACTCGTGGTATTTCTGATGTTACTAGAAGTACGCTGGGCCCAAACGTCCGAGCCCCATCCATAAGAGTGTCGTTTGGATTGGGTTGGACTCGGCGGGGCAGTAGTTCCGGATACCCATGGGAGATTGAGTACGTCTGTGCGGTTTTCCGTCCAGGCGGGGTTGTGAGACGCCTCAAGGTCCTCCGGTACCGCCCTGGAGAGCCGGTAGACAGTCTTCTAGGTTACTGTCGCCACCATCGAGGTTTCGGTAGTTTTCCTTTTGGTGGGATGGTTGACACGTGTAAGTGGCGTATTCACTCCCGCCCTGTAATGTGGGGATTTAATTTTCAGGCGCCAGCCTACTGGAAAAGCTCTCGGGGGAGGGAGATTCACTCGTATGATGTCCTTCTCCCAGACTCGCGTGGGGGCATAGTCTCCCTGGTGATGTGTGCTTCTATATTTCGTGGTGTATGGTGGTGCCGGACAGAGGCGCAATGCATGCGGATGACCCGTGGACACCAGAGGACTTGATTGGTGGGTCCTTCACCCCCCTCTCTCAGCAGTTCCAGCTGTGGGACGGGTCGCCGAGCTTGGACATATTAGGGACATCCACACCTGTCTGCCTCCTGTGGTTACTTCACTTTATCCCTTCCTCCTGGAAGGGTGGTAGCCGCAATAGATCGGTGTAGGTGTCCCCCTCCGCAGAATAAACTATATCAACTTCTTCCTTGCAGAAACGTCCATCTCTTCTCATTATCTAAAACTGCACTCATTTCTTGCAGGAGAATAACCATTCAGATGAACATAAAGTCTCGTCTCGTAACTATTCCTGGAGCGAGCCTTTGTGTTGTAGCTCATTCTGGGTAACAAAAGTTTGAAAAGACCGACATTTCTATCAGTGCCGACCTTGTCGCCGAAATCCTGGCGTCGCTACGAGTGCTATCTCATCCACGTCTTTTAGGGCGCGCTATGATCATGCCGTTCATGACCAAAGCCAAAATCTCGCTGTATTTAAAGGCTCTTATTGTTAGTTTTGTTATTCCCATGCTATAATAATCTACAAGTTCGCTGATTTTTATTGAATGTACTGCTAGCACAAACACAACTGAGATATGCAAAATAAGTTAATTTAATATTTTTGGACTGATTCAAAGCCTTCCTGAATCCAAAAAGGACACAAGTTTAGAAAAGTAAAATGTGCTACATTCCAATCACTTTCTCTACCCTCTATCTTTATTAGTGGGTATACAAAGCTTATTTTTCCATTCAGTACATTTTAATCCAAATAAACCTTTGCAGAAATAGCTGCATTACACATTTCGTTATAGATACAAAGAGAACAGCGATAGTCAAATGTTTAAGAACTGCACGATATACGCTGACCTTAAAATTCAATACTGTTTCCATGCAATCGCAAGAAACAACTGAATGTTGACAGCACTTTAAGAGAGTAATGAACAATTCGAACCATTAATAATCATTATGCTACAAAAAAAGCAATATGAAAAAAATTATGTGTTTTAAACAGATCTACATCGTTCGTGTAGTACGCCTTCGTCTATCTCTTAACGTTTACCAGTTATACAAGATTATACAAATTCCTTCCGAATAAAGAGGTCTCCATGGGCTATTCCCAGCGTAAACTACACGCACAGGAGCTTTTTTTTAAATTTTTTTACTCAGGGGACCTCTAAACATTTATTTCCGGTGTTATCTTACCATCGAATTTTTGGGCAGAATGCAATATCTTCTCTACCTACAATGTACATGGTAGAGAAAGTAAAAAGATCCGTGTGAGTATCTGTGTGTGTGTCTGTGAGCAGCAAAACTTAACTGTGCCGCTATACTTAACAGCATTACTATTTTTTAGAACAAACCTCCTAAAAGATAGGCTAATCTTATTACTCTACTCCAGGTTGTGTAGGAGTTCCAATTTATTACTTTCTCTACTCGTATAGTAAGTAGGGGAAGTATTGTATTCCACCCAAAAATTCGATACCGAGATTTCATCGGAAATACATGTTTTGAGATCCCCTGAATCCAAAAAAATTTGGAAACATGTCCGTGTGTGTGTCTGTGTGTGTCTGTGTGTCTGTGAACAGCATAACTCAGAAACGAACAGTCGTTTAAACACCAAACTTGGTATTTAGGTTCAGTATCTTCCAGAGATGCGACACGAAGGTTTTCAAGAAAATTACCCTACCCCAGATTACCCTTTACATGGAACATTTTTCGAAAATTTTAATTTTCTCAAAAATGGCTCTAACGATTTTGATTAAAATATCATATTTTTAAGATATTTTATGACAAATAAAATGTATATCTTGAATTTCCTGGGAATGTCTCCAAAAGTGTTCTTCATTGTGAACTACTTTTGCATAACTGGTAAACCATAAGAGATAGACAAAATCTTACTACACAACAAATGTAGATCGCGTTAAAATACACAATTTATGTCATATACATTTTTTTGTTTAGTGAACCATTTTCGAGATATTACTTGTTATTCCCTTAAATTTTTTAATACTTATTTTCTCAAATAGGAATTCGTTATTCATTTTTTGTCTTGGATATGCAAAGAGTATTAATCTGTGGCAAAGGTAATGGTGCTGCACCTAGCAACCAGCTATTAAGAGATATGTATGTGCTTAAAGGCTACTGTATTTCTATATTACCCTTGTAGATATATATTCCCCTTACATCTACAAGAAAATTAGCAATAAGATAGAGTCTGCAAATGTTTATCTCGATTTAAATGAAGCAGATGGAGAATAAGCGATTGTAAAAATAGTTTGTACAAGAGTAGAGAAAGTCGTGTGAGTGTAACACATCAGATTTTTTTTAGAACAAACCTTCTCCTAAAAGATTGACTAAACTTATTACTCTACTCCAAGTTGTGTAGGAGTTCCGATTTATTTTTCTGTAAAGTGGTACAGAATTCACAGTACAAAATAGCCACAGCAACATTTTTAAAAGTATATTTAAAAAGAAGTTGTAATTAATAGGACTGCATAAAATGGTAATTCAAGGAAGAAGCGAGTGAGATAATGGCATTAGTGAATGCTTCCCCGTCATCCTCCATGGTGTAGTGGTTCCCATTTTAGCATCTAATTCCCGAGGTCACGGGTTCAAACCCGGTGGAGGGCGGTGAGCTTTTCCGGGCGTAAAAATCCTTAGCATGGCTTCCTTCGGAAGGGAAGTAAAGCCGGTGGTTCCGTGTCGTAGATTTACGGCACGTAAAAGAACCTTAAGCCGGATAAAAAGGCCTCTGAGCAAAATTTCCGATCTTTCACCCCCAATATGCAATAGGGCGCTAAGGATCACAGCAGTTAAAGAGCGTCCATAAATAAAACTCAATTTAATTTGAATGCTTCCGGCACGAACGAGAGTGAGTGCTACAATTTTATTAGGATATCCATCGGTTGAATACAACATTTAATGCAGTATTTTAAATTGTAGAAATTAATCATGAAATAATTCGGCATCCTTAGTGGACATAAATGAGAGCGTCTTCCTAGATATTAGCTTCTTTTCCTACATTTAATTTGTTCTTACCTGGCATGTTGAATCCGTAAGTAATGCATTCCCTTCCTGAGAAAGAAGTGAGCAGCTGTTAAGGACTGTGAAGTAGCCTATTATCAGCATAAGCATAGTAAGTAGTTATAAATTCTATTCTATATTTAATAAGGTACAGAGGTTTTGGCTTCTTCGTTGCTCAGAGAAAAGAATATAAAAATATTCTCTCTATAAGTCACGCCAATATGGAATACCGATATTACTAATTCCTAAAAACAAATATGTTATTGTTGTTATTGTCACACGTGTCATAATGAACCAATTATGCACGAGACTGTTTTTAATGGCGGGGTAACCAACGAGATTG
Organism: Deroplatys truncata; assembly: GCA_030765065.1. Taxonomy (NCBI): domain Eukaryota; kingdom Metazoa; phylum Arthropoda; class Insecta; order Mantodea; family Mantidae; genus Deroplatys; species Deroplatys truncata. The sequence continues at coordinate 72,904,345 of CM060984.1, forward strand.
CTCAACGTGTGAAGCTCGCATTCGAGAACACCGGGGTTTGATTCCCGTCGACCGCTCACTCTGACTTTGGGTTTTCAATGTTTTTCTCTGGTCAGTAGGCGAATGCTGGGGTGGTTTCTTAACAACAACGATTTCCTTTCCATCATTTCTCTTTCATTCAGTTTCCTTCTCATCTATCAGGTTTCGTGGCGTATGACGGTGCCGGACAGATGGCGCGGATGCATGTACTGCCTGCAGACAGAAGAGGGCTGTTTGGTCTACGTGTAGTTCACGCCCTCTCTAGGCAGCACCAGCAGTGGGACGGGTCTTGGAGCTTGGAAATTTTAGGGACTCCCGCGCCTCTCTGTATCCTGTCTGCCTGCGGACTTTAGCCTCCTGTGGTTCCATCACTTATCCCTTCCTCCTGGGAGATGTTAGCCACAATAGATTTATGTGAGTCGCAGTGTGCGAAATGACCGCTTCCTTTGTATAACCTATACTTATGGTAGGTTTGCATAAATGTCAAAATTGTATTTTGGGGGGGACAATTTTGGGAATTAAAAGGATATCCGTTTCGTTTTGAGTGATACTTGGGGGTCTCTACACAAGATAGCCGCGTCATCTTAGTAGCAAGAATTAGTATTTCACGTTAGCACCCAATGGCTGTAGCGCAGCGAGATGGAACAAAGCCGGAGTCTGACTTAGTTGTGCACAGGCAACATATAAACGTAGTAAATTAATCCTGCTTCAGCTCGTTAGTGGAAATAACGATGTTGCCAAATTAATCGCAACTGAAGTCCCCTGTTAACTCTTTCGCTGCTACTCAGCCCGAAGCGGGAAAGAGATGGAGTGCAAGCTGCAACACAATCTGAGGGAAGTAACGAGAGAAAGCCAGCAACATACTGCCTATGCTTATTATTATACGTATTGAGTAATTACTCAGGTTCCAAAATATCAGTTTCACTCTTACACTTATAACGTGAATATTACAAGTTGCCACATACAAGGGCCGGATAAAAATAATGAGAACTAAGTTTCGAAAGTTTGTCATTGTGAATCGTTAGTTGTAAAGGTAAAATTTTGCTTCTTCGTGCCGTATCCTTGAAGACATTGAACTTAAATATTCTTCTTTAAGGGAATACCCCCTTCTTTGTAGGACTTACACCCCCAAGGACTTACAAGCCAATGCCTAGGGGTCAGTAGTCTATCGAGGAGCAAGCAAACTCTGGATCATATATCCAGGATGGGTGATCAGTCCAATGCCTTGTATGGTGTTGCAGAACGAGGAAATAAATGTAGTGGTGAAAGGGACCTCCCGAATGAGGGCCACAGACGTTCCGCTTGAGCCATCCCGCTCGGTGAATAAATATTAAGTTTTGTATTTAACAGATTGTTTGTTTTTGAGTTATGCTGTTCACACACACATACACACTCAGAGAAAACCTACATACATAGAACGTTTTTCTAAAAAAAGAAAATTACTCAGGGAGTCTCAAAACGTGTATTTCCGGTGAATCGGTATCGAATTTATGAGTAAAATGTAATACATTCAGTACTTAATATATATAAGTAGCAGAAACATTGAAAGTCTGCTGACTTATGAGCCATATTGGGCTTCCCTCCTATCCTTCCATGGTCATCTTGACAGCGGGAGGCGATAAAGTTATATTTCGTCGTTATGCTCTCCTTACGGCATGATCGCCTGCAAGTTGGAGTAGGTAACCCGCAGTAAACTAATGGTTGAGCCCTTGCAACTAGTTACTAACAGCCACTACAGAGGGCAACCAGATAGCTCGCCGGATGGTGTTTCGGAAGATGACATAGCTGGTCACGTGGACTTCTCCGCAGGCTTACGGCTGGGTAGCGGCCGACGGAGAGGAGTTTGGGGCTGGGACTCGATCGCCACATGGTGTTTTGGGAGCCGCACGTCACACGAGTTTTCGGCCTAGTTTAAAATTTTATTCTTTCATATTTTGTAAGTAAAGTTCTAAATTTATATTACAAGCGTTCTTAACGCGCGAAAAGTTTAGGGGAGTTGTTATTAAAAGGCTTTATGTATATACAATGTAAAATTGAATTGCGCAAGAAAGACAAAGAAACAAGGATAGACTTGATGCACACGTTTTGTTAGTTGCTTATAATCTCAGTGAAAATTCAGAATACAATGGTATTTAATTGGTGTTCAGCTGTAAATGAATTTAGTTATTTATTTGTGCTAATGTTAATCCTTTCCTTCCTTGGATTTGCAAACGCTACTTCGGCATTTCGTTGCTAGTGTGTGTAACTACTCAGGATAATATAATGGGCCAGCAATCTTCCTGGAAACACACAAGTTTTCTAAACTCTAGCTACGATTACAGCATGGCAAAGCCAGTGCACCTTCTCCACTCATTTATATTCATATTTGTTCTACAAATTATCCATACCACCTCCATGGATGTGGGAGATATCTGTCTTACACTTAAGAGACCCGAGTTCAAATCTCCGTTACGGCAAGGTATCTGAATAACGTTTCTTACTTTCTCTACTAGTATAGTAAGGGAAATATTATATTCCACCCAAAAATTCGATATCGAGATTTCACTGGAAATATGTGTTTTGAGGCCCCCTGAATAAAAAAAAGCATTTTGGGAAACATGTCCGTGTGTGTATCTGTGTGTGAACAGCATAACTCAGAAACGAACAGTCGGATAAACACTAAACTTGGTATTTAGGTTCAGTATCTTCCAGAGATGCGACACGATGGTTTTCAAGAAAATCCTCTCACCCCAGATTACTCTTAATTGGAACATTTTTAGAAAATTTTAATTTTCTCAAAAATGTCTCTAACTATTTTGATTAAAATATCATATGTTTAAGATATTTTTATGACAAATGAAATGTATATCTCGAAATTTCTGGGAATGTCTCCAAGAGTATTCTTCATTGTCAATGACTTTTGCATAACTGGTAAACCATAAGAGATAGATAAAATTTTACTACACCAAAAATGTAGATCGCGTTAAAATACACATTAAAATACACAATTTATGTCATATACGCTTTTTTTGTTGAGTGAACCATTTTCGAGATATTGCTTGTTATTCCCTTAAATATTCCAATGCTTATACTTTTTCTCAAATGGGAATTCGTTATTAATTTTTTTGTCCTGGTAATGCAAAGAGAATGGAATACTGCAGCCTACCAATTCCCCTTGCATCTACAAGAAAATTAGCAATAAGTTTAACATCTCGATTAACATGAAGCATATGGGGAATAAGCGTTTGTAAGAATAGTTTGTACAAGAGTAGAGAAAGTCTGTGAGTGTAACACATCAGATTTTTTTAGGGATTTTCCCTTATCCTGAAGAGATGAATGTGGGATAACTTTAAACTCTATATATCCCGGCACCATTTATGATTATTTCAACACTGCGTTCATTCACCGACCAATGTGACCTAACCGGTTAAAGGATAAGCCCCCCCCAAAAAAAAATGTTTTTCTATCTACTGCGACTAAATCACAATAAATGTTGCCAGGAATGGTTTTACACAATTTTGTGGAAATTACACAGGAAGCGTACTCATGTCAAGGTTTAGCATACACCTACAGTAGTGGTGCTGGGTGATACTGTCTGTAGCAGTGTGCTACTGAACCCCAGTATGGTGGCTCCAAATTAGCTGCTTCTCTTCTTCTACTCATTCTTGCCTAAAGTTAGTTCCATATAACGTTACCCCCCTCTTTCTCTCTCTCTCTCTCTCTCTCTCTCTCTCTCTCTCTCTCTCTCTTAACGGTCACTTGCACTAGTCGCCTCTCATTGGCTTCTGTCATGTAATAAGTTGTTGTGCGGCACAAATCAGTTTCTTATTTAACATGATCATTTATCTTAATGTATTCGAAGACAAGTGTCAAATTTATATTTTCATAATCGTATGAATCAAATATATTACGTAGCAAAACTAAATAAATCTGGAATGCATGTAAATTCTTATCACGAAACATAGTGTATTACTCTCAGGAGAATGTGTGTGTAAGGAATGTGTTGACATCAACAATTCTAGCGCTATCTGAGAAAGATTACTGCTCCAATTTCAACATATCAACAAGAACTTAAGCCCTCTTAGAAAACATGCACTATTGTGCTAGTAATGCTGAAGGACCATTGGCCTTTGTTTGCTTTCTCGTCATAGATTTTTAACAATGTTAGCAACTGTTTCTCGGGCTTGGCTTTGTTGAATTCTTCCTTTCTTACTGGACATTGTAAATAACTCAATAAGTCACTAGAAAGCACACACTGCTACAAGTGAAATACTTTGGAATATTACATTGCGCGATGTTTTTAATGCAGATAGTGGATTTATTCATGACATCATCGTAAACTGCCACGTGGTGCTATCCCCCCGCAACCCTCCGGAGAGCAAAACACCCCGCAAAGTTTTTCTCGTTAGCGGTCTACAGTAGCTTGTCCCAGCCTATAAATAGTACGGAGGTAAATGATATACCTTTGTATCTATCTATGCATGTTGCCATTAGCTTCATCCTTTTCTATCTTGCGCTATTGCCAAGTTGCCAATAACATACTGTAAATATTCAGTTGTTATAAATTTGAACACAATATACTATGTTGAGTAATTTTTCCCTATCAGATTATAATATTTTTAGAGGTTTATAGATTTCTGAGGGCACAAATTTCTAAAGAAAACGAGTTTTTCAGTAAACGTCCTATATTTGCTGTTTCTATGCAACTAACAAACGTAACAATATATTTTTCTTAGCTAGAGTAAACTAGAGTGCTGAGTACTGATACCTGCCCAGTTTGAATACTTTGCCTTTAATAAGATGAGCGTTAAAATGTTTTAAATTAAATATTTTTTGAAAGCTCTACCTCTATACAGTAAAAAAGTCAGCTACCCAGAAACTTTTTTTTTATTGGGTTTATATCGGGAACCATGTGAGAGAAAATATTGAGGAGGGTTTCTAAAAGAAGCATTCATTGTCTATGACAAACAAAAGTCATCCAGCTATTTAGCTACGAGGCGCCAGGCGCGAGTCAGAAGGCAGGTTAACGTAGTTGTGTGTGCGTTTACAGCGTACAGAATACTGTGAAGTGTTATGATATAGGTTATTTATTTATCATTTTACGTAAATATTTAATGTTATGGAGGGAGAAGGAAGGAAGAGGCAAAATGTTGGTAAGTTAAGAAGAAACGCAGAATAATAATGAATGTTTCAGATTGTTCAAATAAAACAAGTGTTAATAAGGCAGTAAAAGAAACAGCTAAGGCTACCGGGTGTTCAGAAACAGTTGTGTATAGGATAAAAAAGAAAAGAATGAAAGGACTTGTAAGGACGTTAACAAGGCAAAAAAGTGAGGGAAACAAAAGCACAATAGCTTAACGCAATATGATGGGAAAACACAGGCGGTGGGCTGAGAATTGTTCATTCCTTGTTGTTTTGAAAATATTGCATCCACCTTGAATATACTTTTGTCAATGATAAACAGTGATGATACCCTACCAACTTAAGGCTTTCATCATTTTATATCTCCATATTTATTTATGATATATTGTTTACCACTGTAAAATCGTATTTCCAAGTACTAAAAATACAAAGAGAAGGAATAAATTACAGGTGGAAATTAAATATTCTGCAAAACCTTAACTAACAGTGACGAAGTTTCACTATTTGATGGTGTATCATTCACAAGATGATATTAGATTGGTAGACCGATCGCAGCTCTTGCGAGCGAGCGTACGTGGAGCATGTGGCAACAGTGCGTCCCATTTAACCTGTATTGTCTTTTAAGCGTGAGACGCGATATAGATAGGAGGATCCTTTGCTTCAAACCTGCCTCTCATAATAACTTGCATATATCATGAGTCATAACAGAGTGTTTACCGTATTGGCCTGAAAAATGGCTGCCCTTACACCCGCACCCATAACATTCCAGAGGAAGAAAGAGTTTGGCAAGAAAGTAAGCCGCATCTGGATTGAAGACATAAAAATGAGTATAAGCTTTATTGCGTGTACTTACACGTATGTAAGTATTTTTCCTAGCATATGGTACATCACATGGCTCCAAACACATCGCCATATTTTACTTTATTCACTGTCATCACTACCAGTACTCACTTCATCACTCTCACGATTTTCTTCATTCCTCCAATAGTCATCCTCGTTGCCCTTCACTGCATTCGATTGATGCAAAGGAAATAATATACACAATGTTAACGCCGGTAAAAGTTTGTATTGTTGCGGAATAAAATGACGCCAGTTTCGGCTGACCGTATTGTTGCAATTAAGCATCGATTTTAACGGCAAAGTTAGGTACGAGACCAAGGTAGCCAATATAAGCCACGATTATGTTTACTGCAGGTTTCACATGGTGTGAAAGCTACACCTATTACCAAAAGCATTAGCAAATCAGAGAAAATGGGAAGGGAAGCTGCGCGGAAGGAAACATGTTAGGGGGGCAAGGTTATTAGAAACCAGCTCTGGGTACTCTTATCTCGGGTAGAGTAATGAGAGTTGAATAAAACCACGTGTTACTGCTTGTCTGCATTTATTCTAGTTAAATAAACAACAATAACGAAGATCAGTTACATATTGCACTTTTCCGGATCATTTTGCGATTCCCCTAATCACATATTATTCCCCATTAACTCCTTGCTAGCATATTAGATCGAAGTTTAATCTACGAGTCGTATTCCGAAACTAAGGTCTGGTGAACAATATTTAACGGATGATAGACCTGAATGACGTTTTGCGCCTACAGCGCTGTTTACTGACTACTGAGGACCCTACCGCAGAGTTGGTGTGACACAATAGACGTTTTCCAGTCGATGAGAGCATATCGCAATGGTCGCGACAATCGTAGATCTCACCAGTTGTGAAGTGCACGGTGTGATTAGATTTTCCTGGCAAAAGGATCGTCAGCTGCGGACATCCATCGTGAGTTATGCCTCGTGTATGGACCGGGCCTAATGAGTGATAAACAGGTTCGACACTGGTGTCGAAAATTTTGAAATGGCCGCACAAATGTGCACAATGAACAGAGGAATGGTCGGCCCAGTATTCGGACCGACACCATCGTTGAGCAAATGAACCAAAAACTTCGAAGTGATCGGCGTTTGACGATTATTCATCTGGCTGATGAATTTCCAAATGTTGCCTGAACTTTACTTTACAGGATTGTCACTGAACAGCTTGGATATCGGAAACTTTGTACGAGGTGGGTGTCAAAACTGCTCACCAGTCAGCACAAAGAGCAACGAATGCGTAGTGTACGGCAGTTTTTGGAGTGCTATAGACAAGATGGAGATGGTTTGTTTTCCCACATTGTTACGGGCGACCAAATATGGAAAGCGTACACCAACGCAGAATCGAAACAACAATCAATGCAGTGGCGATGTTTCGGTTCACCCAAACTAAAAATGTGTAAGCAATCGCCGTACACGAATTGCAAAATGATGGCTATTGGGACGAAAAGAGTGTCCTTTTACTTTATTTCATGGACCGTGGGTCAACAATTACAGTTGACGTGTACTGTGCAACGCTTACCAAATTGAGACGTGCGATCCAAAATCGACGCTGCGGGAAACTGGCATCATCCTCCTGTACGACAGCGCACGCCCGTACATCACTGCCAAAACCAAACAGAAGATTCAAGAGTTTCGTTGGGAACTCTTTGACTACCATCCGTACAGTCTCGATCTGGCACCAAGCGACTATTTCCTCTTCTTGCATTTGAAACGGTAGCTGGGTGGACAACGATTTCAAACCGAATGAACTCAAGGCCAGCGTTATCAACTGATTCAAGTCCCAGGCGGCAGACTTTTATGTCGAGGGTTTAAAGAAGCTGGTGCAGCGTTACAGCAAGTGTATAGATGTGAAGGACGATTATGTAGAGATGTAAAGTATCTCTATATGTAGACACATACTACTGCCAATAAAAACCTTGTCTCATGAGCGATGTTGTTATTATGACCAAACGGACCTTTGTTTTAGAATATGCCTGGTACATTTGGGTTCACACGCGTCTCCCGCCCAGACTGATGTGAAGTGGGCTTCTTGAGAATCAGAACCGTAAGAAATTCAGTACCAGTACGGTTAAAATACTATAAGCTATTGTTGGAGGATGACAGGGGGGTTTCACCATTAGATGGTTTTGAGCACTCGGCTTTATGGAATGATCCATTTTATTACTTAAGTATTTTAGCAAGTATGGTTTGACCAAACATGTCGAAGATAAACATAAAATAAATTCCCATAAGGGACTTACCTTGTTGGGTAAACACGATTGCTGTTGAGGTGTTCAGGCAGCCAGAGAAGTCGGCCCGGGGCGAACCTTGAGCCGGGGGAGAGAATGGCCTAGGAGTCACGTAGTTTCGGAGTGATAACTTCGGCCAGAGCGACCAGGACGTATACACACCATCGAAGGCAATACTAGCAAGGACATTCCACCGAAGCCTGACTCTGTGAGCCTTTATATAGTTTGTGACTTCCTGTGGGTCATCCCCTGTGGGATTACTAAGCAAAACAGGATTGTCTAGAACATTCTATCTGACGCACATCCTCTGGGCAATGTGCAAATCTGCACGTAGGCTTGAGGAAGTTGATGTAACTATTATTCCCCAAGTTATTCCTAGAGAATTACCCGCGGAAGGGGTTAGCCTCGTACATCCTGTTACACGCTGGCTGTCGCGATCCGTGCGTCAACAACATTGCAAAATGTGAGAAAATGTAAGGTTTCAAGAAATGTCTACCTTAATCCGAAATAAATAAGTTATGTATAATTTAGTCCAAAATAAAGAGGTGTCCCAAAAATGTATGTCTGAACCTCTCTGTGAATCCTTATGCTCCTCAACAGCACTCGTGACAATAGTATATTATGCAACAAGACTATAAGGTAGTAATTAAGACACGAGTATGTTTATGAAACGAGGTTAACGAGCTTTATAATTTTAATACGATTGTCTTATTACCGTTATAGTCAAGTTGCATACGACTGTTTTTGGTGACAACACTGTTTTTACAAAAAAACCTTATACTGTTAACTGTGTGTAATTAAATGCTGATCGAATAGCAGTATCCTCAGTGTGTTTGCTATTAGTGCAACGGATGGTAGTACTGTTGAGTCCACGCCGTATTTATTGAGTTGAGAGAACACATATTAAAGCAAAGGAAATGAACTCCATTTATTAGAATACTAAAATTACAATGAACATAATTTATTTTATTTTAATACAAATATTTCATTGTTTATTTGGGCAATAGATCCCAGTGGACTGCTGCTTTGAAGCTATGCGTGTAAGATCATAATGAGTCGCTGAAGTGTTATGGTTGGCATAACAGCTGTTACGTCACGTGTTATCAGCATATTATAGTGAGATCCATCAAACAAGTTTATTAACGCAGCAAATGGATGCGGAAAATTGAGCTCATTTTAAAAGAACTACATGACCACACAGTGGGGATTACAAAATGTTGGCCTTTAGTTTGTGTTCTGTTAGCACGCAGAGTCCCTACAAGCTTTAGACTATAGGTTTCAAAGGCTTCATCTCCCAAATAAAGCGAGGTTCTAAAAGCAAAACTCTAAATTTAGTTATGGTGGAATAAAATTATTGTTATTGTGGCCGAAGGTGGTGAATGTATGTGAAATTTTATTCTCTGCTGAAGCCATAAAGCCGCTGACGAACAAGAGGTCGGCTGGAATTATTCCAACGTTTCACCCGAAGGAGCTTTTTATACGTAACTCACAAATTCTCGATTCCACCTGTGTGCTTTTGTCTTTCCTAAAAGAGCTGTGGTCAAAGCAAAGCCACATCCGCATCATGGCGGCCCCTATCACAAATGAGCATCGCGCGTTAACAATAAAAGAGTAATATTTGCGTTCCATTGGGAGCGTTATCAAAGTCCGCTTTGACTCTGGAGTATAAAGTAAAAACAAAAATATTTAATCGGCGGTTGCTTTGTCGGTTGCCATATACATTTCATTACGGCCATGTTGGCACTCAATGTACCACCAGTGTCATTTGTTTGTGTACTCTTGCTGTTACGTAAATACCTCCATAATCACAATCTGGAACACGCAGGGGCGCTGCATGCACTCTAAGGTTTCCTTCGGTGTTCCCGGTCAATGTTAATGGGCTATACGTGTTTGCTTTTCTTTACTCGGAACGTCTACTTCTATAGTAAGTATGGTCCGGATTTTAATTACATAAAAACAGCGAAATATGCAAGTATTTATGACCTAAAGTTATGTAAACATGGCCTTAAAAGATAAAATATGACTTTATATAAGTTTGTTTAACAGCATTCTTGTTGATTTTTTTATATACCATATAATACAAAATTCACTTTAGAACAAATTTTGAGCATAGTGTATATAGTGCACTGTTTGAAACTAACTAGCACTTATTTTTGAAATGTCTGCATGTGTCTGAAAAGAACACAAAGAACAGTGAAAATAATAACATCTATCTAAACAATAAAACCATGTTTTTACTACTACCCAGCACTTGTTCAAAGTACTCCAAATTAGTTAACACGTTCTGTCAGTCTTCAGTTTCTGCATAGTTACGCTGGATCACAAGGTGCCTTTTCAAGTTTTTCAAAGATCCACGATTGTCGCTAAGGATAGTTTTGTATCTGGAAAAGCTCCTCTCGACAACACAGGAGCGTATTTGAAAGCGGTGAGGTCACTGCAGACCAGCTTTGGTTCATTGTCTTCAAATGTTGCGACATTTCCAGAAAGACTGTCACTAATTTTTCACATTGTAGAATATCCAGGATTCCGCTGGAGAACACTTTGCAATTTGTTGTTCACCCCACCCAACAATTTCTGACATCAGCGAACTGACCTGCTTGTTTATTCTTCTTTTATTTCTTTTTCTTATTTTTCTTTTATATTTTCTTTTATTCTTTTTATTTAAGCTCGTTTTGGCTACATGGTCTTATCATGACCTGTTATAAAAGTAATTATGATTACATATATAATACATAATGATATACAATAATTTACAATTGCATTAACATGAAATTAGGTGAACATTTACAGTAAATCAGAGAGTTTTATATCCATTAGAAACTGTAGCATCTTCTTGAGCATATTGGGTGTGTTAACTCCACTGGGAAGATTGGAAATGCCGGCTCGTTGTCTACATCTACTGTACTGTGGACAATATTTAAGGATATGTAGAATGGTTAGAGGAATGTTACAGTTGGTACAGTTTGGATGTTGGTCCTTAGTGAGAAGATAACAATGTGCTAGTTTGGAGTGCCCAATTCTAAGCCGGGTAACGATAACTTGATCTCTTCTTTTGAGAGTTCGGTAATGCAGAAAAGTTTGTGTGCAGCCTGAGCGAGCTTCATCAAGTTTGCTGTTGATTGATAAACATTTCAATTTCCATTTTTGCATGTACATGTGTTTAATGAAACTGATGACGTCTTGGTGTGGAGAGGCGATCGATGAATCACTGACGGGATGACGCTGCTTGTGTTGTGTTTGTTTTTGACAATATCACCTGAAACATTGTCATGTGAGCAACATTTTCATGTCTTTATGTCCTTAAACATACGACAAAAATATGCATTTTTGGCAAAATGTGGCCAAAACATGACCTACTATGGGAAAAGTTGGTTGAAATTATTGGAAAGGGGTAAATATGACTTTTTATGCAGAATACAAATACATTTTTATGCGTTACAATACCTGGATTCGTGCATAAATTGTTATAAAATTTACCCCAAACTTCAAGAAAAAATTATGACACTTGCCATTAAAATCTGGGTCATAATAATAAGTATTCCAATGTAATGAATAAACAGTAAATTACAATGATTTAATAAAAGAATGCAATGCTGCATTCACACGACCTTCTCCACTCACTATTCTAGAAACTATTCTTATAGAAGCTTATTCTGTCTACTTCTTGTTAATACAAACAAAAACTTTCAATACCCTTTCGTTGTAAGATGCAGTGGGTAAAGAGTGAGGATTTTAAAGAGTATGTCGCTATGTGATGGCTTTGTATGACCACGAGAAAAAACAAATAGCGACTTAGTAATTGGGAAAGGTACAATTATTTAAAAATCTAAATCAATAACAGGGAATGTTTAACTCCACAAACCTTTTATTTCACATATAATGAATGAGAAACTCCAGTGCTTTTCTTGCACAATCGCAGCTCTAACTCTCGCCAAAACAGTTATAATATCCCCGCACCCGCCTCACGTTTTCATGTTTACAATTACAACTGTAATGATAATAAGCGCGTACCTTATAATAAGAGATATTGGACATGTTATCCTTTACCCACACATTTCTGGAATCTCCTCAGAAAATTTGTATTTACCCTCAACAGTTGAATATCTAAAATTTCTCGTCTGATATTTTCTTTTAGTCCTTCGAATATGTGGAGTTTTGGCATACACGTTATTATTTTCTCTACTATGTATAGTAAGTAGGGGAAGTACTGTATTTCACCCAAAAATTTGAAACCGAGATTTCACCGAAAATACATGCTTTGAGGTGCTCTGAATCCAAATAAAACACTTTTGGAAACATGCCCGTGTGTGTGTGTGTGTGTGTGTGTGTGTGTGTGTGTGTGTGCGCCTGTCTATTAGTCTCTGAGCAGCATGACTCAAAAACGAAAAGTCTGATAAATACCAAACACCTTAGCTACCCTTTACATAGAACATATTTTGAAATTTTTGAGTTTCTGAAAAATGGCTCTAACGATTTTGATTAAAATGTATATCTTGAATTTCTGGGAATGTTCCCAAAGCCCTTTTCATTCTAAATGACTTTCTCATAACTGGTTAAACCGTAAGAAACAGACAAAATTTTTCTACACAAAAAATGTAGATCTCGTTAAAACACACAATTTATGTAATATACATTTTTTGTGGAATGAACCATTTCCGAGATATTCCTTGTTATTTCTTTGAGTTTTCAATACCTACACTTTTTCTGAAATGGAAATGGAAATTCGTTATTCGTTTTTTTTTATGTCCTGGACATACAAGGAGAATGGAATGCGCCACATAGCAACGAGCTCTTAAAAGATTTGACTATCGCTTAAAGCCTACCATATTCCCCTTGCACCTACAAGAAAATTAGCAATCAAATTGATGAAAGTGTGTAACTGTATGTGATTTGCACAGAGTGAAAATCACATACAGTTATATCAGGGGGAATCTTGAGGCCATAATCCTTTACTAATTATCTATCTATTTTTAAAAATTTCCTGAATTAAACTTAATGATTCATGAACTGTATGCGCGGTAGCAAACGTCTTGTTGGAAATACACAGACTGACATTCAACATCAAGTATTTGTTCAGAAAACTGTCTAAATCATTCCTGTATCTCTCTGCATTTAGTATTTGTTCGAAAAAAATCTGTTATGTTACACTCACATGATTTTCCCTACTCTTGTACAAACTATTTTTACAAACGCTTCCTCTCCATCTACTTCAAGTTAATCGAGATAAACATTTGCAGAAACTGTCTATTGGTAATTTTCTTGTAAGTGCAAGAAAATTGCATTCTCTTTGTATGTCCAGACATACGAATTCCGATTTAAGAAAAAGTATAAGTATTGCAAAATTCAAACAAATAACAAGCAATATCTCGGTAATGGTTCACTTCACAAAAACAACCAAAAAAAACCAAGGAAACGCATGTAACATAAATTGTGTGTTTTAACGAGATCCACATTTTCTGTGTAGAAAAATTTTATCTATCATTTACGGTTTACGAAAGTCATTCAAAATGAAGAGAACTTTTGGGGATATTCCCAGAAAGTTCATGATATACATTTCATTTCCCATGAAAATATCTTAACATATGATGTTTTAATGAAAATCGGACCTTTTGTATAGCTTTTCACTTTCTCTACTACGTAGAATCAGTAGAGGTAGTATTGCATTCCATCCAAAAATTCGATATAGAAATGTCACCGGAAATACACGTTTTGAGGTGTCCTGAATCCAAATAAAGCAGTTTTGGAAACAAGTCGCTGTGTCTTTCTGCATGTCTGTCTGTGCGTCTATCTGAGAACTCAAAAACGAAAAGTCAGATAAATACCAAATTGGTATTTGAGTTTAGTTTCTTCCTAGGATGCGACACGAAGATTTTCAAGAAAAGCCCCCCACCCCAGACTACCTCTACATGGAACATTTGTCGAAATTCTTGATTTTCAAAAAAAATAGCTCTAATGATTTTGATTAAAATACCATATATGAAAAATATTTACATGAAAAATAGAACTTATATCTTGAATTTTCTGGGAATAGCCTAAGAAGTCCTCTACATTCCGAAGGAATTTTGTATAATCTTGTATAACTTGTAAACCTTAAGCGTTAGACGAGAACGTAATATACAACAAGCATAGATCCCTTTAAAACATATCGTTTACTTAAAATAAGTTTTTTGTGACATAAGCCGTTTCTGAGATATCCCATATTAAAAGTTCGAATTGTTCATTACCTGTCATTATTTTAAAGTCCAGCGATTTTCAGTTATGTCTCGCTATTGCATGGAAACAGTATGGAATTTAAAAACCACATATAACGTCCAGATCTATCACATTTGACTATCCCTGTTCTCTTTGTATTTCTAACGAAATGTGTGATATAGCTATTTTTGCAAAGGTTTATTTGGATTAAAATGTCGTAGATATAAAAATAAGCTTTAGTAATAATAGTTGGTATAACCACTAATAAAGATAGAGGGTGGAGAATACATTCATGTGAATGTATCACATAATACTTTTTGTTTTTTGTATTGAGATGCCTCAAAACATGTATTCTGGTGAACTCTCGATATAAAACTTATGGGTGGAATACATGCTTCCTCTACTTATTATAGGTAAGTATATAGTAGATGACAGTTCAAACCAATAATAAAGAATATCTAGGAAATGGTTAATGCTATAAAACCGTTGTCTGACACAAATTCTCTGTTTTAAGGAGATCTACAGTTTTTCTATATGTTACGTTTTTATCTCTTTTACGGTTTACAAGTTAGTCAAAATTAATTCAGACCGAAAAGGACCTTCTTTTCACAGAAAATTTAACATATACGTTTTGTTATGGAAATATCTTAAAAATCGCAATTTTTTCGGTGCTATAGCCATTGAGTATACATAGTAGCCTCACACTGTGCCATTATTAGTCTGATGTAGCTTTAGGTGAGAGAGATACAGTGATCGAATTCATTCTAAGTAACAAGTTTATGTGAGTTACCCGGATAAGGCTTTTATCCTGAGAAGGCGAATGTAGGGTAACTTTACCGAGAGAGCCCAGTGGCCGCCCGCTCTGAATATGGTTTTTCGTGACTTTCCCTGGTTGGCTCAGGTGAATGCTGGAGTCGTGTATTCTACTACGGCTCTCCTCTCTCCTCCATTTCCTCTCATTCCGTTTGCCTTTCACGTTTCAGATTGATACCGGGGTTGTAGTTCAGTCGGTACCGGGCAAATAGCGCGAAGGCTTGCGCTTTGGAAGTGTTTCCCTGATACCACTGGAGAGGACGTCTCCGTGAAGCCCTTCCGTGGCCGGGTGGTCAAGCTTAGAAATGTTAGGGAACTCTGCGCGTCTCTGTCCACTTGCGCCGGCTTCACTGCAACCCGTGTGTTTCCTGCAGTTCCCTCACCTCATGCGTACGTACAATAGATCCTTCGAGGTTGCAGTGCTAGGTGTCCCTTCACCAGGCCAGTCCAGTCCAGCTCTGCGGACCCTGAAGAAGTATTTTGATGGAGTTGTTTTTTTTTATTTTTTAAGTTTTAATTCACTCCTTTTTATTAATCCTTGACACAAATTAAATAGCACTTCACTGATATAGAGAGCTGTGAGATTCTTTTTATTAATTAATTACACTTTTTACCACGTAAAACTATTTTTCGTCTCACACGAATACATATTAAATCTCTCGATGACGCATCTCGCATCCGGTTACTATCACTCTCTGCAGGCAACTAACTAGATTTCAACCGTCTAAACTTGTAAATTTCTGTATTTCAAGTCTCTGATTGGCTATTTTTACTCCAATAGAATACCTGCATTTAACTAAAGCCTTTTCTGATTGTTGATTGGCCATTGTTAAACTGTCTCAAAATTTACATCATTGCTTCTCTAATAATGACTAGTAGCATTTAGACTTCCTTACTCATTATTACCTCAAGGTTACCTCAATGTTAGCAACGGTTAACTTATTATTCTTACAGCTCGTACATTATTAAATTATGTAATACATTCATATTACATTATTACACATGAATACAATAATATAAACATATACAATGACTGTAATATACACTTTTTAGATATTGTTACATACACGTATTGTTTTAGGCCGGCTGTTATTCAAATTTATATTTATATAATTTGATTGAAATCCATAAGTGTTAAAAATACTGCCTCAACCCCGGGCTCATTTGAGCACCATTTACCCATTTCATTCGCCGTCCTGTTTAACCTGCCAGGTTAAACGGCATTAAAACTTCGAGAAAAAAGAAAAAGAAGTATACAATGATTAAACATTTTATTAATTAACTCTTTTATAAACGTCTCGTAATGAAAATGAGGGAAATGGTTTACAGGAATGAAATGATTTTACCCATCACTACCAAAGAAGCACGAGACTAACAAGTGCCTGGAAACATTTACGTAATAATGTAAAGGTCATGCTTTAAAAGGATGGTAAACAGCCTTTCCTGGCAGCAAAGTTATCCTTGTGTATCGCTCTTCCATATTTTCGAGAAACTTCAAAATGAATTGACCTCAAAAGAGAAGATGGACGGTACAAAAAAAGGCGAGACGGCCTTTCTCCCTCTCTAACCTCTTCACTCTGTCATGTCCTAGACTTCAGATTTACTGCCCTGTTTTTATTTCCCACAAAACTGGGTCGCATATTTTCTCCCCGAAAAAAAAGTTTTCTGGCTTTGGCAACGCTTCAGGCCGGGCATTAAGTGCGCTTTCTCCTTAGAAAACAACAGTATTTGGATACAGCTCTACTGTTTTACTATAGGGTTATAACCATATAGTCTATTGCACTTCCAAAATGTAGGTCTTATTAATGTAATTGCCATATTTAAAACGCTTAATCCGTCCCTGTGTATTTCAAATGGGGATTCTTGAGGCGGTATACGGTTTCCTAATGAAACATGTAACAAGCTTTTTATTTATTTATTTATTTATTTATTTACCCTGATAGGAGCTAAGGCCATGAGGTCCTTTCTTCCACTCCACCAGGTAAAACAATACAGTAAAACATAAAAATATAAATATACAAAGGTACAACAAAGACATAAAACATTAAGAAAAGAAAAATGAAATAGAAATCAAAATAATAAAAACTTGAAAATACAAAAGCCCAACAAAGATTTTAAAATGAAGAAAGGAAAGATACAGTAAAATACAAAATAATAAAAACATAAACATACAAAGTTACAACACAGATTTTAAAATGAAGAAAAGAAAAATACGATAGAATACAACACAATAAAAACATGAACATACAAAGTTACAACAAAGATTTAAAATGAAGGAAATACAAATACAACCCATAAAAATTAAGAAAACATTGAACGTACCTTAAATTTTCTAGCAATAGCCTTTGAAGCCCTTTTCATTCAGAAGGAATTTTGTATAATTTTCTATAACTGGGTAACGTTAAGCGATTGACGAAAACGTACTACACAATACTACACAATTTACTTCAAATAAGGTTTTTTTGTGACATCAGCCATTTACAAGATATCCGTTATTAATGGTTCGAATTGTTCAATGCTCTTGTAAAGTCCTGTCTATTTTCAGTTGTTTCTCGTGTTTGCATGGAAACAGTGCGGAATTTTAAAGCCAGCATATCGTATCCAGTTCTAAAATATTGGATTATCACTACTCGCTTTGTATCTATAACAAAGTATGTAATGCAGCTATTTCCGAAAAGGTTTATCTCGATTAAAATGAAGTAAATAGGAAAATAACTTTCGTAAGAGTAATTATTATATCAACTAATATACAACTGAGGGAAGAGAAAGCCGTGTGAATGCAGCAAATGAGACTTTTTAGCAGAATTATGTAACAGTTCTTGGATAACGTCCTTCCTCCAGCTGCAACGGATGTGTTTTGGGCTCTGTACTTAGAAAGTTTCCTAGTTGCATTATGGTTCAATTGGATGGTTATAATAAAATCTGTAGCAGGAACAGGAGTATCGGAAGAAAGGAATAGCAGAGGAGATTAGCGGGTCCAATAATTGTGTTTGTTCCGGTCGACCCAGGCGTCGCTCATCACTTGCCTCCCCGCCTAAAACGTTCACCTCAAGAGAAACTTCGCAGAGAGCTGAAAGCAAACTTGGGGTAAACTTCTAGAGCTTCAATCTCCTGCCCTTGTGACCATTTTCAATTACGCCACATATTTATATTAATACATCCTTCCAAGTTCACAAAGTTGGACGCATCAAGCTCTTAGAGGCGATGAAATCCAGCTTGTTCGTTAGTGAGTAAATATTGCTTCACGTTGCAGTGTATCTTCCGTATCCATAGCAACAGTGCGGAGCTGTTTACTAGACATATGACACATAAACTATTTAAAAACAGTATCTGATGTGATACATTCACATGACATTCTCCGCCCTCCCTCTTTATTAGTGGGTATACAAACTATTCTTACTAAAGCTTATTTTACTGTCTTCTACATATAAATCTTTGCAAACACAGCTACATTACAGTGGCGTAGCTTGATTATCAGACTCGGGTATGTAATTCAACGTATATGGCAAAATTCGTTAAAATGTGACCCAAACTAAACAGAATTGTCAATATCAGGATATTTAATCTCGGCTAGACAATACGTAGTATAAACAAGATTTTCATTATACAATTTAAAACTGCTACCTAGTAAATTTATTAACGTATGCTTGGTACAGTGGAAGATGGTTTAATAATATAATTTAGGATCATGATGTTATCATTATCTTATTATGTTTATTTTAACAATAAAAGTTAATAATACAGACAGCGTGATTCAAGAGAAAACCTCTTTTTCTGTCAGAGCTTACATCTGTAAAGCAAATAAACCTCTCCAACATTTCCATCAATAGTTATGTATCGTAAAACGGCAGAGAGTTGATGTTTATTACTTATCTCAGGAGTTTAATCTAATATCAGGGAAACAAACAAGGTAACAGAAATTTCCTTAATTTCACACGTCATGACGGCACTCTCACTTGAAATTAAGTCATTCTCAATATCAGGTGAAGTTGCACCAAAAACAGTCGATTTTCCCATGTGCTTTCAGAGAGCCATCATATACTGGTAATCCATTTAAATACTCAATATATTTACCACTGTTTAAAGATCCTTCTTTCTTATTGAGACCACGAAGAGCAAGTGCTGTTTTTCCTAAAAAGCATACGTCCCGTACAAAGTGAGAAAGTAAACGTCTATTCTTTTTCACTTCACTGTTACGCTGTTCAACCGAGAGCTTGTACTGACTATTCAATGAAAATCCTATTCTGGGAGTTTTGCCGAAGATTTTTAGTTGTTTTTCACATATTACGTGATTAAGAGAATAGTTGTTTTTGATTGCCTTATAAACATTATTTAAATCTTCATAACCGCTGGAATTCCAGATGTAATTTTCATTTGAAAAAAAAAAAAGACGGGACCAACAAAACAATCTGTTTAAGGTTTTACAACCTCACAGCCTTGACTCATTTTCATAAACTTTGATGTTGAAATGCTTCACACATATTTACTTTCTCTACTACGTATAGTAAGTAGGGGAAGTATTGTATTCCACCCAAAAATTCGAAACCGAGATTTCACCGGAAATATATGTTTTGAAACCCCCTGAATCCAAAAAAAGCATTTTTGGAAACATGTCCATGTGTCTGTCTGTGTGTCTGTGTGTCTGTCTGTGTGTGTCTGTGAACAGCATAACTCAGAAACTAACAGTCATATAAACACCAAACTTGGTATTGTGGCAGTAATTTGTATCACAATAATGTAAATGCCAGAGTGATTGTAGTGTAAATAAGCATTATTGTAATGTCAATGATTTGAGATGTTTGTTAATTATAAGCATTGTTAGGAAATAAGTTTACACGGCCTCACTGAAACTGACAATAGGAGCGGATAACAATGAGCGAGGGGGTGAGTTGAATATTAATTAGAAGATACAAACAAATGACGTCAGATTGGTGCGCTTTTCTTAGAAATAGCGGGAATTACTTCCCTAGAGCATATGTTTTCGTAATTTTTGATTGGATATAAAAATAGACGCTAATGTTGGCGCGTTTTATTAACCAATAGCAGCCCGGTTATAATCTTTAGGCATATTAGGGTGAGGGAGTATAAAAAGCTAAAGCCAGAGGCAAGTATTGTCCAGTTCAACAAAATCATCCATGCGTTACACGTCGCTGAGTCCAACGGAATCATTCAGAAGTTAAACGTCGCTCAGTTCATCAGAATCGTTTGCGAGTTACACGTCGCAATTCTACAGAATCTCTCGCGTCTTAAAGTTTGTTATAAATGTGAAACACGCGAATTAATAATGTGCAGTAAATAAGTGATTATAGTGATATTAGAAAACATAACAGTTTCAGTCTGGCGTGTTTCAAGAGTCAATATGTGAACTTAATTAATTGTGACGGTAATAAAAGTGTAATAACAAATTCTTTTATCATTGTTATCTTTGAGTAATAAATCCTTTCCGTTTACACACCTTGTTTAAGAGATTTGCTCGACCGAGAAATAATAGCTAGCCGGAGCACAATGAACCCAACATTCAAAGTAGTAATACAATAACAGGCGCCCAGCAAAAGATAACACGAAGTGACCGCGACAAATTGGCTCCCAAACGTGGGGCTAACAAACCATAATGTTACTTCAAATTGGCTTCCATACGTGGTGCAGATAAACTTGAAGCATCTTCCAACTACCAACAAATATACCACTGCAGTATTTAGGCTCAGTATCTTCCAGAGATGCGACACGAAGGTTTTCAAGAAAATCCCCCACCCCAGACTACCCTTTACATGGAACATTTTTCGAAAATTTTAATTTTCTCAAAAATGGCTCTAACGATTTTGATTAAAATATCATATATTTAAGATATTTTCATGACGAATAAAATGTATATCTTGAATTTTCTGGGAATGTCTCCAAAAGTATTCTTCATTGTCAACGACTTTTGGTAAACTGGTAAACCATAAGAGATAGACAAAATTTTACTACACAAAAGATGTAGATTGCGTTAAAATACACAATTTGTGTCATCTACATTTTTGTTGTTGAGTGAACCATTTTCGAGATATTGCTTGTTATTCCCTTAAATTTTTCAATACTTATTTTCTCAAATGGGAATTCGTTATTTATTTTTTTGTCTTGGATATGCAAAAAGTATTAATCTGTGGCAAAGGAAATGGTGCTGCACCTAGCAACCAGCTATTAAGAGATATGTATGTGCTTAAAGGCTACTGTATTTCTATATTGCCCTTGTAAATATATATTCCCCTTACATCTACAAGAAAATTAGCAATAAGATAGAGTCTGCAAATGTTTATCTCGATTAACATGAAGTAGATGGAGAATAAGCGTTTGTAAAAATAGTTTGTACAAGAGTAGAGAAAGTCATGTGAGTGTAACACATCAGATTTATTAATCTTAGTTGTAATACTGAGTGCGGGCTTTGAGGGACCTGTTTTAAGTACATCTTCCTTTTCAGGGAAATTTAATTATTGAAAGTTTATTAGCTTGAGTTTGCCGATCACACAGCAGTTTCCATTTTCGTTGCCAAAAACCGCACTGAAACAATGTATTGTTTGCTATTGTACATTGTAGCTGTTATTCGCCTCGTGACCTCTCGGATATACCTGCCTGTGTATACATACCTCCCAGAACCCGCGCAAATCTTCACCTACATTTCCTTTGATAGTGAGTAACCAAGTGTCCAAAGCACGTTCAAATTTTCACTATTGAAGAAACACACATACAAGAAACAAAGAACTCACGATTTACTCTCTATTCATGTCTACAAGTGCAATAATATGAGCATGAGTTTTAACACGAGATGCACTCCAACTCGGTACATGCCATGGGTCAAGACCACTCCACCAGTTTCCTCCAGCTGACGGCAGGTGTCTTAGACCACAGCTTTGTTTCGATGCAGACTGCGTTCAAGTTATTGCAGCGTGGAGCGAATTCAAATCATAAAATTTAAGAAACCTCGATTTTTAATGGCATTAGAACGTTTGTGTACCATAAAATTATAATGAACGCCAATTTTGCCTCAGTTTGAGGAAAACTATAGGGTATGTAGTATATACCTCACATCCATTGACGCTACGCCCCTGCTACATTACATTTCATTATAAACACAAAGAGAACAGTGATAAATGTTTATGAATTGGACGCTATATACTGGCCTTAAAATTCTATACCGTTTCCATGCAATCTCGAAAAACAACTGAATACCTGGGGCTTTAAAAGAAAGAAAATATTGAACAATTTGAACTTTTAATAACGGATATCTCAGAAACAGCTTATCCTGCGAAAAAAACTTATTTTAAACACATTGTGTGTTTTAAAGAGATCTACATTTTTTGTATGGTATGATTTTGTCTATCGCTTAACGTTTACAAGTTACACAAGGTTATACAAAATTAATTACGAATGAACAGGACTCCCTAGCCTTCTTCCAGAAAATTCAAGATATACATTGTATTTCTTATATAAATATGTTTCATTTATGACATTTTAATCAAAATAGTTGGAGCCTTTTTTTAGAAAATCAGAATTTTCGAAACATGTTCCATATACAGCGTACTTGGGAGTGGGGGGGATTTTCTTGAAAATCTCCATGTCGCAATCCAAAAAGATAATAAACTCACATATCAAGTTTGGTACGTATCCAACTGTTTGTTTCTGAGTTATGCTGTCCATAGACACACACACGGGCATGTTTCTATAAATGCTTTATTTGGATTCAGGGTGTCTCAAAATATGCATTTCCGGAAAATCACGGTATCGAATTTTGGGTGAAATACAATACTTCCCTTACTGACTATACGTAGTAGAGAAAGTAAAAATTTCATGTGTTTATTTCTCTTAACTTTGTCTACCCATTACCATGTAGTTTTATGTAACTACTGCAAGCATTCTTATAAAAGCTTATATTTATGCTTACTTCATGATAAGCGAAATAAAACCTTTGCAGAAACAGTTACATTACACATTTAGTTTTAGATAAATGGGGAATAAATAGTCACATGTTTAAACGTGGGATGCAATTAATTGGCCTTAAATTTGTATACTCTTTCTATAACATCACGAGAAACAACTGAAGAGCGAGAGCACTTTAATACTGACAAAGCATTGAATATTTCAAACCAATAATAACGGATATACCGGATATGGCTGATGCTATAAAAGTTATTTGAGATAAATTATGTGTTTTAAAGATATCTACATTTTTTACTTTCTCTACTACGTATAGTAAGTAGGGGAAGTATTGCATTCCACCCAAAAATTCGATACCGAGATTTCACCGGAAATATATGTTTTGAGACCCCCTGAATCCAAAAAAGCATTTTTTGAAACATGTCCGTGTGCGTGTCTGTGAACAGCATAACTCAGAAACGAACAGTCGGATAAACACCAAACTTGGTATTTAGGTTCAGTATCTTCCAGAGATGCGACACGAAGATTTTGAAGAAATTCCCCCCACCCCAGATTACCCTTTACATTTTTCGAAACATTTAATTTACTCAAAAACGGCTTTAACAATCTTGATTAAAATATCATACGTTTAAGATATTTTCATGACAAATAAAATGTATATCTGGAATTTTCTGGGAATTCTCCAAAAGTATGCTTCACTGTGAACGACTTTTGCATAACTGGTAAACCATAAGAGATAGACAAACTTTTACTGCACAAAAATGTAGATCGCGTACACAATTTATGTTATATACATTTTTTGTTGAGTGAACCATTTTCGAGATATTGCTTGTTTTTCCCTTAACTTTTCCAATAATTATACTTTTTCTCAAATTCGTTATTCATTTTTGTCCTGATAATGCAAAGAGAATGGAATACTCCACATAGCAACCAGCTCTTAAAATATTTGATTATCGCTTAAAGCCTAGCAATTCCCCTTGCATCTACAAGAAAATTTGCAATAAGATTAACATTTCGATTAACATGAAGCATATGAAGAAAAAGCGTTTATAAAAATAGTTTGTACAAGAGTAGAGAAAGTCATGTGAGTGTAACACATCCGATTTTTTTGTGTAGTACATTTTCATCTATCGCTTAAGGTTTGCCAGTTACACGAGATTTTAAAACATTCATTCCGAATGAAGAGGACTTAAAAGGCTGTTCTCATAAAACTCAAGATATAAATTTATTTTTCATGTAAATTTCTTTTAATAAATGGTATTTAATCAAAATCGTTACAGCCATTTTTTAAAATATAAAAGAATTTCCAAAAATGTTCCGTGAAAAGGATAAGAAGGGGTGGGGGGTTCTTGAAATTGTTCGTAATGCATCTTTGCAAGATATTGAACTTAAATATCTGGTTTGGTATTTATCCTACTTTTCGTTTTTGAATGTCTGTTTACACACACACCCTCAAATGCACACGTACATTTTTCTAAAAAGGCTGTTTTTTATGTAATTCCGGTGAAATCATGAATTAGAATTTTTGGATGGAATGCACCTACTTGGTACAACGTGATAGTGAAATTAAGAATCTTGTTACATTCACATAAGTTCCCCTGCTCATCATTTGTTACTTGCTTTACTACGTAAATAGTAGGTAGAGAAGCCATTTCGTTCCAGCTAGAAATTCGAAGCCGAGATTTCTCCGGTAATAAATATTTTTGAGGCAGTATTTTTAACACTTAAATGATATCTGTCTAATTATATAATATATAAATTCAATAACAGCCCGCCTTAAAGCAATATGTGTATGTAACAAGATATAAAAAGTGTATATTACAGTCATTGTATATGTTTATATTATTGTATGCATATGTAATAATGTTATGTGAATGTGTTACGTAATTTAATAATGTAGGAGCTGTGAGAATAAAAGGTTAAAAATTGCTAACAATGAGGTAGCCTTGAGGCAATAATGAATTTGAAAGTTTAAATGCTACTAGTCATTATTGGAGCAACAATAATGTAAATGTTGAGACAGTTTAATAAATAGCCAATCAACAACCAGAAAAAAAACTTAAGTTAAACAAAAGTATTCTATTGGATTAGGAATAGCCAAACAGAGATTTGAAATACAGAAATTTACAAATTTAGGCGCTAGAAATCAAGTCAGTTACTTGTAGACAGTGCTCATAACTGGACGCGTTGCTAGCAGACAGTGTTACTAATCAGACGCGAGATGCGTCCTCGAGAAATTTAATACGTATTCGAGTGAGACAAAAATAGTTTACGTGTTAAAAAGTGCAAGTAATTAATAAAAGAATCTCACAGCTCTCTATATCAGTGAAGTGTTATTTAAATTGTGTCAATAATTAATACAAAGGAGTGAAGTAAAATTATAATGTGTGTAAGCCTACATTCTTAAGTCGCACCACAAACCTTGTTAAGAAATCCATGTCTCTAACAAATATACTGACGCAGCCGAGGCAAATATAAATATTTAAAGAAACAGTCAAAATTACAAAGTTGATATTTTTTAAGCATTTGGGGCAAAGGCCACCGGAAAGTACATTTGGGGCGAAGGCTACCGGAAACATTGTACCATACGTGCGGTTGCAACTACTTCAAGTTCGGCTCGCCAACAGTCGAAATAGAATACAACACCACCATAAAATGAACCTTTCTCATTTTAGAAACTCCTGAATCCAAAAATATAATTTTTAGGAACAAAATGCTGTCTGTGCGTCTGTGTTGTGTGTATTCAAAAACGAAAAGCTGTATAAATACTAAACTTAGTATTTAGGCTCAGTACCTTCCAAAGATGCAACACGAAGACCTTCAAGAAAATATACTCACCCCAAACTACCCTTGCATCGAACATTTCTAGAAACTTGAATTTCTATAAAAATGGTTCTGTTTGATTAGAATATCATTTATTAAAGACATTTCCATGCCAAATAAATGTATAGATATCTTGAATTTACGCGAAATATTCTGTAAAGTCCTCTTCATTCGGAAGGAATTTTGTGCAATTTTGTTTAGCTGCTAAACTTTAAGCGATAGACGAAAAAGTAGTAAACAAAAAATGTTAATCTCTTTAAAACAAACAATAAGTTTTTTTGTGGTTGAAGCCACTTCTGAGATATCCATTAATAATGCTTTAAGTTGTTCATTTCTTGGCCATTCTCTAAAATTCAATTCAACATTCAGTTGTTTCTCGCGATGTCATGGAAACAGTATAGAATTTGAAGGCCAGCGTATAGCGTCCAGATGTTAAACATTTGACTATTGCTGTTTCCTTTGTATTTATATCGAAATGTGTAATGTAGCTATTTCTGCAAGGATTTATTTGGATTGAAGTGTAGTAGATAGAAAAGTAAGCTTTAGTAATAATACTTGTATACCACTAATAAATATCAGAGGGTAGAGAAAGTCATGTGCATGTTACATCGCATTTTTTACTTTCTCTACTACGTATAGTAAGTAGGGGAAGTATTGCATTCCACCCAAAAATTCGATACCGAGATTTCACCGGAAATACATGTTTTGAGACCTCCTGAATCCAAAAAAAGCATTTTTGGAAACATGTCCGTGTGTGTGTCTGTGTGTGTGTGTGTCTGTGAACAGCATAACTCAAAAACGAACAGTCGGATAAGCACCAAACTTGGTATTTGGGTTAAGTATCTTCCAGAGATACGACACGAAGGTTTTCAAGAAAATCCCCCCACCTCAGACTGCCCTTTACATGGAACATTTTCCGAAAATTTTAATTTTCTCAAAAATGGCTCTAACGATTTTGATGAAAATATCATATGTTTAAGATATTCTCATGAGAAATGAAATGTATATCTCGAATTTTCTGGGAATGTCTCCAAAAGTATTGTTCATTGTGAACGACTTTTGTATAACTGGTAAACCATAAGAGATAGACAAAATTTTACTACACAAAAAATGTATATCCCGTTAAAATACACAACTTATGTCATATACATTTCTTTTGTTGAGTGAACCGTTTTCGAGATATTGCTTGTTATTTCCTTAAATTTTCCAATACTTATACTTTTTCTCAAATGCGTTATTCATTTTTTTATGTCCTGGACATGCAAAGAGAATGGAATGCGCCACATAGCAACCAGCTCTTAAAATATTTGACTATCGCTTGAAACCTACCATATTCCCCTTGCATCTACAAGAAAATTAGCAATAAGATTGACATCTCGATATCTCGATTAACATAAAGCATATGGAGAATAGGCGTTTGTAAAAATAGATTGTACAAGAGTAGAGAAAGTCATGTGAGTGTAACACATCAGATTTTTTACTTTCTCTACCATGTATCTAGTAGGCAATGAAGGTATTGTATTCGACGCAGGCATTCGCTACGAAATGTCACCGGAAATACATATTTTGAGGCTCCCTAAATCCAAGAAAGCATTTTTAGAAAAAGTCTGTTGCGTATGTCTGTATATTGAAAGCATACTAAAAAACTAAAAGTCGGATAGATACCAAACTTGGTATGCAGATTCGGTACCTTCCAAATATGCAACACAAAGATTTTCAAGAAATTTCCGCAACTTTCAACTACCCTTTACTTGGAAAATTTTTCCAAATATTTGCTTTTTTAAAAAAATGGCTCTAATGATTTTGATTAAAGTACCATATATTTAAGATATTTACCTGTATGACAAATAAAATACGTATCTTCAATTTTCTTGAAATAGCCTTCGAGTCCTTTTCAGTCGAAAGGAATCTTGCATAATCCTGTATAACTTGTAAACGTTAAGCGATAGACGAAAACGTGCTACACAAAAAATGCAGATGTCTTTAAAACACAATTTATTTCCATTAGCTTCTTTTGTGGCATCAGCTATTTCTGAGATATCTGTTACTAATGGTTCAATTGTTCAAACTTAGGCTTCTTTTCAAGTCCCGTGGGATTTCAGTTGTATCTCGCGATGCCATGTAGAGAATATGGAATTTTAAGACCAGCTTATAGCGTCCAGTTCTTAAACGTTTGACTATCGCTATTTCCTTTGTGTCTATAACAAAATGTGTTATATAGGTATTTCTACAAACTTTTATCCGAGTTAAAATGAAGTAGATAGGAAAATATTCTTTCGTAAGAATAATTTGTATACCCATTAATAAGCTATAGAGGATATAGAAGATCATGTCAATGTAACGCATCAGATTTTTTACTTTGTCTACTACGTATAGTAAGTAGGGGAAGTATTGTATTCCACCCAAGAATTCGATACCGAGATTTCACCGGAAGTACATGTTTTGAGACCCCCTGAATCCAAAAAAAACATTTTTTGGAAACATGTCCGTGTGCGTGTTTGTGTGTGTCTGTCTGTGTGTCTGTGAACAGCATAACTCAGAAACGAACAGTCGGATAAACACCAAACTTGGTATTTAGGTTCAGTATCTTCCAGAGATGCGATAAACTTTTCAAGAAAATCCCCCCACCCCAGAGTACCCTTTCATGGATGATTTTTCGAAAATTTTAATTTTCTCAAAAATGGCTCTAACGATTTTGATTAAAATATCATAGGGTTAAGATACTTTTATGACAAATAAAATGTATATCTTGAATTTCCTGGGAATGTCTCCAGAAGTATTCTTCATTGTGAACGACTTTTGCATAACTGGTAAACCATAAGAGATAGACAAAATTTTACTACACAAACAATGTAGATCGCGTTAAAATACACAATTTATGTCATATACATTTTTTTTTGTTGTGTGAACCATTTTCCAGATATTACTTGTTATTGCCTTAAATTTTTCAATACTTATTCTCTCAAATGGGAATTCGTTATTCAATTTTTTTGTCTTGGAGATGCAAAGAGCATTAATCTGTGGCAAAGAGAATGGTGCTGCACCCAGGAACCAGCTATTAACAGATATGTATATGCTTAAAGGCCACTGTATTTCTATATTGCCCTGGTAAATATATATTCCCCTTACATCTACAAGAAAATTAGCAATAAGATAGAGTCTGTAAATGTTTATCTCGATTAACATGAAGTAGATGGAGAATAAGCGTTTGTAAAAATAGTTTGTACAATAGTAGAGAAAGTCAAATGAGTGTAACACATAAGATTTGTTTTGTGTTTACTTCATGTTAATCGAGATCAAACCTTTGCAGAAATAGTTTTTTTACACATGTCTTGTAGATAAGAGCAACAGAGCAAGCCGAATAGATAGTTCAGATGTTTAAAGGTGGAGTGTCATTTGTTGGCCTTAAATTTGCACTCTTTCCATGACATCCGAAAAACAGTTAAAGAGCGAGATCACTTTAAAGGTGCTTAAAGGGTGTTAAACATTTCAAACCAATAATAATAAGAGATATCTCGGAAATGGTTGATGCCACAAAAATTATTAAAAATAAACTCTGCCTTTACCGGTTATAGAAAATTGTATTCCCAGTTTATTCAAGATATATTTTTATTTGCCATATAAATATATCATGTTATTTTAATCAAAATTGTTACAACCATTTCGAAAATTTTTCCACGTAAAGGGTATTATGGGTTGGAAGGAATTTGCTTAAAAATTTTCGTGTTGCATCTTTGGAAGATTCTTAACTCTTATGAGTTATGCTGCTCAAAGTCGCACACAGGAGCTTTATTTTATTTTCTATATTCAGGGAGCCTCAAAACGTGTATTTATGGTCAAATCTGCGAATCGAATTTTTGGGTGGAATGCAATTCTTCCTCTACTTACTACAGGCACCTAAGTAAAAGTGAAAGTAATATATTAGTAGTACCTAATGATAACAAAATTAGGGCATACTTCAGTTTACACACTTAATGTAATTTGTCATATTTAACAAATCCTTTCTTTTGTTTCAGGTAAGTTTTCTCGTTATCCACTGGCAACGGAGGTCTATTTCAAACTCAGTACTACAAGAAACCCACCTTAACTCGGAAGGAAACAAAAGAGGTACCAAAAGATAAGCCAACTATTTTTGTACTATTTTGGAGTTAATTTCCAAAATATACTATAGTCATAATTCTCGAAATAAGGACTGTTATAAGTGATAATAATTTTAGTATACTGTGATGATCAGCAGCTAAGCAACAAACGTGTACAGTGGGTGGTGTTTCTGGTTTCCTACAGTGTTTTTCTTTATTTAATGTTGGCAGAAACTCATCATTTGTGTTTCACACAGCTTGGATGACCCAAACTCTTATTAGTTTCAATTTAAATCCGACACATACGCATTGGCCTAAAAGCAAAGACCAGGCCTAGGTGAGCGGCAAAAGGGGAGGAGTATGGAAGCATTTCAGCTGAGTGAACTGGAAGATATGCTTCGCAACTACGGTCCACACCAACCTCTGCAATGAGTCTTCTCGTATCGGTTTGATGACAAATGTCAGGAACTGAGACATTAACCTATGAACACAGGTCAGATTTAGGCTCAGGAGCTAAGCAGAAGTGGGGCGGAGTTAGACAGACATTAATAATTGGAGTGCTAGAACAGGTAAGAGATGGAAATGGTAGAGACTGTTTGGTGTTTCCTTACCAACATAAACCACTGCGCATTATATCGACACGATTCCATGCTCTCGATTGTACAAGCAATCTGCTGCATTGGCTGAACCACAAACGACCCCTTCTCTACTTTAACTATTCTCATGCTTGACACTTATAATTTGAGTATGTTTTTACATACTTTTGGTTAAATCAATTCAGCAGATGGCGTATCTTACTGTTTGAACGTCTATGTGGAGTGGTTTGTCATATAAATCACTCATGACTTGTAATATATTCGGTGCATATATAACTTAAAACTTGACTACAAAAGTAGGCGTAGGAATCACCGAATTAAATTATATGCACAAAGAACCCAAAAGTCTAGATTTGCAAATCAAATCAACAAAACACATTTCAGATTACAACGTTGTGATATAGAACATTATTAATGAAACTATAGCTCGGTATTGATAATATATATATATATATATATATATATATATATATATTCGCTGAAATGAGTGATTTTAGTCTTCCGCTACGACTATTCTCATGACCCATATTTTTTAAGTCTTATGACGCCTTCAGAAAGAAGTTAATC
Organism: Deroplatys truncata; assembly: GCA_030765065.1. NCBI lineage: Eukaryota > Metazoa > Arthropoda > Insecta > Mantodea > Mantidae > Deroplatys > Deroplatys truncata. The sequence continues at coordinate 72,935,553 of CM060984.1, forward strand.
TCCCATTAAGTAGAAGGAAGCATCGCTACCGTTCAGTGATTGGATACGTTTAGCTACATACTGCCATGGCAAAGGCAATACTTCAATAATGGTCACAGCACCCTCATCATTCGACACGCTTGTCTTGTCTATTTCAATACACTTTTCCGTTATTTATTCCAGACACACCTAGCCCATAGGCCTAAGGGTCATTCACATAGAAACATTAACATTAACGCGAGGACATAAACGTATAACATGAACACAAGATTCGTCTTGCCGTTCAGAATACCAACAAAACCTTAGCGTCAAAACAAGATAATTGAAGTGTGAAAGGTGTTGAAAATCTGATGTAATACATTCACATGACTCTCTCTACCCTCGGTCGTTTATTAGTGAGTTCTTACTAAAGCTTATTTTTATATCTATTACGTTTTAATCCAAATAAACCTTTGCAGAAATAGCTATGTTACACATTTCGTTATAGATACAAAGGGAACAGCGATAGTCAAATGTTTAAGACATTTAACTTTTATTTGTCATGTAAATATCTTTAATATATGCTATATTTTAATCAAAATTGTTAGAGCCATTTTTTGTTTTTGAAAAATATTCCAGGTAAAGGGAAGTTGGGGGTGGTGGATTTTCTTGAAAATCTTTGTGCCAGATCATTGGAAAATACTGAACTTAAATACGAGGTTTTGTACTTATCTGACTTTTCGTTTCTGAGCTGTGCTCACACACATAGTTGGACCTTTTTCTAAAACTGCTTTTTTTGGATTCCGGGGGCCTCAAAATATATATTTCCAGTGAAATCTCGACATCTACTTACTATACCACGTACTAGAGTAAGTAAAAATCTGATGTGTTACACTCACATGACTTTCTCTACTCTTCTACAAACTATTTTTACAAACGCTTATTCCCCATATGCTTCATGTTAATCGAGATATCGGGATGTTAACCTTATTGCTAATTTTCTTGTAGATGCAAGGGGAATTGGTAGGGTTTAAACGATAGTTAAACATTTCAAGAGCTGCTTGCTATGTGGAGTATTCCATTCTCTTTGCATTACCAGGACAAAAAAAATGAATAAGGAATTTGAGAAAAAGTATAAGTATTGGAAAGTTTAAGGGAATAACAAGCAATATCTCGAAAATGATTCACTCAACAGAACAAATGTATATAACATAAATTGTGTATTTTAACGCGATCTACATTTTTTGTGGAGTAAAATTTTGTCTATCTCTTATGGTTTACCAGTTATGCAAAAGTCGTTCACAATAAAGAATACTTTTGGAAACATTCCCAGAAAATTGGAGATATACATTTCATTTCTCATAAAAATATCTTAAACATGATATTTTAATCGAAATCGTTAGAGCCGTTTTTGAAAAAATTAAAATTTTCGAAAAATGTTCCATGTAAAGGTTAATCTGGGGTGGGGGGATTTTCTTGAAAACCTTCGTGTCGCATCTCCGGAAGATACTGAACCTAAATACCAAGTTTGGTGTTTATCCGACTGTTCGTCTCTGAGTTATGCTGTTCACAGACACACACTCACACACAGACACACACACACACAGGCACATAGACACACACACGGACATGTTTCCAAAAATGCTTTTTTTGGATTCAGGAGGCCTCAAAACATGTATTTCCGGTGAAATCTCGGTATCAATGTTTTGGGTGGAATACAATACTTCCCGTACTTACTATAACTATAGGTAGTAGAGAAAGTAAAAATGGAGGTTGTGATGATCAACGACGATGCAGCAGCACATTAGTACATTTTATGTTACTACAAACTGCACTAATTGTTTATCTTGTATCTTATCTTGTTTATATTATATACTTTTCGTGCACGAAAGACAATGAAATAGTTTATAATCTATAAAGTTTCACACACATCAAAATACATCGTAGTAATAACTAAAGATGAGGGGTTGGTGCGGTTTGTCGTCAGTTTGCGTGTTCATAGACGTTATACTGCTGTATGCCCAGTGTATGTGTTGACTTCTGACGTACACAAACGAGAGACGCAACACTCCGTTAAGGTCTAACAAATGACAGTATATAAATATGAGAGATATGTTGAAACATTAGTAAAAAGTTAGATGAAGAGGCTTGCCTTTATGATTCACCCACAGTTTCAGAGTCACCAAAAGCCGAATTGCACTGTGCTACTATAGACATTCTTAAATTATCGAATTCAAACCTCTATGTCGATCCACATGTTATTGTCAGATTTTGTATTTTCCATCATATTACTTGCTTTTTTTCACTTTTCGGTGGTTGCCCTTTATTCCCACTCTCCATTCTTCACGATTCTCCAATATTCCTCCTCCAGTTACCGATTCCTCATCTTAACTATTCCACCTCTCTAATTTGATCGCGGTTTTTCACGTTTCCTCCTCCCTGATGGCGACCATTCCAAAATAATCCTAAGCCAACTTTCGGACGTGGTCATACCACTGAAGAGCTCTTCTTTCAATTCTGTCTTTCCTTACTTCTTGATTTCCTTTCTCTCCAACCTAGACACTCTGGCTGCTCAACATATCCCATTCATTTCCACTGCCTGTATTTTGCTTTTCTGCCACTGAATTAATATCCAACTCGCTGCTCCATAAAACCCCGTTCAACATTTTTATAGCCCCCCTTGCCTGATACATTCTGTAATCTATATCTGCTTTATAACTGCCAGGTTCATATAAAATCGAGCCCAAGTGTTTAAATTATTTTACAGCTTTGATGTTTCCTTGTGGTAGCACAATATCTCGGCCCTTATTACCCACTACTAAATATTTTGTTTTTTACATGTTTAGCTTCTGTCCTCCTGCATTGAATGCCTCCAATAGCTTCCTCATCATATGTTTAACATCGTGTGGGCATTGGGCTATTAATACCTGATCATCCGCAAACAGTAACAATAATAAAAATTGTTATTGCCATTAAGATTATTACAGCAATAAAAAACGTTAAAATTAAGTACAATAAATATATCATTACACATATATATCTCAGTGTTATTACATGTTAACAAATATGCAATAAAATTACAGTGTATTACATTAATACTTCCCATTACATGAATGCTACAAAGTGCAGAGCTAATATAAACAGAATCATACAGAAAAACAATAAATAGTTCAGGAATAAAGTATAAGGATAGACGATATTACTTACAGTTAAGATAGATTTTCAAAATATTCCTGTAGTGAATAGTATGGGTTGTTTAACAATCTGCCATAAAATTTACGTTCAAATCTATTATACGGCAGTTGAATTAGATAATTTGATAGTGTGTTATACAGTTTTATACCTAGTACTTCAAAAGTATTGTGTAATTTTGACAGTCTATAATAAGGAGTACCTATTTGTTTTGTATGCTTCGTGTTATATTTATGGATGTTCGTTCTATAGTGGTAGTCCAATGAATTCTGCTTTAGATAAATAAGAACGGTATAGATGTATAAGTTTATTACTGTTATTATTCTTAATTTAATGAATAGTAGATTATAATGTGCCAATTTGTCATCCAATTTATGGATGATCTTCTTCTGTAGTATAAACGTATTACTAATGTGGATATTATTACCCGAAAGCAGAATTACGTAAGCTATAACACTATGAAAATGGAGTATTAAGCAGATCTTGTGTACGTATCAGGTACGGGCTTTTTAAAATTGATTATAAGATATATAACTCTTGAGAGCCTAGCTGTGATATGGTTAATATGAGGTTCTCAGAAATTTTTTTATTATTTGATATTGGCAGTTCTCTTAAGCTAAATAAAAGTTGACGAATGTATAGTTTCCTTTTAACTGGCACTCTCACACCCATACATGACTCTTTCCATTTTTCCAGCAATTGTTATATATATATATATATATATATATATATATAGATCTTAAACGGGGTAGGGGAGACACTACAACCCTGTCTAACCTCTTTAGACGTTCGAAATGGAGCAAAATAATTTTTTCCTGTTTTCACTACAGCCTGGAACTCTTTATATGATCTGCTGATAACTGACATTAATGAAAATTCAACTCCTATTACTTCCATTGCAGTCCAAAGCCGGTTAATAGGCACTGAGTCTTGTGCTTTTCTAAATGCATAAATATCAGATGCATTTCCTGGTCTTTTGTATATGATTTCTTTAATGATCTACACATTTCCCCATATAACCAGCTTTATCATCAGATATCTTTCCTACAATTGCAACCTATTTTTAAGAATAATACTAAATATTCTATTAATACAAGTCATAACACAAATTCCTCTATAATTCTTTGGATCCTTACGCCTTGTATATAGTTATTTATTATATGCACCATTCCTTAAGTTTCATCACCTTCTAAAATCTGATTAAACATTTTAGACACAAGTAAAACCTGGGAGGTCCATATTTCCACAATACGCTATAATCCCTCCAGGTCCACTAGCCTTGCCGTTTTTATGTTTTCCAATACCTGCTTTACCCCATACTCTAAAATAGAGTCTATGATTATTATAATTTTTTAAAATTATCATTACCTGTTCTTCTCTCCGTCAACAAATCTTAAAAATGCAGCTTCCGTTGATCCGAGCTAATAGGCTGCAAATCTGATAAAGGGTTGCTCACTCTCCTTATCTTCATTATAAACCTCCAGGCTTCAGTAGATCTTCTATATCCCAATGTGTGATTTACGAGAGCCAGTCCGAAAGCAATGCCTCCCATTTTTTGTGTTGTCTTTAAGTGTCCGAGTCGGATTATGTTGGTGTAGTATTAATTTATAAACTTTCCCGCTAGTGTCCTGTTAGTTTCGTTGTCTTGTAACAGATAGCAGCAGGGGAGCGTTCCAAAGTTGCTACTGACATCAAGGTGTCTACAAAACAGCTGAACAAAGTGCGCCAATCGAAATACATCGACACTTGCTGAAGTCGTATGGAGACGATACATTGGATGTGAGTAATGTGAGACGGTGGGTAGAGCGTTTCAAAAGTGGTGAAAAGGATGTGCAGGACAAGCCTCGCCCTGGTCGACTGCTCGTCTCGATCAACTCATCCGTAATGATCGGCGGATTACAACCAAGGAATTGTGTGTAGAGCTGAATATCGACTGTAATTCCTTAGACAAGATGTTACGCAAAATTATTGCAAAGTGTGTGCGATATGGCTCCTGCGGATGCTTTCGTAAGACCAAAAAGCTCATCGAATGGAAATTTGTCGGGGCCTGCTAGACCAATACGAGGCTGAAGGTGACAATTTTCTGAACTCCATCATCACCGGAGATGAGACGTGGTGTCACCACCACGAGCCAGAATCTAAACGACAGTCCATGGAGTGGCGACATCTGACTTCTTCAATAAGGAGAAGTTCAAGACACAGCCATCTGCAGGCAAAGTGAGGCGCAGGGTGTGGTTCTTTTGGATACTTTGGAACCTGGAGCAAATAACAATTCCGAACGCTACAAGACGACGCTGACTAGGCTGAAAGCCCGAATTTCTAGAGTCAGACCAGAGAAGACATGCGGCATGATAATGCCAGACCCCACACCAGTTGTGCGACCATGGAGCTCATTACCAAATTTGGCTGGACTGTTCCTACCACATCCACAGTACAGTCCTAAGTTAACATCTTTGGACTTCCATCTCTTTGGGCCTATGAAAGATGCACTATGTGTCCAACATTCTCCAGACTCAGATGATCTTGTCACAGCGTTAAGACAGTGGCTAGCCTCAGCTGGTTCAGATTTTTACGAGTGTGGTATGCAGGCTCTTGTTCAGCGTTGGCAAAAGTGCCTAAAATCGTGGTGATTAAGTGAAAAAATGATAATAAGTAGGTCAAATCTTTCTCTATATAACTGTGTTACTGTACTTTCTTTATCTGTTGTAGCTTCCATGAAAATAAATAGACGGCATTACTTTCGGAATGATGTAATATTTCTCCACGTGCCTTATCCCAGGATTTTTGTTTACTTTACTTAACTAACTTTTTAACATTTCTTGTGCATTCTATATATTTTAAATCTTATATTCTTTGAATTTAGCCAGTTACAATAAGCTTTCTTTTTATCTTCAATTGCCATAAGTGCTTCTTTAGTCATGCATTCGGTCCTTCCTTTATTTTCTCCCCCTTTTCTTAGGGCGTCTTCCGCTGCTTGAGATATATATTCTTTTAAAAACAAATACATTTCCTCCGCATTCCAATTCTCATTTACGACCTCCAAATATTGATTCAACCTTTCTTTATACAAAATTTTCACACTTTCTTCCTGTAACAAATGCACTAGGATAATTTATAATGGTATTTTGATTGTTTTTATTCTCACTTTATTTAAGTATTGCCTTCATCGGTAAAACAACTTTTGGGTCAATAATATAATGGTCTGATCCACATTCCATTCCCCTCTTCACTTTCATATCCTGTATTTTAAATCAGTCTCTTCTGTTTTGTAATAACATAATCAATAATTGATTTCAAATTCCTTGAGGGGGTAACCCAACTAAATTTATGTATATCTTTATGCTTAAATTTAGAGTTCATAATAACATATTCAAGTTCTCTACAAAAGTCAATTAGCCTTCGTCCATTATCATTTTCAGTCTCTACTCCCAAGGGCCAAACACCACATCATTTTCCTTTCTTGCAATGCGTCCATTAAAATCCGCTATTATTAACAATTCATGTGAAGTAGGATATTCTTCTACAATTTCTCTAAGGACATGATAAACATCATTTTTATCATTAACAGGAGTACCATTATTAGGAGCATAAATGCCAATTATATCTAAAACCTTTCCCCGAATCATTACCGTGATGTTTAAAATCCTATCACTTACTTCTTTTCAATCAAGCTCCTTGTTTCCATTTCTTTTTAATGAGGGCTGCTAGCCCTGATTTCGCTCTTTTAGTGTTGTATACTCCACTCCAAAAATGTATATATTCTCCAATCACTTGTAGCTCTCGAGCTTTCTTTTTTTTCTGTGAGTACTAATATATCCATCTTTATTTTTTTATCTCCTTTATTATCTCAAAAGCTTCCCACTTTCCCTTTGCAGATTCCATTTATGTCCGTTGCGTAGCCAGAGTCGCTGCCGATTCTTTTTTCATTGGGAAACGTAGCAGCTTTTGTCTTGGAGTGGGGAGCTATTCCAACGCCAAACCCCCTACCAGGAGGACCGGATCGTTGACTCTTCTGTCGGTTTTTAGGGTTCCTGTTTGATCTTCAGGCTACCGCAGCGGCCTCGGGCACAGGATGTCCCACCGTACTTCACTCAAACAGACATTTCCCTACTTCTCGCTGCCCACCCCTCGGGACGTGGACCACAGAGGCCGTATTTTCATGTTACAGATTGTTAAACAGCCCTTATTTTTTGTAGAATCTTTTGCAATTTATTCCTTATTCTGTGTGTACAAGCTCCTGTAAGTCATTTCCTGATTTTTTCTGTTATTATTGTTATGCCCTTGAATATTTTGCAACTTCTTGTTTCAGTTCTTTTTTTTTTAAAGTTCCCTTGCTTACCCCGGTTTATTATTACCATGTTTCACTGTTTACTTTACCGATTATTACCGCAATTACACATACAACACACACACCCATGCCAATGGCGGGACTCGAACCCGCGAATCTCAGCTTGGCGGAGTGCTGAAGCTCCAGCGACCAGGCTACGAGAGCCGGCACCTTTGGGTGCCTTCCCTTAGTTAATTATCTGTACGTTTACTCGATGTCGAATCAACGGTACTTGTATTTCGTACCGCGCATAAAACCCCTTATCTTTAGTAATAATAATTAAAACCTAGTCAGTTCATTCGGAAATCTATTTCCAAATATTTTATTTTAACAACTTATCTTTATGCAATGTATGCTTTTTGTCATACAGGCAACGATTATTTTCAAAGAAAATAATAAATTTCTGCTCAGATGACTCTCTCACTTCTCTTTTATGTTTCTGTGCAACGCGAAAGTGTTATTTTTCTCTCTCGAATCCCATTAACGGGAACGTGTATGCTTGGAGATTGCAAAGTTTGGCGTTAGTATCGACGACAGTGTTCATGTTAAGGAAAACCATTGTGAATGACCCATTTATATAACCTGGTCACAAGCTTTTGTATTCGTGTTGCATTTACGTAAACGTTCCTATGTGAATGGGCCCTTATTGTGCTAATATAACTTTGTAATACCAATACATTATGCCTATATCCTCTTCCAACGATCTCGTGACAGATACTGATACAAAATCTTCTGGTTCTAAAAATATTTCCGCAAAAGTAGTATATCCCCTGTGAGCTAAGGTCGTATAGGAGCATATAATGTGGCGCGCTGTTTCAATTCCTTACCTACATAACATGCAACCTAAGATACCCTGAAGCAGTTTCTTTGTATTAAGATGCTTTTACACTGGAGCATGCCCTATGAAAAAAGAACTATTTTTTCTCAGTTGAAATCGTTGGATTTAAGCAAATTTTCAATTATTTTCTTGTACTTTCCTTAATTATCAAATTTAACTGTGTAAAAATGAACACATTAGGAATGTATAAAACGTTATTTTCTTTCGGATAGTTTCTGAATAAAAAGACATTCTGATATGTACACTCACATGACTTTTCTACTCTGTAAAAACTATTTATTCTCCATATGCTTCATGTTAATCGAGATATCGAGATGTCAATCTTATTGCTAATTTTCTTGTAGATGCAAGGGGAATTGCTAGGCTTTAAGCGTTAGTCAAATATTTTAAGAGCTGTTTGCTATGTGGAGTATTTCATTCTCTTTGCATATCCAGAACATAAAAAAAGAATAACTAATTCCCATTTCAGAAAAAAATATAAGTATTACAAAGTTCAAACAAATAAAAGGGATATCTCGGAAACGGTTCACTCCATAAAAATATATATGTCATAAAGTGTGTGGTTTAACGAGCTCTACTTTTTGTATAGTAAAATTTTGTGTATCTCTTACGGTTTACCAGTAAGGCAAAAGCCATTCAGAAAGAAGACTTTTTGGGACATTCCCAGAAAATTCAAGATTTTTTTGTCATGAAAATATCTTAAATGTATGACATTTTAAAAAAAATTGTTAGCCATTTTTGAGAAAATCAAAATTTTCAAAACATGTTTCATGTAGAGCGTGGTCTGGAGTGGCAGGATTTTCTTTAAAATCCTTGTGTCGTATCTTCAATACATACTGAACCTAAATACCAAGTTTAGTATTTATGCGACTTTTCGTTTTTGAGTAATTCTGTTCACAGACACACTGAAACACACACGAACCTTTTCTAAAAGTGTTTTTTTTAAGCATGAGACCTCAAAACATGTATTTCCGGTGAAATCTCAGTATCGAATTTTTGGGTGGAATGCAATACCTCCCCTAGTTCCACTTGGCACTATTTATAGTTTGAGTCTTGGCAACCGTGAATGTTGTAAGTGCCATCTGACGTTTCCAATGAAAAGTTTGAGATTTTTTACCATAATCTACTCCAAACATTTTGTCAATAGAGCGTCATTTGTTTTGTTTACCTAACTTGAAAATTGTATGTCAACAAAAACATGGAATTAACACGTGAAAATGTTCGTGCAATGATTTATTACGACTTTCGACGTGGGTCATCAATTCAATAGTGTATCGATCAACTAACTTCCACATTTGGCGGCGAAGCTCCATTCTTTAGCACTGTGAAACGCTGGTATAACGAATTTAACCGTGGCCACCGTTCGCTCAATGATGAAGTTCGTGAAGGTCGTCCAAAATAGTTTTTGTGCCAAAAAACATTGATGCTGTGCAACAACTAATGATGAAAGATCGTCCATATTGTGAGATTGAGGCAATCCTAGGCATTAGTTCCACCAGCATACATAAAATATTGCATGATTATTTAGACGTGAAAAAGGTTCCCACATAGTTTGGCGCAATCTCAAAAAGATGCTCTGTCGATTGGTGTACAAAAATGCTCAAGAAATACAATGGCGGTGCCACAAATGACGTATATAAGATTGTAACAGGTGAGAAATTGTGGATCTATGCGTATGAGCCGGAAGGTAAACAACAGTCGACTGTATGGGTGTTTCAAGATGAAGCAAATCCAACAAAAGTTGTTCGCACTCGAAGCACTTCGAAGAAAACGGTCGCCTGCTTTTTCAGCAAAACTGGCCATGTGGTAAAAGTGCCTTTAGAAGAACGTAAAACGTCAATGCCGAATGGTACACAACCATTTGTTTGCCGAAAGTCTTCGGTGAAGCAAGGAAAACCAACAAGAACCGTAGGATCGTTCTTCATCATGACAATGCGAGCGCACACACACCTCGTCTATTTGAAGGCTCAAAAAATCGAATTGATGGGTCATTCGCCATACAGTTCTGATTTGGAACCCAATGACTTCTTTTGTTCCCGAACATCAAGAATAAATTGCGTGTAAAACGATTTTCGTTGGCAGAAGAAGCCGTTGATGCCTTCAAAAACCATGTTTTGGAGGTGCCTCAAGAAGACCGGAATAAACGCTTTGACAAATGGTTCAAACGGATGCAAAAGTGTATTGATCATAAAGGAGAATATTTTGGAAAACATTAAAGCAATTTTCAATCAAAAATTACTTTGTTTTAATTATTGGGCTCAAAATATAAATAGTGCCCCTCGTACTACACATAGTAGAGAAAGTAATAAATAAATAAAGTAAAAAACACCGACACAAATATATCGCATTCCCAGGATTCTACTATGTTAAAACCTATATGAATTGAAAATGTAGAATACGTAACTCTGTTTTCTTAGAAGTTTTGCATCCACCTGTATCTGAAAATGATGATTCCATAATTCCGGAATAGAATACGGAATTTATTCAAACACTGTTAAAACTTCAGAAGAGTCCCTTATGTTAGATAACGATATGGCTAGTTATTCATTTGGATTTGGCAACTTCTTGGTGAATGATCCCAAACTTTTGAAGCGTAAATGTTGAGAAGAAAACTCAAAAAATGTCTGAGTGCGCAAATATAAGATTATGTAAATTTAATGAGCGTTTTGTGCATGACTGCATGGGGCTGAACATTTATTTCATAAAACTTTCGTATTCAGTACATTATATTTAGCTATAGAATACTAAAATAGTTTTTGACAGAACAGCCGCAAAACATATGGGTCTATAGTGAAAGCTTTGAGAATACTTAACTGTCAAAGATGTTTTCATTTTATTGAGTTAAAATTAAGCAAATCTATATTAAATAAAGCAGAACTATTTTGTGCGTGTTGGAATATGTATTATAATTTACAATGGTATTGCGTTATGAATCTATGATGCACAGACAACAGAACTTTTAGTTTGAAATCGATGTGCTTAGAAGGAAATGGAGAAGATATTTTCTCTTTACCAACCACCTTCTGTACGAAATTTCGAGTAGACACTCCTGAGAATGGAACTCAGGACTTCAGTCGAATAATGTTGCAAGCATGCCGGAAATGAAAAACTGAAAACATAATATGTATTAAAGTTATAGAGGTAATCAAATTAATTGTTGATTTTAGAAAAATGTCGTGATGAAATCGTCAGAAACAAATATTAAAGAAGCTTTAGAATAATGATGCTGCATAAACATGCATATACATCTGTGTACTTCCAATTGAGTATTTACTAAGGATATGTCTTGAATAATGATGAAAAATATTGCTATTTTTCATATTTGAATATATAAATTCAGAGAGTAGGGTATCTTTTAAATAGTAAGAAATACTCAAAAGGGATTAAAATGTTATTTGAGCTTTTGATTTCTCGTTTTAAACAGCATCATTTCCGTTTGTACGTGATTTTCTAGTACAGCTTAGCATCAGCTGTGTTTTAACATCTTTCAATTCTGCTACATTTGTATGTTTCGCGATTGTTTTGTTTGTTAACCATGGCTGAAGATACAGGCGATTCTCAATCTCTAGCTGCCACGCAGTTTAGCTCACAGATGTAAATATTTGACGAATATAATCATGGGTTACAGTTCAGGTACTGCTGCGAGAGTGCAGCACTCTACAAATATACAGGGTGGACCATTCAAGCTAAGACTGTACAATATCTCCAAAACTAAGCGTTGTAGAAAGAAATGTCTTTAATAAACGTTGCTTGATATTATGGAGGAAAGTAAATGCATTGAGGCCGTGTTTTGTTTGGAGGGCGTTTAGATGGTGAATTTAGGGTAAATGTAATTTTTACTTCCTCTACCACGTATAGTAAGTAGGGGAAGTATTGTATTCCACCCAAAAATTCGATACCGAGATTTCACCGGAAATACATGTCTTGAGACCCCCTGAATTCAAAAAAAGCATTTTTGGAAAAATGCCTGTGTGTGTCTGTGAACAGCATAACTCAGAAACGAACAGTCGGGTAAACCAAACTTGGTATTTAGGTTCAGTATCTTCCAGATATGCGACACGAAGGTTTTCAAGAAAATCCCCCCACCCCAATTTACTCTTTACATGGATCATTTTTCGAATATTTTAATTTTCTCAAAAATAGCTCAAACGATTTTGATTAAAATATCATAGGTTTAAGATATTTTCATGACAAATAAAATGTATATCTTGAATTTTCTGGGAATGTCTCCAAAAGTATTCTTCATTGTGAACGACTTTACATAACTGGTAAACCATAAGAGATAGACAAAATTTTACTACACAAAAAATGTAGATCGCGTTAAAATACACAATTTATGGCATATGCAGTTTTTTTGTTGAGTGAACTATTTTCGAGATATTGCTTGTTATTCCCTTAAATTTTTCAATACTTTTCTCAAATGGGAATTCGTTATTAACTTTTTTTGTCTTGTGTATGCAAAGAGTATTAATCTGTGGGAAAGGGAATGGTGCTGCACCTAGCAACCAGCTATTAAGAGATATGTATGTGCTCAAAGGCTACTGTATTTCTATATTGCCCTTGCAAATACAAAACAAGGAGAACATTGTACGCCTTAAGCGATAGTCAAATATTTTTAGAACTGGTCGCTATGTGTAAAATGTAATTCTCTTTGCATGTCAAAAGATCGTTTCTGCAAATGTTTATCTCGATTATTATGAAATAGATGGAGAATAAGAGTTTGTAAAAATAGTTTGTACAAGAGTAGAGCAAGTCATGTGAGTGTAACACATCAGATTTTTAAAATGGGAATCTACCTGTTTTATGTTGTTTTCTCACTCCTCATAAAAAACTAAACAGCATTTGTATAAAGCACTTTGCAATTGTTCTTACACCAAGTAAATAACAACGAACATTCTGAATGGCTGTGTACGAAGAGCGCAGTGAATGGATGGACCATCTATGGATGGTCATTTGAGGGTCAAGTTACGTTTAGTAATTGTGAACCAATATTTCTTATTTTGTTTCCTTATTAGTCATCACAAAATAAACAGTTGTTTATAAACCATTTTCTAATGAGAAAACAACATACAAAATGTAGGTTCCCATTTAAACAAAATTAAATTGACCCTAAAATGAGCATCATAACGTCCTCCAAACAAAACACGACTAATGGCATTTATTTTCAACCATAGTATCAAGCAACTTTTATTAATGTCATTTCTTTCTAAAACGCTTGGTTTTGGAAATATTGCACAGTCTCAACTTAAATGGTCCACCCTGTATAAATATAAAATATTACACAAAATCAAACCTTGATAAAATCTGGCAAAACGTTACTTCTTTGTTTCTTTGTAACCCTCTGTAAAGTAGAGTCGTTATCTCTCCCTTTATTTTTAACGCAAAAAACAATGTTGGAACATGCATTGCGGCATTATTTTTACGCAACCTTTACGACGTTATCTGCTGACATTGTATGTAGTGTTTCGAATTGGCGCCCTAAATCTCCAGGATTATATTCTACTGAAAATTTGGAGACAAAACGTTTATGGCATGCATATTCTGTGTAATAGTTCTCTAGTCATAGCCGTGGAAAGTTAATCAATGAAGACGCGCGATATTACGTCACAATGTGACAAATGGTGTGACACGTCGGATTTTCAATTTACACAAGAAAACGAAAATCCCTTTATAATTTACTATTCATATATTCGCGGTTATAATTTAATAAAAAATGACAGGAACATTCTGTCGTAGCTACGATTTTTCAATGTTACAAAGTGTTGAAAAGTAATTATTAGGCAGTGAAAAAGCTATGTATTGTGTCAGTACAAACAACGGTAACATTCTTAGCTTTAAATGAAATGGTAACACTACAGCTATGGTAAACCCTCCAAAAAATCCTTTCTTTTCTTCGTTTTCTTTTTTTCAATCAAAATGTTATTTTGATGCATCAACATGCCTGTTTCTGTGTCCTTGAAGTTTATAACATGTTAGCCATTTTTACTTTCTCCACCACGTACATATAAGATAAAGGTGTTGCATTCCACCCAAAAATTCGATACCGAGATTTCACCGAAAATACATGTTTTGAGGTTCCTTGAATAAAAAAAATATTTGTAGAAGAAGGCCCGTATGTGTGTCTGTCTTGTGTTAGTGTGTTTGCCTGTAAACAATATAACTCAAAAAACAAAATTCCGATAAATGCCAAATTGGTATTTAGGTTCAGTACCTTCCAAAGTTGCAACTCAAAGCTTTTCAATAAAATACCTCACACCAAACTACCCTTTGCATGGACACATTTTCGAAATTTTTATTTTCTAAAAATGGTTCTAACGAATTTGATTAATATATGAGATATTAAAAATATTTACATGATAAATAAAATGTATATCTTAAATTTTCTGGAAATAGCCTGTGAAGTTTTCTTCGTTGTATAATCTTGTGTAACTGGTAAATGTTAAGCGATAGATGAAAGTGTTCTTCACAAGAAATGTAGATCTCTTTAAAACACACAATTATTTCCAATACATTTTATGTGGCTTTAGTTCATTTCCTAGATATTCATTATTAATCGTTCGATTTGTTCAATACTTTCAATCCTTTTATGTCCAGTCGACTATTAGTTGTTTCTCGCAACCTAATGGAAAGAGTGTGGAATTTTAATGCTGGAGTATGGTCTCCACTCTTGAACATCTGACTAACGCTTGTACTCTAGCGAAATATGTAATATAGCTATTTCTGCATAAATTTATATCGATTAAAATGGAGTAGATAGAAAAATAAACTTCGTAAGAATAAATTGTATACCCGCTAATAAACGATAGAGGGATAGAAAGTGAAGTAACATTATAGTTTGTGGTTAGCCACACGTTGGGCGCCAATTTGAAGTGGTTTTATTTATATGTTTATTTATTTATTGTATTTGTTTTTTTTTTGTTGAGCCCCGCGTTTGGGAGCCAATTTGCGACGGTATTACTTATAATGCTTGTGTATGTGTGTTTACTTCACGTGGTGAAGCCATTTTGTATGTAATTCTTTGTTAGGTTTGTAGCTCCATCTGGTGTTAGCAATTTGCGGTAGTATTAGTGTTTGTTTGAAAGAATGCGACTGTTATTTTATTTAATTTTTGTTTACTGTCCTCCGGCTAGCTATGATCTTTTTGGTCGAGCACATCTCTTTATACAGGTTGCGTAAACGGAAAGGAATCTTTTATCCAAAGATAACACTGATGAAGGAATTTGTTTTACACTTTTATTGTCGAACACATTCACTATCACATTTACACATTGATCTTGACACTCGCCAAACTGAAACTGTTATAATAACTTATTTACTGATCATTCTTAATTCACGTACTTCAACTTTTTGTTTCATTAATTTTACAATACTTGAGATTTTTTCATAACTCTGCTACGCGTAACTTGTGAATCGATAGCCGACGTGTAATATTTCTACTGGACTGAAGGCGACGTGTAGCATACAAATATTTTCGGTGAACTGACGGACTGAAGGCGACGTGTAATGTATAAAGATTTTTGATGAACTGACGGGGTCTATCTCTAACCTAGCCCTTTTATACTCCTACACTCCGATATGCCTAAAGATTATAACTGAGCTGCAATTGGCTAATAAAACGCGCCAACATTAGCGTCTATTTTAATATCCAATGAAAATTATGAATACATATGCTCTAGGAAGAATGTTCCAGAAAATTCTACAGAAAAACGCGCCAACATTACGTAACTTCCTCGTCTCTAATAACGATAAACAGCTCACCCCCTCGCTGCATTATTGCACGCTATTATTGTCAGTTTCAGTAAGGCAGTATAAACTTACTTCTCAACAATAATTACAATCAATAAACATCTCATATCAATGTCACACAAAAATGCATATTCATATTACAATCATTCTTTACATTTAAGTAATTTGTGATACAAATTACTGCATCAAAAGTTATGTGAATGTACATAAGATTTTTTCTCACAGTTTCCTAGCCTGTGTGTCTTTGCAAAGTTTATTCTTTCTTTTTAATGTGATCTCTCTTCCAAAGCAACATAAAAATACAACGTATAATTGCATTCCGTGTTAGAATTCATTAACTCTACATGCAAAATTACATTCATGCTACAGCATGGATTATAAGTGAGAGATTTTAAAGCGAACAGGAATGTAAAACCACCTACTTCACCGCAGAGAATTAAAGAAGGTCACTGTGTTTTACTTCGTTGCGCTATACAGTGTCTTGTGCGAGTCTCTCTTTGGACGTATAAATGATGCAGTAACACTGGAGTTTATTCTGCAACATGGTAAAACATTCGAGTGCGTTTCTCTCTAGGCAGTTGGAAAAAAATCCCCCAAGAGAGATTACGTGCAGTACAAGTTGCGGTGGACGAAAACTCTGCTATTGGAGCTCCCCATCGGTATTCGGCCCCAAAACTTTGTTGTAAATAAGGGGAAACCCTAGTTCAGCGTTATAGAGGGGACGGAAAGGAATTTCTGATGCTGCTTGGAGAAACTGAATACACGAAAAATACTGAAGAAAACAGGAAGGATCGCAGTTATATTCTGTTTTCTTGAAAGTGATTTTGCTATATAAGGTCTTTTATATAATATAAGGTTATATCAGAGGTTTCTGTTGGTGTTCATTGGTTTATCGGCCGTTATTTACACAAATGCATAAGCGTGGGGAACATTTGGCTTAAGGATAGGTATATATGACTGAAAGTTTCAACTTGTATAGTTCTATGAAAATGTAATCACATGTTAATACGCTTAACAAAAGCAAGTGTGCCAAATTTAAGCAGTTTAGGAGTATTTGTCCCGAAGTTATTAATATTTAATTAATTTTAATTATCACTTGACAAGAAAACTCCGTTAGGGGCATAAATTAACATTAAAAAAACTCTAATGTGTTACACTCACATGACTTTCTCTACTCCTGTACAAACTATTTTTACAAACGCTCATTCTCCATATGCTTCATGTTAATCGAGATATCGAGATGTTAATCTTATTGCTAATTTTCTTGTAGATGCAAGGGGAATTGCTAGGCTTTAAGCGATAGTCAAATATTTTAAGAGTTAGTTGCTGTGTGGAGTATTCCATTCTCTTTGCATTACCAGGACAAAAAAAATGAATAACGAATTTGAGAAAAAGTATAAGTAGTGGAAAATTTAAGGGAATAACAAGGAGTATCTCGAAAATGGTTCACTCAACAAAAAAAAAATGTATATGACATAAATTGTGTATTTTAACGGGATCTACGCTTTTTTGTGTAGTAACATTTTGTCTATCTCTATGGTTTACCGGTTATGCAAACGTCGTTCACAATGAAGAATACTTTTGGAGACATTCTTAGAAAATTCAAGATATACATTTTATTTGTCATCAAAATACCTTAAACATATGATATTTTAATCAAAATCGTTAAAGACATTTTTGAGAAAATTAAAATTTTCGAAAAATGTTCCATGAAAAGGATAATCTGGGGTGGGGGATTTTCTTGAAAACCTTCGTGTCGCATCTCTGGAAGATACTGAACCTAAATACCAAGTTTGGTGTTTATCCGACTGTTCTTTTCTGAGTCATGCTATTCAAAGACACACACACAGACACACACACGGACATGTTTCCAGAAATGCTTTTTTTGGATTCAGGAGGCCTCAAAACATGTATTTCCGGTGAAATCTCGGTATCGAATTTTTCGGTGGAATACAATACTTCCTTTACTTTCTATACGTAGTAGAGAAAGGAAAAAATATGATGTGATACAGCAGAAATACCTATATTACATATTTCGTTATAGGTACAAAGGGCATAGTGACAGTCAAAATGTTTAAGAACAGCTCGCTATAGCTGCTTTAAAATTCCATTCTGTTTCCGTGGCATCGCACGAAACAACTGAATGTTGACAGGACTTAAGAGAATGACCAAGTATGATCATTTGAATCATTAATAACGGATATCTCAGAAATGGTTTATGCCACCAAAAAATATTCTTTTAAATAAATTGTGTATTTTAAAGAGATCTGCATTTTTTGTGCAGTACATTTTCGTCTATCGCTTCAAGATTATACAAAATTTCTTCCGAATGAAGAGGACTTTATAGACTATTCTCTGAAAATTCAAGATATACATTTTATTTTTCATGTAAATATCATTAATATTGGCATTGTAATTAAAATCGTTAGAGCCATTTTTATAAAATAAGAATTTTCTAAAAATGTTCCATTTAAAGGGTAACTTGGTGGGGGGCATTTTCTTGATAATGTTTGTGTCTCATCTTTGAAAGATACTGAACGTAAATACTAAGCTAGGTAGTAATCTGAATTTTCGTTTTTGAGTTGTGCTGTCCACAGACACACAAACGTGTTTCCAAAAATTATTTATTTGTATCCAGAGGGCCGCAAAACCTGTGATTTCGGTGAAATCTTGGTATCGAGTTTGGATGCAATGCAATACCTTCTCTATCTACTTTGTCCGTGATAGAGAAAGTAAAACACTCCCCCAGGGTTTAAAAGGTTGGAACATGATAAGTATTACTACTTTCTGATAAAGCAAGAACTGAACTTTTTATAATAAAAAAAACTAAAACTGTAATTTTTGGTCCAAATTCTTAAAAATTCATTTATATTTAACCTTAAGGGAAAATTAAAAGCTTCATTCAGATCAATATTAAGTTTCACTTAATGACTAGATATCTGAGAAACTATTTAAGACAGACTGAAATATTTATACCATGCAGATGCATGCCTTGTAAGTCTGCTGATGTGCTGTTGTACAATACGTATAGTAAGTAGGGCAAGTATTGTATTGCCACCAAAAATTCGATTCCGAGATTTCACCGGAAATATATGTTTTAAGATCCCCTGAATCCAAAAAAAAATCTGATGCGTTACAATCACATGACTTTCTCTACTCTTGTACAAACTATTTTTACAAACGCTTATTCTCCATGTACTTCATGTTAATCGAGATAACAATTTGCAGACTCTATCTTATTGCTAATTTTCTTGTAGATGTAAGGGGAATTGGTAGGCTTTAAGTGATAGTCAAATATTTTAAGAGCCGGGTGCTATTTGGAGTATTCCATTCTCTTTGCATTACCAGGACAAAAAATGAATAACGTATTCCAATTTGAAAAAAGTATAAGTACTGGAAAATTTAAGGAAGTAATAAGCAATATATTAAAAATGGTTCACTCAAAAAAAGAAATGTATATGACATAAATTGTGTATTTTAACGTGATCTACATTTTTTGTGTAGTAAAATTTTGTCTATCTCTTATGGTTTACCAGCTATGCAAAAGTCGTTCACAATGAAGAATACTTTTGGAGATATTCGCAGAAAATTCAAGATATACATTTTATTTGTCATGAAAGTATCTTAAATATATGATATTTTAATCAAAATCGTTAGAGCCAATTTTGAGAAAATGAAAATTTTCGAAAAATGTTCCATGTAAAGAGTAATCTGGGGTGGAGGGATTTTCTTGAAAACCTTCGTGTCGCATCTCTGACAGATACTGAACCTAAATACCAAGTTTGGTGTTTATCCGACTGTTCGTTTCTGAGTTATGCTGTTCACAGACACATAGACACACACACAGACACACACACACAGACACACACACACAGACACGACACGGACATGTTTCCAAAAATGCTTTTTGTTGGATTCAGGGGGTCTCAAAACATATATTTGCTGTGAAATCTCGGTATCGAATTTTTGCGTGGAATGCAATACGTCCCCTACTTACTATACGTAGTAGAGAAAGTAAAAATGAATAACGTATTCCCATTTGAAAAATCTGATGTGTTACACTCACATGACTTTCTCTACTCTTGTACAAACTATTTTTACAAACGCTTATTCTCCATCTACTTCATATTAATCGAGATAAACATTTGCAGACTCTATCTTATTTCTAATTTTCTTGTAGATGTATGGGGAAAATATATTTACAAGGACAATATAGAAAAACAGTAGCCTTTGAGCACATACATATCTCTTAATAGCTAGTTGCTAGGTACAGCAGCATTCCCTTTGCCACAGATTATAACTCTTTGCATATCCAAGACAAAAAAATGAATAACGAATTCCCATTTGAGAAAATAAGTATTGAAAAATTTAAGGGAATAACAAGCAATATCTCGAAAATGGTTCACTCAAAAACAAAAATGTATATGACATAAATTGTGCATTTTAACGCGATCTACATTTTGTCTGCAGTAAATTTTGTCTATCTCTTATGGTTTACCAGTTATACAAAAGTCGTTCACATAGGAGAATACTTTTGGATACATTCCCAGAAAATTCAAGATATACATTTTATTTGTTATGAAAATATCTTAAACCTGTGATATTTAATCAAAATCGTTAGAGCCATTTTTGAGAAATTTAAAATTTTCGAAAAATCTTCCATGTAAAGGGTACTTTGGGGTGGGGGATTTTGTTTAAAATCTTCGTGTCGCATCTCTGGAAGATACTGAACCTAAATATCAAGTTTGGTGTTTATCTGACTGTTCGTTTCTGAGTTATGCTGTTCACAGACAGACACACAGACTGACAGACACAGACACACACACGGACATGTTTCAAAAAATGCTATTTGGATTCAAGGGTTCTCAAAACATGTATTTCGGGCCAAATCTCGGTATCGAATTTTTGGGTGGAATACAATACTTCCCCTACTTACTATACGTAGTAGAGAAAGTAAAAAGCTTTCTACCTCCAACTTCGTGTGTTTGGGAGTGGTCGGACTTTACGGCGAAATGAGTCTAATGTTTCTTGGACGGCAGACTACCTTAACAAACGTTTGGGGATGTGTTAAAAATAATGTCCCCTGCAGTAGTACTCTAATGTAGACTGTCTCTGTGGTCTGGTGCTTACCATGCGAGATTCCAAATCCTGGTTCGATTACCGGCTAGAGCTTGGAAGTTTTCTTTAACTAGGATTATTCATCATCCTCTCTAGAGTTCTGGAAGTATGGGTGAGATTGTAGATGTTTGTGTGGGTGAATTTAATGAATTATAAAAGTAACGCAAAGCATAATCCATAAATATTAACACAATAGTTAATGTGTGAACATCATTGCCAATGAGCAATTGTTCCAAAGGCAAAGCCGTCGTTTTGACCTGAGATGTTAAAGACTGCATATAAATGAAAGAAAAATTCTGATGTAAAGGGTAATTCCCGGTGGGAGGGGTTGTTGAATATCTTTTGTGGTATCTTTGGAAGTCATTGTTTGGATTGGATTGGCTACGGTGAGGACTAGGTACTGATGTTGTACCTTCGCCCCACAAGGGGACGTCCCTGAGAGGAAGGATGAGGCAAGAGGTGACACCGGGCAGCCGGAACCAGGAGTGACGGCACAGGAATATCAGGGTCCATAAGCTTCCAGATAGAGTCTCCTCGACAGACGGACAGGCAGACCGGTGACGCCACCCCGCACAGAGTTGGTTCAACGCCTCTCATGGAAGTTCGGATGCCCCCGGCTGCCAGCCGAAACGGAGGGACGGAGAGAGTCACAAAGAGCATCCTTTTCCCCTGTCACACTGTACCGAAAGACCACCGATAGTTTCAATCCTGAGAGAGGCCAATGGATGTAAGATGAAGTGAAATGAGAATGCGGATGAAATAGAGGGACAGGAAATTCGGAAGATGTAAGATTTCTTCCCAGCATTCGCCTGGTGATCCGGAAGAACCTCCGAAAACCCCATGGGTCAGGATGGTCGGCCACGGGAATCGATACCACGACCTCCCGAATGCGGCCGCAGACGTAACCGCTTGAGCCATCCCGCTCGGTATGACACAATTTAATTGACTTTCCGTTGTTGAGTAATGCTGTACAAAGATAAGATAGATATATAGATGGACGCACACACACATGCACATGAACTTATTCTAAAAATGCTTTCTCTCCCCCTCTCTCTTGGGGAGGCTTATGGGAACTAAAACTGTAATTCCGATGAAATCTTGATTTCGAAATTTTGGGTGAAGCGCAATGCTTACTCCTTAGGTATCTCTTGTGGGGAATGGCGTGAGACTCAAAATATCAGCCAATGCATCTGCAGTTCGCTCTGTGCCAGGCAGGTCCTTGGACAACTCCAACGTTGCCCGCAGAGAGAAAGAAACACTTGCGCATGTCCTGGGGTCCTGTACAAACGGCGATTTGCTGAGGAACTCTCGTCATCATCAGGAAGGTTCGTCGTTCATCTCTAAAGAATTACAGAAAAACAACTTTACCGTATATGAAGAAGTAGGTACATCGCCTAGCGATGCCGTAGAATTGATATTATCTCATTTGAGTAAACAGCTACATACTCGACCCGACAAGTTTAAACTGCAAGCAATTAAGGTGATCAGCTTGATGGTATGAGCACATGACAGTATACCATGCTGTTACCGAGCGGGATGGCGCGGCGGTAACGCGTGCGACTCGCATTCGGGAGGTCCCAGGTTCTATCCTCGGTGCCCGCCTACTCTGACCCATCGGTTTTTTTGCATGGTTTTCCCGGGTCGCAGGCGAATGCTGGGGGTGGTTCATCTTCCACTTTGACTCTCCTGCCCGTCAGGTGCCGGTGTTCGGCGGATTGCGGATGGATGAATGCTGTGCACTCTATGGAAGTTTCATCGTGACGTCGTCCAGGGATTACTCGGCCGGAAGCCCCCCCCCTTGGGTGCTTTCGGGCGGGAGCTCCTTCGGTATCACAATAGAGTTAGGACCCAATAGAGTGAGCTCGGGTGATGTTGAAGGCGTTCATTTTGGAAACATTAGGAACCCTGTCTGCGCTTGCGTCTGTCTCATCCGGACCTGGTCGACCTCCGGGTCTCTACCTCAACCTTGCCTCCAATGGGTCACGGTAGAAGCAGAAGAGGTCAATTGGCATACCTACAGTGCTCTGAGCCTGTATGAGGGCCCCTCTGTTCGTCCGTACCTTTAACTTTATACCACACTGTTTTATTGAGACCATAGAGAAGTTTTCAACTCCCTCTCAAGAGAATTAAACCAATTATCACTGTTATAAGAGGCTTTTGAACATCATTTATATCCCCACGTGACCCTGGAGGGCGCCATCCGAGTGGTTCTCCCTCCCACGAGAGCTTTTCCCTTGGGTCGGCACCTGAAAATTTTAATCCGCCCCCCCCCATTACAGGAGGAAGTGGATATGCCACTTACGTGCGTCAACCCCAAAAGGGGAAAACTACCGAAGAATCTCGGTGGGGCCGACAGCTGCCTACCAACTGTCTACCGGCTCTCCAGGGTGGTACCGGAAGATCTTGAGGCGTCTCACAATGTCTCCAATCTACCCCATCGAGTCCAACCCAATCCAAACGACTCCCTTACGAGTGGGGCTCGGACGTTTGGCTCAGCGTACTTTTAGTAACACAGAAGTACCACGAGTGCTCAGGGTCCGCAGCACCTACACCACAACAGCTGAAAGGGTCCGAACCCCTCTTATAGGAAACATCATTTATATGTTTTTTCAAAATTATAATTAGCTTAACAAGTCCATTTGAAAATAACAGATAAAATGTCGATATGTTTCCATATCTTTTACTGTTTTATGTTTTCTTTTTCCTTGTTAAAATATTACAAGACGGTTTTTTTTTATTTTAATTTTATTTGAACATCATGCCCCATTACACTGAGTAACATTACATATTTATACATAAACTCTTTAACATAAATATTACGAGACGTGTTTTTAAAGTAAGTACCAATAATTTTTTAAAAATAACAGGACGTCATTTTCCTAGTATGTTATTATCATCCATTACCTTACACTACTTCCACATAGTCCCCGCGTTATTCAAGCACTTATTTCATAACATCATCGTCGTTGAAATGTTTTCCACCAAGTAATTTCTTCAGATGAAGAAGGAGATGAAAATCGCTTGTCACCAAATCCGGACTGTAGGGAGGGTTATCGAATTGTTCCCAACTAAATGATGCAATCAGATTTTGAGTTTGTTTGGTTGTGTTAGGCCAGGCATTGTCACGCATTATTGTTTCCCCATAAACCTCAGCCAATTGTCGATGAATGTTTGGTGGTGTAACATTTCTCGCCTTCAAAAAACGAATCACTAATTTGACTTCACGTCGTTCGATTGTTTTGAACATTTCAAAACGTTCTAACACAGGAAAACACAAAGTGACGATCACTCACAGCTGTGTTGGCTTCTTAAGAATGGGAAAAGTGATCGTGTATGCTCAAAATTGCAACTGCAGTGCAAAATATTAAAACGTACTTAGTTGAAGAACATGCCTCGTATATAATTTTTATCACTATTTGAAAATATTTTAATTGTTATGTTTACCTTGACCATATTGGCAACCTGCAAATTCAGGAGGTCATTTTTAGTTTTTACGAATAAATAAAAATATAAGCAATAGTGGGTAAAGTAGGAATTAATTTAAAAAATACATTTAAAACGAAATGAATGTAATGGTTAGATAATACGAGTTATTTTGTTTGTTCTTCCAGTGAGTACAATGAAAGCTGACTGGCTATTTGTAACTAGCGACATTCTTAAAGTGGGTTGATTAAAAGCCGACAAAATCAATTTTATTGATGAAGTAGTCATTCTGGCTTACTAAACACATACAGCACAGATATAGGGCTATGGAGGGAAAGGCTGCCTTGTTCTTAAATTCACCACACCGTGGAAATTATACGCTCCGTTCGCGATAAGAGAACGCGCTAGGAGCAAAATTCTATTTGTAAGTCAGTAAATTACTGGTTAGCAGAAGACAAGCAAGCGGTAAGATGTTCAGACAGTTGACAAATGACTAAAGCAGAGCCGATCAGCTGTACTTGACAAATTGCAGGCAGCATGTTATATCAAACTTCACATGTCCGCCAAGCTATCACGTCATCCTCTGCTTTAAAGCAGATGAGGTGACGTAAATTGCTTCCTGTTCTGTCAACCCTCAATAGCAGCAACAGCTATGAGACCTTTTATCGGAAATGCATTTGCAAGGGATGAAGAATGGTGCTTAATCTCTGCAGTATTTTGTGAATAGGCTATTCCCAGCTACGCTCCAAAATAGCAAAAGGAAGCAAACATATAATCACAACTATAGCATGTTATACTTCAAGTTATATCGTGCATATACAGGATGTATCAGAATAAACATTCTAATTTTCCTGTTGAGATAGACATCTGATGTGCTTCCTTCATATGACATTCTCTATTCAAGCTTCTACAAACCATCTTTACATAAGCTCATTATTCGGTAGAATTATTGTTAATCTAAGCAAATTTTCATTACACATTTATACGTTTTGTTGTAGGTAAAAGGAGAATAACGTAGGTTAAAGCGATAGTCAGGATTTTAATAAGTGGATCACTATGTCATGGCTTTGAAATTCCATTTTCCAAGATAAAAAAAATACCTTGTTACATTCACATGAATTTCTCTAACACATATAGGTATTACATTCCACCCAAAAATACCATATAGAGATTTGATCGGAAATACATGTTTGAAGGCCCTTTGAATACAGAAAAAAAAACATTTTTATAAAAAGGAACATGTGTGTGTGTGTCTTGAACAGCATAAAATAAAAACGAAAAGCCCGATAAATACCAAACTTGGTATTAAAGTTCAGCATCTTCCAAAGATGAAACGCACAAATTTTCAAGAAAATCCACCCACCCCAAACTACCCTTTGCATGAAACATGTTTCGAAATTTTAAAAGGTATATTAAAGATATTTACGTGACAAGTAAAACTTTTCAAGAAAATCTACCCACCCAAAACTACCCTTTGCATGGAACATGTTTCGAAATTTTAAAAGATATAGTAAAGATATTTACGTGACAAATAAAATCTATATCTTCAACTTTCGGGAATAGCCTATGAATTCTTATTCATGCGAAAGGGATTTAGTATAATCCTGTATAACTGGTAAATGAAAACGTACTGCACATAACATGTAAATAATTTTAAAACACACGGTTTATTTCAGTAACCTTTTTTGTGACATCAACCATTTCCGAGATATCCGTTATTAATGGTTCGAATTGTACAATACTTACCCTTTTTTTTAAAATCATGTCGATTTTCAGGTTTTCCTCGCAATATCAAGGAAAGAGATTGGAATTTTAAGGCCAGCATATAACGTCCAGTTATTAAAACATTTTACTATCGCTGTTCCCTTTGTATCTATAACAAAATGTGTAATTTAGGTATTTTTATCTCTATTAAAATGAAGCAGTTAGGAACGTAAACGTCCGTAAGAATAATTTGTATATCCTTTAATGAGCGATAGAGGATAGAGAAAGTCATGTGAACGAAACGCATCAAATTTTTCTATCTACTGTATATTGTGATAAACTATTTTTAATTTCTCTACTACGTATAGTAAGTAGGGGAAGTATTGTATTCCTCCCAATAATTCGATACCGAGATTTCACAGGAAATATGTTTTGAGGCTCCTTAAATCAAAAAAAAATATTTTGGAAACATGTCCGTGTGTGTGTGTGTGTCTGTGAACAGCATAACTCAGAAACGAACACCATACTTGGTATTTAGGTTCAGTATCTTCCAGAGATGCGACACGAAGGTTTTCAAGAAAATCCCCCCACCCCAGATTACCCTTTACATGGAACATTTATCGAAAATTTTAATTTTCTCAAAAATGGTTTTAACGATTTTGATTAAAATATCATATCTTTAAGATATTTTCATGACAAATAAAATGTATATCTTAAATTTTCTGGGAATGTCTCCAAAAGTGTTCTTCATTGTGAACGACTTTTACATAACTGGTAAACCACAAGAGATAAAATTTTACTACACAAAAATGTAGATCGCGTTAAAATACACAATTTATGATATACACTTTTTTTGTTGAGTGAATCATTTTCGAGATATTGCTTGTTATTCCCTTATATTTTTCAACACTTATTTTCTCAAATGGGAATTCGTTATTCATTTTTTGTCTTGGATATGCAAAGAGTATTAATCTGTGGCAAAGAGAATGGTGCTGCACCTAGCAACCAGCTATTAAGAGATATGTATGTGCTTAAGGGCTATGTATTTCTATATTGCCCTTGTAAATATATATTCCCCTTACATCTACAAGGAAATTAGCAATAAGATAGAGTCTGCAAATGTTTATCTCGATTAACATGAAGTAGATGGAGAATAAGAGTTTGTAAAAGTAGTTTGTACAAGAGTAGAGAAAGTTATGTGAGTAACACATCAGATTTGTTTTTATTCAGACAATTTCAAAACTTGTACTTCCAGTGAAATAAAAGTTTCTCTTGCATACTGGTATTTTAAAATTATTTCATTACCATTTGTACGAAACTAACTCTTTTACACATAAGTGCTGTACGATATTTTGGTCTTCTTGACGAAATCTCTATTTCTAGATTCATAAATTCGACTGAAACGGAAACAAGGGGAAAGAAATACACTCTTTGCAGAATAAGCACGGTTCGGTGGCTAAAACGCAGGTATACAGGCATATCTGAACAGTGCAGTGGATCAATACTCACCTTGGTTATTTGTGTGCTTTTAAAGTGGTCTGTACAGAGCTACACGACTTTTGCTGTTGACTTTGAGCCCTCTGCGAAGCCATAGCAGGTTGAAGCACCGACCACGAGAAACGTATGAAACTAAATTGTGCTGGCGAGGTAACGCAGAACCTATTATACTCTAATTTATCTTGTACCTTGGCTTCTTTACTATGAAGTTTACGGAATCATCGGATACTTTTGTATAACTGTTCTGTGGCATGCTTTTGTCTAACCAGTGAAAAGGGAACTAAATCAAGAACGCTTAGAACAATACCAAGAGTTTAAAGGAAATATTAAAATCAGAGTTAGTTGTATTCAGTGTTTTAGGTAAAACAAACCTAATGTAAATCGTTTAGGCCATCGAGAGAAGTGTTGCCGTGGTAAAGCATTTGGGAGGTCTCTGGTTTGATTCCCGACTACTGCCCACTCTGATCATTGGATTTTTTTGGGAGTTTTCCCGGGTCCTCAAGCGAATTGGAGTGGCCTTTTTCAGCCTCCGAATTTCCTATCCCTCCATTTCGTTGCATTCATCATTTCATTCGTCCTTCACCTCGTTAAGTCTATTTCAACGTTGGAGGTGTCGGCGATGGTGTTTGCTTGTGACATGACAGAGGAAAAGGATGCTCTCTGTGGAACTTTCTCCGACCCTTGACTCTCGGCCGTTTCTGATCGAGTTGTGGGATCCTCTGTTTGGGGTGACTGTCCCCGATCTGCCTGTCCGACAGTCGGGGCGTCTCAGGGCTTGTATTATCATCTCCGGGTAAGGTTCCGGTTAATATTAACTGGGATTCAGGGCACATTTTAGTATTATAACCTTCGGTTAACAGCTAACCCGGAGTTATTCTTAGCGATGAGCTAACTGCCACCAGGGTAGTGGTTAGGGTACTAATTTGGAGGTAACCATACACGAAAGGCGTTCCTTCGACCTTGATTGATAGTCGATAACGATTATAAGGCGAAATATTAGAGCAGTATTTATATAACAGGAGAAAAGCCAAAATAATAGACTTCCGAAAGATTATTCTCAGTTTTGGGACGAGAGTTAATTTCCTAAACATAATTTTTTTTAACGTGAGTAACAGTAATGTTTGCTTAAAATTAATGTAGCTGCCTAACCTATTTTGCAAGTAAGCTTTACAAAATAACAGCGAAACTTAATCTTATATTCCAAAATGTCCTACTTCCTTACTAACCTATAGGAACCTGAAAGTAAAAAGCCATATAAGTTAATACTCCGAAATCACCCAATATATTTCCACACTAATCCACATGAGTATATTAACGGCAAAATCCTGCTTAACATAGGCTTTCCATGTTTTTGTTTGTTTGTGGGTTTTTTCTTCCAAACGTAAGCATTTATTAATAACTTAGTACACATTACTCAGAGCGTGTTAACAGCACAACCTATATAGTTTAATATTCTAAAATATTTTAACCTAGTGAAAGCCCTTAAATTATTCCTTTTGTAGTGATGTCGAAATGAATGCTCAGTCATTATTTGTATAACAGCAATAAGATTTCGGAAAAATAAATTCGAGGATAGGAAAAAATGATTCAGGTTAACGAAAAGTGCACCATGACTCTATTTTCCTATGCTCTGTAATAATTTATAGCAGCATCACAACCTCTTCTTGTGGTACTTTTTAACTCAACACACTTGTCGAATTTGTCTTTTAAATATAACCGTCACAGATTTCAATGTAGAGAGTAAGCCTCACGGCTAATACCTCCGAGGCATTAAGCACCTGGCAGAAATAAAGTATACTTGTACACCAGGTAAATCATTTCATTCCTGCTCTAATCGGTTTCAAATGTTTTAACAGCTACACTAATACACTATGCTGGAATCACGAGAGACTACAGCATTCTGCCTTACCAACGCGTTCCTATATGCAAAATCTATTCTTCCATTATCCCAAATCATATTGAGAGAGAAATCCCACATAGGCTAATACTCCGAAATGCCCTAATCTATTTTCAAACTACGCTACACATATAGCTATCCTATTTTACACCACCTCCAAGAACTATATCATTCTGTTTTAAACATACTGAAATGCACTTAACCTATTCCAATGGAACTAAACTAACCCTTAGAAATGTGCCGCTACCTAACCTATACGAAGCACAAATTGTAGTGCTAACAGCAAGTACGTTTTATTACGTTTCTGAATGCATCCAGCCATCAGAAACGATCCATATTAATCACGAAATTTCTCAAACTAATCTAATATAAACTTTAGATTGTTTATACACCCAAACCAGACTAAAAACTCAAGAAAGATCAGAAAATTTATTTTAAAAATTTAGTGTTACAAGTTTCCACCCCGGTGATGTGAAATCGCGCAAAACAATGTTGCCAAACATACAAAGCTGTTAACAATCTAAAGGTTAACTACCCTATGGTTACCTTGTGTTGGTGATACAAAATACTCCATTTAAAAACAACAGGTAGCAATAACTGCAAGTCAGAAAACCTCAGCATTTATCCGGAGATCGTAATACAAAACCTCAAGCTGGAAACTATAGGTACCCTGTCATTGCTGTGCGGCCAATCCTGGTTCCGGCCATCCAATTTCTCCTCTGACTTCCTCCCCCTTCCGGGCGCCCCCTCGTGGGGCTGAGTACAATTCTCACTGGAGCAGTGCCGAGTTACACTATAGTATAATTCATTTTAGTATACAATCGTGAGGAAGGTAAATAATTGATTAATCTACATGAATATTATAAAGAAAATTTGGTGTGTGGAGTATGTTGGGTAGTCTAAAAAATCTGATGTGTTATACTCACATGACTTTCTCTACTCTTGTACAAACTATTTTTA
The DNA here is from genome assembly GCA_030765065.1 of Deroplatys truncata. Taxonomy (NCBI): domain Eukaryota; kingdom Metazoa; phylum Arthropoda; class Insecta; order Mantodea; family Mantidae; genus Deroplatys; species Deroplatys truncata. Next base: position 72,966,213 of record CM060984.1, read on the forward strand.
CAAACGCTTATTCTCCATCTACTTCATGTTAATCGAGATAAACATTTGCAGACTCTATCTTATTGCTAATTTTCTTGTAGATGTAAGGGGAATATATATTTACAAGGGCAATATAGAAATACAGTAGCCTTTAACCACATATATATATCTCTTAATAGCTGGCTGCTAGGTGCAGCACCATTCCCTTTGCCACAGATTAATACTCTTTGCATATCCAAGGCAAAAAAATGAATAACAAATTCCCATTTGAGAAAATAAGTATTGAAAAATTTAGGAGAATAACAAGCAATATCTCGAAAATGGTTCACTCAACAACAAAAATGTATATGACATAAATTGTGTATTTTAACGAGATTTACATTTTTTGTGTAGTAAAATTTTGTCTAGCTCTTATGGTTTACCAGTTATGCAAAAGTCGTTCATTATGAAGAATACTTTTGGAGACATTCCCAGAAAATTCAAGATATACATTTTATTTGTCATAAAAATATCTTAAACATATGATATTTTAATCCAAATCGTTAGAGCCATTTTTGAGAAAATTAAAATTTTCGAAAAATCTTCCATGTAAAGGGTAATCTGGGTTGGGGGGATTTTCTTGAAAACCTTCGTGTCGCATCTCTGAAAGATACTGAACCTAAATTCCAAGTTTGGTGTTTATCCGACTGTTCGTTTCTGAGTTATGCTGTTCACAGACAGACACACACAGACACACACACGGATATGTTTCCAAAAATACTTTTTACTTTCTCTACTACGTACAGTAAGTAGGGGAAGTATTGCATTCCACCCAAAAATTCGATACCGAGATTTCGCTGGAAATACATGTTTTGAGACCTCCTGAATCCAAAAAAAGCATTTTTAGAAACATGTCCGTGTGTGTGTCTGTGTGTGTGTGTGTCTGTGTGTGTGTGTCTGTGTGTGTGTCTGTGTGTCTGTGAACAGCATATCTCAAAAACGAACAGTCGGATAAACACCAAACTTGGTATTTAGGTTCAGTATCTTCCAGAGATGCGACACGAAGGTTTTCAAGAAAATCCCCCCACCCCAGACTACCCTTTACATGGAACATTTTTAGAAAATTTTAATTTTCTCAAAAATGGCTCTAACGATTTTGATGAAAATATCATATGTTTAAGATAAAGTCATTAGAAATGAAATGTATATCTCGAATTTTCTGGGAATGTCTCCAAAAGTATTCTTCATTGTGAACGACTTTTGCATAACTGGTAAACCATAAGAGATAGACAAAATTTTACTACACAAAAAATGTAGATCGCGTTGAAATACACAACTTATGTCATATACATTTCTTTTGTTGAGTGAACCGTTTTCGAGATATTGCTTGTTATTTCCTTAAATTTTCCAATACTTATACTTTTTCTCAAATTCGTTATTCATTTTTTTATGTCCTAGACATGCAAAGAGAATGGAATGCGCCGCATAGCAACCAGCGTTAAAATATTTGACTATCGCTTAAAAGCTACCATATTCCCCTCGCATCTACAAGAAAATTAGCAATAAGATTGACATCTCGATATCTCGATTAACATGAAGCATTTGGAGAATAGGCGTTTGCAAAAATAGATTGTACAAGAGTAGAGAAAGTCATGTGAGTGTAACACATCAGATTTTTTTTGGATTCAGGGAGTCTCAAAACATGTATTTCCGGTGAAATCTCGGTATTGAATTTTTGGGTGGAATGCAATACTTCCCCTACTTACTATACGTAGTAGAGAAAGTAAAAACCACTCATCCAATACCTGCATCATTGAAAAACTGTATTCTTTCACATGCTCACAGGCTACATAATGCTGCAAAAAATTTGAAATGTGGATACTTATGGCTTTCTTTTTAATTTTTCCACTGCGTACTTACAGTAAGCAGAGGAGGTATTGTATTTCACCCAAAAATTTGATATCCAGATTCCATAAAAACACACGTTTTGAGACTACCTGAATCCAAAAACTCAGTTTTATATAAAGGTCCGTGTATGTGTACGCATGTGTGTATCTGTGTGTCTACGAACAGTATAACTCTAAAACGAAACAGATAATATTGGCTGGGTGGATTGCATGAAGGTGCGAACGTTTTATGCATGTCAGTGTACGTGTTTTATGGCACCCTGAATTCAAAGAAAGCATTCAAAAAATAATCTGTATGTATGACTGTGAGCGTCAGTTACAGAGTTCAGTTAAATACCAAACCTGGTATTTAAGTTCAGTATATTCTAAGGATATGACAACACTTTTAAGAAAATTCTCCACCCCAAAACTAGCCTTTACATGGAAAATTGTTGGTTTTTTATATTTTCAAAAATGTCTAATAATTTTGATTTAATTAGCATGTGTTTAAGATACTGACATTACGAAAAAAATGATATTTTGTATTTTCTGCCAATAGCCTGTGAAGTCTCTTTCATTCTGAATGACTTTTGCATAACTGGTAAAATGCAAGAGATGGTCAAAACCTTACTGTAAAACAAATTTAGGTTTCGTCAAGTTACACACCTTATGTGAAGTAGGATTTTTGTAGCGTTAACCATTTCCAAGATATTCTTTGTCATTGGTTTGATATTCAAATACTTATAGGTACATATTTCAAGTGTTAAGGTCAATTAATTTTCTCCGGGCCATGTAAGAAGCATGTAGTTTCAAAGCCACCACATAACGATCCACCTTTTTAAAAATATGACTATCGCTTTAACCTAACGTATTCTTCTTATACAAAAAGGTGTCAAACAAGTTTTATGTGGATTATCAAAAAGTAAACATAAGAATAAGGTTTTGTAAGAATGGTTTGTAGAGGGGTGAGTAGAGAGCGTCATGTGAATGCAACACATTAGTTTTGTTTATGTGCTTATAGGTATGTATGAATTCTTAGCTTTATAATTTGTAGATGTTAGGTAAAATTGTGTTTACGCGACTTTGTAAAGACGTCTTAGTAGTAGGCTAAATTCAACAGCTAAAATAGCTTTTAATATTTGGGAGGAGAAGCTTCTATAAGATGCAGAGTTTGTCAGTTTCTACAAAATTATAAACGTGCTGAAAAATGTAAAGAAGAAACGTTAGAGAATATAAAGTATATAGCAGAATATGCGTAACTATTTATCATTTGTATATGAATTCCTTCTCTTCATATATTTTGAACCGCTAAGTGCCTGGGAACACTGCTTTCCCAAATAGAGTTGTGTTAGAAAATATGCAGGATAAACAAGTCATGAAAGTCGTTAACCAGCCAACAATATCCCCTTGAAATGCTACAAACCCGCCCTACACCTCGTTAGAGAAGTTGCCTAAACAATCAGGCGCATTGATCAGAACGTCACAGCTTATCGGCAGTATAAGTTCTATACAGGTCGAGCATTCTGCCATTCCAAAGACTACCGGAAGGAAGCTGCACTTCTTAAAACCCTCACGGTTGAAACCCATTAAATATTGATCAATAATAATCGCGGTGAAAATGTTAGCTCGTACAATCAGGGCAATCGTTTTATTATAATGAAACTGAAAGTTCAGTAATTGCACTGACAGACTTAACTATCTGCCTCCCCTTCCCATCCGTCCGTCCGTCTATCCATCCACCCACTCACCTACCCGTCCATCCGTCCATCAATCCATGGACCAATTCATCCATCTATTTTTACATTGCCTATATAATAGTAATAGTGAAAGTATTACATTCCACCCAAAAATTCGTCATTGAGATTCCAATGGAATACATGGTTGGATGTCCCGTGCATAAAAAAATAGAAAAGTTTTGGTGTATATGTGCTCGGCACGAAAGGTTGGACAATACTAAACTTTTTGCTTAACTTCAGTATCTTCCAAAGATAAGACACGAAGATTTTCAAGAAAATCCTCCCACACGAAACTGGAAATGCTTTCAATATTTTTTATTCTCTCAAAAATGGCCCTAAGGATTTTGATTGAAATACAATACATTTAAGAGATTTGCTTCGCAAATAAAATGTATACCTTGACTTTTCTGTGCATGCTTGTGAAGGAATCTTAATTCAGAAGGTATTTCTTTTCTAACTTTGTATAACATGTGAACCATAAGAAATACACAAAAACGAACTACTCAGAAAATGGATCGCTTTAAATCCAGATGTTATATCAAATGTTTTTCTGTGGCACCAGCTATTTCCGAGATATCCAATTTTACTAGTTTGAATTTTTCAACACCTTTGTTATTTTTTTTAAAGTATTGTCGCTATTCAGAAGTTTCTCGCAAGTCATATATAGATAATCGAATTTCAAAGTAGTATATAGCCCTAACATTTTAAACATCTGAATACCACCCTACACTTTTTACTATAAATGTTAACTAAACTATTTATGCAAGCATTTATCTCAATTAGCTTGTAGATGGAAGAACAAAACTTCAAAAGATAAGTAATTTAGGAGTTATAATAAATATTCGTTACTTTTTTAACAGGTGGTTAACCGTGTAGTAAATCGTGTACTACGAGAAACAGTATAGTTCGAAGACATTGCAAGCATAAGGATGAGGCTCAATTATGTAAACTTTATGCTTATATTTTAATTTTTGTTAATATTCTAGAAAAATTTTGTTACCCATTTATCTACATATATTTATGTTATCTTTTAAAGAATGTTCAAGTCGATCGTTATGAGACTTAATATAATATACCCAATTTATGATATTTTACTACTTTCTCCAGGGGTGGGCTTTCAGTGTGGACACGAAGCGAAGAGCATTTAAATAACAGTCTATTATTGTTATTATTAGTATTATGTTATCAGCATTATCATTACACTCTGCTCTAAATTCTTACGGACCAAAATAATTATTAAAATTGAAGCTGTCCTCTCTACGGTAACGATTCGATGACGACAATATTATGGCCGTAGTGCATTTCACTGCTGCAGGTAACTCATTTCTCACCCAGGCTCTCTTCTTCACGGTTGTATTATGTTACTCTTTTATTTCTACCTATACCATAACACTCTTACACATATATATATATATATATATATATATATATATATATATATATAAATGTGAAGCATGCTCAAGATAACGAATTCCTCTACTTGGTATAGGAAAGAATAAGTTGCAACAAAAAACGAGAATATCCTTTTTCTATTTAATTTCTCACATTATAGCTGTTTTCTAATAATATAAATCTTTCTATCACATAGTATTTAACTGATATTTCTAACTAGCTTCTCGCGTAACACAGTACTTGGCATATTCTTAACACAATGTTACCTATTCTTTCGGACAAATGGTAGATATTTAACAAGCAGGAGAAACAATGTAACTTCCTGTAATTATTACATCATTAATGAAATACAAAATATTTCGTTACAGGGATGAGACCTAGAAGGCTAACTGTCCATCACATATCGTTCTATGAGTTATCCACCAACAGATCCGTCGCGATATCACCAAGGAGTTCAAGCAACATTAAATAAAATAGAGTAAAAAAAATATTTTGACTGCGTTACATTTTTAAGGTATTTTAACATTATTGATTATCACTGTACAGTCATTTGTTTGAATCTTGCTTTCCTCCAACGTAACAAAACTTATTTATTTCACATAATACAGCGTTACAGCCATCTCTCCTTGTCTATTTCTCCTTGTTTACGGCACTCTAGGCTAATTAAATTTGAAGGTTACTCATCAAAGCTGTTGATTTACAAATTTGGAATAGTCCGAAAATTACCGCACCTTGACTCACATTTCGTATTTGCGTGCTACCGGTAAGCGTGTCTCTCAGAGTCTTCTCGTTTTTTACTCGTGCCAAGTCACTTAAGCTAATAGAAGATGAATAGTTCTCATTTCCTCCATTGTAGTGCTGCCACCGCCTCACTATTGGCGACTTTTTTCGCCAATGGCATACTCCGACGCCCAATCCGGCCGTTCTTGACTATGCCATTCTGGTACTGTGGACGTAGTCAAACTTATGGAAGCGGAGAAAATGGCACAATTACTATCATAATCTACTTAATTACAATAATCTGGATTGAATTGATTAAGACTTGTTATATCTGACCACTACTATGTTTCACACCAAGAATAGGGACGCTCATTCGTTTACGTTTGTCTCTTAGAATGAAACTCGAGCCAGTCATAGAGTAACATGATATAAATTGGGCAAAAACTATTGTTGAGAAATAGAAAATGCATTATTGCCATCTAAAAGAATTGTACAGGTTTATTGCTCCTAAGATGGCGCTTGTATCTGGCGCATGTTTCTAACAGTGCCTTAAGAACTGTCAAAAGATAGCTGTTGGCAAAGTAGAAACGCTTCCTTTGCATTTTAAGCTATTTGCTTTAGTAGTTTGATTTATGAAGCAGCTGTTACTATTCGGAAAACGAGAAAATAATTTTCTTTGAGTAACACGGTAGCTATAAAATATTCTGTTGTTTTACGACTATGGTAATTGCATAGGACCATAAACATTTCTCTGCAGCGAATGATGTCGTGCATCCCTCAGTGAATACATAATTCTCTTTCTAAAGATAGCTTACACTTCCAAAGAAAGACTTGGAAGTACTAGACCTCAAGAACAAGCTCATATTTCATATTCCAAGCTCACAAAGATTATCTACTGCTGAACTATTGTAAGTAGGGGAAGTATTGCGTTCCACCCAAAAATTTACAATAAGATTTTAACGGAAATTCCATTTTGTACCTCTCTAAATCCACAAAGCGTATTTAGAAAAAATATTCGCCTTCCAAAGATGCGATACGAAGATTTTCAAGAAAATATCCTCATCCCAAATACTCTTTACATAGAAAAATGTTCGATTTTTTTATGTTTTAACAATTGGCTGTTATGCATTGGATTAAAGGACCATATATTAATATATTTACATGATTCCCGGCTCTAGGGTGCGATTTTCAGTCTGCCTTCACGCTTTCAATTCTGACTTTCTCATGTGAAGTACCCCCAAGGCCCAACGTGATTCAAAATCCATTGTAAAAACCGTAGGTCCTCTCATTCCACCTCCATCCTCATCATTCTACCATCGGAGGCAACGGATTCCGCTCGCAGGGTGCCTCCACCTCAGAAATGGGTGCAGTCATTGCTTGGTGGAATGAGGTATCCCCGAAGATCTTAAGCCTTATGGTGAGCGTTAGAAACGACGACATTTTGTGGCATTAATCACTGCCAAGATTCTCAGTTATTATTGGTTTTAATTTTTTAGTATTCTATTTATTAAAACCCTGTCATTATTAAGTTGTTTCTAGGATTTCATGGAATTCCAAGACCAATGTATAACGTCCAGTGCTTAAACATTTGACTATCACTATTCGTTTTGTACCTATAAGAAACGTGTTATAAAACTTTATGTAAAGGTTTATCTTAACTTGAAGTAGACAAAAGAATAAGATGTGATGTGTTACACTCACATGACTTTCTCTACTCTTGTACAAACTATTTTTACAAACTCTTATTCTCCATCTATTTCATATTAATCGATATAAGCTTTTGCAGAAACGATCTTTTGACATGCAAAAAGAATTACATTTTACACATAGCGACCAGTTCTAAAAATGTTTGACCTTCGCTTAAGACGTACTATGCTCCCCTTGTTTTTTATTTGCAAGGGCAATATAAAAATATAGTAGCCTTTAAGCATAGACATATCTCTTAATAGCTGGTTGCTAAGTGAAGCACCATTCTCTTTGCCACAGATTAATACTCTTTGCATATCCAAGACAAAAAATTAATAACGAATTCCCAGTTGAGAAAATAAGTATTGAAAATTTAAGGGAATAACAAGAAATATCTCGAAAATGGTTCACTCAACAAAAAACGTATATGACTTAAATTGGTATTTTAACGCGATCTACATTTTTTGTGTAGTAAACCTTTGTCTATCTCTTATGGTTTACCAGTTATGCAAAAGTCGTTCACATAGAAGAATACTTTTGGAGACATTCCCAGAAAATTCAAGATATATATTTTATTTGTCATGAAAATATCTTAAAGATATGATGCTTTAATCAAAATCGTTAGAGCCATTTTTGAGAAAATTAAAATTTTCGAAAAATTTTCCATGTAAAGGGTAATCTGGGGTGGGTGGATTTTCTTGAAAACCCTCGTGTCACATCTCTGGAAGATACTGAACCTAAATACCAAGTTTGGTGTTTATCGACTGTTCGTTTCTGAGTTATGCTGTTCACAGACACACACACAGACAGACACACATAGACATGTTTCCAAAAATGTGTTTTTGGATTCAGAGGTCTCAAAACATATATTTCCGGTGAAATCTCCTTATCGAATTTTTGGGTGGAATACAATACTTCCCCTACTTAATATACGTAGTACAGAAGGTAATAAGCGAACTGGGTAGAGAAACTCATGTGAGTGTAACGCATCAAATTATTTAAAAATATAATTTGAGCCTAGAAAGGTACGCCAGTAGTATATGCATAACCGGCTGACCGGGCGATGGCTTTAAACGCCCTAAAAATCTCAGCTTTAACCGAGATATCTGCAGTAAATTATATGCTTGATAGCGGCAATTCCGTCGGTTTACGGCCCTAAACCAAGATCATCTCTTCTGATATCTCTTTTATAAAGGGTTAGCCCTAGATTGTGTTTTCACACTTGCCGCCATAACATGCAGGCCACCCCGAAAGGCTTACTTTACAGCCTTATCCCTACCTAAAACCACAATTTGCAAAGTCCACTTCTATACGATTTTACTTTTCCAGTGCTTACTTCAGTAAGTAGGGCAAGGATGGTGTTTCACCGAAAAATTCCATATCGAGGTTTCATCAGAATTGCATACAGCTTTGAGATTCTCTGAAACCAGAAAAACACTATTTTAGAAATAAAGGCCCTCTGTGAGTGTGCATGTGTGTCTGTGAACAGCATAAGTCAAAAACGAAAACTCGGTTCAATACCAAACTTATGTATAAGTTCAGCATCTTCCAAGAATGGTACACAAAGATTTTCAATGAAATTCGTCTGTATCAAACTACACTTAACATGGAAAATTGTTGCTTTTTATTCTTTAAAAAGTCTGATGTGTTACACTCACATAACTTTCTCTACTCTTGTACAAACTATTTTTACAAACTCTTATTCTCCATCTATTACATATTAATCGAGATAAACATTTGCAGAAACGATCTTTTGACATGCAAAAAGAATTACATTCTACACATAGTGATCAGTTCTAAAAATATTTGACTATCGCTTAAGGCGTACAATGTTCCCCTTGTTTTGTATTTGCAAGGGTAATATAGAAATACAGTAGCCTTTAAGCATAGACGTATATCTTAATAGCTGGTTGCTAGGTGCAGCACCATTCTCTTTGCCACAGATTAATACTCTTTGCATATACAAGACAAAAAAAAATAATAACGAATTCCCATTTGAGAAAAGTATTGAAAAATTTAAGGGAATAACAAGCAATACCTCGAAAATGGTTCACTCAACAAAAAAACTGCATAAGCCATAAATTGTGTATTTAACGCGATCTACATTTTTTTTGTAGTAAAATTTTGTCTATCTCTTATGGTTTACCAGCGATGCAAAAGTCGTTCACAATGAAGAATACTTTTGGAGACATTCCCAGAAAATTCAAGATATACATTTTATTTGTCATGAAAATATCTTAAACATATGATATTTTAATCAAAATCTTTAAAGCCATTTTTGAGAAAATTAAAATTTTCGAAAAATGTTCCATGTAAAGGGTAATCTGGGGTAGGCGGATTTTCATGAAAACCTTTGTGTCGCATCTCTGGAGGACACTGAACGTAAATACCAAGTTTGGTGTTTATCAGACTGTTCGTTTCTGACTTATGCTATTCACAGACATCACACAGACACACACACGGACATGTTTCCAAAAATGCTTTTTTGGATTCAAGGGATCTCAAAACATATATTTCGGTGAAATATCGGTATCGAATTTTTGTGTGGAATACAATACATCCCCTACTTACTATACGTAGTAGAGAAAGTAAAAATAGCTCTAAAGATTTGTTTAAACCACTGACACTCAAATACGAAAAGTCGGTTAAACACGAAACTGTTGTTGTTCACCAATGGCACTGGGGTTTAATTGGTCTGCATCATTTTCCCTCTGGCTTCCCAATATAATGTCTGTAGGTCATCAATTTTAAGGCCTTTTCATTTGGCAAGATGTTGTTTGTTCAGGATGACTTCTTCACAGAATGTGCACTTGGGTGTAGATAGGCATCGTATCTTGTAAAGATGTTCTGTTAGGCAATCGTGGCCAGTTGCCATCCTAAATAAGGGCACTTTAGTCTTCCTTGGCATTTTTTGTATATCAACTCTATCTTTACTATTCTTATAATCTTAATCTTAATTTATCTTCTTCTTTAAGTCTCTGCTTTCTTTTGAAATGTTGTTTATCGTTATTTAATTGTTTATTTATTTCTATTTGTCCTACAGGTTTATTTGTTGTATTGCACCTTTCTTTGCTAATTTATTCGCATGCTCATTGCCCAAAATTCCAACATGAGCTGGGATCCATTGTAGTCTCACATGATTTCTAGTTTCAACTGCTTTAATTAGGCTTCTTATTTCTTTAATATTCTTTGTAGTTTTATTATTGTAATTTACTATTCCATCTACGGCTGATTTTGAGTCTGATAAGATGACTATTTTTTGTTTTATGTATAGTCTATATAAAATGTTGTGTAATGCTGCTTTTATAGCTATTAAATCTCCATCATAGTGGTTTAACGTTTCATCTAATGTTAGATACTGTGCAAAATGTTTACAGTATACTCCTGCACCGGCATTTTTACTTTCTCTACTACGTATAGTAAGCAGAGGAAATATTGTATTCCACCCAAAAATTCGATACCGAGATTTCACCGGAAAAACATGTTTTGAGATCCCCTGAATCCAAAAAAAGCATTTTTGGAAACACGTCCGTGTGTGTGTGTCTGTGTGTCTGTCTGTGAACAGCATAACTCAGAAACGAACAGTCGGATAAACACCAAACTTGGTATTTAGGTTCAGTGTCTTCCAGAGATGCGACACGAAGGTTTTCAAGAAAATCCCCCACCCCAGAGTACCCTTTACATGGAACATTTTTCGAAAATTTTAATTTTCTCAAAAATGGCTCTAACGGTTTTGATTAAAATATCATATGTTTAAGATATTTTTATGACAAATGAAATGAATATCTTGAATCTTCTGGGAATGTCTCCAAAAGTATTCTTCATTGTGAGCGACTTTTGGTAAACTGGTAAACCATAAGAGATAGACAAAATGTTACTACACAAAAAATGTATATCGCGTTAAAATGCACAATATATGTCATATACATTTTTGTTGTTGAGTGAAACATTTTCGAGATATTGGTTGTTATTTCCTTAAATATTTCAATACTTATTTTCTCAAACGGAAATTCGTTATTCATTTTTTGTCTTGGATATGCAAAAAGTATTAATCTGTGGCAAAGGAAATAGTGCTACACCTAGCAACCAGCTATTAAGAGATATGTATGTGCTTAAAGGCTACTGTATTTCTATATTGCCCTTGTAAATATATATTCCCCTTACATCTACAAGAAAATTAGCAATAAGATAGAGTCTGCAAATGTTTACCTCGATTAACATGAAGTAGATGGAGAATAAGCGTTTGTAAAAGTAGTTTATACAAGGGTAGAGAAGGTCATATGAGTGTAACACATCAGATTTTTACTTTCTCTACTACGTATAGTAAGTAGGAGAAGTATTGCATTCCACCCAAAAATTCGATACCGAGATTTCACCGAAAATACATGTTTTGAGACTCCCTGAATCCAAAAGCCTTTTTGGAAACATGTCTGTGTGTGTGTCTGTGTGTGTGTGTGTGGTGTGTGTGTGTGTGTCTGTGTGTGTTGTGTATGTGTGTCTGTGAACAGCATAACTCAGAAACGAACAGTCGAATAAACACCAAACTTGGTATTTAGGTCCAGTATCTTCCCGAGATGCGACACGAAGGTTTTCAAGAACCTCCCCCACTCCAGAGTATCCTTTACATGGAACATTGTTTCGAAAATTTTAATTTTCTCAAAAATGGCTCTAACGATTTTGATTAAAATATCATATATTTAAGGTATTTTCATGACAAATGAAATGTATATCTCGAATTTTCTGGGAATGTCTCCAAAAGTGTTCTTCATTCTGAACGACTTTTGCATAACTGGTGAACCAAAATAATAGACAAAATTTTACTGCTCAAAAAACGTAGATCGCGTTACAGTACACAATTTATGTCATATACATTTTTTTTTGTTGAGTGAACCGTTTTCGAGATATTGCTTGTTATTTCCTTAAATTTTCCAATACTTTTACTTTTTCTCAAATTCGTTACTCATTTTTTACTTTCTCTACTACGTATAGTAAGTAGGGGAAGTATTGTATTCCACCCAAAAATTCGATACAGAGATTTCACCGGAAATACATGTTTTGAGACACCCTGAATCCAAAAAAAGGATTTTTGGAAACATTTCCGTGTGTGTCTCTGTGTGTGTGTCTGTGTGTGTGTGTGTCTGTGTGTCTGTGAACAGCATAATTCAGAAACGAACAGTCGGATAAACACCAAACTTGGTATTTAGGTTCAGTATCTTCCAGAGATGCGACACGAAGGTTTTCAAGAAAATCCCCCCACCTCAGACTGCCCTTTACATGGAACATTTTCCGAAAATTTTAATTTTCTCAAAAATGGCTCTAACGATTTTGATTAAAATATCATATGTTTAAAATATTTTCATGAGAGAAGAAATGTATATCTCGAAGTTTCTGGGAATGTCTCCCCAAGTATTCTTCATTGTGAAAGACTTTTGCATAACTGGTAAACCATAAGAGATAGACAAAATTTTACTATAGAAAAAATGTAGATCGCGTTAAATACACAATTTATGTCATGTACTTTGTTTTTTTTGAGTGAACCGTTTTCGAGATATTGCTTGTTATTCCCTTAAATTTTCCAATACTTTTACTTTTTATCAAATTCGTTATTCATTTTTTTGTCCTGGACATGCAAATAGAATGGAATGCGCCACATAGCAACCAGCACTTAAAAGATTTGACTGTTGCTTATAACCTACCAAATTCCCCTTGCATCTACAAGAAAACTAGCAATAAGATTCACATCTCGATATCTCGATTAACATGAAGCATATGGAGAATAAGCGTTTGTACAAATAGTTTGTACAAGAGTAGAGAAAGTCATGTGACTGTAACACATCAGATTTTTTTATGTCCTGGACTTGCAAAGAGAATGGAATGCGCCACATAGCAACCAGCGTTAAAATATTTGACTATCGCTTAAAACCTACCATATTCCCCTTGCATCTACATGAAAATTACCAATAAGATTGACATCTCGATTAACATGAAGCATATGGAGAATAAGCGTTTGTAAAAAAGGTTGTACAAGAGTAGAGAAAGTCATGTGAGTGTAACACATCAGATTTTTTTTTTATTGATGAGGGATCCATGTGTATATATTCGGAGCCATTCTTTTTCTGGGTATCTGTCATTTTCCGTAGCTATTGCTATGGCTCTAATTTCATCTGGCATATTGTTTGGTTTGTGTATTGTATATATCAGCTCATTCTGATATTGTATATCAATATATTCTATTGGACTATTACCTCTGTTGCAATTATATCTGTTGTAATTATATTCTTGTATTTTAAGTTATTAATATATGTTCTGAAGCTTATTTGAGTTTTTAAATTACCTACAGTATCTCCTGTGTAGTACCACTTGTATCTGTTTCTACTGACTTGCAGTTTTTGTGCTAGAGTAATTGTTTCAACTCATGTTCCAACTCTATATCCATGGTTTTTGTGAAACTTTGTAGTACTGTAATTGGTGTTGTGTTTACAGCTCTTGTTATTATTCTTAGTGAATTATTTTATGAAATTTATGGTTTACTTTTAAGTCACTTGTTTACTAGAAACTTGGTATTTAAAATCAGGGCCTTCCAAGTACATGGCAGGAAGATTTGAAGAAAATCCCCCATCCCAAAATACCCATTACACAGAAAGTTTTTCGAAAATTTTGATTTTCTGAAACTGACTAACGATTTTGATTAAAATACCATACATTTAATAGTGTTCATGAGAAATGAAATGTATACCTTGAATTTTCTGGGAATAACCTCGGAAGTCCTCCTCATTCTGAGTAACTTTTGAATAATTGCTAAACCGTAAGAGATACACAATCTTACTATACCACAAATTAGAACTTCTTAAAGTTCACAATTTATGTAAACTTTTTATTTTTCTGTATGTAACAATTTCAGGGATATTCCTTATAATTGGATTACATTTTCAAATACTTGCACTTTTCTTAAGTGGAAAATTGTTATTATTTTTTTCTCACGTTCATGCACAAAGAATGGAATTTCAAAGCCATCACATAGCTACGCGCTCTTGAAACGTTTGACTTATCTGTTATTCTGACTATATTTCCTTAATCCCTTGTATCTACAAATGCAATAAAACTATTAGTGCTAACACTTTACTCGATTAATATAAAGTATATAGAAGAATGAGCTTTTGTAAGAAGAGTTTGTCACTTTCAAAACATTTGACTGTTTCTTCAAAGTACTGTATCTTTCTTGTATCTTCAACCTAACGTTGTGTAATAAGAGCATTTCTGTAAATGTTTAACAAGTGCATAAAATAGTAAGGCTTTATAAGTATATTTTATACAGGGTGAATCACCTAAAACTTGCACCGCAAATATTTCGGAAATAGAAAGTGCTATTGGTGTGTGGTTTTCACAGCATTGATTAGTAGTCAGGGGCTCGTACATTTAGCCTATAAAAAGATTTTAATAATACTGAGAAAGTGTATTTTTTGAGCAAACATACAATTTTTTAAATGGAACAATGCCTAGTTACATCAACAGAATAAAGATAACGTACATTATAATGTCACTGGTGTTTGTTGCAAGATTCTAGTGCAAGTGGTTTACGAGAAATCTTATTTTGAAACTTTTACGCACCGACACTTGTACAACCTGTAGTAGCACAAAGTAAAGAAGAAAAAAAGGGAATTACAATACTTCTGTGGATTCTTACAAGTAAAGAGAACATAGCCCTTCAAAGGTTCTGTTCAAATTGGCCACCGGCAGCTTCAATACACGCTTCCAGGCTGCTATGGAAAGACTGCTGCACACGTTCTAGCATTTCAGTGGAAATTTCAGAGCAGGCAGCAGTAATACGTCATTTCACATCGTCTGGTGTAGTTGGTACATCCTTGTAGACAGTGTCTTTCAGTGTTTCCCACAGAAAAAAGCCTAAAGGGGCCAGATCCGGTGAACGGGCCGGCCTAAGTACAGGTCCTCTTCGTCCAATCCAACGATTGGAAACAATCCGTTAAGACAAGCACTATGGGCTGGACAGCCATCATGTTGGTACCACAGGTTCCTCCTAGTCTGCAAAGGAACGTCTTCTAGCACCTGTGGCAGATGGTCTGTCAGGAGGCTGCGATACTTGTGCGAGTTCATTGTTCCTTCTAAGAACAAAGGGTCTATGAGCTGATGGTTCGCTATTTCACACCACACGTTTAAACTCCATGGACGCTGACATTCCACCTAACGAAGCCAACGGGGATGGTCAACAGACCAATAGTGCATGTTTCTGCGGTTTACCTGGCCATGATTAGTACATATTGCCTCATCACTAAACAAGATACATGATTAATCTGGAGTATCATGTCTTAATGCCCGTGTGTAAAAGTTAACACGATTCTCAAAATCGTTTCAATGTAATGGAGAGAGATGTGATAGGGATGGAACCTATGTCGATGGAGAATGCGCAGTGCACTTGCCTGACTTATGCCACTTCCACGTGCGATTGTGCGCGAACTAATTTGCGGATGCAATGGCAGCCAAAACATTAATTTCTGTCTCTTCTCCAGTCACTTGTTTGTTTCTGTTACGTTTTCTAGGTGTTACAGTACCACTTTCATGCAATTGGTTGAAGAGGTTGACAAATAATTGTCGAGATGGTTGACGTCTATTGGGATACGTTTCCGCATTCACCGTACAGGAACGAACTGCATTCTTCCTACACTTTCCGTACACCATGCGCATGTCGGCTTTTTCTGCATTAGTAAACCCCATCTTCCACTCACAACTTACTGCTTGAACTGTCACAAACTAACTGACCAGAAAGTCGCAATGCAATCAATGAACAGAAAACACAATACAAACAAACATAACAACATCGTACCTAGCAACTAAGCAGGTTGAATGGCACAAACAATTGTCGGGGTGGAAACTTTTCAAAATACGATTTCTCGTAAACCACTTGCACTAGAATCCTGCAACAAAGAGCATTGCATTCTAATTTACCCTACCTTTATTTTGTTGGTGTAACTAGGCATTATTTCATTTAAAAATTGTATGTTTGCTCAAAAACTACACTTTCTCAGTATTATTAAAACCATTTTATAGGCTAACTGTACCTACGAGCCCCTGACTACCAATCAATGCTGTGAAAACTGCACATCAATAGCACTTTCCATTTCCAAAATATTTGCGGTGCAAGTTTTAGGTGATTCACCCTGTAGAAGATTGGGTAGAGAAAGTAATGTGAATGCTACTTTTTTGTGTAATGTTGCGTCACTAGTTTTATCTCTTCAGCCATTTTAATGAGCAGCATTTTCCCAATTACCTGTACCTCGCACAAGAAACGTGCATTTAAGGCTAGGAACTTCCTGATATTAAGTGACCCAAATGTATTGTACAGAGCTGTAGAGTCCTATGCCCGGAACACGTAGTAATATGCATCAAGGCAGGTTGATGGATAGCCTAAAGTATGAAATTTGATGAAGGAAGTGACGTTCGCTTGAGTAGGGGCCTTTGAGAAGGAACATTGTATCTACTTCAACAATGGAGCAAAAAATTTGAAGCCAACAGACAAACAATATGAAATTTAATATTCTAAACCATGCTTGTTATCATTATTGCAACAACTTAATTTTACGTTTCAGTATGTAGAATTCAATACACTTGACCAAAAATGACTTCACCAGAGTTGCTTGACTGATAATGTCACCAAAATGTCACTTGACCAATCTATAAAGATAAAATCCATTTACTTAAACATCTCAACTAAGCATTAATTCATATTTATCATTTAAATTTATATAAACTGTTTGAAAAATGAATCCCTATGTATAACCCCCCCTTAATATATTTCTTGCTACATCACTGCTACAATGTGTGCAAAGTTATGATTTTTTGTGTATATGTGAAGTGGTGCAGAATTCACAATACAGAATGGCAAACGCAGTACCACTTTAAAAAGTCTGATGTGTTACACTCACATCACTTTCTCTATTCATGTGTAAACTATTTTAATAAACGCTTATTCCCCACATACTTCGTGTTAATCGAGATAAACATTTACAGAAATTTAGTCAAATCTTTTAAAAGCTGGTTGCTATATGGATTATTCCATTCTCTTTGTATGTGCAGGACATAAAAAGAAAGAATAAGGAATTCCCATTTGAGAAAAAGTGTAAGTTTTGGAAAATTCAAACAAATAACAAGAAATGTCTCTGTAATTAAATGGGCAAAAATGTATATTACATAAATTATGTGTTTTAATAGATCTAGATTTTTTGCGTAGTAAAATTTATGTGTCTTACTGTTTACCAATTATGCAAAATTCATTCAGAATGAAGACGACTTTTGGAGGCATTCCCAGAAAATTCAAGATATACATTTCATTTGCCATGAAAGTTACTTAAACATATGATATTTTTATTAAAATCCTTATTCAATTTTTAAAAAATCAAAATTTTCGATAAATGTGCCATGTTCTGGGATGGGGATTTGATTAAAAATCTTCGTGTCACATCCTTGGAAGATACTAAACTCAAATACCAGGTTTGGTATTTATCCGACTTTTTTTTAGTTACGCTATTCACAGACAGATAGCCAGACTCACACACGGAAAACATTTTCAAAAATGCTTTATTTGGGCTCAGGGCATTATACAATTTCGGTGAAATCTCGGTATGGAATTTTGGGTGGAAAGCAATACTGCGTAATAGAGAAAGTAATAAGCTTTGCTTGTAAAAGCTATAATGGGTATAGAAAATCATGTGAATGTAACAAAGATTTTTGACAATCCAATATATTGAATCTCATACAGTGCATGTTTATTATATCCGCTTTAGCTTATGTGTACTCCATGTTAGTTATTGTCAAAGATAAGGCCAAAATACAGTATTTGTTAGATGTTGATTCTCAATTGTTTACCTTAGACACTATCACATAGTGCAATCTGGTTCTTCCCTGGAGTCAAAGGACTAAGATAAAGCAACAATGCCTGGGACCATCAGAATGTATAGAAATTGTTCTAGATCAGACTGATTCAATTTTTACCATTTACCGCGTCGTTGACAGTCAACTCAGGTATACAAGCACCGAAATGCGATTACCAATTTTCAGAATAGCACCTCTTTGCGAACTCAGCAGCTATTTTACACAAAGACCTCGCAAGTTTCAACTTGCAATTGAGTTTATTATGACTTTAACACCTTACAATTCATGTAACATCCATAAAAGCGTGCAAAATATTATTATCAATTAACTTGTTCACATGCCTAATGTATGTATCAGTGAATGAGTGCGGTGTATTTGGTTACATAATGATATACATACATAGATTCCTATGAATCGTACGGGTGGTAGAGTTACTCTGTGCTCCGCATGCGGGAGGTCTCGGGGTCAATCCCCGGTGACGGCCCACTCTGGCCCATGAGATTTTTGTGGTTTCCCCGGGTCGCCAGGCGAATGCTGGGGTGGTTCATCTTCTATCACGACTCTCCTTCCTCTCATTCCCTGTACTCATCATCTTCCTTGTCATCTGCTTTAGGGTTGTAGGACCAGATGACGGTGTTCGGCAAGTAGCGGCTGGACGCTAATTTGCGCTCTTTAAAGGTTTCTCTGGCATCACTGCGGTACCACTCAGTTAGGTCTCTCTTCAGCGTGGGGCTCCTCTCCGGGGCGCCCTGGAGGGCAGGATGCGTTCTGCGTTAGGGTTAACATCCATACTTGCACCCGTCCGCTTCCGAATGTAGTAGCCCTTCAGGTCTTTCCCCTTATCCTTCTCTCCCAGGGGTCACGTTGGAAGCAAAAAGGGGCCTACTGGCCTACTTGCGGTGCTCTGCCCCGGCGACCACTCTGTGATGCGTACTTTTACCTTTTACGGGTCCACAGACTCTCCGTGCTGATACAATACATAGAATATTAAGCAAAGTTAATAATAATAATAATAATAATAATAATAATAACGGCAAAAAGTAGAAGGAAACTAGAAAAATACACTACAAGAAAATGCGATTACATGAAAAAATAAACAACCCACAAAACAACAGTAAACCATATTTCATGCTTTCTTATACCCTGTAATAGTAAACAAAGAGGAGTTAAGAGAACAAATAAATATAACACACTAACAATAAGTGAAAAAAAATTAAAAATCACACAAAAATTAAAGTACTAACACCAACGTTTAGCTCTTCTTACACTCCGCTTCCCAACTATAAGCCTTCTCAGTTTACCTATCCCCTCCATGTCTTCCTGCCTGCCAGTAGCGTCCAGCATGCCCTTAACTCTCCATTCAAGGTGGTCAAATATTGCGGTAAATATTTTTCCCTCCATTCCTCCGTTCCTCTACAGCTTGGCAAGATATGCAAACATGACTCTTCCTTCTTGCATATGGATCAGATTTTCCTGCCACTTTCATCAGTTATTTTTATCATTCACCATGCTCCCAATCTAAGCCATGTGGCAAGCCCCTGTCTAATGCATTTAGTGCCCATTGTGATGCCTTGCTCTACATCCCATTAAGATTTTAGTACAGACTGTACTTCCAACGAAACCTTCTCCGTGCATTGCATAACTGTTTGTTGCCTATCGATATCGCAGAGGCGGTACTTAATCATTCCATATGCACTCCGCCTATTGCCCTGACCCGCCATCCAGATGCTGTCCATCTATCCTTATGTAATATAAGGTTAGGAGTTATATTTTTGGAGCAAGACAGTTTTGAAATATCAGTAACGTCTTTGGTGCTAACATAAAGAAATATGAGCCGACTTTATTTTATGAAAACTACATTTCAAAAAGACGCAGATGCCCCTAACCAATCATGAATTCTACCCCGTCCTTACAAACAGAACAAAACGTTACTCTAGAAGATGACCATGGTTGTCAAAATCTGATGTGCTGCATTCATATGAATTTCTCTGCTCACTCTTCTACAGACTATTCTTACAAAAGCTTGTTGTTCTATGTACTTTTTCTTAATCCAGCTTTCGTTGTATTTATAAGAAGGAAGAATGCTAAAGACTTACTACTAGAAAAAAGTATAAGTAATTGAAAATTCAAACATAACAAAGCGTATTTATGAAATGGTTAACGTCACAAAAAAGAATTATTTGACATAAATGTGAGGTTTGACCAGATCTATATGTTTATATAAAATTTTGTCTGTCCCTTACGATTCACCAGTTACACAATAATTCATTCAGAATGAAGAGGTCTTCACAGGCTATTCCCAGAAAATTCAAACTATGCATTTTAACTGTCATCCAAATATCTTAAACATATGGTATTCTTTCTTTTCAAAGAAAGAAGCCCCATGGCTTGAACACACAGAAGCTGTCATACTACCAACTTTTGGAGCAAACTTCCCCTAAAGGATGGGCTAATGTTTATCTCTCTACTCCAAAATGTGTAGAAATTATTATTTTTCCCTGCGTAGTGTTTCAGAATTCACAGTATAAAATGACAGATGCTGTGTCACTTTTAAAAATATATTTAAAATGCAGTCATTATGCCTACAATGATAAAATGTATGTCAAAGCACAGAGAAAATTCCAATTTATAAGTAAGGATTAGGGGTAGTCGAAAGGAAAGACCTCAGTACTGGAGCACAGCACCGATCGTATGCCATAGCCGTCTCAATTGCTTCCAACATGTCTCCGGGGAGGAGGGGATGAAGGAGAGACCTGAAGGGCGACTAGATCCTGTCACAGTTACATCACTCTAATCGTGCCACCTGCTAGCCCTGCCTTAGCCACTCGCAACCTGGAGTTTAGGGAATAGACGAGACACTCCTAAGAAGGAAACTGGCCCCTTCAGTCCCGCCAAGCTCAAGGGAGAAATCTTTCTATAGCGCAAATTCCACCGTCCTGCTGCAACTCACCAACTGTCGTTGCCTGCCCAACATTCGCTTACCAACCCGGGAAAATCACGAAAAATCCCGCGGTCAGAGTGACCGGTCAGACAGGAATCGAACCCGGGACCTCCCTAATGAGAACTTCACACGCTACCGCGCAGCCATATCGCTCGTCTCCAATTTATAAGATTGCACATAAGGTAAACAACTTGATGTGTTACATTCACATGACTTTTCTACACTCTATCATTTATTACTGGGGTATACAAATTATATTTACGAAACCGTATTTGTATATCTAGTTTATTTTAGTCTAGATAAAGCTTTGCATAAATAGCTGCATTACACGTTTCGTTATAAATGCAAAGAGAACAGCGATAGTCAGATGTTTCAGAATTGGGCGCTATATTCTAGCTTTCAAATTCCATACTGTTTCCATGTAGTAGAAACAACTGAATGTTGAAAGGACTTTAAAGAATAACCATGAAGTGTACAATTCTACCGGCTGACCCCGTAGCTCTATCGGTAGAGCACCTGCCTGCTGTGTTAGGAGTACCAGGTTCGATTCCCGGCTGAGGGGGATGGTATTTTTCTCTAACCAAGATTAATCCCTATTCTCGCCACAGTCTGGAGGTATGAATGAGAGTGTGAATGTATGTATGATCTAACGATAAAAAAACCAAAAGTGCAAGAAACCCAACGACAAGAGTTACACGAGTTAACACCATTGCCAACAGGCAATAAGTTCCAAAGGAAAGATCGCCGATAAGACCAATGTGGTTAAAGGCGGGATATAAATGGAACTAAGAAAAGAATTCTAAACATCAATAATGGATATCCCAGAAATGGCTTATGCAAAAAAAAATCTGATGTGTTACACTCACGTGACTTTCTCTACTCTTGTACAAACTATTTTTACAAACGCTTATTCTCCATATGCTTTATGTTAATTGAGATTATTGCTAATTTTGTTGTAGATGCAAGGGGAATATGGCAGACTTTAAGCGATAGTCAAATATTTTAAGAGCTGGTTGCTATGTAGAGCATTCTATTCTCTTTCTATTACCAGGACCAAAAAAAAAAATGAATTTGAGAATGAGAAAAAGCACAAGTATTGGAAAATTTAAGGGAATAACAAGCAATATCTCGAAAATGGTTCACACAATAAAAAACATACGTATATGACAGAAAATGTGTATCTTAACGCGAACTACATTTTTTGTGTAATAAAATTTTGTCGATCTCTTATGGTTTACCAGTTATGCAAAAGTCGTTCACAATGAAGAATACTTTTGGAGACATTCCCAGAAAATTCGAGATATACATTTCATGATATACATATGTATATACGATATTTTAATCAAAGTCGTTAGAGCCATTTTTTAGAAAATTAAAATTTTCGAAAAATGTTCCATGTAAAGTGTAATCTGGGGTGGGGTGATTTTCTTGAAAACCTTTGTATCGCATCTCTGAAAGATACTGAACCTAAATATCAAGTTTGGTGTTATCCAACTCTTCGTTTTTGAGTTATGCCGTTCATAGACACACAGACACACACACACACGGACATGTTTCCAAAAATGCTTTTTTTTGGATTCAGGGGGTCTCAAAACATATATTTCCGGTGAAATCACGGTATCGAATTTTTGGGTGGAATAGAATACTTCTCCTACTTACTATACGTAGTAGAGAAAGTAAAAAACTTATTTAAAATAAATTGTGTGTTTTAAAGAGATCTACACTTTTTGTGTAGTGAGTTTCTGTTTATCTATACAAAGTACCTTTCGAATGAAGAGGACTTCATAGCCTATTCCCACAAAATATAAGACAGACATTTTATTTGTCAGGTAAATACCTTTAATATATGGTATTTTAATTAAAGATGTTAGAACCATGTTTTAAAAAATAAAAATGTTCGAAAATGTTCCATGCAAAGTGTAGTTTGGGGTGGGGGATTTTCTTGAAAATCTTAGTGTCGTATCTTCGGAAGATACTAAGTTAAATACCAACGAATTAAGTGTTATTGCACACAAGCCATGTGTTGGACAAGGTTGGAAAAGTAGAATCAGACGACTGAAAAATTCAATGACATAGTTGGGATTTTAACCACGGATCTCCCGGTCTCCGTACGGTTGCTCTAACTACCGAGCTACCATGGCAACATGCCGGTAAGGCATTAAATTCCCCAACTGATTCGTATGTTTCCCGGTAAACCACAAGGAGATCTCAAACCGTATTGAGATGTCATACCCCAATGGCGACTTACAATGCTGTAAGTACTTAAAGTCCGGGACTTCATAGTTTAACCACTATTAGATCAATTAATGGAATTAATTGTTCTTCCATACAAGCCGTGTGCTGGGCAAGGTTGGAAAGATAGAATCAGATGACTGAACAATTAAATACCAAGTTTAGTATGTATCCATTTTTTCGTTTTTGAGTTATGCTGTTCACAGGCATAGACACACACACACACACGCACACACACACACACACATACACACATGTATTTCTGGTGAAATCTCGGTATCAAATTTTTGGTTGGATTTGCAATACCTTCTCTACGTATTATGTACGTGGTAGAGAAGATAAAAATGCTTATTTTGATACATCGAGGTCTCAAGTACGTATTTATGGTGAAATTTCGAATTTTTTGATGGAATGCAATACTTTTTCTACCTACTATGCACGTGGTAGAGAAAGTAAAACTGTCATATTTGGAGAATTTTTGCCATTTAGTCTTCCCTAAATGTATAGATTCAGTGGGAACAAAATGGAAAGACAGCCTCTCGAGTTCTACGTGAACTAGTCTCGGGTTGCAGTATTCAGAAGGGAATATGTGGCATAAAAAGGCAGGCCAGTAATGTTTACTAATCGACCCTTCTTGGGTTCTTATCACACTACCTTGCCGGGATAATCCTGTTGCTGTTTGTAATTTGATGACTGGAGTGAGATGAAGCATCCAGGAACATTAGGAAGTTAACGGCACCGGGCTCTGTCAGGTCGCAGCAATTTTCATCATCGACCACGAGCTCCAAACGTGCCAAGAATTTTAAAACAGCGGCACCGCTACCTTCCTTCTCCCTAGTTTAAGACGTGTGAGTCGGGGATTGCTCGTCGAAAAGGAAAGGGTTGGTTGGTTGGAATTTCTTTTTTTGCACGTACACTCACGGCCCACAAACCTGACATTTTATCTTCCTTAACCTCTTATTCATCGACTCGCACCAAGGCTTTTACTCCACTTTGTTCCCCCGTCCTCGTTTAAGAAAATGAATCGCCGGATCTGAAAGGCGAGCATGTCCAGAAAGGGTAATTTTTGAGGGGTCAAGTAAGAACATTTTGCCCGTATGAGTAGCCAGTATTCAAAGATACTATCACCTGCCTCGTAACTGGAATGTCATGTTTAAAATATTATATACAGGATTATTCAAATAAAAGGAACAGAATTTACATATTTATTTCTAATAAACCACAATAAATAGCGACACATACGACACATCATTGAGTAGAGGAAAGCTCAAAGTTTTAAGCCCCACCTATTAGTTACATCCAGTGCCTACAGCGGCGCTGTGTTTGTTTACGAGAAAATGGCGACGCCACAGGAAAAGTCATTTGGTGTGTTGCGTTATGCAAAGAGTGAATCCATTGTTTCATTGCAGCGTGCATTTCGTTGTAAGTTCAACAAAGAGCCGCCTCGTCATAAAAAATTTACAATTGATACAGTAAATTCGTAGGAGATGGTTGCGTATGCAAACGGAAAAGCACTGGTCGTCCTCGCATAAGAAATGGTGCTCATTTAGAGCACATAAAATAAAACTTTGAACCTTTCTCTATTCGGTGATGTATGTGTCGCGATCTATTGTCGTTCATAGAAATAAATATGTTAATTCTGATCCTTTTTTTGAATAAACGTGTGAGCGTATGTAATATCTTCCAGACATTAAGAGCGAGGTTGCACCACTATAACGTGTGCGACTCGTATTCGGGAGGTCCCGGTTTCGATTCTCGGCTACCGCTCACTCTAATCCATTGGTTTTTCGTAGTTTTCCCTGGTCGGCAGATAAATGCCACTCTTCTACCACAACTTTCCTGCCTCTTATTTCCTGCACCGGTCATCTCCATCACGTCATCCGTTTCACGGTTGTAGGACCAGGCGACGGTGCTCGGCGGGTTGCATTTGGGAGGTGGATACGCACTTTGTAGAGGTTTCTTTCCTGATGTCGTTGTGGGACTGCTCAGTTAGAGCTCGCCTCTGAGGGGCCCTACTACACTGGGAGGGCCCGACGGCGTCAGATGCGTTTGAACTGGGAACGTTAGGGATCCCGTTATATTTGCGGCCCTCGTCATCCGGATCTGATCGCTCTTTGAGTCTCTCCCCTCATCCCTCACTCCAAGGAGCCACGATAGAAGCAAACAGGGCCGTTGACTATGGAAAACTTGGAAGAAACCTCAGTCAGGGAGAACGACCCTGGCGGGACTTGAACCGCAGTCCTCCCGTTCACATATTCGTGCCTTAATGACTTCGGCTATTCTCCTGTGTGTGTGTGTGTGTATGTGTGTATAACCCAGGAAACCACTCAACTCACTTTTATAATTCTTTCACCATTACAAATCCGTATTCTTCTTGACGGACATTGTCTATAAGACAGCTTCTAAGTTCAATCCATAAATGACTGAAAGGATTTTCAGTGCCTGGATATTAGAATGCATAAAATAATATACTTGCGAATAAGGCTTATACAACATGTTATGTTTCATGTTCAAGTTTTCATATATAGTAACATTATATCTTTATATTATCCCAAAACTTAAGGCTATTTATGCAACTATGGGGTTTTCGCTTGCCTACGAGAGGTGACCTAAATCAAAACTACCACCATCGTTTCTGAGATATCCATTATTGAAGGTTTAAATTGTTCGTTACTTTGAGGCAGTGTTTTTAATACTTAAATGATATCAGTCTAATTACAAATTATTAAAAATAATAACACCCGCCTTAAAGCAATATGTGTATAATATAATATATAAAGTGTATGTTAGTCATTGTATTATGTTGATATTATTATGTACATGTATAAAAATGTTATGTGAATGTATTATGTAGTTTAAAAATGTATAGAAGCAAGCTGTTTTCCGTAGCAAACAGAATTACAAAGTAAAAGCCGAAAGTTGCTAACAATGATGTAACCTTGAGACAACAATAAATTAGAAAGCTTAATAAAGACTACTAATAATTCTTGGAGCAATAATGTAATATTTAAAACAGTTTATAAATAGTCAATCAAAAACTAGAGAAAGCTTAAGTTAAATAAAGGTATTCTATTGGAGTAGGATTAGCCAATCAGAGACTTGAAATAGAGGAAATGTGCAAATTCAGGCGGGAGACGCTACAAGGAAGCGTAACCAAGAGTCCAGTTTAGATTCGGTATGGTACGTGTTCAGTGTGAGACATGAAATTTTATTGCGATGAGAATAATATAAAGTTTACGTGTTAAACAGCACAATTAACAATATCCTTACAGCTCTATAGTAGGATACATCAGTGAAGTGTAATTTAATCGTGTGAAGAATTAATAGAAGAAGTACAATACTATTATAATTTGTGTAAGACTTCATTCTTTAGCCACACCAGCCCTGCTAAGAGATGCGTGCTTTACAAATTACTGCTGACGAAGCCGAGGCATGCATGCATACATACATACATAAGTAAACGTGAGGCAAAGGCCACCGGAAAAGTAAACGTGGGGCGAAGGTCACCATAAAGTTTGTATTGTACGTGGGGCGAACACTCTAAGAAACATTTCTCCCGCTAATTGGTGCCTAAACGTGGTGCAACCGCTACAATAACAATTAAACCCCTTCACGTTTGGCTCCCATACGTGGGGCTGCAACGAAATCAAGTTGGTAATTCTCTTAGTCCTTTCAACATTCAGTTGTTTCTCGCAATTGCATGGAAACAGTATGGAATTTTAAGGCCAGCGTTTAGCGTTCAGTTCTTAAACATTTGACCATCGCTGTTCCCTTTGTATCTGTAACGAAATTTGTAATGTAGCTATTTTTGCAAAGACCTATTTGTATTAAAATGTAGCAGATACAAAAATAAGCTTTAGTAAGAATGGTTTGTGTATCCACTAATAAAGATAGAGGGTAGAGAAAGTCATGTGAATGCATCACATCAGATTTTTCAGCATTCTTTAAAATTTCACTTCGATATCAGAAACTACATAAATTTAAAATTCAAATTCAAAATAGCGCTTCATTGTGTGGCTACATCAGTTTCCTAATACTCCTTCAAGGCCATCGCTTTTCGTTAAGGATGCCATAGTGAACAAGATGACGGTTGTAACTCCACAGAAACTGCAAGTAAAATAAGACAAAAACCGAGGATACGTGATTCCAATCATTATACATAGACGGCCACGATTTAACAACTGAGAAAACAGAAGACACGTCAAATTAAAGCACAATCAGATCTGCTTATAACGGTGTAATAATATGTGTGTAAAGCCGCTACCAAAACACTTATTACTATATTTCCTCTAGATGTAATCGTATCATTACTACTGTATGCTAATACACTACGTGATCAAAAGTATCCGGACACCTGGCTAAAAATGACGTACAAGTTCGTAGTGCCCTCCATCGGTAATGCTGGAAGTCAATATGATGTTGGCATACCCTTAGCCTTGATCATAGCGTTCACTCTCGCAGGCATACTTTCAATCAGGTGCTGGAAGGTATCTTGGGGAATGGCAGCCCATTCTTCACGGAGTGCGGAACTGAGGAGAGGTATCGATGTAGGTCGGTGAGGCCTGGCATGAAGTCGGCGTTCCAAAACATTCCAAAGGTGTTCTATAGGATTCAAATCAGGAATCTGTGTAGGCCAGTCCATTACAGGAATGTTAGTGTCGTGTAACCACTCCGCCACAGCCCGTGCAGTATGAACAGGTGCTCGATCGCGTTGAAAGATGCAATCGCCATCCCTGAATTGCTCTTCAACAGTGGGAAGCAAGAAGGTGTTTAAAATATCAATGTAGGTCTACGCTGTGATGGTGCCACGCAAAGAAATAAGGGGTGCAAGCCCCCTCCAGGAAAAACACGACCACACTATAACACCACCATCTCCGAATTTCACTTTTGGCACTACACACGCTGGCAGATGACGTTCTCCGGGCATTCGCCATACCCACACCCTACCATTGGATTACCACATTGTGTACCGTGATTCGTCACTCCACATAACGTTTTGCCACTGTTCAATCGTGTGATGTTGACGCTCCTTACACCAAGCGAGACGTCGTTTGGCATTTTCCTCCGTGATGTGTGGCTTATGAGCAGCCGCTCGACCATTGAATCCAAGGTTTCTCACCTCACGCCTAAATGTCATAGTACTTGGAGTGGATCCTGATGCAGTTTGGAATTCCTGTGTGATGATCTGGATAGATGTCTGCCTATTACTCTCTACGAGCCCTCCTCAAATGTCGGCGGTCTCTGTCAGTCAACAGACGAGGTCGGCCTGTATGCTTTTGTGTTGTACATGTCCCTTCACGTTTCCACTTCACTATCACATCAGAAACAGTGGACCTAGGGACGTTTAGGAGTGTGGAAATCTCGCGTACAAACTTCTGACACAAGTGACACCCAATCACCTGACCACGTTCGAAGTCCATGAGTTCCACGGAGCGTCCCATTCTGGTGTTTCACGATGTCTAATGACTACTGAGGTCGCGGATAATGAGTACCTGGCAGTAGGTGGCAGCACAAGATGATAAACGTATGTTTGTGGGGTGTCCGGATACTTTTGATCACATAGTGTATATAAAAAAAGAATCTTGTATCACCTAGCGCCAGGCGTGCGAAATACAAGACTGGCTGAAGTCTGAATATCGCCAGCCATATTCATTTGTTACTAATGATTGTGAAAGCAAAATATCACGGTTGCACAGCAAAAAGCCCTAAATTTTCACTTTCTCTACTGCGTATAGTGAGTAGAGGAAGTATTGCATTCACCCAAAGATTCGATACGATGTTTCACCCGAAATACATGTTTTTAGACCCCTGAATTCAAATAAACCATTTTTGGAAACATGTCCGTTTGTGTGTCTGTGTACCAGGGTGTCTATGTGCGTGTGAACACGATAACTCAAAAACGAAAATTTGGATAAATATCAAACTTGGTATATAGGTTCAATTTCTTCCAAAGATGCGACACGAGGGTTTTAATCAAAATCGTTCCACCCCAAACTATCCTTTACATGGAAAATGTTTCCAACTTTTTGTTTTTCTAAAAAATGACTAACAATTTTGATTAAAATACCACATATGAACGAGAAACGTACATTTTGAATTTTCAGGGAACAACCTTTGAAGTCCTCTTCATTGAGAAGGAAATTTGTATAATCTTGTATAACTGGTTAACGTTAAGTGATAGACGAAAACGAACTATATAAAAAATTCAGATCTCTTTAAAACACAGAATTTATTTCATATAAGCTTTTTGTGGTATAAGCCGTTTCTGAGATATTCGTTATTAAAAGTTCGAATTGTTCAATACTTTGTCACCTTTTTAAAGTCCCATTGATTTTCAGTTGTTTCTTGCGATTGCATGGAAACAGCATGGAATTTTAAGTCCGCCATATAGCGTCCAGTTTTTAAACATTTTACTGTTGTTTTCTTTGTATCTATATAAAAATTAGTTATGTAGCTGTTTCTGCAAACGTTTATTTGCGCTAAAATGAAGTAGATGGAAAAATAAGCTTTCCTAGGAATCATTTGTATACCCACTAATACGTGATAGAAGGTAGAGAAGGTTTGTGAATTTATCACATTATATTTTTATATCACTACTTTTAGTTCTGTATTTTATTTGTTTTTAAAGCAATTTAGAGGGTGAAAAGCATTAGTTACTTTCTACACAGAATTATCACTTACAAGGCAAACAAACGAATTACTTTCTGGAAGGAGTGAGTTGAATTCCAAGAATAAATTGGTTTCAAACCGATCAATTTTCAGCAGTCCTTCCAAAGAAGTGCCTATTGAATAGCAAATGAGACAAACATTAAGGCAGGAGCCATTTTCTTAGCATAAAATCTTGTTTGCGCGATCAATGATCATTTCCATAGAGAGTCGTTAGGCATGTGAATAACATTAAAAGGTGAGGGAGATTGCTGAATTTCTTCGAGGAAAACTAAAAGGTTTTCCCTGCTTAGATTTGAATATATGTGTACACTTTTAGAGTTAAATGGATTAAGTCTTCCTTGTTCCAAACTGTGAACCTTTATACCGTCATTATTCTTTCACAAATGAGCTTCGCTTCTTAGGACGAATTTTCGTTGTTAGGACCAAAATATACGATATCGAGATTCCACCGGATATACATGTTTTGAGTCCCCCTGAATCCAGAAAAGTATTTAAAGCGAAATGTTCGTGGCATGCATGTCTGTGTGTGTGTGTGTGTGTGTGTGTGTGTGTGTGTGTGTGTGTGTGTGTGTGTGTGTGTGAACAGGTTAACTGAAAAACGAAATGTTGGATAAATACCAAATTTATTATTTCAGTCCAGTACGTTCCAAAGATGCAACACAAAGACTTTCATGATATCCTTTCTACCCCAAACTACGTATAAATGGAACATTTTTCGAATTTTTTAATTTTCTGAAAAAAGGCTCCAACAATTTTGATTATAATAGCATATATTACAGATACTTAAATGACAAATAAAATGTATACTTTTGAATTTTCCGGGAATAGCCTGGGCATTCCTCTTTATTCAGAAGGAAATTTGTGTAATCCTGCATAATTGGCAAACATTAAGGGATAGACAAGAATGCACTACTCAAAATATGTACATATTTTTAAAACACACGATTTACTTCAAATAACTTTTTTGTGACATCAGCCATTTCCTAGACATCTATTACTAATGGTTCGAATTGTTTAATACTTCGTCACTCTTTCAAAGTCCTACTGATTTTCAGTTGTTTCTCCTGATTGCATGGAAACAGTATGGTATTTTAAGGCAGCACATAGCGTCCAGTTCTTAAACATTTCACTATCACTGTCGTTACTCCCTTTGTGTTTGTAAGTGTAATTCAAATTAAATTGAGTTTTGTTTATGGACGCTCTTTAACTTGTACGGTTCTTAGCGTTCCATTCTATATTGGGCGTGAAAGACCGGTAATTCTGCTCAGAGGCATCTTTCAGGCTTGATGTTCTTTTACGTGCCGTAAATCTACAACCTTTACTTCTCTTCTGAAGGAAGTCATGCTAAGGTTTTTACGCCCGAAAAGGTCCATCGTCCTCCGCCGAGATTGAACCCGCGACCTTGGGAACTAGCGGCTAGCATAATAACCACTACACCACGGAGGCCGTACAACGTAAGTGTAATGTAGCTATTTCTCGAAAGGTTTATCTCGATTAAAATGAAGTAGAAAGGAAAATAAATATCGTAAGAATAATGAGTATACCCAATAATAGAGAAAGTCACCACATGTAACACATAGTTTTTTTTTGTCTTGATATAAACGGTTTTGAGCTGTAAGGAAGTCCTACCCTATATTTTAAATACTCAATCCAGGCCTTGTATTTCAAATGGGGTTATTGAGACTCTTAACTACGGTGTACTAACGAAACATATAAACAGCCTTTTTATTTTGAAAGTATTGTTCTGTATTGTCCAAAAAATACGCAAAACTGTATATTATTGCTATTTAACGTATTCAAATCGAATTTAAAGCCCATAATTTATCTATAGCCCAGTGTTTGCCAAACAAAGCAGCGAACTTTTGGGAAACCTGTTGGTAGCTAAAAATAAAAATACAGTGCGATCAAATATATTCATAATGGGCTGCAACTTAACGGAGGGGACAGATCAACTTGTTGCAGTAAGTAAAGTATTTTATTCCACCCAAAAATTCGATGTAGAAATTTCACTGGAAATACATTCTTGAGGCATTTGAACCCAATAAAAGACACTTTTTTGAAAAAGGTTGTGTGTGTATGTCTGTATAAAGCATAGCCCCAAAACAAAAGGTCGGTTAAATATGAAGCCTGGTATTTAAATCCAGTATATTCCAAGGATGCAACACCAAGATTTTGAAAAAAGATGCTCCCGCCCCAAACTACCCTTTAGATGTAAAATCTTTAGTTATGTATTACTTTCCCAAAAATGGCTATCATTTTGACTAAAATCTATATCTTAAGCTATTTTTATGACAAATAAAATGTATATCTTCCGGGAATAGCTCCTGAGGCCCTGTTTATTCTGCGCCACTTTTTTATAATTGGTAAATCGTAAGAGACAGACAAAATCTTACTACACTAAAAAATGTAGATCTCGTTGAAGATATTAACTACTTCCAAGATATTCTTTGTTGTTGTTCATTTCTCAACTGTAAATCGGTTTTCTTTCTTTGTTTGTTTCTTTCTCATGTCCAAGCAAAGAAAGCGAAATTTCAGTTATCACATAGCGACAGGCTTTGAAAATATTTTAACTTACTGTATTCTTTTTGTACGTACAACGAAACGTGCAGAGAAAATCATATGATTGAAACACATAAGATTGTTGTAATCAGAGGTGAAATACCACCACAATCCTGATCAGTAGTCGTAACGGTATTAGTACCTTTGTAGTTCAGTATGATAAGTACATGACTTCCGTGGTGTAATGGTCTACACTGTCGCCTGCCGTGTGTTTGATTGGGGTTGGGTACTATAATAAAATTATTGCTTTATTCTTCCTCATTCGTCCTTAGTAGTGTTAATTGTATTCTGGTTCATCTGCTATTTCGTCGAGAACCATAGCTATTATCCTTTACTGTTTACATCTTTTTTATTATCCTTTTCAGCCAAAATCTGAGGAACAATATATCTCACAAAGGAACATTTTTTGTCAAGCAACTACATCCTCCGACGCATTGTTACGGAGTTATTCACGCCCGTTTGAAGCGTATCCGGTAGGATAGGTTTGAGAGACACAGCCAACACACTTTGTCTCTCTGTTTATAACCACTGAATCAAGTGACTACCTCTTTCTTGTCTCTTACGACTGGTTAGGTTTGGTAGGCCTGAGACACACAGCCCAAATTAACTCAAACGGGTGGCAAAGCGAAAGGTCCCAGCAGATGATCGTCAACGATTCCAGCCCAGATGTTTACGGAATACTTTGTTGATGATATCTAACGGACACTGCATGAGGATTCTCAACATAGTATCCGTCTCGTGTGAAGCAGGCCTCATCGGTAAACAAGACATGTGCGGGAAATGTAGGATCTGCGATACTTCTTTGTAGAAAACACTGGACAAACTGAACACGAGGTGTGAAGTCATTCGGCCCCAGTCCTGTACTTTCTGGAGGTGGTATGCGTGGAGCTGCTGTTCACAAACAGTGAGTTAAATTGGGCTGTATGTCGCTTCAACTAGGGGTGAACGGCTACGTAACGATGCGGCTGAGGATGGTAGTTGCTTGACAAAAAATGTTCCACTCTGCGAGATTTATCGTTCCTCAGAGTTTATCGTGGAGGTTCTGAAACATCCTGTATAATTATGCGCTCAGGTATGTCAGGACAACACTTAGGATATAATATAGTGTTACCATTAAAAGCAAATAAAGCACTGGGGAATCTTATGGATTTGAAAAGTATCCTATCACCAGGCCATGGGGTTTTAGTAAGTAAACACAGTAATCGTGTTACCGCACGGATATAGGTGATGTCAGGATTGTTTCTCCTCCCCAACCAACAGAAGTTTCGTTGCGACTATTTGGTTAATTCGATTCATACATAGACCAGTGGAGAACTGTGACAATATATCTAAAGTAAAGAAAAGTTCATACATCAGACACATCACAATAAGCACCGTTGGTAGCGAAATTTTTCATGGAACACTTCAACACAAATGGCGAAACCGAGATTTGGCAATAGAACTCAAAGGATGTAAAACATGTTAAACAACTGTAATTCAATGAAACATGTGATATTATAGGAAATGAACAATGTGGAAACTGGGCTTTTATTCTCCTCAGCTCCAAACTATGCATCAAAATTCTTTGAGGATCTGTGTTACGTAACTCAGGTTTCTGTATGTTAATGTCTTAATTAAATCATGAGGTAACTTTATGGCACATTATCAATAGTAAACAAACATTGTTTGCTTTCCTTCTCATACTCCATAATTCTGGTCTCCCTGCTATCGAGTAGAGTGTACTGTCTCCAGGGTGTACATCATATAAGACAGGACAATGTCCATCACTTTTTAATTTGTTTGTGGACGACTTGCCGTAAATGTTGAATTCAGTTGAATCTGATGCACTTGGTGTAGAAGATATCCCCATACCTGTTTTGCCATACGCGATGATTTATTTTAATGTCCACATCAATTTCCGGGCTGCAAAGAGAACTAGATTGCTTAGAAGCGTATTGTAAGAAGTGCTGAATGACAGTGAATGGAGTAAAAACCAAAATGCTAACGTTCAAGATTGGAGCGGTATATAGCGCAAGGATGTCTGGACATAGCAGACAGACATTGGAGAGTGTTAAAGTATTTACATATTTGGGCGTCACATTATCCATGAACGAATGGGGGGTGAAGCACATAGACATCACAAAACTAAATGCATAGTAAAAAATATAATCATTAAAATCTCTTATGAAAGTTCCGATATACCAATGAGGACAATGGAGATGGCATACAGAGCTGTTGTTTGGTCTAGTTTATCGTATGCGGAAGAATTTTGAGGTTGGGAAAAGATTAAAAAATTGAACTAAATCCAGATGCATTTTCTGAAGCGATTTCTACAGGTGGGAAGCGGTACTGCAAATTGCGGTTGCGGCAGTCACCTCCTTGCCTGTGTTGTTGTTGTGGTTGTTAATGCCCGTTGCTCGCGGCTTACCTTCTGCATCCTCCACGTTGGCTCCAGATGTTCGCAGTATGCTGGTTCTCTGCAATTTTTTATCCTCGGCTAGCTGCAGTAATTTTTTTAAACTATGTGGGAGCATAGGTAAAGGAAGCGTAGATCTCGGGTGGTGGTAAAGGGTAAAATAGACGTGCTTTAGTTATGAAAGGACGACACTGCTGTTTCTTTTATTTTGCTACTTCTCGTAGTACCCAACACTGATATTGTCGCCGTTAAAACACTGTCCACTGCTGTAGAAACACAGCGGATATGACGCGAATTTTATGTATGCTTATTATATATCTTTACACGCAGCGATTCTTATGTGTGTTGCGAAAACTGTCTTACTTCACTTTTGGCGCGATATCTCTCAAACATCCTGCATCATCTATCCCTGACTGTAGTTTAGCAAAATGACCAAATGACCCCGAATTTGTTCCTAGCAGATTCATTTATAGTCGCAGGCTTCATTTCCTATTGGTCCATTTTTAGCGCCACTCAACGCGTCTCACTATTTCATATAAGCTTACAGGGATCTCATTGGTCCAAGTTTAACATGAATGGCGGCTTTTCCTAAATTTACCGTTAAGCTAGTTGTCTCTCTCACTTGGTCACGGCGAATTATCGTATAATGGAACAAAAGCACTACGCCCTCGTTGTATGAACAATGCCTCTGCTACCAGAGAGACATCGTAAAACTAGACTTTCTGCCTTCGAAGACACTATTCCTGCAGCTAAAAAATCTCTTCGTGGACAGTATTTTAACATAGCGCTTAAATTATTTACATTAAACAATTTATAACTTCTCTAATATTGGTAACCTAAATACACACATATCGTTAAATCACCCTTCTTAAACTATACAAGCAGTAAAAGAAAAAAGATATGTACATAGCATGATTTAACATCAATAAAAATTAATTAATAAAATTATCAGTAATTACATATCTCGGGCTCGGCCTAGAGTTGCCGTTTCACAACAAATTAACTTATGACACCGGAGTGAGAATATGTCCACTTTGTGGTGAAGGGAAAACATGGAATCATATTCTGGCTCAGTGCAAGGAAACGGAACCACAACAGTTTCTGGAGTCCAATAGGGAAATGGAGGCATGCTTAGATGTAATGTTGGACGCGGGGTGTCATAAAATGGATTCGGTAAAGGAGGTTAATTGCCCTGGAGAACGGAAGAGGGGGGGAACGGCACATAAGAGCGAGCTCTTAAGAGTCAGAGCACTGCATATATTTTATGCTACGTTTGTAATTGTAATTCATGCTGATTATTTTTTCTTCTTTTCCTTTGTTTTTATTTCTTTTTTCTTTCGATTCCTTTTTCCTTCATTATTTTAGTATGTACGAGGCCGAATCAAAATGTAAGTTACACTCGGTCGTGAGCTAGACCCCGCTGTGTATCGTGACCGTGGCCAATGTGAAGCAAGCTACAGTAACACGTCCGATAGGAAGGTGGCGTGGTATCTCGTCGTGTTGTGTGTAAAGAGCGGACTAGGCTCAATGGCGGGTCAACTTGATGTTCACTCCAAATTGAAGGTACGTGCAACGATCAGATTTCTATGGGTTAAACGGCTCAATTGCTCGGACATTCATCGTGAAATCACTGTTGTATATAATGAGCGTAAAATTTCTCGCCCAGGTATTGTAAAATGCCGGACGCACAAATCTCACTGACGAATATCGCGAAGGCAGATCCGCAACGTCCAGTATGCAAATGTTGACCGTGTGGATGTGATTATTAGAGAGAATCGGCGCAAAACACCGCAGGAAATTGCCAGCACCTTGGATTTCGTAAACTGTATTCCAGATGGGTCCCAGGGCTGCTCACCGATGTTCACAAGGCACAACGTTTCCAATCGTCACTGGCATTTTTGCAACGATATTCTGTGGAGGGCAAGGAGTTTTTGCGGCGAATCATCACAGAGGGTGAAACGTGGGTCCAGCACTTCACCTCCGAAACAAAGAGAACATCGATGGAATGCGTGCACACCACATCACCACAACGAAAGTAGGCCAAGGTCCAAACTTCAGCAGGAAAGGCGATGGCGACAGTATTTTTTTGACATGGAGGGTGTGGTGCACGTGAAATGTATGTCGAAAGCCACGACAATCAACTCTGCTTCGTATTGTCAAACGTTGAACCGGTTGCGTAAAGTTAAACAAAAGCTCCGGGGAAACTTGAGCCCCGGTGTGATTTTGTTGCACGATAGCGCAACATCTCACACGGTCCACCAAACGTCAGAAGAGCTGCAGTGATCAAGTGAAGGTATGGCAATATCCTCCATACAGTCCAGACTTAGCGCCATGCGATTACCATGTTTTTTTCGGTAAGAGGAAAAAGGAACTCTGTGAACGACGATTCCGAAACGATGAGGAGGTGAAATCAACTGTATAGGTGGTTACATAGCACTGGAGGTGATTTCTACGCATCCGGAATCGAAAAGTTGGTTGCCCGATCCGATAAATGTTTACAGTTTCTTGGGGACCATGTGGAAAAGTAAACTTACATTGTATATTGTCATAGCGTGTTGCCTATGTGTATGTGGTTTAATAAATGGCCATAACTTGGAAGTGTAACTTACTTTTTGATTCGCCCTCGTAGTTAACTATCACATATATTTAGTATTATACACTCATTGTTAGATTATAGGGATAGGAAAAGCATGTACGTCTATGGAGCCTATGCGATTGTTATATTTTACAAGAGTAGACTGAAACTGTTCACAATAAAATTCCTTATACTACTACTGTTACTACTATTTGTTGATACAGAACACTACAGCGTCACAAGCACTTCTACCTTCTCTCGCCATCAACCCTCTGTGCATTCCTAACTTGATGCTTTACTTATTAAAACCCCTCTGCCTGCGTAACACACAACGCTGCCGTAAAATCTCCACACGGATAGGTAAGCTTGCAAAATGTGAAATGCACATAGGTTCATTAGAACCTTTTATACCTGGATTGGACTGGGGTGAATATTAAGTTACGGTCTATTTTGAGGCAGTATCTTAATACTTGAATAATTTCAATTGCATTTTTATAACAAGTAAATTCAACAACAGCCCACCTTGAAACAATATGTATGTAATAATTATTTAAAATGTATGTAACAGTCATTGCAAATGCCTATTTTTATTGCAAACATGTTTTAATAATGTTATGTGAATACATTACATACTCCAATAATGCAAGAGCTGTGAGAATAATAAGTTTTAAGTTGCTAACAATGAGGCAATAATGAGTTTGAGAGTTTGAATGTTACTAGTCATGATTAGAACAACGATAATGTAAATTCAGTAACACTTTAAAATCAGCCAATCAATAGCAAAGAAAAGTTTTACGTAATATGCAGATATTCTATTGGACTAGAATTAGCCAATCAGAGAGTTGAAATACCGAAGCTTACGGGTTTAACGGTTGAAATAATGTTCAGTTGCTGGCAAACCTTGGTAGTGACCAGATGGAAGATGTGTTCTCTACAGAAATATTACGTGTGAATCCTAAAATATGCCTACACGTTAGCTAAGTGAAAGTATTAAAGAATCTCACAATTCTTAAAAAGTGTAGAGCATTATTAAAATTTACAAAGGATAAAATAAAAAAGAAGTGAATTTTAAAACTTAAATTCTGTGTATGTCTACAATTATTGTCGTACCGCACCTTGCCTAAGAGATACATGACTCTACAAACATTACTGACGCAGCCGAGGCAAAAAATAAAACATAAATAATATATACAGAAGGAGTTTTAATAACAAAGTTAAATATTATAGTGTAAAACTTCGAGTGTAACAACAAAATTACATCTTAAAATCACCTTCTCGTTCGTAGCAGCATATTGCGTAACAACAGTAACTATTACGTAATCAACAACTTCAAACCGACACCCAAAACGTGTTGCAAACTTCTTAAACAGAGTAACTCCAAGAACAATACTTCTTCAAGCTAGCTTCAAATGCATGAAGCTTAATAAATTACATAAAACTCATACGTAACAACACAACAACTTCAAGTTGGCGTCCATACGTGGGGTACAACTACTTCAATTTACATATTTATCAAGGATGTGAGAATTTATCTTACGTGTTATCCAGTGTCTACATAGTAAGTAGAGAAGGCATTGTATTCCTCCAAAACTTTGATAGCAAGATTTCACCGGAAATACATGTTTTGAGACCCTCTTAATAAAAAGAGGAATTTTAGAAAAAGGTAACTAAAACCGAAAACTCGTATAAATACCAAACTTGATATCTGACGCAAGACGAAGATTTTCAAGAAAATCACTCTACCCAAACTTCCCTTTGCATGGAACATTTTTCGAAATTTTTTATTTTGTAAAAAATGGCTTTGATTAAAATACCATATATTAAACATATTTACGTGACTAATAGAAAGTATATCTTGAATTTTCCAGGAATATCCTAGGAAATTATCTTCATTCGGAAGCAATTTTGTATAATTATTTTCTCTACTACGTATATCGCGTTAAAATACACAATTTATGTCATATACATTTATTTTGTTGAGTGAACCTTTTTACTTTCTCTACTACGTATAGTAAGTAGGGGAAGTATTGTAATCCACCCAAAAATTCGATACCGAGATTTCACCGGAAATACATTTTTTGAGATCCCCTGAATCGAAAAAAAGCATTTTTGGAAACATGTCCGTGTGTGTGCCTGTGTGTCTGTGTGTGTGTGTGTGTCTGTCTGTGTGTCTGTGAACAGCATAACTCATAAACGAACAGTCGGATAAACACCAAACTTGGTATTTAGGTTCAGTATCTTCCAGAGATGCGACACGGAGTTTTCAATAAAATCCCCCCACCCCAGATTACCCTTTACAAGGAACATTTTTCGAAAATTTTAATTTTCTAAAAAATGGCTCTAACGATTTTAATTAAAATATCATACGTTTAAGATATTTTCATAAAAAATCAAATGCATATCTTGAATTTTCTGGGAATGTCTCCAAAAGTATTCTTCATTGTGAACGACTTTTGCCAAACTGGTAAACCATAAGAGATAGACAAAAATTTACTACACAAAAAATGTAGAACGCATTAAAATACACAATTTATGTCCTATACATTTTTTTGTTGAGTGAACCATTTTCGAGATATTGCTTGTTATTCCCTTAAATTTTTCGATACTTATTTTCTCAAATGGGAAATGGTTATTCATTTTTTTGTCTTCGATATGCAAAGAGTATTAATCTGTGGCAAAGAGAATGGAGCTGCAGCTAGCAACCAGCTATTAAGAGATGTGTGTACGCTTAAAGGATACTGT
The DNA here is from genome assembly GCA_030765065.1 of Deroplatys truncata. Lineage (NCBI taxonomy): Eukaryota > Metazoa > Arthropoda > Insecta > Mantodea > Mantidae > Deroplatys > Deroplatys truncata. The sequence continues at coordinate 73,006,588 of CM060984.1, forward strand.
ATTTCTATAATGCCCTTGTAAACATATATTCCCCTTAGATCTACAAGAAAATTAGCAATAAGATAGAGTCTGCAAAAGTTTATCTCGATTAGCATGAAGTAGATGGAGAATAAGCGTTTGAAAAAATAGTTTGTACAAGGGGAGAGAAATTCATGTGAGTGTAACACATAATACTTTTACTTTCTCTACTACGTATACTAAGTAGGGGAAGTATTGTATTCCACCCAAAAATTCGATACCGGGATTTCACCGGAAATACATTTTTTGAGATCCCCTGAATCCAAAAAATGCATTTTTGGAAACATGTCCGTGTGTGTCTGTGTGTCTGTGTGTCAGTCTGTCTGTCTATGTGTCTGTCTGTCTGTCTGTGAACAGCATAACACAGAAACGAACAGTTGGATAAACACCAAACTTGGTATTTAGGTTCAGTATCTTCCAGTGATGCGACACGAAGGTTTTCAACAAAATCCCCCGACCCCAGAGTACCCTTTACATGGAACATTTTTCGAAAATTTTGTTTTTCTCAAAAATGGCTATATGGAGTTTGATTAAAATATCATATGTTTAAGATATTTTGATGACAAATAAAATGTATATCTGGAGTTTTCTGGGAATGTCTCCAAAAGTATTCTTCATTGTGAACGACTTTTGCATAACTGGTAAACCATAAGAGATAGACAAAATTTTACTGGAACAAAAATGTTGATCGCGTTACAATACACAATTTATGTCATATACATTGTTTTTGTTGAGTGAACCATTTTTGAGATATTACTTGTTATTGCCTTAAATTTTCCAACACTTATACTTTTTCTCAAATTCGTTATTCATTTGTTTGTCCTGGTAATGCAAAGAGAATGGAATACTCCATATAGCAACCAGCTCTTAAAATATTTAACTATCTCTTAAAGCCTACCAATTCTCCCCTGCATCTAAAAGAAAATTAGCAATAAGATTAACATCTCGATTAACATGAAGCTAATGGAGAATAAGCGTTTGTTAAAATAGTTTGTACAAGAATAGAGAAAGTCATGTGAGTGTAACACATCAGATTTTCTTGTATAACTGGTAAACGTTAAGCGATAGACCAAAACGCACTACACAATAACGTAGATTACTTTAAAACACACAGTTTATTTGGAATAACTTCTTTTGTGACATCATCCATTTCCGAGATCTCATTCTAAAAGGTTCGAATTGTTTAATAGTTGACGTTCTTGTCAGTCTTGTCGATTTTAAATTCTTTCTTGCGATTGCATGGAAACAGTATGGAATTTTAACGCCAGCGTATAGCGTCCAGTTCTTAAACATTTGACTATCGCTATCTTCTATGTATATGTAACGAAATGTATAATGCAGCTATTTGTGGAACGATTTATCTCAATTAAAATATATATAGGAAAATAAACTTTCGTAAGAATAATTTGTGTATTTACTAATAAAGATAGAGGGTAGAGGAAGTCATGTGAGGGTTATTACAGCATTAAGAGAAAATGTTTCTCTCAAAAGGACTTAATTGTATTGAATATAAACGTGGTACTACCACTTATATAAACCAGAATTAATTACTTTACTGGTCAACTATTTTAAATGATTAAAAGTAAACTAGAATGTTGTATTTTCAGCTTTAATGCTTCATATCACATAAAACACAAAGTAAATCTGCAGAAATGTTATGTTTTCTGCTTCCTCTTCTCTTTTTCCCCTATTAAGTGATACAATGCAGTATTGCCTTACGGTCAGTGGCTTTATGTTGCACCATAAAGGTTGTAAAATCCCCAGAGGAGAAGGGATATACAAAGTCTCTCTCTTCTGTACTGATTGACCAACAAAATATAAAATTATTCGTAAAGAATATCAACCTCTTGATCTTTTTGGCAGACTTTCAAACCTCATTTTCTAAATAATTACTCCTGGCCACTAATCACCATTAGACCACTTTTATGTTTTGCTTTTTCAGACTTAGAAATTATTGCCAATCTGGCTTCTGACATGCAGTAACTTAGTTATGATCGAAATTGTTTTGATAACGCCAACAACAAAATTGAGAGCAGATTTTGGAATGTTATTATGTCTCAACTTGCTCTTTTATCTGTTCCCCATGACCTATGCCCCTGGTAATGTTAAAATGTTTGGTGTGTGGTTACAAACATTAACATTTGGTAGAGGCATTGATATTCTAACATCAGAGCTGCTTTGTTGGAGTCAACGCCAATGTCACAAACTTTAAATCTCAATAGCAAAGTCTGTATCAAAAGTTATATCAGAGCACCTAAAGGCTACATACAAATACACAAAAACTGAGGGACTTTAAGGGGAGTCTAAAATCCCTACCTCACTAATGTATGGGAACACAAGTCTATTTTAGCCATTCTGGTAAACATATAAAACGCTGGGTGGTTAAAATTACTCCGTCTTGGTAAATACGTAATTTTTTTCCACTTAATTTTTACTTTCTCTACTACGTATAGTAAGTAGGGGAAGTATTGTATTCCACCCAAAAATTCGATACCGAGGTTTCACCGGAAATAAATGTTTTGAGGCCCCGGAATCCAAAAAAAAACATTTTTGGAAACATGTCCGTGTGTGTGTCTGTCTGTGAACAGCATAACTTGGTATTTAGGTTCAGTATCTTCCAGAGATGCGACACGAAGGTTTTCAAGAAAATCCCTCCACCCCAGATTACCCTTTACATGGAACATTTTTCGAAAATTTTAATTTTCTCAGAGATATCTCCAACTATCTTGATTAAAATATCATATGTTTAAGATATTTTCATAACAAATAAAATGTATATCTTAAATTTTCTGGGAATGTCTCCAAAAGTATTCTTCATTGTGAACGACTTTTCCATAACTGGTAAACCATAAGAGATAGACAAAATTTTACTACACAAAAAATGCAGATCGCTTTAAAATACACAATTTATGTCATATACATTTTTTGTTGTTGAGTGAACGATTTTCGAGATATTGCTTGTTATTCCCTTAAAATTTTCAATAAGTATTTTCTCAAATGGGAATTCGTTATTCATTTTTTTGTCTTGGATATGTAAAGAGTATTAATCTGTGGCAAAGAGAATGGTGCTGCACCTAGCAACCAGCTATTAAGAGATATATCTATACTTAAAAGGCTACTGTATTTCTATATTGTCCTTGCAAATACAAAACAAGGGGAACATAGTAGGCCATAAGCGATAGTCAAATATTTTTAGAACTGATCGCTATGTGTAAAATATAATTCTCTTTGCATGTCAAAAGATCGTTTCTGCAAATGTTTATCTCGATTAATATGAAATAGATGGAGAATAAAAGTTTGTAAAAATAGTTTGTACAAGAGTAGAGAAAGTCATGTGAGTGTAACACATCAGATTTTTTTTACTTCCTCTACAACGTACATTGTAAGTAGAAAAGGTATTGCATTCTACCCAAAAAATCGATACCGAGGTTTCACCGGAAATAGATGTTTTCAGGCCTCCTGAATAAAAAAAGAATATTTAGAAAACTGTCCGTGTGTGTCTGTAAGCCTGTGTGAATGTCTGTGTCTGTGAACAACATAACTGAAAAACGAAAAATCGGGTAAATATCACACTTGGTATTTGGGGTCAGTACTTTCCGAAGATGTGACACGAAAATTTTCAAGAAAATCCTCTCAACCTCAACTACCCTTTATGTGGAACATTTTTCAAAAATTTTGATTTTTTAAAAATGGTTCTAACGATTTTGATGAAAATGTCATATATTAAAGATATTTACATTTGTAATAAAATATTTATCTTGAATTTTCTGGGAATAGCCTGTGAAGTCCTCTTCATTCGGAAGGAATCTTTTATGATTTTGTATAACTGGTAAACTTTAAGTGATAAACGAGAAAGTACCACAAAAAGATGTAGATATCTATAAATTACAATTTACTTCAAATAAGGTTTTCTGTGCCATAAGCCGCTTCTGAGATATCCGTTATTAAAGATTCGAATTGTTCAATACTTGTCACTCTTTTAAAATCTCATCGATTCTCAGTTGTTTCTCGCGATTGCATGGAAACAGTATGGAATTTTAAGGCCAGCGTATAGTATCCAGTTGTTAAACATTTGACTACCGCTATTCTCTTTGTATCTATAACGAAATGTGTAATGTAGCTGTTTTTGCAATGTTTATCTGGATTAAAATGCAGTAGGTAGAAAAATAAGCTTTAGTAAGAATAGTTTGTATACCCACTAATAAGGATAGAGGGAAGAGTAAGTCATGTAAAGCAGAGAGGGATGGTTTAGGCGGTTACGTCTGTCCCCCGCATTCGGGAGGTCGTGGGTTTGATTTCTGCGGCCAACCATCCTGATCCATGGGCTTTTTCGGGAGTTTTCAAGTGTTGACAGGCGAATGCTTCAAATGATTCTCACATCCCGAATTTCCTGTCCCTCCATTTCATCTCCATTCTCATTTCACTTCATCTTTCATCCGTTGGTCTCTTTCAGGGTTGGAAGTGTCGGCGAAGGTGTTTCGGTGCAGTGTGGCAGAGGAAAATGATGCTCTTATTACTCTCTTTGTCCCTCGGCTTTCGGCTGGCTGCTGGAGGTATACGAACCCCCCGCCCATTGGACCACCTTTGTGCGGAATGGGGTCCCCGGTCTGTCTGTCCGTCTGCCGAGGAATCTCTTTCGGAAAACTTAGGAACCTGTCACTCTTCTGTCGTCGCTCCTGGTTCCGGCCGCCCGGTGTCTTCTCTCGCCTCATCCTTCCTCCCGGGGATGCCCCCTTGTGAGGCGTAGATAAAATATCCCCTATGTGAATCAGTGCCGTGTCTCCTACGTAGCCAATCCGGTCCAGTCCAGTCCAAGCCATGTGAATGTATCACAACAGATTTTTAGGAAAAGGTCCTTGTGTGTATCTTGTGTGTATGTCTGCATAGAATAACTCAAAGCCGAAATTTTCGATAAATACCATACTTGGACCTGAGCTTCAATACCTTCCAAAGATGCAACACGAAGATTTTCAAAAAAATGTTTTACTTTGAAAAATGTGTGGTAATTTTTATTTTCTTAAAATAGACTACTTTGTTTAAAAGGCCGCACATTTAATATATTTACATGACAAATGTAATATATGTCTTGTATTTCTGGGAATAGCCTGTGAAGTCCTCTACACTTTGAGTAATGTATAATTTTCCATATCCGGCAAACAATTGACAAAATCTTACTACACAGAGAATTTTGATCGTTTTAAAACACTCAGTTACAAATAAACTTTTTTGTGGCATCAGATATTTCCAAGGTCTCCGTTGTTATTGGTTTGAATATTTCAATACTTTTAACATTTTTTGAGGTGCTCATCATTCGGATTTTCCTCGCGATGTCATGAAAAGTGTATGGAATTAAAGTCCAACATATAGCGACCCGCTTTTAAAAATCTGACTATCGATCCACTCTTTTACCTATAATGAAATGTGTTCTGAAATTATTTTTGCAAAGATTTATCTCCATTAAAGTGAAGTAGATAGGAAAATAAGTTTTTCGTAAGAACAGTTTGTAGTAGCCATAGAGAAATATATCATAGTACGAGAGGCACTATTCATATCTTGAGTCTAATAATTAAAAAAAGTCATTTATGATTGAAAACTGTTTTATCGTTTCACAAAATATTCTCCTTTATGATCAATACACTTTTTCACCCGTTTGAACCATTTGTCAAAGCATTTATTCCAGTCTTCTTGAGACACCTCCAAAACATTGTTTTTGAAGGCATCAACGGCTTCTACTGCCAACGAAAATCGTTGTCCACGCAATTTATTCCTGAAGTTCGGGAACAAAAAGAAGTCATTGGGTGCCAAATCAGGACTGTATGGCGGATGACCCATCAATTAGATTTTTTGAACCTTCAAATACTCTGTTTTTAGACGAGATGTGTGTGCGCTCGCATTGACTTGATGAAGAACGATCCTACGGTTCTTGATGGTTTTCCTTACTTCACCGAAGACTTCCGGCAAACAAATGGTTGTGTACCATTCGGCATTGAGTGTTTTACGTTCCTCTAAAGGCACTGTTGCCACATGGCCAGTTTTGCTGAAAAAGCAGACGACCATTTGCTTCGAAGTGCTTCGAGTGCGAACAACTTTTGTTGGATTTGCTTCATCTTGTAACACCCATACAGTCGACTGCTGTTTACATTCCGGCTCATACGCATAGATCCATGATTTGTAACCTCTTACAATCTTATATATGTCTTTTGAGGTACCGCCATTGTATTTCTTGAGCATTTTTGTACACCAATCGACACGAGCATCTTTTTGAGATTGCGTCAAATTATGTGGGATCCAAAGATAGCAGACTTTTTCACGGTTAAGTAATCAGGCAATATTTTATATTTGCTAGTGGAACTAACGCCTAGAGGTGCCTCAATCTCACAATATGCCGCATGACGATCTTTCGTTATTATTTTTTGCACAGCATCAATGCTTTCTGGCACAACTGATTTTGGACGACCTTCACGAACTTCATCATTGAGCGAACGGCGGCCACGATTAAATTCGTTATACCAGCGTTTCACAGTGGCAAAGGATGGAGCTTCGCCGCCAAATGTGGAAGTTAGTTGATCGATGCACTCTTGTCTTGATAATCCACGTCGAAAGTCGTAATAAATCATTGCATGAACATTTTCACGAGTTAATTCCATGCTTTTGTTGACACACAATTTTTATGTTAGTGTAAACAAAACAAATGACGCTCTATTGACAAAATGTTTGAAGTAGATTATGGTCAAAAATGTCAAACTTTCCATTGGAAACGTCAGATGACATCTACAACATTCAGAGTTGCCAGGGCTCGAAATACAAATAGTGTATAAATAGTGCCCCTCGTAGGTAAAGAGCTCATGTGAATGTAACATCAGATTTTTGTGTGTGAACTGGTATTGAATTCAGATTACAAAATGGCAGAAATAGTATACTAATTTCTCTACTACGTATACTAAGTAGGGGAAGTACTGCATTTCACCGAAAAATTCGATACCGAAATTTCACCAAAATACATATATTGGGGCCACCTGAATCCAAAAAAACACACTTAGAAAAAGGTCCGTGTCTGTCTGTGAACAGTATAACTCAAAAAAGAAAAGTCCAATAAATACCAGACTTGGTATTTAAGTTCAGTATCTTTCAAAGATGCGACAGGAAGATTTTCAAGAAAATTCCCCACCATAGACGACCTTGTACATGAAACATTTTTCAAAAATTTTAAATTTCTCAAAAATGGCTGTAACTATTTTGATTAAAATATCACATATTTAAAATATTTTCATGACAAGTCAAATGTATATCTTGAATTTTCTGGGCAAGGACCCAAATTCTTCATCGTTTGGAATGGCTTTTGCATAACTGGTAAGCCCTAAGAGATAAGACAAGGTTTTTCTACACAAGAAATTTAGATCTCTTTAGACCACAGAATGTTTGTCATATACATTTGTGTGTGTGTGTGTGTGTGTGTGTGTGTGTGTGATGGGGGTTGAACCATTTCCGAGATATTTCTTATTATGTGTTTGAATTTTCCAATACTTATACTTTTTTCCCAAATGGGAAATCGTTATTCTTTTTTTTAATGTCCTGGTCATGCAAAGAGAATGGAATGCTCCACATGGCAACCAGCTTTAAAACATTTGACTATCGCTTAAAGCCCTTGCACCTACTTCCCCTTGCCTATACCTATAGTCCCCTTGCACCTACAAGAAAATTAGTACCAATAAGATGGTTTCTGCAAATGTTTATCTCAATTAACATGAAGTAGACGGAGAATAAACGTTCGTAAAAACAGTTTGTACAAGAGAAGAGAAAGTTATGTGAGCGCAGCATATCAGATTTTTAAAAATACATTTAAAATACAAATATTGTGTCTACAGTAATAGACTACGTATCCAATGAAAGAATAAATTACTATTTTGAGACTAAACCTTTTTTTTGCGGGGTCGTATGTTGTTTGCCTCATCCAGCATTTCGATCGCTTTGTCCATCACTCCATTCAACCTCTCCAATAGCCCTATCGAGCAGAGCCGTTCTAATACCTTCTTTCCATTGCGTTGCAGGTCTTCCTCTCCTGCTCCTGTCCCCTTGATTATAATTCAAAGTTCTTTTTGGCCACCTGGTCTTCCAATCTTTTCACATGGCCATATCATAATAGCTTCCTAGTTTATATCCTCTCTTCTAAGCACTTGTAAAAATCCCTCCTGTTCGAATTTCTGTATAGGTACATGTTCAAATATAGTTATCCTATATGCTCTCCTTATGAAGTCAATTTCCACTGTCCAATTACCCTTTTATCTTTCCCCAACAATTGCCAACATTCACACAAATAAGCTCATGCTCTCTGTAGTGGATGGGAATCACCAGTGGGTTGTACCGGTGAATTCTGTGGAAAATAATTCAATTTAATAGTCCCCTACTGATACGCTTCGGTTTTTTTCTTTTGTTGTCGTTTATCACTACCGGCCATTGTAATCTAAGGTAATGCAATTATACCATGATACTTTAAGGGGAAAAATTAAAATTGGTTGCTATTTTTTGTTTAATTTTTAATTCTGTTATACAGGTCTCTTTATACAGTTATTTTATTAACTTTTACATAATAAAATTTATCTCACAATGTATTAATTAATGTAAGATTTGTTTAAAATGATATAATTTAAACCGTACTTTGTGTTGATGCAGTAATTTGTATCACAAATTACTTAAATGTAAATAATGATTGTAATATGAATATGCATTTTTATGTGACATTGATTTAAGATGTTTATTGATTGTAATTATTGTTGAGAAGTAAATTTATACGGCCTTACTGAAACTGACAATAATAGCGCGCAATAATGCAGCGAGGGGGGGTGAGCTGTTTATCATTATTGGAAACGAGGAAGTTACGTAATGTTGGCGCGTTTTTCGGTAGAAACTTCTGGAATATTTTCTCCCTAAAGCATATGTATTCATAATTTTCATTGGATATTAAAATAGACGCTAATGTTGGCGCGTTTTATTAGCCAATTGCAGCTCAGTTATAATCTTTAGGCGTATCTGGATGAAGGAGTATAAATAGGGTAGGTTAGAGGTAGCTTCATGCTCAGTTCATCGAAAATCTCAATACATTACACGTCGCCTTCAGTTGCTCAGTTCATCAAAATTCTTTGTGCACTACACGTCGTCTTCAGTTAGTCAGTTCGTCAAAATATTTGTATGAGATACGTCGGCTATAGATTCACAAGTTACGAAAATCTAAAGTATTATAAAGTTAATTATACACAAAGTTGAAGTACGCGAATTAAGAGTGATTAGTAATGAAGTTATTAAAACAGTTTCAGTTTGGCGAGTGTTAAGATCAATGTACAAATGTGATAGTTAACGTGTTTGACAATAAATGTGTAAAACAAATTTCTTCATCAGTGTTATATTTGGATAAAAGATTCCTTTCCGTTTACACACTCTGATCAAGAGATACGTGCTCAAGCCAACAGGATAATAGCTAGCCGGAGGACAGTGAAACAGAATTGAATAGAAATTAAAAGTTAAATTCTCTCAAACACAAAACTAATACTGCCGCAAATTGCTAACACCAGATGGAGCTACGAACCTAACAAAGAATCACGTCACAAGATGGCTTCAACACTGATGTAAACAAACATTATAAGTAAAACCGTTACAAATTGGCTACCACAACGTGGGGCTACAATAATGTTAAATTAACACAATAATACACTCACAGTGTCAGTTTATAATTGTACTATTTAAATTAGTGTCTGATGTACCTGATTTTTTCTTTTTCTTGTAATTTTTTTTAAAATTTTGTTTCCTAATAATATGTATTTTGAAGTATTGCAGACTATAGTTGTATAATGTATTGATGTCATTAGTATTTACAACTGGAAGGGATTAAATTGAAGTCGTCTTTCTATGATTGGTATTACCTTACCTGGTTGGCTATTACTGATCAAAAATGTTATAATTTCTGCGTTACAATTATTGTGTTTTATACTCTCTTCACATTACAGCTTGACAGTATTTTGAAAAAACTGTGTTCACTTGTAACAGTCTTAAATAAATATACAAAATATATTGTAATTTACAGCCATTTTTTAGATGATTGGAATTATTCTACTCTTTGCTAATGCTTCCCAGATATTTACATTCCTTGATGTTCAGAATATACGAATATACAATTCTAAGTGATCTTGTCCTTGTTCTACTCTCAGGTATTCTGTTTTCACCATGTTCATATTGAAACCCCATTTCTTATACTGTGTGGAGCTTCTGGTCTCAAACAGGTGCCTCCCCAGGTGGCGGATAGGGGAAAGCCCCCCGGATATGGCGGGTAATGGGGAAATAAAATACCCAGGGTGGACCAAAGCCAGGACTACTGCCTTGTAGTCAGTAGTTGCTACTACAAAGACAAGGGGAAAAAACCTCTTCAGAAAATCCTGGTCCCCCCAAGTCTGAGGATTGGATCAAAGGGCGAGCTTCTCGTTATCTGTAAAAAAAGTCAATTGCTGAAAACTTCGATAAAGTATCTCGGAATCAGGAAGGATCTAAACAAAGACCACTTAAGCTAAGAAAACGGACAATGAGATTTGCTACCTAAGACTACACTAAAACCAACAATGTCATTTTGTTTAAACTCTCGGCATAATGGCCATACTCCCTTTTAGTCAAGTATTGATACTACAGATTCCCTACTTGATTTCAGTTTACTATAATACAGGATATGACTTTGAAGTACTTTTGGGCCAGACGCCAATAATATCTAGTACAAAGACACTCAGACATGCACAGCGCAGATTCCATAACATAGTCTCTCTTATTCATAGGGAGATAAATCACCAATTTGTGTTTTCAGATAAAAGCGACATAATGGAAATAGCCCAGCTGATGGCATATACCCTAACTACTTGCTGCATTATGCTGCAACGATTGGAGAAGGAAGAATTGGATTTTAGGTTATTGCTTATTCACTTCGCTGCTTGGAGTTGAGTAGTCGAGGATAAGTCAATAAGTATCCGCACATAATTTTTAAATCTATTACACTAGTCTGCATTTTCAAACTTTTTGTCAGATGATTTCTTAAAAGTAGCTGTTCTTGAATCAAGTTTTTATGCTGATTCTAGAAATAACTTCGGTTTTTTTCTATCACGTCAGGTTTTTACACACAATAAGTAATGTTTTGACAAGTTTACTAATGAGCGTAGAAAAGTACTCAAATACCATTTCGCACAAGGTAAGTTTTTATTCAAGAAACATTTTAAGAATACTCTCAAGAACTCCCCTAATTTATTTCCTGACTACATTTTAACAAAACAAGAAGCCAAAGTGTTTCATTTGATTTTTTTTAAACCTTCTCTTCTTTGACTTCCTTGCAGATCCTTGTAGATGACTGCCCCTCCTCAACATCCAACAATAGTCGGCCATCATAGTTTCATTCCATCTCCCCCGGTACCTCCTCTCCATTTTCTTAATATCTTGGTGAAAACGTTCACCCTGCTCTTCACTATAATGTCTCAGATTTTCTGGAAAGTAGTCGATATGTGAATGCAGAAAATGCACCTTTACACTCATGTTACAACCCATCTCCTTAAATTTTCCAACATTGTTTTGACAATAGCCTTGTAATTAGGATCTTTGTTATTGCCTAAGAAGTTTTCAGTAACTGATCGGAAGGCGGAACATGCTTCTTTTTCTCTCTCATTCATTGTCTTCTCAAAATCGTCATCCTTCATCAATTTCTTTATTTGAGGACCAACAAAAATTCCAGCCTATAATTTGTCTTATGTAATGAAGGGAAATTTCTTGGAAAGGTACCTGAAGCGGGGTCCATCCTGTGGTAGAGCCCTTACAAATTGCTTCATCAAGCCCAATTTTATGTGTAGTGGCGGAAGCATTATCTTTATATCTCTATATTTTTGAATGAAATTGTGAAAAAACGTACGTGATAGAAAACAACTAAAAGCAGTTCTGAATCAGCATAAAAAAGTGAGTCAGAATCACTTATTAGTATTCAGTCATCCGATATCATGCAGACTAGTGTTATAACAACAATCTTACAATTACCTCATTTTTCAGCGTAGTACCCTGCTTCTCAATACACATGGTCCATTCACAAGCTTTATGATTCCCTCAGAAAAAGAAAGTTTTTTTGTCTGAGCAACAAACCATGTATGCACGCTTCCTTCACTTCTTGGTCTGTGGTGAATCGATGACCCCTTAAGGTATTTTTGAGCGAACCAAAAAAGATAACGTTTGCCACTTCATAGACAGTCAATCTTCGGTACTCTGAATCAGGATATGCATGGGCACCCTGCTCTTTCCTTGTCCTTCACAGTTGTTCAACCATTTTTTAACTTTTCAATCCATTCGTACACATTTCGCCGGGGTAAATATTGCCCCCATATTGTGCGAAAAGTTTTCGATGGCTTTGACTCCTGGCAGACCTTCAGACGACCAATAACAGCACGCTGTTCTCCTTTGGTGCAAACAGTGGATGCTGCAGTCATGCTTATTATCCAACAATGCAGCTCTCACTGGAGTGATAACGGCCAAACATTCCACAAGCGGAGACAAAGGAACAACATATCGCGCACAAACCGATACAGCCAACCAATAAAAAAAATTAAATATAGTGTGCGAATACTTATTGATTTACCCTAGTAGATCCACAATATTTAGAAATATAACAGCTATTAGGATATATTAATTGAATAAATTATAAACGTAAAATTCACTAAAGGTGAAGAATTTTGTGGATAAGCATTTTAAATTTTTAGCCATAGCCGGGTTTTGAACACGTATTTTCAGCTTACCCTGCCGCTGCTCTAATCAACTGAGCTACCATGGCAACATGCCGGTACGACATTAAATTTCCCAACTTTCTCACACTTTTTCCGGTAAACTACAAGATGTTCTGAAATTAATTTTGAAATAACAAGCCCCAATGGCGCCTTGCAATATCGTAGGTATTTTAAGTCCCGAGCTTCATAGTTAACTATGTACTAATAGGTCAATTAATACTACCGTGTGTAGAGTAAGTTGCAAAGGTAGAGACAGATTGGAAATGTTGCACATGCGCAGACACACACGCTTAGCGACCTCGAAAATGGGTTAATGCCACAAATATTTTCATTTGGCATCCATAAAGTGTGTGCTTTAACGAGTTTTACATTTCTGTGTAGTAATATTTTGTCCATGTCTTACGGTTTACGAGTTACAGAAGGTCCTTGAGAATAAAGAGGACTTCACAATACTATTCTCAGGACAAACGAGCTGTGGCCGCGGTAACATCTGCAACTACGACCGCCCACTCTAGCCTATGGATTTTTCATGGTTTCTCCTGGTCAGCAGGCTAATTCTGGGGTGGTTTCTTCTCTACCACGATTTCCTTTCCATCGTTTCCCTCTCATTCCGTTTCTTTCTCATTTCTCAGGTCTGCTTCTAGGTTTCGTGACGTATGCGGTGTCGGATAGATGGCGCGGATGCATGCTCAATGGAAAGAGTACTACTTATGGACACCAGAGGGCTGCATGTTTGATGGGTCGTTCATCCTCCTCTCTCGGCGGCTCCAGCAATGGGATGGATCTACGAGGTACTTAGGGACTACTGCGCGTCTCTGTGGCCTGTTTGCCTGCGGCCTGTAGTTTCCTGTGCTTCCTTAACTTCATCCCTTCCTCCTGGGGAGTGGTAGACGCAATAGATCTGTGCAGGTCACAGCGCGCGTGTGTCCCCCTCCGTTTATTCACCTATACAAATACAATTCCCAGAATATTCACGATATGCATTTTATTGTCATGCAAATATCTTAAACATGTGGGATTTTAATAAACATCAGCAGAACCATTTTTGTGAAAATAGAAAAAAATAACTAAACATTTTCCTTGCAAGGGTAATTTGGAGAGGGGAATTTTCTTTAAAATCTTCGTGTCATATCCTTGGTGGACGCTGAGCTAAACTACCAAGTTTGGTGTTTAATCGACTTTTGGTATTGAGTTATGCTACTCACACACACTCGCGCGCGTGCGGGAATCTTTTTTTAACATACTTTTTGGGGAGTCTCAAAACGTGTATTTGCAGTGAAATCTCTATATCGAATGTTTGTGTAGAATGCAATACTTCCTCTACTTACTAGTTGCGTGGTAGGAAAGTAAAAATTCACTTTAATTTTATGACAAACGCCTAATGGTTTGCGCAGAAATTCATCTCATCGCAGAAAGAAACTGCAGGCAAGGAAAATGAATTTTCAAATACTAAGGGCTTGACACACTGAAATGGTATGCAAATGCGGTACATATGTAGGACGAGAAGACAATGTCCTGGACATAAAAAGGACGGTCGGGTCAGTGTGCCACAGAGCATAATGGAAGAAAGGAAAAGCTAGGGGAGAGAAGTAGATAAAGATGACGAAGATGAAGATGGCGTTTAGCGCCCGGTGGTCTCCCATAGCGTTATCTGGGGACTCCCACGCTGCTGCTGCTGCCCAATCTCCAAAACTGCAATACGTCATTCTTCCTACCTTCCTTCTGTTTCATGAAAATCCTTAGTTACGAGATCAGAGGTGAAGATGGCAAGTGAAAATAAAAAACGAGTCTGCCTGCCTGCCTGCAAGATCCGTCTAATAAATCCAACAGGGACGAGAAAACGATGGAGCTGTCTTATTTATTACAGCTGCCAAGGAGTTCTTTTATCAAGAAGTTTAATTTTAGATAAGTTCATTTTTACTGTATTGGCACATGATTGATTATTGCTTTACTGTATCTAAAGGGAACAAATTAACTTCATTGTAAATTCTGTAGGTTAATTTAGAACATATATTACTCCCAGAAACCAGAGTTTATATTTAGATTTTTTATGAAACACAAATGGCTCAGGCGGCAACGTCTGTGACTTTGGGGGGTCTCGGGATCGATCCCCGGCGACCGTCAGTCTGATCCACGAGTTATTTCGGGGTTTTCCCGGGTTGCCAGGCTAATGCTGGAGTGGTTTCTTCCAGCTCCCGAATTTCCTGTCCCTTCATTTCATTCATTCTTCATCCCGCTGGTCTCTTTCAGGGTCGGAAGTGTCGGCGATGGTGTTTCGGTGCGCATGGCACGGGAAAAGGATGCTCTTCGTAACTCTCTCCGTCCCTCGGCTTTCGAGTATCTACCGGGGTATTCGAACCTTCTTGAGGGGCGTTGGCCCCCTTTTGCGTGTGGGCTGGGGTCCCAGTCTGCTGGGGCGTCTGCATCTGGAAACTTAGGGACCCTGTCATTGTTGTATCGTCGCTCCTGAGTTTGGCCGCCAGGTGTCCCCTCTCGCCTCATCCTTCCTCCCGGAGACGTACCTTCGTGGTTTATTTCAGGGTTGCAAGGAATCTCTATGTGAGAGACCTCCCGCGTGGGAAAAAGATGCTCAGGAAACCTTTTTCCCCGGACTGCGAGCGGTCTCCAGGTCCCGTGCCCCACAGGGGATGTGTAAGCCCACAGGGAGAGGGGGATGGCTGCACCAGCCAGAAGCGGGGAGTTCAAATCTGAAAATAACAAGGACCCTGCCCTCTGCCGTCGTGCCTCCTGGTCCGACCGCCCTCTGTCTCCTCTCACCTTATCCCTCCCTCCTTCCTGGGGGCGCCCGTCAGGGGCCTAGGCACATAATATTTGCGTAGGTACAATATCCACTCTGGATCGGTACCGAGTTCCCTCCGTAACAGAAGTTAAGATCACCTACACTCTTAATATTTATCTATATAGACGAAGATGGAAAGAATATGCGCCAACTGGAATATTAACAGCAGGAATTAATGATAATTTAAACTGAGTCGTTACGTGTTAATTCCCATCACATTAGCGCTAGATGTTAACTAAGGAGCGCTTTCGGAAGATATGTTTCTCCCATCATCAGCTACGGCCGACTGGCGACTCGCTCTCTCCCCTAACCCCAAGAAGTATTTCATTAGACGATTCTTCTGCCCTCTGTTGTGAAGAATTGGAAACTAGTGGTGTTGAATTTGTTGTCATCTGTAGTGAAGGTTGGGAACTCATCTGTCTTCTTTCTTCTCTCTTGTAATCTGATTGGATCAACTGCATTAAGTAGTCTGTAGGCGGTATTTCAAAATTCAAAGCATTCTTACTGTTGAGGTGAATATAAATCTTCTCCCAAATTTCCTAGTGTGAAGGAATCTGTATAGATTTTAATAGTTTTATCTCTTGTCCTATTTCATGGTTACTGTTCCAAAAATGGTTGGCCACTGCTGATTTATGTATTTGTTTCACCTTTATATTTCTTTGGTGTTCACTTAGTCTTCCTTTTAGTTCTACCTATATATGAGCCATGGCCATCATGACTGGACATGTCTAAATTATCGTATGATATTATCACAATAAAAAGTACTTCTGTTCATTATAATATAAGAGGAATTAATCTTAATTTTTAGCCTATGCAGATGATTTAGAAGCTAATTACTCTTATAAGTTCCAACATAATGTAAAAAATATAATTTTAAAATCTCATTTCCTAAAATTAAGACCAGGCCATTCGAGGGTAAATACTCAATAAGTGTTAAAATTATCTTGGAAGACATTTTAGAACAGAATCAACATTTTAATTATCTGGAACGTGAACCTTATATGATAAGGTTAGAAACATAAAAAATAT
Organism: Deroplatys truncata; assembly: GCA_030765065.1. Classification (NCBI taxonomy): domain Eukaryota; kingdom Metazoa; phylum Arthropoda; class Insecta; order Mantodea; family Mantidae; genus Deroplatys; species Deroplatys truncata. The sequence goes on from CM060984.1 coordinate 73,023,220, forward strand.
GATTTGTTACATTCACATGACTTTCTCTCCCCACTATCTCTCATGAAAATGGGAGAAATGGTCATACAATAAAATGAAAGATACAAAATATGTTCCCGATAATCAGATCTGTAACTCATTTAAATTAAAGTGATGAATTCCCTTTCACCCGGTAATTGGAAAGTCAGTACCTTGAAGAATATTTTTTTGTTGTTACGTATGGAAAGTCAGTTTGAAGAAGGTATTGTCTTTACGTTATTTGCACCACGCTTTGGGCGTAAATTTGAAGCAGTTTGTATTGAAGGAGTTGTATTATTTTTCAACTGTTGGGGGCCCGAACTTGTAGTAGTTGCAACCGCACGTATGGTGCCCAGTTCCCGGTAGCCTTCGCCCCAAATGTACTTTCAGGTGGCCTTTGCCCCAAGTTTAAAAATATATTAACTTTGTAATTTGACTGTTTCTTTAAATATTATATATTTATGTTTGCCTCGGCTGCGTCAGTATTATTTTAGAGACATGGATATCTTGGCAGGGCATGATGCAACAAGAATGTAAGCTTACCAGATTTTAAGTTTTAATTCACTTCTTTTTATTAATCCTTGACACAAATTAAATAGCAGTTCACTGATATCAAGAGATGTGAGATTCTTTTATTTAATACTTGCATTTTTTAACACTATACTATTTTCGTCTCACACGAATACGTATTAAATCTCTCAAGGACGCACAAGCAACGCATCCAGTTATGAGCACACTCTGCAGGCAACTGAATATATTTCAACTGTCTAAGTTTCTGTATTTCAACTCTCTGATTGGCTAATCCTACTCCAATAGAATACCTTCATTTAACTAAAAACCCCTCCGGTTGTTGATTGCCTGTTTTATAAACTGTCACTAAAATCACATTATTGCTTACAAGAATCACAAGTAACATTTAAACTCTCAAACTCATTATTGCCTCAAGGTTACCTCATTGTTAGCAACGTTTAACTTATTATTCTCACAGCTCCTACATTATTAAATTACGTAAAGCATTCACATAACATTATTGAACACGTTTACAATAATATAAACATATGGAATGGTTGTTACATACACATATTGGTTCAAGGCGGGCTGTTATTGAATGTATATTATATAATTAGACTGAAATTATTTAAGTGTTAAAACTACTGCCTCAACTTATTGCTAGATTTGATTATCTGACAAACCACATTAGCTCTAGCTGGCATATAAATAAATTTGACTACTTCGAGGTTTACCATTGCATATTTCATAGGATGATTGAGTGAAAACAAAACAATGGCTGGTGTACTCAGCGCAGAAGAGAGAGCTAAGATTGCTGCCAGGTATGAAGTGTGGAGTTCAGTGGTGCAAGTTCAGAGATGGTGGAGCAAAGAGCGAGGTAGGAATGCATCGCTGGACCCAAAGGCAATAAAAAACTGTCATGTCAAACTAATGACAACTGGTAGTGTGAAAGATGCACGTGGATCTGGAAGACCCTTGTCATCCGAGTCACAAGATAACATGAATGTTGTTCGTAAGATGGTTCAACAAAAGTCCTACAAAGTCAACAAGAGAAGCTGCAAGGGAAAAGTGGACACTGTTGTACAAAATATTCGTGAAGGCTTTGCAAACGTGAAATTTACTTAAAATGAAACCTTTAAACCCAAATAAAAAAAAATCCGATGTGTTACACTCACATGACTTTCTCCACTCTTGTACAAACTATTTTTACAAACGCTTATTCTCCATCTGCTTCATGTTAATCGAGATAAACATTTGCAGACTCTATCTTATTGCTAATTTTCTTGTAGATGTAAGGGGAATATATATTTACAAGGGCAATTTGGAAATACAGTAGCCTTTAAGCACATACATATCTCTTAATAGCTGGTTGCTAGGTGCAGCACCATTCCCTTTCCCACAGATTAATACTCTTTGCATATCCAAGACAAAAAAATGAATGACGAATTCCCATTTGAGAAAATAAGTATTGAAAAATTTAAGGGAATAACAAGCAATATCTCGAAAATGGTTCACTCAACTAAAAAAACGTATATGACATAAATTGTGTATTTTAACGCGATCTACAATATAGTGTAGTAAACTTTTGTCTATCTCTTATGGTTTACCAGTTATGAAAAAGTCGTTCACAATGAAGAATACTTTTGGAGACATTCCCAAATTCGAGATATACATTTCATTTGTCCTAAAAATATCTTAAATATATGATATTTTAATCAAAATCGTTAGAGCCATTTTTGAGAAAATTAAAATTTTCGAAAAATCTTCCATGTAAAGGGTAGTCTGGGGTGGGGGGATTTTCTTGAAAACCTTTGTGTCGCATCTCTGGAAGATACTAAACCTAAATACTAAGTTTGGTGTTTAGACGACTGTTCGTTTCTGAGTTATGCTGTTCACAGACAGACACACAGACACACACACGGAAATGTTTCCAAAAATGCTTTTTTTGAATTCAGGAGGTCTCAAAACATGTATTTCCGGTGAAATCTCGGTATCGAATTTTTGGGTGGAATACAATACTTCCCCTACTTACTATACGTAGTAGAAAAAGTAAAAAATGTTAAAGATAAAGGTAAACAGCTTCCACTTGAGATGCTAAGAAACTCCGTGGACGGTGTGCCAAAAGTATTCCAGAAATGTGTAGACAATGCGGCTGCATATACCGAAATGTAACTTAATAACCCAAATGGTACACCTAATATTGTAGTGAATGAAAAAGCCATGATAAAATTCTCACTGCTTGAAATATTTATGTTAAGAACTCTGATGTATTCCACTCACATGACTTCCTCTACTCTTGTACAAATTCTTTTACAAAGCTTATTCTCCATCTACTTTATATTAATCGAAATAAATATTTGCAGCAACCCTTACTGCTAATTTTCTTGTAGATGCAAGGGGAATATGGTAGGCTTTAAGCGATAGTCAAATATTTTAAGAGCTGGTTGCTATGTGGAGCATTCCATTCTCTTTGCGTGTCCAGGACATAACAAAATGAATAACGAATTCCCATTTGAGAAAAAGTATATCAGAAAATTCAAACAAATAACAAGGAATATTTTGGAAATGGTTCACTCCACAAAAAAATTCACCTGACATAAATTGTGTGTTTTAACGAGATCTACGTTTTAACTTGTATCTATCTCTTACGGTTTACCAGTTATGCAAAAGCTACTCACAATGAAGAGGACTTTTGGAGACATTCCCAGAAAATTCAAGATATACATTTCATTTGTCATAAAATGTCGTAAACATATGATATTTTAATAAAAAACATTCGGTCCATTTTTGAGAAAAACAAAATTTTCGAAAAAATGTTACACACAAGGTTCCATCTGGGGTGGGGAGATTTTCCTGAAAATCTGCGTGTCGCATCTTTGAAAGATACTGAAACTAAATACCAAGTTTGGTATTTATCGGACTTTTTGTTTCTGAGTTATGCTGTTCACAGACACACAGAGGGACCTTTTCAGGGGTCCTCAAAACATGTATTTCAAGTGAAATCTCGGTATCGAATTTTTCGTGGAATGCAATACTTTTACTGCTTACTGTACATAGTAGGGAAAGTAAAAATAGGTATTGACTTTCCAACCACCCTATAATACTGTCATCCTGTAAAGAATACACTTTCTATAAGATTATTTACATTATAAATGTTTTCTCCCTCGTAATTATGTTTCCTAAACAGAGGATACATTGTAGACAAGGCAAAATTTGCGGTAAAATTACCAACTGTCATACACCAGTGATCATAACTAAATAACAAAACATGCTGAACTGTCCATCAAAGCCGAAGATCAGCACTCGTATCGTATCCATAGGTTCTGGACCGATATAAACACTGAATCAAGTGACTTCATTTACGACAAGGTTATATTTATTTCTTGATCCTGTACAGCAGTTAACCTACAGCAGTTAGTCTCTGACCTGGACCTGTACAATACAATTAAAACCATGTTTCGCAATAGAACTCTCCCTGTTTACAACGGTGATTAAACGTGATCTTTCTACACCAATCTCTAGGGTAACATCAATCGGAAGGTTCACCGCCTATTGTTCACAAAGGAACAGTAATCCTGTAGAACATGTTGGAAAAAGTGCCAATAATTGATTCAGTGTTGGTGGTTCGAAGATTAATAGGTAATTGTTAGCAATTAATGAAAGCATTGGTCGTACCTCCAAGACAGAATTAATATTGTAGCGAACAGTATCGAATTACTTGAACAATTAAGAATTTTGGAATTAACATCGAAAACCAATAAGAATACGGTACTGTACGAGTACACAATCCAGCCCTGCGGCGGTACTCTGTGAGGTGTTGTGTGCCAATTTGGGGGCGCGGGATTTGCAGGAATGGTGCCGGGTTCGATGCTAGCGCAGGGATTTGCATGGATCTTGGATCTAGGGTTTGTGGTTAATACGACTGATTCATTTTCTTGCCCGTTTATTTCCCGTCACTGTTTTAAAATCTGATTCCTTATATTACCTCGACACACATGCGTATTTCTTTACTAATGTGTTTCATACCATTGCCCCTAACCACCGGCATTCATACTTTTTTCCCAACAACCTCCAAGGAAATACCACGAAGAAGGGGTATGTCCTCTCTCCCTATTTCTCTAGCACCTGAATTCTACCTTCTTTATTATTGGATGCCTGAGGGTGATAAGAGCACTGACCTTTTTCATACATCTGCTTTTCAGGCGACCTAACGGTACACTAACAACAATTGCTGGCACTGTCTTTTCAACACAATATATTCATATTTACAGCAACACGGTTTCCCCGTCTTATTTAACAATACTATTCCTACTGTGATTAATATTTATTTTCCCTATGGTTATAATTTTATATTTAGCTACGCAGAACGTACTGCTTGAAGCCCAAGAAATGGTCCTGGTGAAAACAAAAGCACGGTCTTCTCGCAACAGATCTTCAAAGGGAATGACAACAGTTACTGCATTAGATGTGTTATCACATTTTTGTACTTCAAATAATGTAGACGGTGAGTAAGCATAGTGTTTTAAACAGAAATTAAACAATTAACTTCTATTTCTTATCATGGCCGTGCAGCCATCGGTATTCCCGCGTTGTTTGCTGGAGCAAAGTCGTGCTAATGCAGTATTGCTTATGTCGCAACCATTGTAATCAAACATACAAGTGGTAAAGTTTAAAAAAACGATAGTTTTGAATCTACTCAACCATTTGTTGCAGCGTTCTGATGCTCTTGCTGTTCAGGATGTCATTAGATTAACATCGCAAGCAACTATTGTGTCTGCGAGCGCGTTTCCAATGCAAGGAAGGAAGTGAAGAAGAGGTGAACTGTGAAAACCTGAAAAAGAAAAGGAATCGACGTGCAGTGTTTTAGACCAAGTGGACGACTTTGTGAAGAGTGTCATACGCTTAAATGTGCATTGCTTTCTACTTTTTCTACCACGTATACAGTAATAGAGAAGATATTACATTACACCAAAAATTCGACACAGATTTTACCGGAAATACATGTTTTGAGGTCCCTGGAATCCAAAAACAGCTTTTTTACTTTCTCTATCCTTACCAGGTAGGTAGAAAAGTGCTGCATTCCACCCAAAAATTCAATATCAAGATTTCATGGCAAAACAAGGTTTTGAGGCCCCCCGGATCAAATAAAGCATCTTAGAAACATTTCCGCATGGGTGTGTGAACAGTATAACTCAAAAACTAACAGTCGGATAATACCAAAGTTGGTATTTAGATTCAGTATCTTCCAAAGATACGATACAAAGATCTTCAAGAAAATCACTCCACCCCAGACTACCCTTTACATGGAGTATTTTTCGAAAATCTATATTTTCTAAAAAACTGGCTATAACGATTTTAATTAATATACCATATATGAAAGATATTTACATAATAAATAAAATGTATATCTTGATTTTCCAGGAATAGCCTAGGAAGTCCTCTTCATTCGGAAGGAATTTTGTATATTCTTGTATAACTTGTAAACGTTAAGCGATAGATGAAAATGTACTGCACAAACGTTTAAAACACACAATTTGCTTACGGGTAGTTTTTTGTGACATAAATCCTTTCCAGGATATCTGTTATTAAATGTTCGAATTGTTCACTTCTTGTCATTATTTTAAAGTTCCATCGACTTTCAGCTGCTTCTCGCTATGTAATGGAATCATATGGAATTTTAGGGCCAGCATATAGCGTCCAGTTCTTAAACATTTGACTATCGTTATTCTCTTTGAATTGAAATGAGTAACGCGGATATTTTTGTTGAGGTTTATTTGGATTAAATGTAGTAGATAGAAAATTAAGCTTCAGTATGAAGAGCTTGTGTACCACTAATAAAATCAGAGGGTAGGGAGAGTGGTGTGAATGTATCAGATCAGATGTTGTTTTCTCTAATATTGATAGTAGAAACAAAATGCCGGTTTGAGCACAGTAGAGAGATGCCGACAAGCGATAAAGTTCTTTGTTCTACACCGACAAGCCCCGCCCCCTCCCTTTGAGTGCTCACATGCCGCCAGGTCTTGTGTCGTTAGGCCCCGCCCCCTCTCGCTTTGTGTGCTCACCTAATGCCGACAGTGTCTGTGCTAACAGGTTCTACCCCCTCCCCCATGCGTTCTACTGTGGCGTCATGACTTGAGGGAATTGTTTTCTCGAGTCCTGCCGCCCCCCGGCAAATTAATGAGGTAATGTTCGTCAAACATTTTTTTTATGACTACTAAGCCCTGCACATTGCATCCTCGAGCAATTAAGTTTTTTGAATAATGAATTGTTGACTGGAGCTTGAGTATAAGTAGTCTGCTCACGGGAACAGTCTGTCATGTAATGAAACACTGCAGCCTTCTTCTATCTGGGGAAAGCGCTTGTCCATTAGCTGAACATGTTAGACGCTTTCAACACATTAATAGGCTTTTAAGTTTACATTCCGGATCTGTTTACATACATTAGCGAACGACCTACTTCCGCCTGGATGTAACGGTGACCTCCATTAGCTGACCGTTAGACGCTTTCACTCCATTAGCGAACAAGAGCCTGGTATGTAACGGTGACCTCTATTAGCTGACAACTTTAGACGCTTTCACCCCATTAGCGAACAATGTCAGTAATTGTTTTCCTAAGTGCTCTGAAAAACATCCAGACACTCAATGTAAATACCTTTTAGCTCGTAGAATTTCCATCACAAACTGTAGAAAAACCCAAGTCTAGACAATTTTTTCCACTGATAATTAATGATTAAGTTTCATAGTTCTGATTTCTTTCAATAAAATATTGCGAATAAAGTATTCAGAATTCAGAAGCGCCTCATTGATCGGTGAATACTACATATGTTATTAAAATAAAATAAATACGGATAACATTAGAGTAAAATATTATAAATGTTATTATAAAAAAGGTCTTTGTATTCAAAAATAGACAGCCGGCTTCTGTCCGAAGGCGAATAACAGGTCTCAACATGCATTCATCCCCCTCCACAGCCGTGTGACGTCACCGTCAACAGTATATAAGGAACGTCGGCAGCCAGAGCGATCAATTTATTGTTCGTTCAGTGATAATCGAAATGGCTGGTGATAATCGTGCATCTGAGATGAATGATTACTGGAGCGAGTGCGGAGAAGATTATTTTCACTACGTATACTTCCATTCCGAAACATGCAATGGTTTAATGCATTCAGTGTTGTGTACTCAACCATCGCATCATGATCAGATGACTACACTGGAAGTGTGTACAGAGAGCTGTCCTGTTTATCGAGGAGCGAAAATGTAAGTAATATATATATATATATATATATATATATATTTCTATAACTCGGTAATATATTGTACGCATGTTAAATGAAAACTAACTTGAAATTATTTTATTCTTTCAGCGAAAATCGCATGGGTGATGATGTGGAGGATCTTAGCGATGTCGAGGAAGTTGACGATGTCTTCGTCTCGAAACATCTAACTGAATGTGATACAGAGTCGTGCACGGGATACATGCATTCTGTACTTTGTACTAACCCAGCCCAGCATGAACGCATGACATCCTTCTTCCTATGTAACGACAACTGCGACGTCTACCAACGCAGGAGGAGAAAACTCGAGTAAGTAGAGGAAATGTTAAATTACATTTTCATTTACTGCTTCTAATGCTACTCTATATCTAACCTAAAATTAAATTATTACAGACTGCGAATGACTGAGCCTAAGGTACCCGTGCCAATAGAGGAGCTGGATCGTGAGAGACGTATTGTCAATATAGAGGAATATCCAATCGCAGAGGCCAATACACAGCCTATGGACGAGGATGCTGCTCCACTACCCGACATTACTTCTACACCTGATGATGATAAAGCAACGATGGTACAGGATGGGATAAATCAGACGGTTCCAGATTGCTCGCCCGAGATACACACAGAATCATGCAAACCCTTGAAGTGAGTATGACACACTTTGATAGTACTTTTTTGTGTTGCAAGGGTAGAGGATTCTTCTAATATATGTATTTTTCTCTTTCAGAGTACATGAAATCATTAACTAAACCTATTTCTAACATTGTTTTGAATATATGTTGCAGGGGTGTGAGGAGGCAGCGGAGGAAGAGGCAGAACGAGACTGCGAAGAGAAAGCAGAAGAGTAGGTGTAAGAGGAGGATCCTCAACGATGGTCCAAGGGTCTTCTTATTCATTGAAGATACCCCGGGGGAGCACGGAGAATCGATCACAGGCGTTTGATGACGTCAGCATCTCCCCCTCCCATTCCGTGAACCTTGGACTATACTATGACATACCCTCCCTCTACATAAATTGTGAAAGTGATAAATCAATTGTTTATATTACAAAATCAGACTGGGATATAATATCCAAAAACATTTCAATGATTGAAGATTACCTACGTCAAGAAAAAAAGTTTGCGTGTGATGAATATTGTGACAATGTAATTTATGCATACAATATAATTGTATTTTTGACAGTTCAATTCATTTCATAAATTCATGTTTAAATAATAATGTAATATCTTTAGACATTGATGGTGTAAGGAACCTAAAACGGCTATCGCCCTATATTGAAAGACATTTGAATATTTTAAATAATTTCTGCAAGTCAGGAGCAATTAGTTTTTCAGGGAGTAGGAGGGGAAGAAGGAAAATGCTTGAAATGCATGCTAAAGTCAATAAAAGAGTGTTTTTAGTATATGAATTCAATTTATTATTCATAAAACTTATCCTTGTACATTCCTTTACAAAAACCATTCACCCAAACGTATGCATAATTATATAAGTGCTTGCATCAAGTGAGAAAGAGGTTTGTAGGTAAATACTTTGTCGTGTAGAATCAGACAGTACAGTGACGTCTGGGCTGGTATATTTACAGATGCTTGAATCTCGATTCTGATGTTCACAGCTCCATTTATAACCTCCTCGGGTTGGTGAGAACAGTCTATTACGAATAATGGTGCATGGTGAAGAAAATCCTTTCTCTTCAAGAGAGGATAATTCTCTCTTTCATAATAGGAACTTTGAAATTTACAGTACATTTCATATAGTGAAGCAAACTTTGAATTTTTAAAGTCCAAGTTCAAATCATGGTAGGGGTAGCATTCACTGTTGAGGAATAGTCTCATATTAGTAATGTTACAGTGATCAAACTCGGAACTGTTCTTGCTATAATCACCCAATCTTGCAGTCTGAGCACACACTATGATGAAGCGAGGTTTCTCGAGTTTAGATGTTGTTGCTACATTCCACGTGAAAGATCTTGTCTGGGGTACAGCAGGCTGGGTATGAAGATCCATAGATCGAAAGGCAAGGTGTAGAGGTTTATCAGACTTGACAATTTTTAGAATGTGAACTCTTTCAGCATCGGAAAGGCGAATTACAGGCATCCTCCATTCGATTCTAGTTAACTTTACATTAGCTTCCTCTCCATTCGAACTCAGGACACAGTTTCTAGAATCTTTGGATCTTATGAGAATCAATTCAAACTTGCTGTTGAGTATAAGTTCCTTGTGGTCATCAGCAAATCCTAGGAGCATCGAGAGAGGGACTACAGCATTGAAAGCTCCATTCGTCGCGTGTACTATATCAACTTCTTCACCAGGATAGGCCCATCCAGCATTCAGCAGACGATTCGATTCCATAGGGTTGAGAGTCACATAATTTCGTATAGTTGTAGTAATTCCAGGATTCCTTGTTCTGTCTATAGTTGTAGCATTCATATCTACACGTATCTCATCAAACATGAAGGTTATAGCATTATTAGTGAGCTTCGATGTAGTAGTAGGGGATCCATCTACCTTGGTGAGAGCACCTTCGATGTAGAGATAACTCTTGTTAGGTAGCGTATACAAATCTTCAGCTTGACATGGTATTCTAATTTCATCGTTTACATCCAGAGCGGAGGTGTTGTATGGAAGAAAAATATGCTCCTCCTCCTTGGTGATCTTGTCGTCAAAGGCTGGAACTTCTGTCACGTTTAAGATGTCCATTATAGCGTCCTGTAACCTAACTCTTCGAGGAACTTACGGTTAGCACGTGTTAACTCCTCGGAAGTTGGAGAGGTAGTATGCTTCGATCGCTGTGTACGTCGTCTATTATAGTATTTGAGGTGACTTTTAAAATGTATTGCCATTACGTCTTATGTGGAGTCTTGTAGTGATAACTTCGTTCCTGAAGTTGATAGCCTTACCGTGTTGATCTACCACTCGAATAGTGATCTGGTCTATATAGTTTGTATCTATGACAGGTAAATATATTGGGTTCGAAGATTCTTGAGAGATATGATAGCCTGGCGGAACAGAAGGGAAAAACTCGTAGAGCGAATGTCCGCTTTTACCGTCAATGAAAGAGCCTGTTGCAATACTGCACTCCACACGTATGATACTCACTTTAAATATATTCACAAGATCGTCAGATTCGATCGCTTCTCCAGCAGGAATTATTTTAGTGTCTGTGAATCCTAGAAGCGAACCAATAGATCTTTCCTTAGAAAAGTCTATTGTATAAGGACATTTAATTTCAGCTTTCATTGTATTATTGTTAGGCCTTATGAAGAAGACTTCATCATTCAATTCTAGTTTATCCTTTAGAAATGTATTGATATCGGCAATCTCATAGGTTCCATGAGGGATGACAATGGTTTCAGGTTTACCATTATGAATATAATGAAATCTATTATTACTTTCATCGACATTTGGTATTGAATAGAATGTTTCAAAATTCAAGAGAGCAATCTCATAATGACCTGGAGGATCTAGCTGTAGAGGAGGGTTTAGATACGTTGAAATAACAGTGTCTGAACCACTCACTGTAACTGTATAACTCATCTTGACGATGAAGCAGCTTCTAGGATAAAAGAAATTGCAAGCACAAGTGTCCGCAGATGACTGAATCGAAATTCTGGTATCTCTGTGTATTATAGTAGATTTTAACGCCTTGTAGATATTTCTCAATCTCAGGAGGCGGCTTCAAATTACCGAAACTATCAAAGTAGTATGCGACATCACCTTCTTTCCTTATAGCAACCCAGTGTGTTCCTTCATTATCCGATATATCGAGATTGGTAATAAGTCTCTCTTTGCAGTGCGGTTTTAAAGGAAGTTTGTCAATCATATAAACCCCTCTAAAATAAGGAATTTTTAAACGTTTAGCGTAATATTCGAGGGCTACGTTACTTAGGGCTTCCTCCGGTATATGTACAATCCTCTTCCTCCGTTTTTTGCCTTCTTCTTTAAACCCTCGCCTTTAGATCCTCTTTTTTTCAAAGACCTTGCTATTTTAGATGCAGCGGCTAAAGACGACATCAGCGGCATTGCAGGTAAGAAACCTCCTTTATTCCTCTTCTTACACCTTCTCTTCTGGAGCCCCTTTCCTCGGGTCTCCATCGCCTTGTTATGCCTAGCAATTTCTGCTAAGTGTCTATCCGCAGCCTTTTTTTTATTGACTGCAGAGGCTATCTGAGCAGCGCCACCTGCTGCAGCGCCTAAAGCAGCAATGATGGGTATCAACGGTAAAAACCCTCCTCTCTTCTTCTTCCTCTTTCCGGCTCCCACTGCAACCTTTCCCTTCATGATTGCAGTTACTAGCCTTGCAGCTAACCTTTCACCAAAAGTTGAATCTGATGACTGCACACGTTTCCAAGCCTTCTCTGCAAGAATCTTATCCGCTATTTGTCTTGAAGCGATGTCCTTATTCTCAGCGTACGCGAGGTCGTGCTGTTTGCAAGCTGTGTCTAATTGGTTAATTCCCGGGTCTCCTCTTTTTAGACGTTTTTCCAATTTAGTACCAGGCCCGCAATATCTATATCCAGGTAAGTGAGCTTCAAAGGGGAGCGAATTAATTATGGAATTAATAATTCCAGAGCCGCACTTATACTGCAACGACCTCCCTCTCTTAGCTCTCATGATAGACTAAACGAGTAATTGAATGCATTAGCCCTTTTATATCATTGCAGTCAATCATTAACTACTTTTACAAACGGTAATATATATATATATATATATATATAAACAATGCACATACATGTTATAAGTTAGTTGTTAACATGGAGCTTGTTAAGTAGCACTGCTCTCTACCTATTCAGGTATTAGACTTTGAAAGTGACTTTAGAAGTGATCGTCATGGCAAGTTATTTCCATCTAATGTCAGAGCTCTTATTTTAGGGAGCTCCAGTGCAGGGAAAACAAACGTATTACTCAATATGCTACTCCATGAGAATGGACTACGTTTTGAAAATTTATATATTTATTCAAAATCTCTCTATCAACCAAAGTACCAATATCTAATTAAAGTGCTTGGAAACATCGAAGGTATAGAAGTGAACACCTTCGACAACGGGGATGATGTTTTGCATCCTTCTGAAGTCGAAGAAAATTCAATCTTTATATTTGATGACGTCATCACTGAAAAGCAGGAAAAGATAGCATCCTTTTACAGTATGGGTAGACATCGAAATGTCGACTCTGTATATCTAGCACAGTCCTATGCTAAAGTTCCAAAACATTTAATTCGCGATAATACAAACATGATAATACTCTTCAGGCAAGACAATTTAAACTTAAAGCACATTTACGAAGATTATGTAAATACCGACATGACCTACAACGAATTTAAAGATCTATGTAAGAACGTTTGGGAGATCTCTACAGAAGGAAGACCCTTTGTTGTGATAGTTCCTGAATTTCACATGAATGAGGGACGATATAGGAATGGTTTTGATGTATATATTAAACTCGACAAAAAAGAAAATGATCATTCGTAGTTAACCATGAGCATCGATAGGTTCGGTTCTCAGAGAACTGGTCCAGTTAGAAGAGTGTTTGATCGTTTTATCATAAATAGAGATGTCAAAGGAAATTATCAATTCAAGAATAAGAGATTGTGTAACGTTCACGATCCTGAAGATAATCATGATGCTTCCAATAAGAATTATGTGGATGCTCTCGAAATTAGAATGCAAGATTTCTCTCAGCAAGCTGCTAACAATGTTGAGGTTATGGCTAAGACCCTGTTCGATGAATTGATTTCAAGATATATCCTCAAGAGAGATAAGGAAAATAACATTGTGATTGATAAAGTTAGATTGAAGGTATTGCTAGATCCTGTTCACGATAACGATGTTGTGAATAAAAAGTTCATCACTGGATATGTCAATTCACGCACGCAGACGAGAGATGGTAATGGTAACATATTCGACAATAAGAGAATCACTGATATAGCAGATCCTCTCGGAGATACAGATGCTGTAAATAAAAGATATGCTAGAGCTATGATCATTAGGAAATCGAACGAGACGCGACAGCAGTTAAATAGGTACTTACCAAAGGAAATCCAGATGCAAATAGGTAAAAAGCTGCTAGACATCACAGCAAATCTGAATAAAACTACGAGTAAAGTGGATACTCTAACAACCTCTACAAAAGACAGAGTGGATTCTGTAATGGACTCCATTAAACAAGTTACCGCAGAGCTTGATAGAGAAAAAACAAATCTTCAGAATCTTTGCAATCAGAAAATTAGCAATTTAGAAAAGTTAGCGATGAAGCGAGTTTCAGATTTAGAGGCTACAGTCGGACAGTTAAAGACAGAGGTTTTGAATACTCTCAAAACTGATTCATGCAATGATAAACTTAAGAAAGTGGAGGAAAATGTAAATATGATGATGGACGCTTACAAAACTAATGTGCAGCAAATGACGAGTCTAGAAGAATCAACCAGAAGCCTGTACGCTAATACAGCAATCTTTGCTGAAGCGTTCAAGACACATACGCAGGAACATAAGAAAGAAACCGAGCAACTGAGAACTTCGATAGAGATGTTAGCTAAGGCTATCGATACGATGAGAACTCAAGGTGGACGCAGACTATAAATTGAATGTAATCGTCTATTTTCACGTCATTTGTAAGATGGATAGTGAAAGCATAAGACTTAAAGAGTCTGTAGCCGAGCATACCAGGGCTGTAAAAGAAAAACTGAGAGCTCTAAAAGGTCTCAGGTTTGAGACTCAGCATGTCATGTCCGAAGCTTTGAAGCCTGTAACCGCTCCCCTCAAGGATATTTTGGACAGTCAACGAGGGTTGGCTGTGGAGACAGTCAAGAATGAAGATGATGATTCTACAAGTATTTCTACTTTCCTTCAACACGTTCGCTCAAAAGACAAGGACCGCATTGATACATTGTACGGGGTGAGATATCAGGATGGAAGTTATATGCTTGGAAATAAAGATATTCATTTTATAAATAATCAAATATTGATAGGTGATGAAACGTATGAGTCTACAGACGGTTTGACGGAGCTCATCTTTAAGCGAACGCCTCAGATTTCTGCATACACCAGTGAAGACTTGGAGACGTACGCTAAGATTATGAAAAGTACTTTTCTTCATAGATCTGGTTACACCAGACACGGTCGTTTGAAATCTGGTAAATCGTATAAATACAAGAATATAATACGCCCCTTGCTCAATACACATTCAGGTCTAGGACTGACATGGAAGGAGCATAAGTCTGATAAGGATGTTGACTACGTTTTCTGGAGAAACCCTAACACATTAGTGAATAGGCTGAGGTTACTTATTGCTTCGAGGGACGCTGGTAATAATAGTCACACTCAAGAGATTGAGGAAATTATCAGGGAGTTGAAGGCATCTAAAGTTATAGCATGACAGCCAAACAGAATATCGCCAGAGAGCTTCACGGGTCGGCGAGGAGGAACTATTTACGACGCAAAATTATCAGCAAAGGTATGAACGATTTATTACAAATTGATTTGATTGAAATGATACCATATGCAAGAGTGAACAAAAATTTCAAATACATTCTGATCGCAATCAACTTTTACTCTAAAATGGCATATGCAAAACCCTTAAAGGATAAGAGCGGAGTTAATGTTGCAAAGGCAATGGAGGATATATTACAAGAAATGGATGTCCCTCCCCGGAATATTCAAAGTGACAACGGGAAAGAATTTTATAACAAATTCTTTAAACGGCTAATGTTTAAGTATAATATTAACCACTACAGCACCTATACCAATGTGAAGGCTGCGGCTGTTGAACGTTTAATTCGAACCTTGAAGAATATGATGTACCGAGAGTTTTTAGTCCAAGGCTCATACAAGTGGCTAGATCTTTTACCTAGAATCCTTGTAAAGTACAATGATACTTTTCATTCAACTATCCGCATGAAACCTAATGAAGTGAAAAACAACGATCTTCTTCTGACTGTGTATAATTATAATCAAGAACGAAGAGAGAAGAAGGCTTCAAGGAAGTTTAGTGTTGGTGATTATGTCAGGATATCTAAACATAAAGGACATTTTGAAAAGGGTTATGAATCTAACTGGAGCGTTGAAATCTTCAAAGTATTTCGTGTGAAACGTACCAAGCCTACAACATACATACTAAAGGATAGGAATGGTGAAATCATAAAAGGTGGCTTTTATGGACATGAACTAAAAAAGACTAACTATCCTAATACATATTTAGTAGAAAAGGTTATACGTAAACGTGGAAACAAAGTTCTTGTAAAGTGGTATGGTTTTCCAGATACTCAATGGATTGATATAAAGGACTTGGTGTAATATGTGAAGAATTAATAAAGACTAAAGTTTTATAATTGTAAAATCATGAGAATTTTTATTTTAAAAAAGCATTCACATTTTTCTTTCTTTTTTGAGGGAAAAGTGTTACACAAAAAACCCTCACACATTTGATATCTATTTTACACAATACATACATTATGTAAAAGTTTAGGCACTAGCAATCACCGGGTCTAAGGGAATAATGGCCCCACGCTACAGTCTTATAGCTTCCTTCCATCAACTTCCTCTTATCGTCACCCCCCTTCAAAGCCAATTTGTTTGTTTCAATTGTTGTAATTTTGTGGTGTTTACTCCGAAATGTTTTTTGTACCGAATAAATTTTTAGGCTATGGTCTTTTAAGCATTCAAAATAATGGCCGAAATCGATTTTATCCATGCCTGCCCTGGTGATGCCCTTAGCTTTCTTAATTGTCTGCCCTCCGTATCTGTAGGCGTATAACTTTGCTCTTATACCGACATACTCCTCCATAACCAAGCCACCCAATTCATCCTTGAACAACCCAATCTTTTTCCTATTGGCTTGCTTAATGCCATATGCATTATCCTTTTCGAAGTTTGAAGTGTCGAAATATTGGGGGTTCTCCCTGATGAAATCATAGATATCAGAACTCGTTTCAAAAATGAATGAGTCTGTATCCATGTAATTCAGCAGCAAGTCTTTTAAATTTGGTTTCATGATATTGTAAAAGAAGTCGTACATGATAAATTTTGAAATGTCCAAAATTGCGTGTCCTATGTAGATTGGTTTGTTCATATGCACTTCCTCTCTACCCAGCTCGATTCCTACAAGATTTTCTTCGAAAATTATGGTACGTAGGTAAGTGCTGCGTGCTATCAACTTATTTGCCTGATCCCAGGATCCAACTATTTTGAAATCACTGTATTTCCTCACATTTTCTATAAATTTCCCATATACGGCGTTATTCATCTTTTTCCATAAGTTTTGGCCAAATTTTGACTTTTCTTGAATTCTTTTCTCTGTGTTCACGTCGATATATGTCTTCAACCAGTTAGACTGGTCGTAGGATACCACTCTG
Organism: Deroplatys truncata; assembly: GCA_030765065.1. Lineage (NCBI taxonomy): Eukaryota > Metazoa > Arthropoda > Insecta > Mantodea > Mantidae > Deroplatys > Deroplatys truncata. The sequence continues at coordinate 73,040,342 of CM060984.1, forward strand.
TGAATATGTCTCACAGTTAGACCTTGCTCAATACACTGCTGCATCACCCTGTAGTGCAAGACATATTTGCTTTTCTGTTCTAATGTCGCAAGCAGTTTCTTGTATTGGCCATTCGGTGGTATCGCGCTCTGTGGGCAGAAAGGAAGCTCGTTGTGGGCGTCATGGATATGGTCGGGGTATTCGATATCAACCTCTAGCACATAGCCAGTCTCCGAATCTTCTTTGATTTCAGCAAAGTTTATACTATCAATTTCTTCTCTGGTGAGCCATCTCAGATTCTTGTACGGGAGGGCAGACCCCATAGAAGCTCCATATACGTTATTTATGTCCCAATAGGACAGGTGTATAACAGGAGCATGCTGATCAAAGTTGGACATGTACCTGTGGTTAGCTTTGGTATAGCCCTTCACCACTGTGCACTGTCCGCCTCTAATTCCAGACTCGAAAAACTCCAGCATGCTCTTGTCGGATATTAAGGAAAGTTTCGCCTTAGTTATCTTCAACATAGCGTCAAAGGCGAGTCCTGGTAATGTATAAAACCATGCTGGGTCAAGTTTATACATCCCCAGGATGAGATCTCGAAACTTTTCGAAAATATCCGCCAAGAGCAGTATATCTGTTTTCAGGTATAGATCGCTGTATTCTCCGAGATTCTGGATATTAAAGGTATCCCAGACTTTTTCAGCATGCCTGTATTCTTCGTCTGTGATGTGACTGTCAGTAAGAGTGCTGTAGAAGGCTTCCTTCGGTGGTAGAGAAGTTTCTTTGAGTATGTCTAGGCTTGAAACATAATCATACGGGAATATTCCCTTGCTCTTCGCCAGCTTAAAATGCTCCTCAACAGGATATTCTGCCCTTGTTATTTTAAAGTCACTTTCCTCCAGCATGTCAGCCAGACTGGCCAGCTTGTCGTCAAGAAACTTAAAGCTGTCCAGAAACCTGAAGCTGATGTTCCTGTACCGTTTGCTAAACGCTATATACCTTTCACCACTTTGAACGATGCACGATATGGGCTTATTATCATATGCCAGGCGTCTTATCAAGAAGTGGCTGTCATAATTAGATAGGCAATGAAAAAAGATCGGTATGAAATCAAGGACCTTTCTATTCAAATTGCATCTATTATGAGCAGCACCCAGATATTCCCCTGACACATGATCGTGATCCCTCACACGCAAATCGCTCACAGTGAAAGCAGCAAGGCATATATGACACTCAGAAGCATTGTCAAAATTCTGTTGCTCTTCAAGTGTTAAATCCATGGGTTTAGGATTGGAATACACATCGATGACGTCATCAGCAATTGATTTTAATTGTTTGATAAAGTCATCGATGGCATTTGGACCTCTAAAGAGAAAAAATTTTGACAAGGCCTCGTCATGCCTACATACCACCTTCAAGGCAATAGACATTGCTTCATGCTCTTGAATGGCTCGGGTCCAACTCGAGCTGCTTGAGGGCTCGCAAGAGTGAACCTTCGCCAGAACAGATTCAATGTCTGCGTATATAACAAAAGGTACAGGAACGCTTTTAGAGAATGCTTTAAATTCAAGGTATTCATCCTGTTGGGGCATTTTAAGCAGTTGGCATTTCCCGCATCTTAACCTATGTGCTTCCAGAGCCTTTTCATTGATGCATCTCTTGAGGCATGCCTCACATGTCCATACTCTATGCTCATGTTTGGTGGCTTGACTGCCTACTAGTCTGGACAGGTTTTTAATTATACAGTAGTGGGACTTCTCCCCCTGTTCAATATATAGCAGGTTTACATGGTGCTGCTTCTTTTCAGCCGTTTGGTATAGAGGAATAATGTTCTCATTCTCCTCCTCTATACCAAACAGTGAAATGGATACTCCATTATTCTGCTTTTCGAAGCATTCAATTTGATGTAAGGGTACCGGAAATTCGATACCTTCATAATTGAATGCCTCGAAAAGCAGTTCCTCAGGGTATTTTGTGGTTCTCTGACCGTTGCGTTTAACAGGGTATTTAGAGGCAAGCATGCACCATGCGAAGCAGAAGTTGTCTTCATTCTTTATGTTTATAACAGCATACTTATGTCTAATTTTCTGAGGTAGTTCAATGTATGAACCTGCATGTAAAGGATCGTAGTGTGTAAAGCCCATCACCAGGCTGAGTATCTTTGACAAGGACTTTGACGATGCTCCCCCCTCAAATGTAGAAATGTTTTCCAAAATATCCCCCGCAATTGAAGAGAAGATCTGATTGAGGTCGCTTGATGGAAGAATCAGTACAGGCTTAGAATTAAAGCCAGTGGGAAGAGACTTCTCTTCATCAGGTTTCTGGATTAAATATTCAAGTTCCATGGAACAATGCATCTTTAATCCACTCCTGCTTTTCTGTAAAACGTTTTCCGCTTCTTTAATAATAAGCTCCTTGCACTCATCTAAAAAGACTCTGGGCTCGAGTATTTCTAATGTATTTTCTATTCTACTATTAAAAATACGTCCCTTGAATGCTGATTGTATGGTATTGCACTATAGACCCAGGCAATTGCTAGCACTAACCTTGGCTTTTTTATTGTAAGCTGTTCCCTCCTATCCGATGTCGGTCCTCTCTTTCCATTAACTGGTTCTACATCATTGGATGATGATGAGGAGGAGGTTGACGGTGCAGCGGCTTCATCGCTTGCGTCTGAGGAGGTCAATGGTGCAGCGGTTTCATTGCCTGCGACTGAGGAGGTCGATGGTTCACCTTGTATAACTTCCTCCAGAGTGTCGAGCGTTGAGGAGGCGGACCGTGCAGTGGTCGAGTCTTCACCCATCTCTGGCGATGCTGATCCCTGTGTTGCCAGGTCCATAGGCTGGCTTCCAGCGTCACCCAGATAATTTCCTGGAATAATAATAATATTAATAATAATAATAATATACAATGTGTAAAAGAACTTCATAAAATGTTGAAGGGTTCTTACCATTCGACTGTTGCTGCACACATATGTCAGACCCCCATCCCTGCTGATTTTGTATAGGAAAGGCTGATGGTACAGCGCTCGCATGTTGAGCGATACCGCGCCCGAAATAAAGTCCACTTCCTGGAAATAATAATATTAATAATAATAATGATAACAGTATAGAATGTGTAAAAGAAGTTCATAAAATGTTGAAGGGTTCTTACCATTCAGTGGTTGTTGCATGTACGGGGCAGGGCCCCACCCCTGCTGATTTGATGCAGGGAAAGCTTGTGGTGCAGAGTGTGCGTGGGGAACAAACCCGTCTCCGAAATAAAGACCACTTCCTGGAAATAATAATAACAATATTAATAATAATATAAAATGTGTAAAAGAACTTCATAAAATTTTGAAACATGTTCTTACCTGTCGGTGGTTGCTGCATGTATGGGACAGGGACCCAACCCTGCTGATTTGACTCCATGAAGGCTTGGAAGCCAGACGGTGCCTGTGCAGCGGACAATGGCTGACTCATCCCAAAATAAAGTTCACTTCCTGAAAAAATAATAATAATGATAATATTAATAATAATATAGAATGTGTAAAGCAAGAAGTTCATAAAATATTGAAAAACTCTTACCGTTCGGTGCTTGCTGCATGTATGAGGCAGAGCCCCACCCCTGCTGATTTGGTACCAGGAAGGTCTGGAAGCCTGGGGGTGGTGGTGCAGCGGTCGCGAAGCGTTGTGGTGCAGGTGCAACGGTTGCGAGGCCTGGAGGTGCCGGTGCAGCGGTTGCATGTTGAGCGATGCCGCCTCCGAAATAAAGTCCGTTTCCTGGAAAAAATAAATAATATTAATAATAATAATATTAATAGTATAGCATGTTTAAGTACAGAGTTCTGAAGAATCTATACGCTATACGTGAAAAATAGATGTTTTAAACACAGGCGTGAAAATACACGGAATTCTGGGAGACTGAAAGAGATATGTGACTGCATATGCGGTGAGAAACTCCCCTTAAATATATCCTTTTCTCCTTATACAATCCAGAACTCTATGTTGTCGTAGGTAGGTCTTTGTATGCTAGAATCGCCCTTGTATACCTACTATTAAATAATTTTTAGTTACAATTGCTCAAACACTGGTCTGTAAATTCTTACCATTCGAGTGTTGCTGTATGTACGGGCCAGAGTCCCATCCATGATGATTTGGCACCAGGAAGGTTTGGAAGCCTGCTGGTGCCATTGCAGCGGTTGATGGATGACAGACTCCGAAATAAACACCGCTTCCTGGAAATAATAATACTAATAATAATAATAATAATAATAATAATAATAATAATAATAATAATAATAATAATAATAATAATAATAATAATAATAATAATAATAATAATAATAATAATAAAGAATATGAACAAGAAGTTAATATGAATTGTTACATTAATTTTTTTAAACTCTGAAGAATGCTTACCATTCGGTTGTTCGGGTGCCTGAATCATAGGTGTATTTGAGGAACGATCCTGCTGGAGCTGGATGTATGCCTCAGCTACGTTAGCAGAACTGGATGCTGAAAACGTAATTAATTTACGCGTTAGATTTTTATTTATTTATTTACTTATTTTTTTAAAGAAAAGTTATATTATTAAGTTAATTTACTTTATTGCGCAATGCTTATACAGGGAAATGTCGATGTATTTTTAAACACCTGAGAAATGTCTGTGACAAAATAAATCATTTGTATTATTCGACACACTCATGGAAAATATCTCTTTTTAACGTGATGGAAACAGACTGGAAGTTTTTACTAAATTAATTGCATAAGAGGAATGAAACATTAACTGATGAATGTTCGATCAATGCATGCAAACATGAAGTCCACGGATCGAATACCGCCGCTTACCATCGGAAGAATATTTATACAGAACATTCTTTATTCGAATCGTAGGGTAATCATGTAATTGTATTTTGTCTAGAAAGGAATATAATTCACTCTGTGAAATCCTGTATTTAAATATCTGGAATAATAATTACTCAACAAGATGAATACTTAACTAAATTGTTCGCATTTTTGAGAATTCGTGCAGTTAGCTATTAAATGTAGAATAAGCTTGTCTAAAATGAATACTTAACTAAACTGTTCACATTTCAGAAAAAATTCAACTGTCTAGCTATTAACTTTTAGAATACTCAGCTATTTACAAATAAAGGACCGTCATTAAAAACAAGAACGCAAATATAAGTTAAATGTACTAAGTAATAAGTTAACTTTTTAATGAAGATGAATTGGTGATACAACTTACCAGACATGCTGTTCGATGTAATTTCCACGTTGAAAGAATAAAGTTTGCAGAGTGCTTAGATCGCAGTGTTCTTACGATACTGTGAAAATCATTGGAGAAGCTGCTGCTTTTATACGATTTCCCCGCTAAAGCTGAAGTGGTGAGAGTTTGTAGAGCACTTAGGAAAACAATTACTGACATTGTTCGCTAATGGGGTGAAAGCGTCTAAAGTTGTCAGCTAATAGAGGTCACCGTTACATACCAGGCTCTTGTTCGCTAATGGAGTGAAAGCGTCTAACGGTCAGCTAATGGAGGTCACCGTTACATCCAGGCGGAAGTAGGTCGTTCGCTAATGTATGTAAACAGATCCGGAATGTAAACTTAAAAGCCTATTAATGTGTTGAAAGCGTCTAACATGTTCAGCTAATGGACAAGCGCTTTCCCCAGATAGAAGAAGGCTGCAGTGTTTCATTACATGACAGACTGTTCCCGTGAGCAGACTACTTATACTCAAGCTCCAGTCAACAATTCATTATTCAAAAAACTTAATTGCTCGAGGATGCAATGTGCAGGGCTTAGTAGTCATAAAAAAAATGTTTGACGAACATTACCTCATTAATTTGCCGGGGGGCGGCAGGACTCGAGAAAACAATTCCCTCAAGTCATGACGCCACAGTAGAACGCATGGGGGAGGGGGTAGAACCTGTTAGCACAGACACTGTCGGCATTAGGTGAGCACACAAAGCGAGAGGGGGCGGGGCCTAACGACACAAGACCTGGCGGCATGTGAGCACTCAAAGGGAGGGGGCGGGGCTTGTCGGTGTAGAACAAAGAACTTTATCGCTTGTCGGCATCTCTCTACTGTGCTCAAACCGGCATTTTGTTTCTACTATTGATAATAAGTAGGGGAAGTATTGCATTCCACCCAAACATTCGATACCCGGGTTTTAACCGAAATGTGTTTTGAGGTGCCCTGAATCCGAATAAAACATTTTTGGAAACATGTCCGTGTGTGTGTGTGTGTGTCTTAGTGTCTGTGTGTCTGTCTGTGAACAGCATAGCTCAAAAACGAGAAGCCGGATAAATACTAAACTTGGTATTTGAGTTTAGTATCTTCCTAGCATGCAACAAGAATATTTTAAAGAAAATTCACTACTCACGATTACCCTTAACACGGGACATTTTTCGATTTTTTTTAATTTTCTCAAAAATGGTCTAATGATTGTGATTAAAATGTCTTATGTTTAAGATATTTTCATGGCAAATGAAATTTACATCTTGAATTTTCTGGGAATGTGCCTAGAAGTCCTGTTTGTTCGGAGTGACTTTTGCATAACTTGTAGATCGTAGTCAAGAGATAGACATTCCTTGATATTCGTTTGAATTTTCCAATAATTACACTTTTTGTCAAATGGGAATTCGTTATTCGTTTTTTTATGTCCTGGTAATGCAAAGAGAATGGAATACTCCACATAGCAAGCAGCTCTTAAAATATTTGACTGTCGCTTAAAGCCTAGCAATTCCCCTTGCATCTACAAGAAAGTTAGCAATAAGGTTATCATCTCGATTAACACGAAGCATATGGAGAATAAGCGTTTGTAAAAATAGTTTGTATAGGAGCAGAGAAAGTCATGTGAGTGTAACACATCAGATTTATTTTTGAATTATGGTGATCACAGGAGCACACACATTCATGCTTTTTGGGTTCAAGGAGTCTAAAAACATATATTTTCGGTAAAATCTCAGTATCAAATTCTTGCGTGGAATCAATACCTTCTCTACCTATTAGCAAAATAAACTTTCAGAAGAACAGTTTGTAGAAGCCATATAAAAATAGACAATAGTGGGTACAGAAAGGCATGTGAATGCAATAGATTACATTTGTTTTAAATGCAAAAACAAAGTTTTACGTTTCCTGTGAAAAATTCCGAGGTGATAAGAAATGAGAATATTAAAACTCACAATTTCATCCTATGTAAAGATACATAGGTCAGTATCTTGCTCTGTGGCAGTCACTCTGAAGTGTTCTGTGGAAATTGTCACATGATTAGGCAGTACTTGAGGCTCCCATATCCGGGTCTGCCCTGGCGAGCCGCGGTTCCAGGGGCCATAGACCCGGCCGGGTGTGGTGGTAGGGGGGAGGTTCGGTTGAACGTAATCAGACTAGAGCTCCAGAGAAGGGGATCCGCCACGCGCGAGAGGAAAATAAAAGATGGCAGCAAGAAGCGACATATACCAGAGAAGGAAAGTTGAGGGAACAATTGCACCAGGAATTTAAAGTGACAAGAGAGATACCACTGCTGAGAAAACGTCCCAGAAAGTCTTCAAAACAGTAGTTTGAAGAGCTTATGGAATAAAGAACAGAGAAAACGCTGCTGAAGTAATAAACCATGGACAAGAGGAAAGATGTGTATGAAGAGAGAAGACGCTGACGTTTCCCCCTACAGTGATTTCACAAGCAAATGTCAGTATGCTAATTTTAACATACGATATGATGCGGAAAATATGATGCTTCAAGAAAGCGTTTCCAACAATAGCTTGTTCACTGGCAACTTGGAGGCTAAGGTTACGTTTGAGTACTGTAATAGCTAGTACTAGTGGGATATGAACATCATTTCAGCTCGAATGTGTTTCGCAAGAGGCGTAAGCTGAGTTCTGTAGTTACCTGAGAGAGGTAATGATGCCCGTATCCCATTACTTGCATATAATATTGTGACTTTGTTCAGCTTTTCAACTGTCACCTTTTACTTTCTCTACTACGCATTTTTGGAAATATGTCCGTGTGTGTGTGTGTGTGTGTGTGTGTGTGTGTGTGTGTGTGTCTGTGTGTCTGTGAACAGCATAACTCAGGAACGAACAGTCATATAAACACCAAGCTTGGTATTTAGGTTCAGTATCTTCCAGAGATGCGACACGAAGGTTTTCAAGAAAATCTCCCCACCGCAGACTACCCTTTACATGGAACATTTTAGGAAATTTTAATTTTCTCAAAAATGGCTCTAACGATTTTGATTAAAATATCATATGTTTAAGATATTTTCATGACAAATGAAATGTATATCCCGAATTTTCTGGGAATGTCTCCAACAGTGTTCTTCATTGTGAACGACTTTTGCATAACTGGTAAACCATAAGAGACAGACAAAAATTTACTACACAAAAAATGTAGATCGCGTTAAAATACACAATTTATGTCGTATACATTTGTTTTGTTGGGTGAACCATTTTCGAGATATTGCTTGTTATTCCCTTAAATTTTCCAATACTTTTACTTTTTCTCAAATTCGTTATTCATTTTTTTTGTCCTGGTAATGCAAAAAAGAATGGAATACTCCACATGGCAACCAGCTCTTAAACGCTTAAAGCCAATTCCCCTTTCATCTACAAGAAAATTAGCAATAAGATTAACATCTCGATATCTCGATTAACATGAAGCATATGGAGAATAAGTGTTTGTAAAAATAGGTTGTACAAGAGTGGAGAAAGTCATGTGCGTGTAACACATAAGATTTTTTAGGTTACAAATGTCACTTCACTTAGCTTTTTTACACTGTCACTTCACTAGTATCAACTAGTTCAACTTCCTGATCACTTCGCTTTCTTACGAAATCCGCACGACATAGCCTCTTCTTCCGGACGGCTCACTCGCTGGGGATTCGAATACAAGACTTTTACAAACTCTCGCTCCACAGTAGCACTCGCAGTCCTCACCAACTCGCTCGGAGAACTGCACTTGATGTTGCAGCAGAAATGAGCTCACCAACTCTGTTACTCACTCGCTGACCGACTTCTCTCGCGAGAACGCTCGTTTATATAGCCATTGAAATCTTCCACAGAACATTCTAGAGCTATCTGGACACACGTTCTGGAAGCATGGTGAAAGAAACTTCCAGAAGATTCTGGTTATGCCGATAGCACTTCTGGTATTTATGCCAGACGAGCGCGCTACCTCTCTCGACCTCTTGATAACCTTGGATCATAACCGCTGCATCACAATATTTATGCAATCCTACTATCATAAATATGCTAAACAGATATCCTATCAATACCGTGTATAATTGGTTCCTTATGGCACGCGTATCAATAATAGCATTGACATAATACTGGTATTCCAAGTTGTCGTGGCTTATAAAGATGAAACCATTTATGATAGTCTTTTCTCTGAGCAATGGAGATGTAAAAGCCTTTAATATAGAATAATTAAGATGTGAATTTATAATTACTCACCAAGAAGTGCTGATAATGGGCTACATCACAGTCTGTAACACCTGCTCACTTCTCTCGTAGGAAGGGAATGGACGCAAGTGGTTGTCTTGCTGGTTCAATACGCCAGGTAATAACAAATGAAATGCTAACGTCTTATTTACGAACATATGAAGAGACTCTCACTTTATGTGAGTAAGGATTCTGAAATACTTCATTATTTATTTCCTACAATTTATAATTCTAAATCGATAAAATGTTGTATCCAGCTCGTGTATAATTATAATATGACATTCGCACTCACTGAACTTTCACTCGTGCAGAAACATCAAAACGTCCACTTGTTGCATAAATCCCTATTATCCACGACCATTTAATAATGGCTACTTAGCTTATCTGCGCTTATGATTTGTAAATAACAGCATCATCATAATTCCATGAACATTGTGATACTGTGTCAGTCAATATATACCAAAGCGTAGTGAACATTGTTCCGTTGATCATAGTTAATTTGGTACTCTAGAAACAAAAGAACTAATGTAATAATAGAATGGTATAGAATAATGTAATCTAGAAAAATCGGCATAAGTGATTCTGAAGAAAGTAACCTGGGATACCGAATTAAAAGGCAAAGGTACGGACGAATGGGAGGGCCCCACAACCGGGGCAGAAGCCCACAAGTAGGCCGCAACAGCCCGTTTTGCTTCTACCGGGACCCCTGGGAGGAGGGAGGAGGGGAGTGACCCGAAGGGCGACCAGATCCGGATGACGGGTGCAAGCATGGACGGGGCCCCTAATCTTTCCAGATAGAAATCCTCCGTCGTCGCCCAGGCCCCTATCCTCCGGGGTTCCCCGAAGGATTGCTTGCCCCAAAGCACCCAGAGGCGGGTGCTAACTGAGATGTCCCTGGAATAGGGACCTGCCTCGTCCTATAACCCTGAAAAAGATGTCAAGGTAGATGAATGTATATAGGAAATGAGGGGCAGATAAGATGTGGTAGAGGATGAACCACCCCAGCATTCACCTGCCAATCAGAAGAAACCACGAAAAACCCATGAGTGATAGTAAGCAGTAGCCGGGGATGGAACCCCGCACCTCCTGAATACAAGTCGAACACGTTACCGCGGCACAGCACGTTCTCGTGCACGTTCTCAGTAATCCGGCACATCGTCGTTCACAGCACGCGTGGATTGCATCTCATGATTCACGTGGACTTGAAGACGCTGCTACGTTTTGCTGTACATCCTGAAATTTCTTCACAGACTGGAATTATTCTTACATCAGATGTTGATCCTATTGTGGATGTACCAAGGGGTTTACAATTCCACGAAGTACTTCATTTTGGAATATACAAATCAACCTGTCCTTAGTCCTATTAGTGCACCCATATAACTGTGTGACATATGACCAAAAGGTTTCACCATCTGCTTATAGATTAATAGCTTGTTACGTGTTGATAGCTCAGAATTACGTCCAAGAAGCAAGTAAGGTTTTCTAGGCTTTATACCGAGGTCTTCCGTTTTACTTTCTCTACTACAATATAATTACTTACAGTAAGTAAAAGTAGTATTGTATCCATATCGAAATTTCACCGGAAATACATGCTTTGAGGTCCTTCGAACCCAAAATTGCATTTTTAATTTGTCTACCACGTACATATAGGTAGAGAAGGTAATGAATTCCAACCAAAAATTTTATATCGAGATTTCACTAGAAATACATGTTTTGAGGACCCTTGAATCCCCCCAAAACGAAAACTCAAATAAATATCAAACTTGGTTATTAGGTTCAGTAACTTCAAAAGATGCGATACGAAGATTTTCAAGAAAATCCTCCACCCCAAATTATCCTTTACGTGGAGCATTTTTCAAAATTTTGTATTTTCTCAAAAGTGGTTGTAATAATTTTGATTAAAATAAATTACGTTAAAGATATTTAAATGACAAATAAAATTCAAACCTTGAATTTTCTAGTAATAAGCTGTTAAGTCCTCTATATTCGGAAGGAATTTCGTATATACTTATATAACTGGTAAACGTTAACCGATAGGGGAAACGTACTATACAAAAAATGTAGATATCTTTAAAAGACACAATTTATTTCAAATAAGTGTTGTTTGTGGCATCAGCCATTTCCGAGATATCCGTTATTAATCGTTCGAATTGTTCTATACCGCCATCCTTTTGACTCACGTCGATTTTCAGATGTTTCTCGCGGTTGCATGGAGAATATGGAATTTTAAGCCGGCGTTTAGTGTCCAGCTCTTAAACATTTGACTATCGCTGTTCTCTTTGTAACTATAAGAAAATGTGTAATGTAGCTATCTCTGCAAAGGTTCATCTCAATTAAAATAAAGGAAAATAAGCCTTCGTAAGAATAATACTCGTATGTGTACCCAGTAATAAGCGATAGCGGGTAGATAAAGTCATGTGGGTGTAACACCTAAGATGTTTAGAAGAAGGTCGCGCTCACGTGTGTGTGTGTTGTGGTTCTCTGGCTCGTGTTATCTTATTTGTTGAGCGCCTCTTGTTTTATTATTTTAAATTTGGGTTCTTTGTCCTCCGGCTAGCTATTACGAGGGTCACTATTTATATTTGAGCCTTGGCAACCCTGAATGTTGTTGGTGCCATCTGACGTTTCCAATGGAAAGCTTGACATTTTTGACCATAATCCACTTCAAACATTTTGTCAAAGCGGGTCATGCGTTTTGTTTACACTAACTTCAAAATTGTGCGTCAACAAAAACATGGAATTAACTCGTGAACATGTTCGTGCAATGACTTATTACGATTTCCACGTGAATTATCAAGACAAGAGTGCATCGATCAACTAACTTTCACATTTGGCGACGAAGCTCCATCCTTTGCCACTGTGAAACGCTTGTATAACATATTTAATCGTGGCCGCCGTTCGCTCAATGATGAAGCTCGTGAAGGTCGTCCAAAATCAGTTGTTGTGCCAGAAAACATTGATGCCGTGCAAAAACTAATAATGAAAGATCATTATGCGACATATTACGAGATTGAGGCAACCCTAGGCATTAGTTCTACCAGCATATATAAAATATTGCATGATTATTTAGCCGTGAAAAAGGTTTGCTCTCGTTGGATCCCACATAATTTGATGCAATCTCAAAAAGATGCTCGTGTCGATTGGTGTACAAAAATGCTCAAGAAATACAATGGCGGTGCCTCAAAAGACGTATATAAGATTGTAACAGGTGACGAATCATGCATCTATGCGTATGAGCCGGAACGTAAACAGCAGTCGAATGTATGGGTGTTTCAAGATGAAGCAAATCCAACAAAAGTTGTTCGCACTCGAAGCACTTCGAAACAAATGGTTGCCTGCTTTTTCAGAAAAGCTGGTCATGTGGCAACAGTGCCTTTAGAGGAACGTAAAACGTTCAATGCCGAATGGTACACAACCATTTGTTTGCCGGAAGTCTTCGGTGAAGTAAGGAAAATCAACAAGAACCGTAGGATCGTTCTTCATCAAGACAATGCGAGCGCACACACATCTCGTCTAACAACGGAGTATTTGAAGGCTCAAAAAATCGAATTGATGGGTCATCCGCCATACACTCCTGGTTTGGCACCCAATGGCTTCTTTTTGTTCCCGAACATCAAGAATAAATTGCGTGGACAACGATTTTCGTTGGCAGAAGAAGTCGTTGATGCCTTCAAAAACCATGTTTTGGAGGTGTCTCAAGAAGACTGGAATAAATGCTTTGATAAATGGTTCAAACGGATGCAATAGTGTATTGATCATAAAAGAGAATATTTTGAAAAACAATAAAGCAGTTTTCAATCAGAAATTACTCTGTTTTAATTATTAGGCTCAAAATATAAATAGTGCCCCTGATACAACTCAGTCGAACACGTGTCTCTAAGCAGGGTGTGTAAACTGAAAGGAGTTGTTGCTAAAAGATAACACTGATGAAATAATTTGTTTCTACACATTTATTGCCGTGACACTTAATTAATAATTCATATATTTAATCTTTATACACACCTGACTGAAGCTGTGATATTTACGAATGTAACTACAGTCGTTTTAGTTGCCGCGCACCAATTACTTCGCGTACTTCACATTTTTAATCTAACTCTGCGACGTGTACCTGGTGAGAGATTCTTCAGAACTGTAGGAGACTTCCTTATGGCTCGAGAATATATACTCCTTCACCTCGAATTGCCTAAACATTATAATATAACTGCTATTGGTTACCAAATTGCGCCCACGTTTGGTCAACCAATCACTACTACTAACATATATGCTCTAGGGAAGATATTCCCTCCATTTCTAAAAAAGGCAAGCAACCCTGACGTCATTTTCTTTATCTCTTCTTAGTGATAACAGCTCACCCCCTCAGTTTATTGTTACCCACTTATATTGTCTGTTTCAGTTAGGCCGTGTAAACTTATTTCCCTACAATACTTATGGCTAACAAACATCTAAAATCCTGTACATAAAATAATATTAATTTACACTATAATCACTCTGGAATTCACAGCATGTTATGATATAAAATATTGCCCCATTGGTTTGTATTTTAGATACTTCATACCTTGCTCAACTGCAAATAGCTATTATTCAAAACCATCACATAGCGGGTAGTTATGATACGATTTGACTACCGCTTTAGCTAATTGTATTCTTCTATACCTACAACAAAATGTGTAAATGGGTAATGAAGGTTCTTCTGTATTAACAAGAAGTAGATAGAAGAATAGGCTTTTGTAACAAGCGTTTGTAGAAGTGAGTAGAGAAAATCGTGTGAATGCATAGTCTTCCCATTTTAATGTAGCACTCTGGTGTAATTCCCGTGTATTTGACTGTGTTAGCATATGGAAGTTTCTTTCGAACGAATGGGATAAGAGGGACTAAATTCTAAGTAGATTACCATGGGAGTCCCGTTTCCGCAGTATTTGCTTATGAATTCCAAGGTGAGCGTCACTCTGGCAGACATACGGGTTGTTTACATCCTGAGTGGGCATTTCATTGTGGGTTTTCTGCTCAAAGCGTAGTAGACCCTGGTTGGCAATCACAACTCGCCCACGAGCGAGTAGGTATTCCTTTATTAGTCGGCCACTAGTGCGCTTGGACAATACCTAATGTATTGTATGTAATGTAATGTATTGTTACGGCTTAGAATCAGAGGGGAGTGAAGAGCAACTCGATAGAGGAATGTACAGTTGCAGAATGAAAACAACACTATATTTTCAGGTCTGAGTCTCGCTTGTAAATGCAACTGTCCTTCCAAATGCCCCGCCCCCTGTTCTGTAACTATTTAGTTCCACTTCCCACCGAACGCACTCATATCGTTGCCGACTACAGTATAACAACGTAGTAAAATCTACACTACGGATCAGTCTACGGACTGTGCGAGTATTCAGGAAGTATAAATCGCCCCCACTGTACCTGTTCTATGCCTTTAGTTACTGAGTTATCCAATGAGGTGTCTTACAGAGAAAGTGGGCTCATACGCGTGAAACACGTGTTACGTCACTGCTGTGAACACAGCAATTTTATAGTGTAGAACAATTTAATAGGATCTTATTTACATCGTGATAACTCAAAAATTAATATCCTTATTTCAGTTCTGTAAGAGGTATATTAAAGCGCATAGTTTCAAGATGATGATGATGATGTGTGATTGGTCTCTCGTAAATAAACCTAAAGCCAGTAGTTTTCTTTGTAAAACCTCAATTGAAATAGCCTGTATTATGAAAATCAATCAACTAGGAGAGTTTTTCCTTGAAGAGATAGATGGAGGGGGTGAGAGCTAAACAGCGTGAATAGCTTTTGGAAGATATCCCATGATAATACAGCATGCTGTCGCTAGTTATATGCAAACACTTGCTTTCACACTCGCTGCAGCTATCTCTTTGCGTGGCCCGTCACAGCAATCTACAAACAGCATTTTTGTTGCAATGCTCTTGTGTCTTTAGCCATGCCTCTACAGCTGGACAGTTACAACAGTGGTGTGATTAAGTGATAAACGATTTTGTAAGAATAAAATAAAATGAAACACGGGCTAAGCGAAATTAACCTGTGGTACTTAAAACAGTCACTCAGAGGCATGCCCGCCCAAGGCATTTAGAGAGGAGGAACAGGTGAGTTGTCCTTTTTCCTAAGTTGCTGAACTATAGTATATAGCATGCCGGTGAACTTTCGTTTCGTTTCATCGAGACGTTTCGCTAACCTCGGCCCAGAATGTCATCCTCCGTGGTCTAGGGGTATCGCGCTAGCTTCTAGTTCCCAAGATCGCGGGTTTAAACCCGGCAGAGGGCGAAGGGTTATTTTGGGCGTAAAAATCTTTCGCTTGGTTTCTTTGGGAAGGGAAATAAAGCCGGTGTCGTACACAGTCCCGTCTCGTGCATTTGCGGCACGTGAAAGAACCTCAAGCCTGACAAAGAGGCCCCTAAGCAACATTTACGGTCTTTCACGCCCAATATAGCACGGGACGCTAAGAACCATAGTAGTTAAAGAGAGTGTATAAATGAAACTCAGTTTAATTTCACACCACAATATTAAAATAAATAATGAGCTCCATTTACGAGGGCATTGCCAGAAGGACTTGACCTGACATATACAAAGCGGTTGTTGTTTCAAACAAATGACTATGGTAGAAAGTACTACCCTTATAAAGCGTAAGTTTGAAGATGCTACGTTGTTTAATAATTGTTTGGCAGCTATTAATATGAATCCTCTCAGCGAATTTGTATACATGGATAATACTGGTCATCTTATGTGATACAATACCTTCATTAAAGGTCTTAGTCCAACTAGTATTAAATATGAGTTCGTTTCTAGTCTGGGGGAGTCTTCTGCTTCGTTTACAACAGTAAAATATTGTGTGGCTGAGTTTAAGCGAGACCGTACGAGCTGCCAAGAAGAACATCGCAGTGGTCGACCAAATGAGGTGGCCACGCCAGAAATTGTGAAGAAAATCCACAAAACGCTTTTGGATGACTGACGACTGACAGTGCGCGAGCTAGTAGACATCGTAGGCATTACATTAGTGCTGTGCATCGCATACTAACTGAAAATTTAGATATGAGAAAGCTGTGCACAAGATGAGTGCCACGTTTTCTCACAATGGAACAAAAGCAGCGCCGTGAGGATGTTTCCGTCGAGTGTTTGACGATGTATCGCTGAAATAAAGCCAAGTTTTTGTGCCGATTCATAACCATGGATGAAAAATGGATCCGCCGCTTCACACTTGAGACGAAGGAGCAGACAAAACAGTGGAATGAAAGGAGGGAAGCGCTGCAAAGAAGGCGAAGACAGTTCCATCTGCAGGCTAGGTCATGGCGGCAGTTTCTTGGGTTTCGCGTGGGATAATTTTCATTGATTATCTTCAAAACGGAAAAACAATCATTGGCGAGTATTATGCAAACTTAATGCAGTATTTGAATGATGAAATCAAGCAAAATCGGCCGCATTTAGCGAAAAAGAAATCTCTGTTTCATCAAGACAATGCACCAGTTCACACATTCATTATCGCCATGGCCAAAATCAATAGATTAAAGTTTGAATTGCTTCCTCATGCACCCTATTCGCCAGACGTAGCCCCCTCTGATTATTGTCTATTTCTAAAGTTGAAGAAGTGGCTTGGTGGTAAAATGATTTGCCAACTGTAGCGATATTTCTACCGATTAAGAACACATAAAAAGGAACTCTATAACAATAATAATTATATTTTAGGAATTATTAATAGTTAATTAATATTCAATTTAATAAATTTCCATAACTTTAAAGCCATAGGATTGAAAGTCCTTCATAAGCTGTAAATATGTTTTATGTTTCCATAATATTGTAAAATAAATAAAGGCGTAATTGCATGAGAAAAACTGCAAGATTTAGGCCAGAATAAGAGTAGCTTCGTTTTGGACTGTCCATTATGTTTTCCGAGAGTGGGGCCATAAAAATCGAAACCTTCTTTTGTACCTCGTGGGTGCGAGACAAGTTTTCAAGCAAACAGACGCTATGAGGCAACGGACATTTCCTAGAGTTAAGCTTTAAAATTTTCAACCAGGTTACCAATAAACGCAGAGAATAAGTGCGAGAACCAATAGAAACATGGGAAGACGCAGTGACAAGTATAAAATTTGGAGGAGAGCAGTCGATGAGATATGGGAATGCGAGCGTGGTTTTGGGACAGTCTGTCATGATTCTCCGGTAAGGAAACACGCATCACGTTGAGTCAAAAATAGAAAAGAAAAGGATAAAAGTTCCAAAATTTACGAAGTGCTGCACCACAGTGCAATCATAAAGTAATGCGTGTGGAATAATTATATACAGTTGTCGTTGAAATTATTTTATCCAAGATGATAAATAACTTAACACGCCGCAAGTAATGAATTCAAGTTCGCGGGAATCAAAAAAACGGTCAGAGAGCGACTTAAATAATTAGCCGGAGTAAAACATTAGTGGACCAAAGGGTGGAAATATTATTATATAAGAACCGTACGGGATAGAAAAAGAACAAGCATTTTGCAGGTTTTCTGGCAGGAATACGCGTTTTAGTGAGGAAGTGAAAACGTTTTATTCAAGAATAATATCCTAGTGTCACCCTCCCGCAAACCTATCCTGACAATAACAGTAGGGAATTTCAGACCGACTCGCCGGGAGTTGACCCTGCTTCCTGACTGATATCGCCATCTCGAGTCCTGAAGACTTCACCCTACTAAGAAACAGAGGTAAGAGTAACACAACAAAGTGGTGGCAAAACGCTACACATCAATGAAGAGGTGGAGTCTGCAGTTGATGGCTGTTTTGCAGAACTCGGCGGCTCTCACTATAAACAGGGTATCGAAGCTATTCAACATCGCTGGGAAAAGTGTATCGAGCTGAAAAGAGACTATGTACAGAAATAAAGATGTTTTTCCCCAACATTTTTGTGTTTTATTTGTTAGGTCGGGTACTTCTGGTACAGCCCTCAGGTAATTAATGTTTTAAGAACATTGAGAGATATCCCTTATTGTACTAAAGCCATCGCTTTATATCCTTTCAGTCCGTAATGCCACTTTGTGAAGTTTGATAAAGCACGCTTGTAAATATGGGACACACATGAAGCCCATGCAGGTCGATAAAGTGTTTTAAAACATCTCTATTCTCTGTTCACCGCAGTATCAGGAGTTACTTAGGGACTTGTTTCCATAAAGCTGAGTTATGCCTTTATGCTTAAACAAAATTTAACTGCAAAATGAACCTACCCCAAGTTTCTTTATGGAAGGCAAACAACAGCGCCGTTAAGCCAGAAAATGCACTATTATCAGCAAGCCGGATATAAAATAGAGTCTCTGGGTATAAAAGAGTGAACTGAGTTACTTCTATGATGGTTTGCTTTATAGAGCCTTTAACAAACACTTTGTGCTTTGTGTTTTCATTTTCATGCGTCCTTTCACCTCATCTTTATCGCTCTTCCTCTCTTTTAAATGCGGCCCTTTCCTCACTTTTTGCTTGTAAATTGCCACCTATTGTATGTAAAGCGGAAAGCACCGGAACAAATGGAGCGAGTTATTCCTTTGTACGCTTTAGGCGCGATTGTATCGCCTCTTTACGGCTTCACCTCACGTCCCAAATGTACAGTCATTCAAATTCAACGATTAAGGTGGAAACTACCCGCGTTATTTTCCACTCAGTTTTGTTATGTAAGCGTGTCGTAACCTAAATGTCATCGTATGCAATGGGAGGAATCGGGCTTTTTTCTGCGCTTTCATTGGCTACAGGCGGTCTACTTTCTTTTCAGCGAGCGAAGTAGCATCGCGGTAATGTGTGTGGCTCCCACTCTGACCCATGGGTTTTTCGTGGTTTTCCCGGGTCTGCAGGCGAATGCTGGGGTGGTTCCTCTTCTACCACGACTTTCCTCCTCATTTCCTGTACCCATACTTTTCGTTGCCATCTGTTTCAGGATTGTAGGACTAGACAACGGTGTTCGGCGAGTTGCGGCTGGGCAGTGGCTGTAGAAGTTTCTTTCCAGATGTCCGCAGGCCCCGAGTTGGCCCCGTGAGGGGTTTCGTATCTTGTAGGTCAACCGGGTGGCGTCCATGTTTGCGCTCGCTGTCGTTAGAATCCTATCGCCTTTTGGGTCTCTCCACTCATCTCTCTATCCTAGGGGTCAGGGTAGGAACAAAAAGGGCCGTTGTCGCTTATTTACGGTGCTCTGCCCCATTTGCTGGGACTCTCTGTTCGTCCCTATACTTTAACTTTACCTTTTTTTACTTTCTCTACTACGTATAGTAAGTAGGGGAAGTATTGCATTCCACCTAAAAAATTTGGTGCCGAGGTTTCACCAGAAATACATGTCTTGAGCCACCCTGAATCCAAAAAAGTATTTCTAAAAAACGTCCGTGCGCGTGTGTGTGTCTGTAAACAAAACTTTAAAGCGAAAATTCGGCTAAATACATAACTTGGTGTTTAGGGTAAGTAAGATGCGACACGGCTATTTTCAAGAAAATCCCCCCACCCTAGACAACCCTTTACATGGAAGTTTTTTCGAAAAACTTTATTTCCTAAACACTGACTCTAACGATTTTGACTGAAATACCATATACTAAGGACATTTACATTGCAAATGAAATACTTATCTTGAATTTTTGGGAATAGCCGGTGAAGTCCATTTTATTCGGAATAAATATTGTATAATGTTCTATAACTCGTAATCCTTAAGCGATAGACAAAAACGTACTGCCAAAAATTGTAGATTTCTTTAAAACACATAATTTGTTTCAAACAAGTGTTTTTGTGGCATAAGCCGTTTCTGAGATATCCGTTATTAAATATTCGAATTGTTCATTTCTTAGTCAATCTCGTAACTCCTGTCAACATTCAGCTGTTCCTCGCGATTGCATGGAAACAATATGGAATTTTAAGGTAGTTCTTAAACATCTGACTGTTTACTCTCTTTTTATCGTATAATGAAATATGTAATGTAGCTATTTCTACAAAGGCTTACTTGTATTATAATGCAGTAGATAGAAAAATAAGCTTTAGTAAGAATAGTTTGTATACCCACTAATAAACGTTAGAGAGTAGAGAAAGCCGACGTATTAACTAGCCCGGGATACGCGGAGCCACAACACACAGTACCTTAAATACACGCGATCATCTGTAGGTTTTCAAGAAGTGTGTTTAACGTATTTCGAGACTTTTGAATAATATGAAATGCTGAACAACGGAACAACGGGTATACAACGGAAAGGAACACCTCGTGTACTGCGACCTACGTGAGATATATTGCGCCTACCACCCCCCAAGGGGAGGGAATGAAGTAAAGGAACACAGGAGGTTACAGGTCGCAGTCAGAACAGGCCACAGAGATGCGCGGAAGTCCCTATCAGCTCCAGGTGCGAATACCCGTCCCACTACTACAGTTTCCCAGAAAGAGCGATGAATGACCCGTTAACCAAGCAGCCCTCTAGTATGAGAATACTCTTTCCTTTGAGCTGAACTGTATTATATGTACTTAAGAAATACTTTAACCCGTTCAATATTCTTAGAAGCCCTAAAGCCTAACCAATGAGTGTAATAAATTGCCCAGAGAAATGGGCTGTTATTACAAGGCCTGATGATGCAAATAAAGGAGTAATAAGACGAAATTGTAACACACAGAAATTTAGTCATTTAGTTTTAGTGTTTATTTTCAATTTTGTAAATGAATGTATCATGAAGCATTATTTTGAACGAAAGCATTTAAGTTATATTTTCATTTAAAGTAATTTTCTAGAATGACTACCGAAATATGTTGAAATATGTTGCCGGAGGCTCAATAAAATGTCTCGCCGACTGGTCTGGTCGCTTCACTGGTTCGTTGTTCTGTCTCCTTCCTCAACCCGGGGTGACATCCTCCTTGTCCAGTACACCATAGTGGCGCTGCCGTTGCTGACGTGGTTCCCTCTCAAACAATCTGAACACACGAACGGCCATGACGTCGTTCCACCGTGCGCTCAAAACCAGGACAGCAGAATCCGTTGCTAATCGGTTGTTACTTCCTGATCTTGTACTCTCATTAAAGGATGCGGGCTGTGGAAACGGCTCAAGCAAGCATCCGTGCCGTTTGTCCGGCACCGTCACATGCCACGAAACCTAGAAGTACGCCTGAAACATGAGAGGGAAATGATAGAAAGGAAATCAGGTAGATCCGAAACCACCCCAGTATTCCCCTACCGATCAGGCAAAAATACGAAAAACCCAAGGTCAGAGTGGGCGGTTGACAGTAATCGAACCCTGGACCTCCCGAATGCGAGTCTCACACGTTACTGAGGAGCCATCTAGTTTGGCATATAAAATGGTAAATAATATGAATAGTAAAAGTCAAGAAAGCTGTATTTTCCGTTTAACTCTGTGTGTTGTCGTTCATGGTGAACAGTGATAAGGGGACAAACATGGCTGCTTCTACAAGTGCTGTTAGCTTGGTGAGTGATAATAAAGGTGAAGTAGTGAAGCATTTTAAAGTTAAGCCTTTAAAAAGCGACGAAAAACGAATTGTGTTCAACATTTTTAGCAACTAAAGCAGGAGAATCCAACAATAAAGTTGTTAAATTCACAGATTATACCGCTGGAGCGTTACATGTGCGCGTAAAGAACTAAAGGAAACGGCATCATTGCAAACATCAAAGAGGAAACGAAGCAGATGTAAGCCAGAAGTAGAAAAAGTAGATGACTGTACTAAATGCGCTATTCATAGGAAAGTGCCAGAGATTGTCTTTAATAAGCAACCGCTAAAGGCAGACAAAGCCTAACACTCTATCAACAATGTTCTTATGCTGCCCTCTTTTAGGCAATCTATATTTCATTTTTGGTAGAATTTGTATTTAGGTTTGCGAAGAGAAACAAATTTGATGTGACAATCCACATGGCTTTCTCTACCCTCTAACGTTTATTTCTGGCTATAGAAACTATTCTTAGCAAAGTTTATTTTTATCTACTACAATTTAATCTAACTAACCTTTGCAGAAATAGCTACATTACGCATTGCGCTATAATGACAAAGGGAACAGCGATAGTCATCTGCCAGCGTGTGTAGTGCCAACAGTGAAATTCGGAGGTGGTGGTGTTATGGTGTGGTCATGTTTTTCCTGGAGGAGGCTTGCACACCTTGTTGTTTTGCGTGGCACGATCACAGCGCAGACCTACATTGATATTTTAAGCACCTTCTTGCTTCCCACTGTTGAAGAGCAATTCGGGGATGGCGATTGCATCTTTCAACACGATCGAGCACTTGTTCATACTGCACGGGCTGTGGCGGAGTGGTTACATGACAATAACATCCCTGTAATGGACTGGCCTGACTTGAATCCTATAGAACACCTTTGGGATGTCTTGGAACGCCGACTTCGTGCCAGGCCTCACCGACCTACATCGTTACCTCTCCTCAGTTCCGTACTCCGTGAAGAATGGGCTGCCCTTCCCCAAGAAACCTTCCAGCACCTGATTGAAAGTATGCCTGCGAGAGTGAACGCTGTCATCAAGGATAAGGTTGGGCCAACACCATATTGACTTCCAGCATTACCGATGGAGGGCGCCACGAACGTGTATGTCATTTTCAGCCAGGTGTCCGGATACTTTTGATCACGTAGTGTATATGCTGGCCTTAAAATTCCTTACTGTTTACATGACATCGCGAGAAACAACTGAAAATCAATAGTATTTTAAAACAATGACTAAATATTGAATAATTTGAACCATTAAAAACAAGATATCTCGGAAACGGCTAAGGCTACAAAAAAGCTTATTCGAAATAAATTGTGTGTTTTAAAGTAATCTACATCTTTTGCTTCCTTTTAAAACTTAACGTTATACAAGATTATACGAAATTCCTTCCAATGAAAAAGACTTCAAAGTCTATTCCGGGAAAGTCAAGATACAGATTTTATTTTTCGTGTAAATATCTTTAATATACCGTATTTTGTTGAAAATCGTTAGAGCCATTTTTTAGAAAACCAAAACTTTCGAAAAATGTTTTATGTTAATGAGATAAACATTTGCATCGTATTGCTAATTTTCTTATATGTGCAAGGGGAATATGGTAGGCTTTAAGTGATAGTCAAATATTTCAAGAGCTGCTTGCTTTGTGGAGTATTCCATTCTCTTTGTATGTCCAGAACAAAAAAAAAATCAAGTTTGTTATTTATCCGACTATTTGTTTTTGAGTTATGCTGTTCACAGACAGACACACAGATCGACACACACACACACACGGAGATGTTTCCAATATTACTTTATTTGAAATCAAGGAGGCTCAAAACACGTATTTCATGTTAAATCTCGGTATCGAATTTGTTGGTGGAATGCAGTACTTCCTCTACTTACTATACGTAGTAGAGAAAGTAAAATCGTTTTGAGGCGTTAATCATTTTCGAAGTATTCTTTATTATTGGTTTAAATTTTCAAATTTTTATAGTATTTTCTGAAGTGGAAAACCGCTATTTTTTTTCTCCTGGTCATGCAAGAAGTATGGAATTTCAAAGCCATCACATAGCAACCCACTTTTTTAAAATATTGCTTTTGGCTACTGCATCCTTCTTATAGATTAGCAAAGGTGTAAAATATGTGCAATGGATTATTTCGATTGAAACGAAGTAGACAGAACAATAAGCTTGTGTAAGAATAGTTTGTAGAAAAGCGAGTAGAAAAATGCATGTGATTTGAGACAGTACGTTCAACGCAGCTGGAAATATAAAATGATAGCCGTAATAGTATGAAAGTAAATATTAGTAACATTAGGAATAATGCAGTGCCTTCGTTTCATACCGCCTTACATGTTTATTGGCCGAGACGGTAGTGACCTCGGTACTATGCAACAGCGCAGAAGCGGCGCAGGATATGTCAAGGGTAGGTTTATAAGCTGTAAGCTGTGTCAGTCGTTGCTTTGTCTTCGTGTTGCGAAGTGTTTCGACAATACGTGTATTGTGTGTGATTTCCTTAGGATTGTTATTCTGTTATTAGTTCACGGAAATGCCTGCCAATAAATTCACGCTTGAACAGCGTATTTTTTGTACAATGCGTACGTAAAAATTGAATCATAGACAGGTGTGCAGACAATTTCAACACAACAACAGGATCGCTAAACGCTAAAAAATAAAACTTCTAAGATCAATCCCCACACCAGAGAGGAAAACTTATGGACAATACATAAGCAGAAATTATAAACATTACGTAAGAAGATCTTATGTGTGTGAATGGTAATTTCTCAGACGATATCAAGAAGGTTTTAGCTTAGATGGACACCACTTTTAGCAACACTTATAACAACGTTAGTACTCATTTCATGTATGTTACTAACACTCGTGAGTAACGCGGGAGTTACGGAACGAACCCCGCAGTGTAGTAGACTGTGTACGAAGCACGCATTCGCGCGATCCGCGGCTTGGCATAAAACGAAGGCTATGTATTATTAAATAAGACCGGAATGAATATGTCGCGGTAGTCGGCTCGTGTTATCTTATTTGCTGGGCGCCTGTTATTATTTATTTTATGTTTAAATTTGGGTTCTTTGTCCTCCGGCTAGCTATTATTACTCAGTTAAGCAAGTATCTCTGAGCAGGGCGTGTAAACGGAAAGGAGTTGTTACTAAAAGATAACTGATAAAAGAATTTCTTTTTGCACTTTTATTGCCGTCACACATTATTAATAGTTCACATCTTTAATCTTTATACACGCCTGACTGAAACTGTGGCATTTCCAAATGTAATTACTGTCGTATTAGTTGCCGCGTACTTCACACTTTTGTAACTAACTTTATGATGTGCACCTCACGAGAGATTCCTTAGAACTGCGTGAAACATGCTTATGGCTCGAGAATACATACTCCTTCGCCCCGAAATGCCTAAACATTATAATAGAGCTGCTATTGGTTACCAAATCGCGCCAACTTTAGCGTCTGTTTTATCAGCCAATCACTACTACTAACATATATGCTCTAGGGAAGATATTCCCTCCATTTCTAAAGAAAGGCACGCTACCCTGACGTCATTTGTTTGTCTCTACTTAGTGATAAACAACTCACCCCCCTCGGATTATTGTTACCCACTTCTACTGTCAGTTTCAGTGAGGCCATGTAAACTTATTTCCTAACAATACTTATGGCTAACAAACACTTAAAATCATTGTCATACAATAATGTTAATTTACACTACAATCACTCTGGCATTCACAGTGTTGTGATATAAAATACTGCCTCAAGTATTACTTCTAAATATGAATATGGTTTGGAGAGGCAGTGAAAGCAACAGGCAGGAAACAGGGTAGGTTTTTCCCCATTGCAGCCGAGCAAGAGATGTCACTTATGTTCATTGCAATGGTTCCGCTGTTTGACTGAGTTAGGGAACCCCGGCCAAACGAAAAGGGAAGCCCTAACGAGTGCCGTAGGGGAAAACAAAAGGAAACCAGAACTCTCAAAAATATACTACTATTGATAAGTTTGTTTTTGGGTACTTTAATGATAATAATAAACAAACATTAATAACCAGAACCGTAAAGCAACCATAAAAGAATAACTGTAAAACAAAAATGGCTTAAAGAGTAAAGCAACCAAAACCAATTGAGCAGAGCAGTAAAGGCAAGTTTTAAATACAGCAAAATTAAGTAAATCCAAAAATTCAACAAACCAAATCAATTTAGAAAGTTTATAAAACAAGGCCACTATAAACATCAGACCAAAAAATTTAATTATGTTTAGCTAGTCAAAGACTAGCTAAGAATGTTGAACAAGACCGAAACAGACTTTAATGAAATTCAGGAAACCGAGAGCTTCAAAGTCCAGCTAAGCTAGATGTAGATAGCTTTACAACCCAACCGTTTTCAGTTACAAAGTTCAGCATAAATGGGTTCAGCATAACTGGGTTTTAACTGCTATTACTGCTCTCATAATTTACACAACAGAATATCTGTAATTTTGAATTAACTATGCATTTTCAAAGTGCCCAAAATATGTAAAGCTCTACTCACAAATTTCTACTTATATTGCTTCTTGCCCTCCTTTTATCAAACTATGCAATTTCAGACGACAAATGCCAAAAGCTTTTCTCACAAATTTCACACTACTGATGCTTTTTACCTTCATGAATCAAAATATGCATTTTCAAATTGCACAACTGTGTAAAGCTCTTATCACAAATTTTAAACTAACTATACACTGAAAATCACGTACTGAAAATATAACTCAACTGGAAAAGAAACAAAACACACTAAACCTATGAACAACTCCAAGAGCCAGTCACTTTACGAACTCTTATTTTCAAACACACATAACGTTTTCCGCCCCAAAATTCACTCACCATTACCAGGACATAAAACTGATAATAAAGCCTACCTTTACATAAGGTCGATCCACCGAAAATCACAAAGACGTTCCTTAAAAATTCATTACAAAAACTTCCACAATCCGCATCAGTAGTTGCCGGGCAGAGAGCTATCCCTGCAATGCGGACAGAAATCCACCACACAGCGCGTACGGCCAAAGCACATGCCACGTCAGCAACCCACAGAGGAAAAAAAAAGAGAGCACCAAAGAGAGCGTTAAGCAAAGGGGACAAGCAACGTAAAGTGACTGGCTGGATGTATAATACAGATACAAAACATAAAAAGAACACATAACAGCACAATAGCCCCCCCCCAATCTGCGAGCTTGCGAGAAGAAAAAAAATAACCATTTATAGGAACTCGAGGAAAGGGAACAATAAGTAGCCAAAAGGGGAAACAACTAGGAAAACAGAAGGAACATGCTACACTGTAAGTAGACGAAGAAGGTAACTCCACACATACAGTCCGCAAACTTCAGTAGCTGACACTGAACACACAAGGAGAAGACCATAATTGAGGCAAGCAAACCCCAACAGTATATATCCCACGACGTAGCAACCGGGCAGCCATCCAAGGAGATGATAAAAGCTTAAGTATATAACTCCCAGGAACAGTCACAGGCGAAAATTTGCATCATAATTTTGGCAGCAAAATTAAGCGGACAAGCCGCTAACCAGGAGTATAGATTTTTCTTTACTTATAACGTCGACACTGCAGACGGATGACGCTAAGGCAGAAACAGAAGCGGGCCAAAACATGTATAAAGTTGTCAGGATCCGGAAGAGGAGGCACAGGCTTCAGATTTTTAAACCCACAAATAGCGTCCGACGGTGAAATTCCCACGTAGGACCACCCGGCTGCACACACCACGAGAGCAGAAGAAACTTGCACAGCAGTCAGCACATCGCAACTCAGAAGGTCCAGAACGTGTCCCCACAGAGTAGCACGAGGAAGGAAAAAGGGATGGTAGCCGAGAAGGATAAGAATCTGAAACATAATAAAACAAAGCAGCAGAGGGGGCTCACAAAGCAAAACATAAACTTACATATACAAACTAAATCATCTTCAATCAATTAGAATTTTATAGACATATAAATATTGAATTTCACAATAAACCATGTGCATTTTTAAATTAGACAAGTATAGCATTACAATTATAGAACAAGAATTAAACATGGTATGCAATGAAACAGCTATGAGACATAATGCACTATATAACAACTATGTACAACAAAATAATAATTCACTTGCCCCGACCCCACACAAACTATAACTGGGGAGAGGCAGGCGAACCGGGCATACCGGCAAGGCATCACCGGTGTGGAAGCATGAAAATTTTCCCAATAAGAACAATTTAATTAAGCTGACACCCACTGAAATTAAGTGACCTTATAAATATATATATATATAATTATAATTTAAAATATTACCCCCAAAATTAAATAAAAAACAAAGGATATTAAATACGAGCCAAATTTATAGAAACACAAAAGGTCACTCAAAATAACAGGATCAACAGCAAAGGTAGGCTCTGCGCAACAGCTAAATACCCCAGCAAGGGCGAATGGAAATGAGGCAAAACTTTCAGAATTAGATAACCATACATGTTACCATATTTATCTTGCACACTGACTTGAAAAGGAAATCATAAATTCCTCCAAAATATTCAGGAACTCGCAAGTGACTGACTCTTGAATAGCCCTAGCACACGGGCATAACCATACATTTTACGGGCAAACTGTAAAAGTTGGCAAGTATGCAATAGTGATATTCTCATGTGTCAAAGATCTGAAGACAAATCACTGGAGTTCTATATGCTAACATCCGAAAAGATACCATTACTGTAGGAGGAAAGGAAAGTATAATTGGGAGCTTTCATGAATATGGAAGGGATAAGAAAGGATGATTGGGAGAGGAATGGGACAGGATTTATCCCGGTTAAGGGAATGGGACAAATCAAGAGCTCGCATGGGGCAGGATCGCTAATTCCTGAAAGTGAGTCACCCATCATCAGGACAATGCCAAGTGACTCACTTGCTACCCCGAGTTATACAATTTAAGCTGAGACAGGTGAGCGCGGCGCCTGCAGGAAGAAGACAATTCTTGCAAAAGAACAGACACCCCCTTATAAATTCTGAGAATCTTAAACGGGCCAAGATAGCGAGGAGCTAACTTCGCGGCAAACGCATCTGCTTTCGAGGACTGAGGATAGTTACGGCACATAACAACATCTCCCACTTTGAATGGGGAGGGACGACGGGACGCATCGTATCGCTGCTTTCTCATAGAGTGGCCTCTACGCAGATTATTCAAGGCAGCCTTCCAATTAGTACGAATGGTATGCGGAGAATTGTCAGCCGGTAATAAATCATTTAACGCCCACAAATTAGCCAAAGGAGACGCAGTTTGGTAGGCAAATAACAATGAAAACGGCGTCGTCTTATGAACCTCATGTCTCGCAGAATTGAAAGCAAACTGAAGTTGCTTCAAGTATTTATCCCAGCAATTGTGCTGCTGGTGATGATAAGCAATTAAAGCGGACTTAAGGTTACGGTTGACCCGTTCCGCTAATGAGGGGTTAGGGTAATAAGGGGTAGTAGTAAAATGCTTAATACCCCAATCAAAACAAAAGGAACGAAAGAGACGCGACTTAAATTGCGAACCGTTGTCAGAGACCAGATATTGAGGAGCACCAAAAGATCCAAATATTGTTCCAAGTTCCCGAATAGCAAGGCGAGCAGTAGCAGCACTCAGAGGTGAAATCCATACGAACTTTGAGAAAGCATCAGTAAGCACCAATGCAAAAATATTTCCCTGAATAGAACGAGGGAACGGTCCGATAAAATCTACAAATAGTTTTTCCATGGGCGCGGAGGGAACCTCCGAAGCCAAATATCCCCAATTTGTAGCCTGCGCGGGTTTGGACAATGCGCAAATGCGGCAAGACTTAACATGCTTTCTTACATCGAAATCCATGCCCCGCCACATAAACTGTTCACGAATTCGATTTCTGGTTTTGGCAATGCCTAAATGACCCCCGAAAGGAGAATCGTGAAAATAACTGAGAATCATGGGAATAGCTGCCTTCGGAACTATGACTTTATAACGCCGATCAAAACTAGCTCTTCCCATCAAAACACCCTCATGAATCTTATAATCCTGCAGTGAAACTCCTGATTTAATTTGCTCAATAATTGAGGCCAACCCAGAATCGGTAAGTTGAAGTTCAGGTATACTGACAAACATTTCAGGAAATGCCGAAAATGAGAAACTCTCAATCTGAGTATCCGCAGGAGCATCCAAAGTCTCGAAATAAACACACTCCTCAGTAGGTTCGCAAAATACCCGGGTAAGAGCATCCGCAATACAATTTTCTGAACCTCTGATAAAGGAAGGAGTAAACTTAAAGGCACCTATCCGGACACCCCAACGCGCAAGACGACCTGTCTTCCTTGGGACAGCTAACGCCCACGTTAAAGCCTGGTTATCGCACTCTAAAAAGAAATGCACATGTTCTAAGTACACCCTATACTTCTCCAATCCAAAAAGCACCGCTAAGGTTTCTAATTCATATGTAGAAAATTTACGTTCTTCAGGAGATAAAGTACGCGAACTATAATAAATGGGACGACGACCTTCAGGAAATTCCTGCAACAAAACAGCCGCTAGCGCGCTAGCACTAGCATCCGTCTGTAAAATAAAGGGCATAGCAAAATCTGGAAAAGCCAAGACAGGAGGGTTTGAAATAGCCTCTTTTAGATCAACAAATGCCGCTTCCTGCTCCTCGGCCCACGCAAAAGTAACCCCTTTCCTACGTAAGCAATTAAGAGGTTCCGCCCGAGTAGAAAAATTTGAAATAAATTTAGAGAAGAAGTTAACCATTCCCAAAAATCGAGCCACCTCACGCTTATTCTTGGGTGCCGGAAAATTTCTAATAGCCTTAGTGCGATCTGGGTCTATGGTAATACCAGAAGGGGAAACCATATGGCCCAAAAATGATATTTGAGAGGTAGCAAAATGAACTTTAGACTGCTTAACTGATAACCCGGCGCTCTGTAGGCGACGAAAGACCTCACGTAAATGAACAAGATGTGAGTCAAAATCCTCGGAATATACTACAAGATCATCTAAGTAATGGTACAAATATTTAAATTTTATGTCCGAAAACAAATTATCCAGCAAACGAGTGAGGACTTGCGCGCCCGTAGCCAAACCAAATGGGACCCTATTGAATTCATAAAGGCGCCAGGGGGTAGCGAAAGCTGTTAGATGCTTGGAATGTTCAGCCAAAGGAATCTGATGATAAGCATTGTTCAAATCCAGGGTCGTAAAAACGCGAGCCTTCGAAAAATGATGAGCAGCTGTATGCAAATCGGGCAAAGGGGTACTTTCAATAAGGATTCTTTTGTTCAAGAGACGATAATCTATGACCGGTCTAAAATCCTGATCTCCCTTCGGTACTAGAAATATGGGGCTGCTGTAATTTGAAGTAGATGGTCTAATAACCCCTTGGTCAAGCATCTTCTGTATTTTCTCTTTTAATATAGCCATCTTCGGTGGTGTGAGCTTATATGGAGATAACTTGACCGGAGTAGAATCAGTTAACTGAATTTCATATTGAGTCAAATGAGTGACCCCTAAAACATCTGTAAACAATGAATCAAATTCCCCAACTAAATGCTCTATTTGCTTTGCCTGTTCAGGGGACAAATGAGACAGAGAAGAAGTTGCGCAATTTTGGGTTACCAAATTAATATCTCCCAAAGTTAAAGGGGGCCGAGATGGTTTAAAATCCCTCACAAAGTCCAACTTTATCCGGGGAGCAAAATGAAAAGCGATCTGCCTAGTGGAAAAATCAATAGCCATCCCAGTCCTTGACATAAAATCGGCACCTAGGACACATGCATAAGGAAGCTTGGGAACGACAAAAAAACTATGTTTCCACGTAAAACGTGGGAAACGTATAGTACATGATACCTTTTGAGTAACTTGAAAGGCCTGACCATTGACCATCAAACAAACCAACTGACACGTGGTTGCACGCGACATAATACATGGTAAATTTAACCTAAGCCAATCAAGCTGAATCAAAGAGACAGAACTTCCGGAATCTAATAACGCCAATAAAGGCAACTTCTCAAGAGAAACTTGAACTAAGGGTTTACCCGAAAACGGATAACCACAAATACGCCGAGACAAACAAATGGTCGACTTAACCTTCTGGCGTCATAAAGGTCGAAACTGTCGCCCCTGATTAGAAACACGAAGAAAACCCCGATTCACGGTCCTCCTATTGGGACAATTTCGTCGAACATGGCCTTCCTGACCACACTGAAAGCATTTAATAGTGGCCCGACGACCAGAAACCGGAACAATGGCCGAAGAAGGAGCTGATACAGTGGTATTAGGAGTTGCTAATGAGCCCGGAGGCTCTGACAGACGCAGCCTATCAACAAGCATAACTTCATTGAGTTTAGGTACCAATGCTTCCAACTGCTGCAAATTTGACGGCCGAGGTCCTAAAACCAAAGCCGACCTGACGACTGGATTGAGTCCTGATAAAATGACATCACAAATTTCCGCTTCCGTATCAGGGAGCACCAACACTAAAGCAATTTCCTTAACCCGAACCATATATTCTGTAAACGGTTCCGTTAGACCCTGAGGACGAAAATATACGTCTTGCATTATCCTCGTGCATTCCCTACGTGGAATGAACATGTCTAATAGGGCCAAATGAAAGCGAGTCACAGGCTCGGCCAAACCAGCACACCGCATTAAGAGGTCCAAAACTATCCCAGACACCTTGACAGATAATAATTCTATCACTTGAGCCGTGGGTACCAAATAACGCTTAGCCATTAGCGTCAATCGAACAAGAAAATAGAGAAACTGTAAAGCCGATGGTACATCAACAATGTCGTTTAACTGAAAGCCCTCCACGAATTGTTGGAGGGGATGAGCGAGTCTAAGTGGCCGAAACGCAGATACCGCAATCGCAGGCTGAACCACATCCGACAATCCTTGATTATACAAGGGAGACGCCCCAGTGTCATTCTGTGTAGTCCCAAAATCTTCCTCCACCTTATGGGCTAATTCCTTAAACTGATCCTTTAACTTTTGCAACGCTATACAAGACTGCAAAGTAGGGAATCTCTGTAAGACATAATCTAAATAGAACAAGTAATGCCGAATTCTAACTTGCCACTGGAGCAACTGTGCCTTAGAGGGAGAATCCTCGCGCCCAAAATCCATTAAATTATCCTGAATCTCTGCTAAGGCCAACGAGCAAGTGGACTCACACTTAGTCACTATCACGTGATCAATAGAAACAGTAATTATTGGAGCATCCTTAATTTGTCGAAAAACATCCAACATAATAGCCACTTCAGTTGTCCTAGAACATTGACCTCCACGTACAACCAACTCTACCCACAATTCACCTTTCCGTAATCTGTCCACATTACTAACCGATACCGCCATCTTGATACTACGGATATGGTACAAGTAAGAAAATGAGATCCGGAGAATACAGAGCAAACAACAAACCCAAAAATATTCCCTAACCAACACAGACAAATCAATTAACCACGCTCTGCTACCAGTAATTTGCAATGGTTCCGCTGTTTGACTGAGTTAGGGAACCCCGGCCAAACGAAAAGGGAAGCCCTAACGAGTGTCGTAGGGGAAAACAAAAGGAAACCAGAACTCTCAAAAATATACTACTATTGATAAGTTTGTTTTTGGGTACTTTAATGATAATAATAAACAAACATTAATAACCAGAACCGTAAAGCAACCATAAAAGAATAACTGTAAAACAAAAATGGCTTAAAGAGTAAAGCAACCAAAACCAATTGAGCAGAGCAGTAAAGGCAAGTTTTAAATACAGCAAAATTAAGTAAACCCAAAAATTCAACAAACCAAATCAATTTAGAAAGTTTATAAAACAAGGCCACTATAAACATCAGACCAAAAAATTTAATTATGTTTAGCTAGTCAAAGACTAGCTAAGAATGTTGAACAAGACCGAAACAGACTTTAATGAAATTCAGGAAACCGAGAGCTTCAAAGTCCAGCTAAGCTAGATGTAGATAGCTTTACAACCCAACCGTTTTCAGTTACAAAGTTCAGCATAAATGGGTTCAGCATAACTGGGTTTTAACTGCAATTACTGCTCTCATAATTTACACAACAGAATATCTGTAATTTTGAATTAACTATGCATTTTCAAAGTGCCCAAAATATGTAAAGCTCTACTCACAAATTTCTACTTATATTGCTTCTTGCCCTCCTTTTATCAAACTATGCAATTTCAGACGACAAATGCCAAAAGCTTTTCTCACAAATTTCACACTACTGATGCTTTTTACCTTCATGAATCAAAATATGCATTTTCAAATTGCACAACTGTGTAAAGCTCTTATCACAAATTTTAAACTAACTATACACTGAAAATCACGTACTGAAAATATAACTCAACTGGAAAAGAAACAAAACACACTAAACCTATGAACAACTCCAAGAGCCAGTCACTTTACGAACTCTTATTTTCAAACACACATAACGTTTTCCGCCCCAAAATTCACTCACCATTACCAGGACATAAAACTGATAATAAAGCCTACCTTTACATAAGGTCGATCCACCGAAAATCACAAAGACGTTCCTTAAAAATTCATTACAAAAACTTCCACAATCCGCATCAGTAGTTGCCGGGCAGAGAGCTATCCCTGCAATGCGGACAGAAATCCACCACACAGCGCGTACGGCCAAAGCACATGCCACGTCAGCAACCCACAGAGGAAAAAAAAAGAGAGCACCAAAGAGAGCGTTAAGCAAAGGGGACAAGCAACGTAAAGTGACTGGCTGGATGTATAATACAGATACAAAACATAAAAAGAACACATAACAGCACATCATGTACCATTACGTCGCTTGAAAAACAGGTGCGTAGAAACAAAGATCATTGTTCATGTGGAAACTTAAAGCAAACAATAAGAAAGAAGGTAGTAATCACATGATAGCAAAATGTGGGGATAGAAATACTTGAGAAAAAGAAACAGGAGAGTTTTGAAAATCACTTGTTCTTGGTATTTCCTAGGAGGCAGTTCTCAAAACAAATGTGGGTGCTGTTCAAAGCGAATTGATAGAAAATTGTCGGCGACTAGACGCGGTAGTTTGAAGTACAGCAGTAAATGTGGCGTCCAAAGAAATGCGTGTGTGTGGCGAGGCTGCATTAGGAATCAGATATAAAACGTGATAGAAAATAAACGGGCATTCACCTCACCCTAGAAGCAAGATCCATACAAGAACCTGACCTAGCATTGAACCCGGGACCATTCCTACAAATCCCGTGCCACCAAATTGGTGTACATCACCTCCTTGCACATACCCTCTCAGATTGCAATACGTAAGATCCTTAATTATACAGAGATCAGTTTCGAAATAGTAAAAATATCTAAATATACATTTCATTTCAACTCGACAGTGGGGGAAAGCAATCTCGCAAGCTTTCAAAATCTGTAAAACAATTATGACATCACCGAACAAAGTTCGGGACTCCTAAAGCAGAAAGCTACAGATCAATTAGGTATATCCAAGAAAATGATGTGACAAAGGGAAACGGATTTCTGTTTGTGCTTGTAATCCTAGCTATTAAAGCCCATTGGCTGCTGCTCTGTCCTATTTAATTACGTTAGAAACACTACGTAATGAATCACTCGACGCCAACAATTGCCATTACTGCCTGTCCAATAAATGCATTACAGAAAATTTATGATGATGCAAGGACCTTTAACATTTAAAGATCTCTCACATGAGAAACAAAATCTCCACCCGTTGAAAAAGGGGAAGGGGTTGCGAGACAACTTCTTCCAACTACATCTCCAACTCCGGCAGCAGAGAACCAAAAGCAAAAAACGAGTAATCGAATCTCGACGTTGCTACATTGCAAAGAATCTATTGCACGTCACGGTAGCGGAAAACAGCTCATGGTATTGAAGATAAAATCGTATGTAAAAATGCTTTGCGTTCAATTACTCCATTCACGCTTTGTACCGATCAAAGACATTACTTTTCCTACCACATACCTAGAAGATACAGGAAGTATTGCATCCACACAAAAATTTCTGATCTCAGATTTCACCGGAAATTCGCGTTTTGAGGTGCGAGATTAGCTGTATGGACAGTTAATTAAAAAACGAAAACTCCTATAAATACAAAACTTGGTATTTAATTTCAGTATCTTCCAAAGATGCGACATGAAGATTTTGAAGAAAAAGAAAACCACCAAAAAACTACCCTTTACAAGGAAAAGTTTCTGATATTTTTGGTTTTTCCAAAAATGAATTTAAGAGCATATTTACATTAAAAAATTTTGTATTAAATTCACATGACTTTCTCTACCCTCTATCGCTTATGAGTGGGTAAACAAATTATTCTTACGAAAGTTTATTTTCCCATCCCTTCATTTTAATTGCGATAAACCTTTCCGGAAATAGCTGATTTACACATTTCGTTGTAGATAAAAAGAGAACAGCGATAGTCAAATGTTTAAGAACTGGATTCTATATGCTGACCTTAAAGCTCCGTACTGTGTCATGGCATCGTGAGAAACAACTGAAAATCGATGGGACATTAAAAGAATGGCTAAGCATTAAACAATTCACCATTAAGTACGGATATCTCGGAAATGGCTGATGCCACAAAAAAATTTTTTGAAAAAACATTGTATGTTTAAAAGGGATCTACATTTTTATAGTACGTTTTTGTCTATCTCTTAACGTTTATCAGTTATATAAGATTATACGATATTCCTTCCGAATGAAGAAGACTTCACAGGCTATTCCCAGAAAATTCAAGATATACATTTTGTTTTTCATGTTAATATCTTTCATATTCGGTATTTTAATTAAAATCATTAGAGCCACTTCTTCAAAAATAAACAATGTCGAAGAATGTTTCGTGAAAGAGGTAGTTTGGGGTGGAGATTTTCTTGAATATCCTCGCATCTCATTTTTGAAAGATACTGAACCTAAATACCAAGTTTGGTATTTACCCGACTGTTTGTTTTTGCGTGTTGCTGTTCATGCGCATAGTCATACATATACACACATAGAATTTTTCTAAAAAAAATTATTTGGATTCAGGGGCATCAAAACAAGTATTTCCGCTTAAACCTTGATATCGAGTTTTTGGGTGGAGTCCCATATCTTCTGTACCTACTAGGTACGTGGTAGTCAAAGTAAAAAAAGTATATCGTGAATTTTCTGGCTGTAGCTTATGAAGTCCTCTTCATTCGGAAGGAATTTTTGTATAACGTGTAAACCATTACATAGTCAAAAACTTCCTGGAGTGAAAATGTAGATCTCTTTGTTTGAATTGTTGAATACTTTTCCATTTTTAAAAGTGCTGTCGCTATTCAGTTGTTTCTTGCAATGTCATAGAAAGCGCATGGAATTTCAAGACCCGGTTTTAAAATTTTGACTATTGATTCTACTTCCTCATGCCCCTTGTATTTACCTACAAGCTTAACTACACCTTTATTTCTATTAACATAAAGCAGAGAGTGGGATGGCTCAGCATCAACTCCTGTGACCCGCATTTGGGAGGTCCCGAGTTCGATTTCTTGCGTTCGCCCACTCCTACCCATGAGTTCATCGTGGTTTCCCCGGAGTCGACAGGCGGATGCTGCGTGGTTTCTTCTCCACCAGAATTTCCTTTCCTACATTTCCCTTTCATTCCGTTTCCTTCTCATCTTCCAGGTGTGCTTTTAGGTCTCGTGATGTATGGTTGTACCGGGCAGATGATGTGGCGTGTATATGTGTGTATTGTCACGCCAGACACATTATTGCGTCGTTGGCGACAGTATTGTTGGGATAATTCTTACGGCTGGGGTTTTGAAGGGTGATCCTAGCTAGCGGTAGAGAGTGGGGAACGTGAGCGTTAGCGTCACTTTGGTCTGAGCGTTGGGTCTGTAAGGTCGTATGTGAAATCGTGTGAATGTAGTCTCGTGTGTGTAGCATCTCCCTTCAATTCATTCATTTTAATCTTTTGTGTGTGATGTAGGGGCACGGTGCTTATATTGGATAAACCATAGGAAATGTGATTAATGTGAAATTCTGTGTATTTTGCTATTATTAACCCACGCCTGCTCTGGAATGTGTAGTTGCAGATTCTGTTACTCTTGCTACCTCTGCAGCTATGCCTTCCAATATATATGCTGGGGTAACTAAAAGGTAATATCTAGCTGCAAACCTTTTGGCCTCAACCCAGTATATAACAATATTGCGGATGTACTCTCATTGGAAAGAACACTCCCCGTGGACACCAGAGGGCTGCTCGACTAGTGGATCGTTCATCGCCCTTTCTCGGCGGCTCCGACGTGACACGCCGGTCTCCGAGTTTGGAAATTTTAGTGACTTCTGGGCGTTTCTATGGTATGTCTGCCTGCGGCATGTAGCCTCCTGTGTGGTTCCTTCACGTCATACCTTCCTCCTGGGAATGGTAGCCACAATAAGTCTCTGTAGATCGCGGTGCCGAGGTGTTACCCTGAGTTGAACAACCTATACCTATAACATAAAGCAGATAGAAACGTACACTTTCGTAAAAATAATTTACAGAAGCTACGTGAAAATAAACGGAGTGAATAGAGAAAGTCACGTTCCGCGTTATCTTTCTTGTCGAATGTTATTTATTATAATTATGCACATAAATGGCGAAGGATAACTGGACGACAAAATTTGGTTAACTCAAAGCAATCACTAGGTGGCTATTGTTCTGGTTAAATATAAGTGTTATAGTTGTAATTACTAGTTGAGTCGGTTAGTTGAGAGGTCAGATTTTAGCTGCTGTCGGCTGTTGATACATATTAAGGAGCATGAGACTGCATGTGGTATCACAAGGGTGTGCTCATAAGAAGACTTGCTAGAATTGAAAACACTAATTAAACTTGAGTTTATGGTGTTTACTTGAGACAAGTCCGCATGAAAATGTGAATCCTTTGACAGTAACACTTTACAATGGTTATATAGCGATAATTGACACTTTTCTACTTTGTTAGGTTTTGGATAGTTATTTCGCGCCCACGATTTCTTCACTGAAGATTATTCACTTCCACATAACACTTCCTTGAAATTGATTTACTTCCCGTACTTGGCACTTCTTTGTTTCTTACTTATATATGAACGCGGGATTGTTCCTCTGACGTTCGTAGTTTTAACGTCAAGTCAGTTAACACAAATACTTTCACTTTAAAGTAGTTACCGTCGCGCACACGATATTCTTTGCATTACATCTTAACACTTATAGTTTTATGTTGAGTGTCGCAGATTTATCCGGCAAATGCATTTAACACAAAGTGTCATTTCTCTTCTGGATCCTAGCTTATATAGGATGATAGTCGATCGGTCCGTATTTTAATTCTAATTGGCTGACTAGTCGCGCGATTTCTCAAATTTGAGAAATCTGGAGAGGGGTTAGTTCCTCCCTATTGTCTTCTAAAAAGCCACATGACTTAAGACAATGGTGAAATCCCCGGCTTGTGAATTTGTCTGGGATTCCTCTGGCGTGGCAACTTATGCCTTTCTAGCGTGCACTGTCAACAAAAACTTTTTGTAATTTTCGAAGTTTCCCCTCCCTTTTGTGTGAAGCAAGTTCTTGCTCGTAAAATCGTGTCCAGTGAAAATATTCTTGCATCGTATATCAGAAATATCGCTAACATATATAGTAAACTAACAATCACACAAATATAATTAATACTATGAGTACATCAAGAATGCATATTTGTTAATAATTCATTAATATAGCATTGTTTCGGTACAGGAAACTGCCTCAACTAAACGTAATATCCGACTTTTCTTTAAGTGACTGTCAGTTAATCACAGGAAACTACGAAGGTTATGGGTACTAAAACGAATATTTAGATGGTGTAAAATATTGACTTAAAGAAGAATACAATTTAAATTCCAATTCTATTGGAAATTGCTGTTTTTGGACACTAGTTGTGGTTCTGAGGATACATACACGATAGGAAAATAATATTTCACAGACAGGAATATAACATTCTAATATCAGTATTAAAGTACAGTATTTACTATAACACTTTTATGAAGAAACGCAAGTAAAAATATTGTAGGATGTTTATATAAATATACATATTTAATTCTTAAATTATTATTATAGGAATTATTTTGTACAGGGTTTAACATTTTACAAACATTATAACATAGTTTATATATTGTATATATTAACACACACACGGAACTTTAATTTTTTGCACGGTTATAAAAGCAAATAATAAATGTTGATAAATCCACTACTCACCCTTCCCTTGGGAAGGAATAACAAAAACTACTCACGAACATTTTTAATATTCTTAGGAACGGATTTGGATTAATACGACAGGAAATAAACACTATTTCTACTTCGTGAGACTTTTTTGGTTAACTAGTGAATCGTGACGTTCTCATAGCTAATGCCATGTGAGGTTACGAGTTTAGCTGATTAACCTTGAAAGGGGTTTTGTAGCTGGTTGTCTCTCCACGTTCTGGGAGGTACTTCTGTAGCAGCACGTTCGGGCGCCACTTCTGTAGCTGTTCCAATCTGGCTTCAATTTGGTAGCTACTTCACGTAGCGAAGTTGCCTGCTGGACTGCTCCGATGATCATCCACGTCTCTCACCCTCGGGATGTCTGTCTCGGTTGCTGTCGGTGAATCTGATGATGGGTATGGGTTTTAGGCTTTGGGTACTTACTACCGCAGGTCTCGGCTACACTCAACGGTGCACTTATGCTCTTTTTATTAGGGTGTGTACAATCTGCATCTAACTACGGAAATGATGACACCCATAATACGAAGGCTGATCAATAAAAACTAAGACTTTTTTCACAGATATTTATTACTCCATTTCAATGTTGACATGATCTTTTTCAAAGTAGTTCCCTCCTAACTGAATGCACTTTTATAGCGTCTCCGCCAATCCTCGAACACATGGTGCAGGCCATTCTTTGTCAGGTCTTTGAGAATCGCCTCACTTTTCTTTAGCACTGCTTCAATGCTCTCACATCGAATGCTACGGAGCTCTGCCTTTATAATGGTAATAAAAAGGAATCACAGGGGGTAAGACCGGGGCTTTAAGGCGGATGCAGCACACAGGTGAATTTAACCAAAAATTCCTGGACTTGATTTGCGACGTGAGGCCGCGCGTTGTCGTGATGAAGTCGCCACCCATTCCGATGATGTTCTGGGCGTTTCCTTGTAATGTGCTTCCTCAATGCAGCCAATACTGATGTGTAGTAGCTGCTGTAACAGTAGTGTGAGGGGGTAACTGCATGCTGGTAAATCATTCCATTCCGAAACACCAGGCCCACCTTGCTTAGCACAGAGGACTCGCCCTTCTTTGAAATCCTTGAACCACCTAAACACTGTTGCACGAGGTAGTGCATCTTCACAGTATGCTTGCTTCAGATTTTCCAAAGTTTCAAGGCTGTATGATTTAAACGAAAATCAAATTTTATTGCGCTGTATTGCTCCTCTCGTGTCACCTCCATTTTGTGGTATGCGAAATTCAAGTAGGGTCAACAATATACACCATTACTACCAACCTACCGTTACGAGAGTGCTGTTGCTTATGGACATACATGAAACCCTGCTCTTTTCAAGTATTCATGGTAGAGACATAAAACTATCAAGGAAACTACAGAAAAAAATCAGTCTCAGTCTTTATTGATCAGCCCTCGTATGTTTAACTTTGTTTGTAAGTAATCGGTCCTTAAGCTCGTGAAAGTGTAAACTTGAATGCAAGAAACGTGCCGCTGTTTTTTGTTACTTTTAGTGTTTTACGATCTTGAATGTTGGCAGAATCTTCTCATCATTTGTGTTCCTCGTCTGACTTAGCTGAGCCATCCTCTAATTGGTTTCATCTGAACTCCGATACGCTAGCATTACCCTATGAAGAAAGGTAAGGCCTAGC
Source organism: Deroplatys truncata (assembly GCA_030765065.1). Classification (NCBI taxonomy): domain Eukaryota; kingdom Metazoa; phylum Arthropoda; class Insecta; order Mantodea; family Mantidae; genus Deroplatys; species Deroplatys truncata. The sequence continues at coordinate 73,082,018 of CM060984.1, forward strand.
TGGGCGATGAAGGGGTGGAGAGTCTTTATATGTCAACTGAATGGTTGAAACAATATTCCTCCCAAAGACTGTCCATACTAGCCCCTGAATGAGTCCTGCTCTTATTGGTTCGGCATTCAAGCATTAACCTCTGTAACCGAATGAGTGTTAATTACTGTTTGCCAACTTAATTTCCTCATTTTTACTTTCTCTACAACGTATAGTAAGTAGGGGAAGTATTGTATTCCACCCAAAACTTCTATACCGAGATTTCACCGGAAATACATGTTTTGAGATCCCCTGAATCCAAAAAAAGCATTTTAGGAAACATGTCCGTGTGTGTGTCTGTGTGTTTGTCTGTGAGCAGCATAACTCCGAAACGAACAGTTGGATAAACACCAAACTTGGTATTTAGGTTCAGTATCTTCCAGAGGTGCGACACGAAGGTTTTCAAGAAAATCCCCCCACCCCAGATTACCCTTTACATGGAACATTTTTCGAAAATTTTAATTTTATCAAAAATGGCTCTAACGTTTTTAATTAAAATATCATATGTTTAAGATATTGTCATGACAAATGAAATGTATATCTCGAATTTTCTAGGAATGTCTCCAAAAGTATTCTTCATTGTGAACGACTTTTGCATAACTGGTAAACCATAAGAGATAGACAAAATTTTACTACAGAAAAAATGTTGATCTAGTTAAAATACACAATTTATGTCAAATACATTTTTTTGTTGAGTGAACCGTTTTCGAGATATTGCTTGTTATTCCCTTAAATTTTTCAATACTTTCAATACTTCTCAAATTCGTTATTCATTTTTACTTTCTCTACTACGTATAGTAAGTAGGGGAAGTATTGCATTCCACCCAAAAATTCGATACCGAGATTTCACCGGAAATACATGTTTTGAGACCTCCTGAATCCAAAAAAAGCATTTTTGGAAACATGACCGTGTGTGTGTCTGTGTGTGTGTGTGTGTGTGTGTGTGTCTGTGTGTGTCTGTGAACAGCATAACTCAAAAATGAACAGTCAGATAAGCACCAAACTTGGTATTTAGGTTCCGTATCTTCCAGAGATGCGACACGAAGGTTTTCAAGAAAATCCCCCCACCCCAGACTACCCTTTACATGGAAGATTTTTCGAAAATTTTAATTTTCTCAAAAATGGCTCTAACGATTTTGATGAAAATATCATATGTTTAAGATAATGTCATGAGAAATGAAATGTATATCTTGAATTTTCTGGGAATGTCTCCAAAAGTATTCTTCATTGTGAACGACTTTTGCATAACTGGTAAACCATAAGAGATAGACAAAATTTTACTACACAAAAAATGTAGATCGCGTTAAAATACATAACTTATGTCATATACATTTCTTTTGTTGAGTGAACCGTTTTCGAGATATTGCTTGATATTTCCTTAAATTTTCCAATACTTATACTTTTTCTCAAATTCGTTATTAATTTTTTTTATGTCCTGGACATGCAAAGAGAATGGAATGCGCCACATAGCAACCAGCGTTAAAATATTTGACTATCGCTTAAAAGCTACAATATTTCCCTTGCATCTACAAGAAAATTACCAATAAGATTGACATCTCGATATCTCGATTAACTTGAAGCATATGGAGAATAGGCGTTTGTAAAATTAGATTGTACAAGAGTAGAGAAAGTCATGTGAGTGTAACACATCAGATTTTTTTATGTCCTGGACATGCAAATAGAATGGAATGCGAAACATAGCAACCAGCGCTTAAAATGTTTGACTATTGCTTAAAACCTACCATATTCCCCTTGCATCTACAAGAAAATTACCAATAAGATTGACATCTCGATATCTCGATTAACATGAAGCATATGGAGAATAAGCGTTTGTAGAAATAGTTTTACAAGAGTAGAGAAAGTCATGTGAGATTAACACATCATTTCTTTTTTGCACCCGACTGCGCACATAGACAATAAAATTTGTAATCTAATCTGTAGTACATTACACTGTAATGCACTAAAGTTATTGAGTAAATCATCAATAATTTACTAACTTGCGATGGTTATTATGAATTCTATATCAGCTTGTTGCTGGAAATGTAACTGTTACACATTGATTATTGTTGTTGTTGTTATTATTATTATTATTATTATTATTATTATTATTATTATTATTATTATTATTATTATTATTATTATACTTTACGGTGATCTACCGCAAACACCTTTCTAAGTTACGCGAGCACCATTGCTAACATTTTTGAATCTTCAGGAGTAGGTAGTGAACTAACTTTACAGATGACACATTGCTTGGCGTCTCTTACTTCCTAACTATCTGGCGTGTTGCACTCACATGACTTTCTCTACTCTTGTACAAACTATTATTCTCCAATGCTTCATATTAATCGAGATATCGAGGTGTTAATCTTATTGCTAATTTTCTTGTAGTACAAGGGGAATTGGTAGGCTTTAAGCGATAATCAAATATTTTAAGAGCTGGTTGTTATGTGGAGTATTCCATTCTCCTTGCATTACCAGGACATAAAAAAATGAATAACGAATTCCCATTTGAGAAAATAAGTATTAACAAATTTAAGGGAATAACAAGCAATATCTCGAAAATGGTTCACTCATCAAAGAAAGTGTTTATGAATAAATTGCGTATATTAACGCTCTACATTTTTTATGTAGTAAACTTTTGTCTATCTCTTATGGTTTACCAGTTATGCAAAAGTCGTTCACAATGAAGAATACTTTTGGAGACATTCCCAGAAAATTCAAGATATACATTTTATTTGTCATGAAAGTATCTTAAACATATGATATTTTAATCAAAATCGTTAGAGCCATTTTTGAGAAAATTAAAATTTTCGAAAAATGTTCCATATAAAGGGTAATCTGGGGTGGGGGATTTTGTTGAAAACCTTTGTGTCGCATCTCTGGAAGATACTGAACCTAAATACTAAGTTTGGTGTTTACCGACTGTTCGTTTCTGAGTTATGCTGTTCGCACAGACACACACACGGACATGTTTCCAAAAATGTCTTTTTTGGATTCAGGGGGCCTCAAAACATGTATTTCCAGTGAAATCTCGGTATCGAATTTTTGGGTGAAATACAATATTTCCCCTACTTACTATACGTAGTAGAGAAAGTAAAAATATCTACACTTGAATCTTATTGCTGCTTTGCCTGACGTAACATCGGCCTAGTCCTATCCGGACACTAACTTTTAACATTGTTTAAAATCTGAGCTTTGGATTCCCAACTGTCCCTTTAAATCTGTTGGTGACTATTCGTGTCTTTCTTGTATAAAATTTTTCTGTTAGATTTATGACTGGTAGCTTTCCCTTGTTCGTTGGAAGCTTAAAGTCAAGATGCTTGCCTTAAAATGTGCAAACTGCACGTATATACGTTAACATCACATTACGTCTCGGTTACCTATTATTATACATATTATACATTATCGATACCATTTATCACTACATACAGTGTACTGATATAATATATCTAGCTATTATTACAAATGAATATTCAGTTTTCAATGAAGTACGTGAGAAACAGAATATAGGACGATATTATTAATTAGAAGGGGGCTGTAATACGTTGTAATTTGTTCAGACTATTCTACGAATAAAATGTAACGGATTATATAAATTAAAATTACTTCCTTACTTGTTTAAAATCGCCGTTACCTGTTGGATCATGCATATCGGCGTACTAAATAAATGAACAACCGAATGTATTACGGAATACCAACCAATGCTACCAATAGAAAATACTTAACCTCAAAATTAAGATAAGCTAAAATTAGAATACAATAAAGACACCTTTTTTATGCTGCATAATTTAAGTTAAAATTGATAATTTTTTATTAAAAACAGAATTTTCAAAGCGAACATTGAAGGAATCCGCTGGAAACTGAAGTTCATTGGCTAAAGTCGATGTTGAGGTAGTAGGATTTCACATTTTCTCCAAAAGTGATGAATGGTACTATTGATTTATCTGCAGATATGATTCCAGTGGAGATGTGTTGACGTGACCTGTTAGGATAGGATAGGACTAGCTAACGGTTGGAACATCTTGCACCTCGACCCCCAATGGATCTTTTGTGCGTACATGTACGGCAAGGGAACCGCAGGAGACATGTGGGCTGCAGAACGAGGCCGGCATAAGTCGATAGAGACGCGCAGAGTTCCCTAACATTTCCTGGCTTGACCACCCGACCACAGGAGCGTCGCTCGGATGCGTCCCTCTAGTGGGACCGGGGAAATACGACCCAGTAAAGGAGGCTCCACAGGCTTTCCTGTAACAGAACCGAAAAGGAGTTCCAAATCGCAAGCCTCTGTGCCATCTGCATGATACTGACCGAACTACAGCTCCGGGGTCAATCAGAAACATGAAAGGGAAATGAAATTAAAAAGAAGGGGAGGAGGGCAGTAAATCCGTGGTAGAATACACCACACCAGCATTCGTTTGTGTCAACCAGGGACTGTCAACTGTGTCAGAGTGGGCGACCACCGGGAATCGAACCCGGAACCTCCCAAATATGAGCGTCACACGTTACAGCGGAGTCATCTCGCTGGGTGGCGTGTCTTGTTACTTTTATTAATTCTTGCTCCAGTTTTCTAATCTGAGCCAAGTTTGACTCCGCTGTCGAGATGGGTGGCATATATTACGGTTCGGTAACGCGCGGACGTTTTGTCCGATAAAATCGCATCCTTGCAGGAATATTATAAGACAAGAGAACGTGATTGGTCGATATACTAGACATTGCTAACCGTTATTGTTCAATATCACACGCGGTGTGTGACTGGAATAGTAACTTAAAAGGTTAGAGTTTAAACATTTCAGAATCATTGTACGCTTCTGTTAACAACGTAACTGTATATCCTGTAGCCCTGCTGACTCTGCAAGCTGTAGCGCGGCTACTGTCACCGCCAGTTGAATGCACAATTTGCGATTAAAAACCGTATAGCCAATCTTGAAATGTCCACCGCATATCACAGGCAATAGCCGCGCTCATCTCTCACAGAATACATCCTACACCTCTCCCACAACTTCTACGCTAGACTCCCAGTTTCAACCACCTCATCCGCGGCCTCGGTGAATATGATATTGACCCCGGGGCTCGATATAAGCGACCCAGACTTGCTCTAGGGCCCCCTAACATAATTATAAAAAAATACCAAACTCAACTAATCAAATAAAATAAAAATCCCAACACCAAATCGCCACCCTCAACCACCGTTTTCTTTCCAATTTCCCAAAGCCATGAGCCCGAAATGGCAAGAGTCAATGGACGACATTCCCCTTTTAGGGGAGGTTCCCCCTTTAACGACCCCTCACTGCCATGCAATAGCCGCGAGCCAAACAGTGGCTACAAAAAGCCAACTTTAAGGTAAAACTACGGACGAACGAAGGGGCCCGGGCAGAGCATCCAAGTAGGCCACAACGGCCCCTTTTGCTTCTACTGTGACTCCTTGGGGGAAGAGAGAGAGGAGGGAGGGAAGAAGGGAGAAGGGATGAGGGAGAGACCCCAAGGGCAACCAAATCCGGATGACGACGGACTCAGCATAAACGGGTTCCCTAATGTTTCCAGATCGAACGCACCCGCCGCCACCCAGGCCACCTACAAGTCCCACCTCCGGGGATCTCCCGAAGGGGCGCCCGGAGGTGGGTCCTAACTGAGCAGTTCCGTAACGACGCCAGTGAAGAAACATTTTACTTCACATCGACCGCTCAGCCACGACCCGTCGAACACCATCGCCTAATCCTACAACCTGAAACAGATGACAAGGAAAATTATGGGTTTAGAAAACGAGGAGCAGAAAGGTCGTGGTAGAAGATGAACCACCCCAACATTCATCTACTGACTCGTAGAAATCACGAAAAACCAATGAGTCAGAGTAGGTACTCGCCAGAGATCGAACCCGAGACCTCTTGAATGTGAATCGCACACGTTATCGCGGCGCCACCTTGCTTGGTAAGAGCCAACTTTACTCGTGGATGTAATAGGATCAGGTAATCAGAACGTTTCTAGTCTGCAACTATACCAATTGCTGAACACCTCAAATGTAGAAAATGTTACTCTATGTAGTATCTCATTCTTCTTCTTCACTATCAAGGATTAGACTTACAGCCTCTCCCGTTTTACTTCAGCCATCTCTTCCTAGGCCGTCCAACTTCTCATCTTCCTTCTGGTCTGTATTTTATTGTTTATTCGACTATTTCTTAATTTACCATCCTTTTAATATGTTGTATTCATTGTTATTTATTTTCTTGTGTACGTTCAATAATTCTGCTTTTATTTCTTCGTTTCGTACTTCATCCAGTATTATACAACATTTTACGTTTCTTAACTCTTCTCTGCAATCTATATAATTGCTCTTTTTACTTTCTTTATTACGTAAGTAAGTAGAGAAGGTACCTACTGCATTCTACCCAAAAATTCGATATCAAGATTTCACCGGAGATGTATGTCTTGAAACCCCGCTGAATCCAAAAATGAAGCATTTTTAGAAAAAAGGTCCGCGTGTGTGTTTCTGTGTTTGTAAACAGCGTAACTCAAATCGAAAATACCAAAATTGGTATTTAAGTTCAGTATCTACAAAAGATGTGATATGAAGATTTTCAAGAAAGTTTCCCCACCCCAAACTACCCTTTACTAGAAAAGTTTTCAAAGTATTTGTCTCAAAAATGGCTCTTAACAATTTTTATTCATATACAATACATTAAAGATATTTATATGACAAATAAGACATATATCTTGAATTTTATGTAAATAGCCAGTAAATATATAATTTTATATAATCCTGTATAACTGGTAAACGTTAAGCGATAGGCGAAAATGTGTCTACTACACAAAAAGAACGCAGTTCTCTTTAAAACACACAATTTGTTTAAAACAACTTTATTTGTGGTATATGCCATTTATAAATTATCCTTTATTAATGGTTCCAATTCAATATTTTGTCATTCTTTTCAAGTCCTGTCGATATTCAGTAGAGCAGGGGTTCGCACCCCTTCAGCTGCCGTGGTGCGGGCGCTGCGTACCCCTCATGGTAATTCTGACGTTACTATAAGTACGCCAGACCGAACATCTGAGCCTCTCCCGGAAGGGAGTTGCTCGGATTGGGTTGGACTCGGCGTAACAGTTGTTCCCGTACCTATGGGTGATTGTGGACGTCTGGGCTAAACCTAGGCGGGGTTGTGGTACGGGAGAGCTAGTAGATGGTGTTCTAGATTACTATCGCCCAAACTGAGGGGTATCGGTAGTCTTCCCCTCTGGTTTGACCCGCATAAGTGGGGTATCCATATTCATCCCTGCGTAAACAGGGGAGACTTTTTAAGCATTGGCCTAATGGAAAACCCCACGAGAGGGAGGGTGACTCGGCTGACGCTTTCCCCTATGCAGAGAAGGGGAGCTTCGGCACCGGGTAGGACTTGGAACCTTACTGTTTTTCGCGATTGCATGAAAAAGAGTATGAAATTTTAAGGCCAGCGTATATCGTCTAGTTCTTAAACATTTGACTATCGCAACATGATTCTTTAGGGTAGTCTCACTTAGAATAGTTGCCTTCTCTACAGCCTAGAGAGCCTGATCCACCCTATAGACCTGCAAGATAAATTAAAACAGTTATCTCTTCCGTCTTCTCTACTGTTGGAAATATAGTTCTTCTGAATTGCTCTTAGCCCGGTCTGTCAAGTCCAGTTTGTCCCGGTTTGGGAGGCCTACCGCTGGCATAGCTCAGAGGACATTTGTAACCGCTAGCACCCACACCATTAATCCTTAGGGTGTTTACACCCTATTCTTTACACAAAATATATGAAAATATGCCTGTTCCAAAGATTACAAACCAATAGCGCCGCTTGAGCACACATTTCTGGTGTTCACATAATCACACAGCCCTGAAAATGTGAAATACATGATGCATAATTAGTCATGATTATGAAAAAATTGATACAACTGCAGCATCTCCTAATAACAACGATAATAATAATAATAATAATAATTATAATAATAATAATAATGTATAACTTGTGTGACGAAAGAAGGTTTTTCCTATTGTTTTTTAAATCCGGAGAAGTTTCTGCGCTTCTGCACGTTACCTGCTTCGACTGGAGACTCTAACTTCTGCTGTAGTGTGCTACCACCTAGAGGCATTGACGTAAAATTATGGTGACAGTATGAAACAAATGTGCGGGAAAAGCTTCCCGTGCCAGTGTAATTCTTCACGTTTGCGCATGCGCAGAAGCTCCTTAGAAACCGCACAAGTCAGGATGTACTAGCGACATTGTTGCCATGTCTCATTGAGTTTAAAGTAGCGCGGAAGATTTAAATGCCGCATATAGTTACGCATTCAAATAAAATAATAATAATCATAATAATAATAATAATAATAATAATAATAATAATAATAGCACTAATACAAAGGTGTTAAGTTGCAGCAGCTGTCATTGCTGCAAACACATTTCAAACTGTATATTTATAATACCGGACACTCATTTTTACTAACAATAATCAACCAACTGGAACTAGTGGACCAATTGACGGAAAGTTATCAGCGCCCTGCACACTCTTAACGGAGGTCTCTGTATTTCCTAAGTTAATGCATTCGGGAGGACGTGCGTTCGATTCCCGTGGACGACTTTCCTCATCCATGGCTCTTTTATCGGGGTATGCTGGGAAGGATTCTCACATCCCCTGAATTTCCTGTCCCTCCATTTCATCTCCATTCTCATTTCACTTCACCTCTCATCTGCTTGATTTCATTTAAATTTGCAAGTGTGGGCGGGAAGTTTCGGCGTGTGTATGGCAAGGGAAAAGGATGCTCTGAGGAAACCTTCGTCTCTCGGACTGAGAGGAGTCTCCAGGTCCCGGGCGCCCCAAGGAATGTGTAAACCCACAGGGGGAAGGGGGACGGCTGAAAGTGCCTCCTAGTCCGGCTACCATCCGTCTCCTCTACCTCATCCCTCCCTCCCGGGGGCGCCCCGTCAGGGGCCTAGGCACAAAAGATCTGTGTAGATAAGGTGCTAAGTTCACCTCCGCTTCTAGTCCTAACCTACCCTAAGTTAATAGGTTATTAGCCCTGAAAACTTAGCACTGTCGATATAAATATTTCTCAAATATTAACTTAAAATAATGAAATAAACGGTTTCTATCAATATTTTATGCTCCACAAATTTGGCACACTAAACATTTGTGACCTAAAACTTCTAGTGTCACCTAAATATCATTTTGAAATTAAACATAAGGTCTTATGTTTCAAAAGTTAGGAGCGAACAATGCTAAGTTATTGCACAGTCTTACCTTAGATTAAAGCTCAGTTAAACCGTAATTTGTTGCCGGGAGAAATGTTCTCAAAATGCGTTTAAATGGTCTTCTAATGATAAAACATGACACTGCGTGTAGCATTTTCTCTAAGGCAGGGCAATTAAGAACAGGTGCTGCTGTTGAATCACATGTGGCCGTTTCGGGTCAGACCAGCAGCATACACAGTCCTCGCTCCAGCAGACGTCAGGATCAATGTAAACCTAAGATTAGGACTTCGTGTAAATAATCTTGTTTACTTCCATGTGTTTACCATCATTAACGTCTGACATGTACAAATATTTGGTCACTGAGCTTCAGAGAAATCCACATTTGCGAAGACAGGAAAAGACCAAGCAACAACATTATTATTTTAGGGAATAATTTATTTCGCCTCGATTTTAATTAATCCTAAGACCTTTCTGGTGGGAAAAACTGGATAAAACAAACAAGCAGTAGAAGTAGTCCAAAAGTAATGGGGGAGAAAATAAACAACGGTTTCAACAGCCAAGGGGACAGGAAGTAATGGTTACTCAGTCCCAATAACTGCATTCACAGAGTATGCCTAGACCTACAGAGCAGTAAACCCTGTTTCTTACAACCTTACCCCACTGACATGTATTCTTCTGCTCTCCATTTTCTTCCTTTTCCCCTGAAAACGTCAGGCCATAAGAGCGATATAAACACCCCGTCATGATAGATGTGTGTGGTTTCGTCATCCTGAAAGGTAGGTTTAAACCGAAGGATCCTTCTACCTATTCGTTGATAAAAATTTACATACATTTCAGATGTATTAACTCTGTTACGTAATATATTTAATTCGTACGGTTATGAAAATGTAAATTTGACAATTCGCTTTGAACTTATTAATACAAATGATCATGTTAAATAGGGAATTATAGTTCAGAAACTTTCCTTGGGAGGGATAACTCACTTGGTCATGTATTCCCCCTTTCTAACTTCCTTGGGCGGGCATGCCTCTTCTACTCTGCCTCTGAATCGCTCCCTAAGCATCACATGCCATAATTTCGCCTAGCCCGTGTTTTACTTTATTTTATTCTCACAAAATCGTTTATCACTTAATCACACCACTATTGTAACTATCAACTGTAGAGGCAGAACTAAAGACACAAGAGCATTGCAACAAAAATGCTGTGTTTATAGATTGCTGTGACAGGCCATGCAAAGAGCAAGATGTACCGGGTGTGAAAACAAATGTTTGCATATAACTAGCGATAGCATTTCACATACATGCGGTATTATCATGGGATATCCTTCAAAAGTCAATTCACACTTCTAGCGTGTTTCATAGCCTTCACCGCCCATCTGTCTCTTCAATTCCTCGCTGCTTGAGTTCCATAATACAGATTATTTGAATTGAAGCTTTACAAAGTAAACTAGCGGCTTTAATTTTTTTACAGGGAGACCAATTTCAAATCATCACCATCATCTTGAAACTATGCTCTTTAACATACCTCTTACAGAACTGGATTAAGAATTTTAGTTTTGGGGTTATCATGATGTAAACAAGATCCTATTAAATGTTTCTACGCTTTAGAATTGCTGTATTCACCACAGTGACGTTACACTTTTTTCCCGCATATCAGCCCACTTTCTCTTTAATACACTTCATTGGATGACTCAGTAGTTAAAGGCAAAAGACAAGTAGAGTGGGGGCGATTTATCCCTCCTGAATACTCGCCGAGACCTTAGACCAAGGGATTTTACTAAGTTGTTACATTACAGTGTGTATCGCACAACATTCCACTACAGTAGCCAATGAGAGTGCACGTAACAGTTAAGAGACACTGGGCGAAGTTATATATATTTGGAGCAGGGTTTAGTTTTTGTTAACCTTTGATTGCTATCAGTTAACTTAGTGCTCCTCCAGTTAATGTGGCAGTACTGCTCTGCTGTAGCATCTGGCGATACAAATATAAATTATTTGCTTTTCCTCATTCACTCATGCATTATGTACGAGAGGTATTTTAAAATTGAGGTCCATTTTGAATTGAGTACCAACTACTAAATGTTTCGATAGTTTATTTTTTACCTAAGCCTTTAAACCTTACAATGCTTTTTTACCGGTTATCAATGTTTTTCGAACATTTGTCTTAGTTTAGCATAAGTTTTTTAAAACCTCGACAGTTCATTTAGAAATCGTATAGCTGTTTCTGGAGTTACACTTTTATTCATTGAAAATGAGCTGTGATAACAGACCAAAGTGAAGTGAAATGAGAATTGAAGAGAAACGGAGGGACAGGAAATTTTGGGGTATGTAATGAACCTTCGCAGCATTTGCCTAGGGACCTGGGGAACCTCTGAAAGAAAAACATGGTTCAGGATGGTCGGCCGCAGGAATCGAAACCTTTACTCCAGAATGCAGGCCACAGACGTTACCGCCTGAGCCATTCTGCTCGGTTTTACACCCGTTAATAAACGACAGAAGTAGAAAAAGTCATTTGAATGAAACACATCAGACTTTTTGTTTATGCGTTATATTGTTCAGATATCGCGCGCGCAGGATTTCTTCTAAAAATATCGTATGTGTTACATTCAGATGGCACTCTCTAACCACTATCATTTATTTTATATGCTTTCTATACACATATTCTATACACAAAAAAACGACTGTCAAGTGTTTAAAATCAGATCGCTATAACCTGGCTTTGAAATTCCAAACGCTTTCCATAAAATCGAGAGAAACAAATAAATGATGCCCACTTCAAAAACAAATGACAAAGGTATTGAAAAATTCAAACCAATAACAACGGATATCTCCAAAATGGCTGAAGCAGCAAAAAAAGAAAGGTTATTTGAAGTAAATTAATTATTTTAAAGAGATTCACATTTTCTGTGTAGCAAGATTTTGTCTATCTCTTATGATTTATCAGTTATACAAAAATATTTACGAATGAAGGACTTCAAAGTTTATTACCAGAAAATTCAAGGTACACGTTTTATTTGCCATTTAAACATCTTAAGTATATCAATGTTCATGAATTGTTCTTTCACACAGGCCGTGTGTAGGCTAAGTTGGAAAGGTGGAATCAGACTGAATAATTCAATGCTTAGTTGCGATTTAAATCACAGATTTCGACTCTAAACCTGCTCTAATCAACTGAGCTACCATGGCAACATGCCAGTAAGACACTAAATTGCCATACCGGGAATTAAAATACAAGGTTATTCAAAAAGAAGAAACAGACTTTAAATATTTATTTCTAATGAGCGACAATAGAAAGCGACACATGCAATAAATCACTGAATAGAGAAGAGTTCAGAATTTTATTTTATGCGTTCAAAATGAATAACATTTGTTATGCGAGGACGACCAGTGCTTTTCTGTTTGCATACGCAACCATCTTCTACGAATTTATTGTATCAAGTGTAAAATTTTTATGACGAGGCGGCTCTTTGTTGAACTTACAAAAATGCACGCAAACAATGGATTTACTCTTTGCATAATGCAGCGCACCAAACGACTTTTCCTGTGGCGTCGCCATTTTCTCGTAAACAAACACAGCGTGGCTGTAGCCACTGAATGGAACTAATAGGTGGGGCTTAAAACTTTGAACTTACCTCTATTCAATGATGCGTGGTATGTATTGTTATCTATTGTCGTTCATTAAAAATGAATATTTAAAATCTGTTCTTTCTTTTTGAATAACCGTACTTAGAAGTTGCCATTAGGACATGTTATCTAAAATGATTTGAGTACGTGTTTTGGTTTACCAGGAAAAATGTGGAGAATTCAATCTCGTGCCAGTATGTTGCCATGGGAGCTCAGTTGGTTAGAGCAGGGGCTCGTTAAAATAAAGTCTGCGGTTCAAGTTTCCGCCGTAGCATTTAATTTTTCACTCTAATACTAAGATTTGATTTTAAACATGTTATTTTAATCTAAAAAATTGGAGCTATTTTTGAGAAAATAAAAAATCACGAAAAGTCTTCCATGTAAAGTGTTTTAAAGTGTGGGGATTTTCTTGAAAATTCTCGTGTCCATGTTTAAAGGTACCGAATTAAAATACGAGTTGATATATATTCCAATTATTCCAATCATAGACACACACTGGCCTTTTTTACATTTTTATCCAGGTGCCTCAAAACGCATATTTCTGCTGAAATGATTTTTTTGGGGTGGAATACAATATTCCCTCTACCTAATATAGGTATGTGTTTGAGCAGGTAAAAAATACAAGATAAAGAAGAAAAGGGGGACACTCGGGCACTACGACCTACATAGATCTGTTGCGAATACCACTCCTTAAGAGGAAGGGATGAAGTGAAGGAACCACAGGAGGCAACAGGCCACAGAGATGCGCGGAAGTCCATAACTGTTCCGGGCTCGAAGACATATCTCACTAATGGATCTGGCTAGATAGGGCGATAAACGACCCGTTAACCAAGCAGCCCTCTTGTGTCCACGAAGAGCAAACATCTTCCATTGAACAAGCACCCGCGCCATCTTTCCGGCACCACCATACGCCACAAAACCTAGAAGAACACCTGAAAGATGGGAATGAAACGGAATGAAAGGGAAATGATGAAAAGGAAGTTCTGGTAGATGAGAAACCATCTCAGCATTCGCCTACCGACCAAGCAAAACCACGAAAAACCCAAAGCAGAGTGGAGGTCGACGGAAGTCGAACCCGGGAGCTTTAGAATGCGAAACTCATACGTTACCTCGGAGCCACCTTCCTTAGCGTAAATTGGATTATGTAACATTCTTATGGCTTCCCTTTAATCACGTCTACATTTTGGTTTTCACTGTCTGAAGCACAAAACGGAAGAAAGAAGGAAGAGGAATCAGAGAAAGTGTAATAAATTTAACATGTGCATTAGCAAGAGGTCGCAACAACATTTTTATGTGGAATGTTTGTACTATGGGGCTTGTCCGATGAGACAGCTGGGGAAGGATCGACGTGCTGTAGCGGCAGTATGTGCGCCCACCACATTCATCACGTGATAAAGCGGTTTCCTGACAGGACACGAAGCAAGTAGAGCCGACAACGGGAAAACAAATGTCAAGAAACGGGCGTGATGAATCCAAAATAACACATCGCCACACACCCGGAATTGTGATGGCTGTTTGTAACATCGACTTGGGCTTTCCAAATGATTTACCCCTCAGGGATTTTGACCTATTTTGCCTTTCACTGCGTTAATAAATTCCGTGTCAATTGCAACAGCACACTCGTCATTTGTTTTTTTCTTTGCAATTGTCTATCCAAATCGCTTTCCAATGTAGAGAATCAAAAATATATGTAAAATTCACATGACCTTTTCTAGTCACTATTGTTTGCTTTTATATCAGTTCTAAAAACTACTATTGCAAAACCTAGGTTTTGTATTTAGTTCATGCTAATCGAGATAAACGTTTGCAGAAACGTTTCGTTATTGCTAAAAGGGGATACAGGAGGTTCAGGTTATAGTCAAATGTTCAAAACCGGATCGCCATATGCTGGATTCAAAATTCCATGCAATTCGTGAAATTGCAATGAACAACTGAATAGTGACAGCACTTAAAATTGACAATGTATTGAAAAATATAAACCAGGAATATCCCGGAAATGGCGGATGTCACGGGGAAATTATTTTAAATAATCTGTGTGTTTTAAAGATATCTGCCTACATTATGTTGTGTAGCAAATTTCTGGGTAATTATTTTATTTAACAATTACACAAAACCCATTCCGAATGAGGGGCACTTTATAGTCTAATACCAAAAATTAAAAATATGTTTTCTACCTGGCATGCAAATAGCCTAAACATATTTTATTTTAATCAAAACCATTATAGCCATTTTTGAGAAAACCAAAACTATCGAAAAATTCTCCATCTCAAAGGTACTTTAGGATAGGGAAATTAACTTGAAAATATTCCTGTCGGATTTTTCGAAAGAAGGTTAACTTAAAATGCTAAGTTCGGTATTTAACCGGCTCTTCGTTTTTTAGTTGGTTGCACAGAAACAGACATCAGATTTTTAGAAAGAGATTCCATCTGTGTGTGTGTGTGTGTGTGTGTGTGTGTGTGTGTGTTTGTCTGTCTGTCTACCTATGAACAGCATAACTCAAAAACCAAAAGTCGAATAAATCACGACTAGCCTTTAAATAGAACATCTTTCAAAATTTTCGAGTTTCTCAAAAATACCTACAACGATTTTGATTAAAGTACCATATATTTAAGATATTTGCATGATAAATAAAAATGCATATCTTGAATTTTCTGGGAATACCCTGTAAAGTCCTCTTCATTTGGAAGAGTGTTATATATTCTTGTATTTACTTCGAATAACTTGTTATAGCATTAATCATTCCCAAAATATTCGTTATTAATGGTTCGAATTATTCAATACTCAGCCATTCTTATAAAGTTCTGCCGATTTTCAGTTGTTTCTCGTGATTACAGGAAACAGTATGGTATTTTAAGGTCAGCATGCAACGCATAGTTCTTAAACATTTGACTATCACTGTTCCCTTTGTATCTATAACGAAATGTGTAATGTAGCTATTTCTCCAAAGGTTTATCTCGGCTAAAATGAAGTAGATAGGAAAATAAATGTTCGTAAGAATAATTTGTATACGCACTAGTAAGCTATAGAGGCTGGAGAAAGTCATATGAATGTTAAACATCAGAGTGTTTAGTTAGGTATCCAGATATAGAGTTTTACGAATCCTGACATATATATTTTAACTATCAAAATATATCTGTGTAACACCGGCTGAGGCAGCCAGTAAGTACATCAAATGTTTAGTCGAATGCAATATTTCCTCTACCCTTTTTGAGACAGAAAACGTGAAACATATAAAACATGCTGATTCTGAAATATTTAGTGTTTCCTGAATTATGTTTTGTACATAGTTACACAATATGCATATCCTAAATTTAGTTTGATGAACGGTTGTTCCGGGTTCGATATCCGGCAGAGGGAGGGAGATTTTTATCCGCTCTGAGTTGTCCAGTTTCAACCGGAAACTTCTAAATGATTATCCGGGAAATTATTTCGAATCTAATAACTATTATTTCCTAAAGCGGAAGGAGGAAGCTGGCCTGATGAATTCGCTTCTCAACATCGACAACCTGGGATGCATATCTCTCCAGTGGGAATTGTACAATGCTTTATTATATAACCACAATATTAGTTGCTTGATACAGCTCTGAAGTTAAAAAACACAATGTAATATAAATTAAAGTATATTCATAAGATACCACCATTTATCAATATTCGATACCGATACTGATTTTGGAGCAGCAATATTCGATACGAAGTTTATAAAAAAATGTAAACGCGATATCTTGTTCACTGAATTATTTTCTTACTAGAGCTTTCTGCATATAAATGCATGTAAACAATTTTGTATTGTACGCTAATTCCGAGGTTCTTCGTGTTTGACACTTTTCAATTGCTAGAAACCTTTTTAATCTTGAGAATGCTACAGCTATCCCTATTTTATCCCTATTTTTAGTCAAGTCTAATAATAATAATAATAATAATTGCCTTGCTTGCCTAACTAATGTAGCTATATCTTGTGTTAAACATTTTCATTTAAAGGGTTTCCTATCCATTAAAAAACAAATACTAAAAATTCTTCTTTATTCTGCAATCTTGAAATTATAAATTAATTACATAAAACTCAAATTATTCACAACTAGCACATAAAATATCTATTTTTCCATCCGGTAGTAAGTAATTAGCCATATAACCTCCTGTTAATAGAATATTTAGCTAGTATTCTTAAAAATAGTTTGGAACAAGCAATTGTAAAAAAAAAGTGTATTTATGGACGCTCCTTAACTACTATGGTACTAAGTGTTCCATTCTACATGGGCGTGAAAGACCGGAAATTTTGCTCAGAGGCCTCTTTATCAGGATTGAGTTCTTGTATGTGCCGTAAAAATAGACACTAAACCACCAGCTTTACTTCCCTTCCGAAAGAAGCCATGTTAAGGATTTTTACGCCCGAAAAAATCCGTCGCCCTCCGCTGGGTTTGAATCCGCGACCTCGGGAACTAGAAGCTAGTATGGTAACCACTACACCACGGAGGACGACAAGGATCAAACTGGTTTTACTACGGGAAATTCATGTATGGATCATGTTTTTAAGTGAGAAATCATATGGAAATGGCCAGGAAATCCATTGATATTTATGGATTTATAAAAGCCATAGGATTCAGTGCCTATTCACCCGCTTTGCACTACAATGGAAGAGGTAGGAGTTGAATTTTCATTAATGTCAATTATTAGGAAATTATATAAAGAGTGCCAGGCTGTAGTGAAAACAGGAAAAAAATTATTTTACTCCTTTTCAAACGACTAAAAACGTTGTGTTGTGTTATGTCCCCTACCCTGTTTAAGATCTGTATACAACAATTGTTGAAAAAGTGGAACAGTCATGTGGGATATGGGAGTGCCAGCTAAACAGGAAACTATACATTACTTTGAAAGGGAATATATTATATATTATATATATATATATATATATATATATATATATAGGAATTGTACATATGAAAGGGGAACCATACATATAAGAATTGTACAATAATAATTTAATTCACTAACATCCTAAAATATTCAACATTTAACATTTGTACAGAGCTGATTGTAAGAAACGGGCGAGCTAGCAAAAATTCTAGGAAAGCATAAAGATCGTATAAGCCAACGGGAAAGAGACAGAAGAGAAAAGAAAGAGACGGAGATATGGAACTGACACCTAAGCGCACGGATGTGAAGAAACACATTCTCATACATGTTAAGGTAACGCGGTCTCAGGACCAATAGGGAACGTCGTTACATTTTTAAATGCAGTGGTGAGCGTCACTAGGCTCCCGTATATAAGGGCAGGCAAGGCCTCAGATCCCACTCTCTCTCTCTCTCTGTGTGTGTGTCACTGATCTTCAAAAATTCACGTCGACACGAGGTGCTACAGATGCACAAGGGTGGGAATGCGTGTGCAGATAGCTAGGCTCCTGACTAATTTAAAGTAGTGGGATTATAATAATGGGAAAAGCTAGTCGCCCATAATTATTTCAATTGTGAATAAACTTAATTTATTAAGGGAAAATTGCAGTGTATTTCTTTAACTTGCCTCACCCACTATAACCTGAGAATTAATAATTAGATATAGTTAGGAATGGAATACGCAACAACCGACGAGCAACAATAGCCGAGGAAGAACACAGAAGACCACACCAACCTAAGGATCGACGATTTCCCTTGTTGTTTGCGGATGATCAAGTGTTAATAGCTCAATGCCCATACGATGTTAAACATATGATGAGGAAGCTATTGGAGGCATTCGATATAGGACTGAAGGTAAATATGGGAAAAACAAAATATTTAGTAGTGGGACATAGGGCCGAGATATTGTCCTACCACAAGGAAGCATTAAAACTGTAAAACAATTTAAATACTTGGGCTCGATTTTACATGAACTTGATAGTTATAAAGCAGGTATTGACTACAGAATGTTGCAGGAAAGAGAGCTATAAAAATGTTGAGCGGGGTTTTATGGAGTAGAGTTATTCTTTATTCTAGAAAAATAAAACAATATATTCTTAGAATGGTAATGGAAACATTCATCTAGACAAACATGAAGTAGTTAAAAGAATACCCTTATTTAGTAATACTTTTAGGGCTATAAAGAGGAACTCGGATATGATACATTCGCATGACGTAATGCATTTAGTATCGTTTATTTAAAACAGACACAATCATTGTGAGATTTTACAAGGTGCTTGCAGGCCCATTACTTTTATACGGTTGTGAAAATTGAATCCTCAATAGACCATCTTAAAGAAGATTAGAAAAATCGGAGATGTAATTTCTTACACAAATATTAGGATCTACATTAAAAGATCATAAACTTAGTACCCCAAAACAGGACAAATTAAACATATCGTACAGCACACGCGCACGCGAAGTTATTGGAGCCGCCGATAAGCGCCCCCCCCCCGGCCCGGCACCTGAGTGGGGCCTTCGAACAATATCCGAATAATAGCCAGTATGGAATAATATCCCATTAGTGTCGCTTCCCTGTTTCATAATATTCTTTTAGGCATGTTCCAATAACTTCCCTTTCTAGAACATTCTCCGTTGTATGCGAAGTTTATATAAGTGGTTGCTCTTACGCTAGAGTTCTGTTGAGTGCATTTAGTGTAGTTACGGAGTTAAGTACACTCAAGAATGTTCTGAGTAGCTAAATATAAAATTATAACCATAGGTAAAATAAATATTAATTACAGTAGGAATAGTATTATTAAATTAGACTGGAAAAATAAGCAGCAGGCAGGAAATGGAATTGTTTTTCCCTTATTCTAACCGAGCGAGAAGAGAATACGCTTTGTTAATGTACCGTTAGGTCACCTGAAAATCACATGTGTAGAAAACGGTCAGTGTTCCCCGATAGCTTCAGGCATCCAATAAGAAAGAAGGCAGAAATCATGTAATGGCGAAATGGGTAAATGGGAATTTTGAAATTAAGAAACAGGAGAGTTTAAAGGCGCACTTCTTCTTCGTGGTAGTTCCTTGAAGGTGGTTCTTAAACAATGTGTCGACAGATAGGGGCGATAGTATGAAGCACAGCAATAAAGAAATGCACGCGCGTGTGTATGTGGCTAAGTAACATCAGGAGTCAAATTTTAAAACGGTGACAGGAAATAAACGGGCAGGAAAAATGAATCAGTCGTATTAAGCACCAACCCTAGATCCAAGATACATGCAAATTCCTGAGCTAACATCGAACCCGGGACCATTCCTGCAAATCCCGTGCCGCAAAATTGGCGCCAGTACCGCCGCAAGAAGTCGAAGAGTTTGGACAGCTAAAAGTCAACAGTGCCGACTAAAGTTCACTTGAGAGTTGTGGCTCTGCAGATCAGTTTTGATTCGATTCTACGTATCAATTGTTTCCCATTCTCAATGTGTGTAAAAAGTGTCTCAAGTTTGAATTTGTACTGTGCTGAGCACCTAAGTACTAATAATGTTCGTTTAGGAGCAGCTTGTGTTGTCATTTGTTAGGATATATAAATTAGAAGAGAAAATACACAATATAAAGTGGCAGTGGTTTCAATATATCGAAAGGATGAATTACAAAGCAAGCATTCAGTACAGCGACTCAGTGCCGGATAGGAAAAAGAAGACTATCGTTTATTACTTTACTACGTAAATAGGGGACGTATTGTATTCTACCCAAAAATTCGATACCGAGATTTCATCGGAAATACACTATGTGATCAAAAGTATCCGGACACACATAAACATACGTTTTGCATCTTAGGTGCACTGTGCTGCCTCCTACTGTCAAGTACTCATTATCCGCGGCTTCAATAGTCATTAGACATCATGAAACAGTAGAATGGGACGCTCCGTGGAACTCACGGACTTCGAACGTGGTCAGGTGATTGGGTGTCACTTGTGTCAGAAGTCTGTACGCAAGATTTCCACGCTCCTAAGCATCCCTAGGTCCACTGTTTCTGATGTGATAGTGAACTGGAAACGTGAAGGGACATGTACAGCACAAAAGCGTACAGGCCGACCTCGTCCGTTGACTGACAGAGACCGCCGAAATACGAAGAGGGTCGTAAAGAGTAATAGGCAGACACATATCCAAACCATCACACAGGAATTCCAAACTGCATCACGATCCACTCTAAGTACTATGCCAGTTAGACGTGAGGTGAGAAACCTTGGATACCATGGTCGAGCGGCTGCTCATAAGCCACACATCACGAAGGAAAATGCCAAACAACGCCTCGCTTGGTGTAAGGAGCGTCAACATTACACGATTGAACAGTGGCAAAACGTTATGTGGAGTGACGAATCACGGTACACAATGTGGCGATCCGATGGCAGGGTGTGGGTATGGCGAATGCCCGGTGAACGTCATCTACCAGCGTGTGTAGTGTCAACGATGAAATTCGGAGGTGGTGGTGTTATGGTGTGGTCGTGTTTTTCCTGGAGGGAGCTTGCACCCCTTGTTGTTTTGCGTGGCACGATCGCAGCGCAGACCTACATTGATATTTTAAGCACCTTCTTGCTTCCTACTATTGAAGAGCAATTCGGGGATGGCGATTGCATCTTTCACATGATCGAGCACCTGTTCATACTGCACGGGCTGTGGCGGAGTGGTTACACGATAATAACTTCCCTGTAATGGACTGGCCTGCACAGAGTCTTGACTTGAATCCTATAGAACACCTTTGGGATGTTTTGGGACGCCGACTTCGTGCCAGGTCTCACCGATCTACATCGATACCTCTCCTCAGTTCCGCACTCCGTGAAGAATGGGCTGCCATTCCCCAAGAAACCTTCCAGCAGCTGATTGAAAGTATGCCTGCGAGAGTGAACGCTGTTATCAAGGTTAAGGGTGAGACAACACCATATTGGCTTCCAGCATTACCGATGGAGGGCGCCACGAACTGGTACGTCATTTTCAGCCAGGTGTCCGGATACTTTTGATCACGTAGTGTACATTTTTTGAAGCTCCCTGAATCCAGATAAAGCATTTTTGGAAACATATCCATATGTGTATATGTGTGTCTGTGAACAGCATAACTCAAAAACAATAGGTCGGATAAATACCAAACTTGGTATTTTAGTTTAGTTTCCTCCAAAGATGCAACATGAGCATTTCCTAGAAAATCCCTCCATCCCAACTTCACTTTACATGGAACATTTCTTGAAAATTTTGATTTTCTAAAACTGGCTCTATTGATTTTGATTAAAGAACCATATATGAAAGATATTTACAAGAAAAATAAAGTGTATATCTGGAATTTTCGTCGAATAGCCTATGAAGTCCTCTTCATTCTTGTACTATCTTGGATAACTTGTAAACGTTAAGGGATAGACGATAACGTACCACACAAAAAAGTAGATCTCTTTAAAACACACAATTTATATAAAATACATTTTTTGTTGTATAAGCCGTTTCCAAGATATCCCTTATTAAAAGTTGAAATTGTTGAATACTTATTCTTTTAAAGACCCTCGATGTTTGGTTGTTTCTCGCGATTGCATAGAAACAGTATGGAATTTAAGGCAGCGTATAGCGTCCAGTTCTTAAACATTTGACTATGGCTGTTCTCTTTGTATCTATAACAAAATGTGTGATGTGGCTACTCAGTTTTAGTAAGAATAGCTTGTATGCTCACTAATAAACGAAGGAGGTCAGAGAAATTCATGTGAATGCGTCACATCAGGCATTTAAAACCTATTTTACAATCTATTAGAAAAGTTTTATTTTTCTATCTTCTTCTTCTGCAACAAAGTTTAGACCATAGCGCGTGATCCGATTTCAAGAATGTTGAACTGTACTTTCCGTCTTAGAAACAGTCTATCTCTGCTTCTGTAACCTTGGGGCTCATAACTAAATATGACTTTCGAGAAGCTGTGATCTGGCAGTTTCATTATGTGTTGATGCCAGTCTTTTGTTAATTTATCTACATTCTAATTCAGATTATAGATTTATAGTTCCTGTCTTGTTTCTACATTTCTCTTCTGATCTGATAATCTATATCCGGCCAGTGGTATAAGGAGTTCCGATTCTTCTCTGTTCTGCCTGCTTATGGTCCAGTTTTCACTTCTGTAACAAAGGACTGATACTGCCATTATTTTGTGTAAATTTTCTTGTTTTATTCTTTAGCGTTCTTCTGATAGTTCCGGAGATCGCACCGAGGGAATGGCTCAGGCGGTTTCGTCTGTGTACCGCATTCGGGAGGTCGTGGGTTCGACTCCCGTGCCTTCCTTACCCATGGGTTTTTTAGAGTTTTTCCGGGTTGTCAGGCGAATGCCTGGGAAGCATTCTCACATCCTCCGAATTTCCTGTCTCTTCATTTTCATCTCCATTCTCACTTCACGTCATCTTTCATCCCGTTGGTCTCTTTTAGGAACGGAAGTGTCGGCTATGGTGTTTCGGTGCAGTGTGGCAGGGGAAAGGATGCTCTTTGTGACTGTCTCCGTCCCTCGGCTTTCGGGGGTATCCGAAACCCTTTGAGGGCGTTGGACCCCCTCTGTGCGGAGTGATCTGCCTGTCCGTCTACCGAGGAGTCTCTGTCTGGGAACTTAGGAAGCCTGCAATTCCTGTGCCGTCAGTCCTGGTTCCGGCCACCCGGTGTCTCCTCTCGCCTCATCCTTCCTCCCGGGGACGCCCCCTTATGGGACGTAGGTACAATATGTAGCCAAGCCAATTCAATCCGCTGATCGCTTGAAAGTTTGTTTAATTTTGTGTCTATGTCTTTCCAAAGTCCATACGAAATACTGAAGCCCAGATAATTGAAGCTGATAACCTGTCCCATGATTTTATTGTTTAATACTATTTTACAACTTATATGATTTTCTCCTGGAATGTCATTATTTTAGTTTTGTATTTGAAATGTTTAAATGTTCACCTTTTCCCTATTTTGTCTAATTCTAAATATCTAATCAAAATTTGACATCATTTATCGATGACCACAAGTATATTGAATTACAGTAATCTAAATAAATAGAATAAAAAGTAGAGTCCAAATTATTGATAAAACAACAATTAAATCAATACTAAGAAAAACAAGATTACCGCAAGAATATAAAAAAATCTGATGTGTTACACTCACATGACTTTCTCTACTCTTGTACAAACTATTTTTACAAACGCTTATTCTCCATATGCTTCATGATAATCGAGATGTTAATCTTATTGCTAATTTTCTTGTAGGTGCAAGGGGAAAATGGTAGTATTTAAGCGATAGTCAAATATTTTAAGAGCTGGTTGTTATGTGGCGCATTCCAATCTCTTTGTATGTCCAGGACATAAAATAAATGAATAACGAATTCCCATTTGAGAAACGTATTGGAAAATTAAAGGGAATAACGAGCAATATCTCGAAAATGGTGCACTCAACAACAAAAATGTATTAGACATAAATTGTGTATTTTAACGCGATCTACATTTTTTGTGTAGTAACATTTTGTCTATCTCTTATGGTGTACCAGTTATGCAAAAGTCGTTCACAATGAATACTTTTGGAGACATTCCCAGAAAATTCGAGATATACATTTCATTTGTCATGAAAATATGTTAAACATATGATATTTTAATGAAAATCGATAGAGCCATTTTTGGGAAAATTAAAAATTTCGAAAAATGTTCCATGTAAAGGGTATTCCGGGGTGGGGGTATTTTCTTGAAAACCTTCGTGTCGCATCTCTGGAAGATACTGAACCTAAATACCAAGTTTGGTATTTATCCGACTGTTCGTTTCTGAGTTATGCTGTTCACAGACACAGACACACAAACGGACATGTTTCCAAAAATGTTTTTTTTTTTTGGATTTAGTTGGTCTCAAAACATATATTTCCAGTGAAAGCTCGGTATCAAATTTTTGGTTCGAATACAATACTTACTATACGTAGTAGAGAAAGTAATATGATACACAAGAGCTACAATTAAAATCAAACTAATAAAATAAATAAGCATTATAGTATAAGAATACTATTAAAATTTTACAACGGAGATCTATACTCCACAAGAGAAGAAGTTACTAAATAAAATATAAATTATGATGCAGAATTTTTTAAGAATCTTTGATAATATCAATTACTGTATCACGTAACCATTTTTTAGAAATTTTGAGCCTGTTTAAATATATCGACATTAAATTTGGTATACATCTCCTAATGCCAAAAAATAATCCGATGACGGACTAATTTTCAACTGGGAGATGGTATTTCATGGCTAAATTAGGACGGCGTGTCTTGTCTCTCTATCAACCTCCTCGGCTTGGTTTCTGAATGTCATTCTCTTTAGGATGACCAAGCAAACATGGCTTGCTCCTCGCAAAAAAAAATCTATCCACTGCATTATAATCGCGATAAACGCGATAGAAATATTTTCATTACGCATTTCATTATAGGCACAAAGGACTGACAAAAATAACAGTGAAGGTCTTGGTAAAAGCCGTGCCAACATCTGCGCTTATACAGTAAAATTCGATGAACATAATTGGCTTTTAAGTAATTAACATTTTAATAAATGTAAGTAGTCAAATCTCAAAAGTGACCGCTATATGCTGACCTCTAAATTTCATACTAGTATTCTTTCCAAGACGTTGCGAGAAATACCGAACACCGAAAGAGCTTAAAAGAAAATTAAAGCCAAAGGTCACAAAGCCCATTGTTGAGGTGTCCCGGGTTCGATTTCCGGCGGGCTCGGGATATTTTTACTTTCTCTACTACGTATAGTAAGTAGGGGAAGTATTGCATTCCACCCAAAAATTCGATACCGAGATTTCACCGGAAATATATGTTTTGAGACCAACTGAATCCAAAAAAAGCATTTTCGGAAACATGTCCGTGTGTGTGTGTGTGTGTGTGTCTGTGTGTGTGTGTGTGTGTGTCTGTGAACACCATAACTCAGAAACGAACAGTTGGATAAACACCAAACTTGGTATTTAGGTTCAGTAGCTTCCAGAGTTGCGACACGAAAGTTTTCAAGAAAATCCCCCCACACCAGACTACCCTTTACATGGAACATTTTTCGAAAATTTTAATTTTCTCAAAAATGGCTCTAACGATTTTGATTAAAATATCATAAGTTTAAGATATTTTCATGACAAATGAAATGTATATCTCGAATTTTCTGGGAATGTCTCCAAAAGTATTCTTCATTGTGAACGACTTTTGCATAACTGGTAAACCATAAGAGATAGACAACATTTTACTACAAAAAATTGTAGATCGCGTTAAAATACACAATTTATGTCATATACATTTTATTTTGTTGAGTGAACCATTTTCGAGATATTGCTAGTTATTCCCTTAAATTTTACAATACTTTTTCTCAAATTCGTTATTCATTTTTTGTACTGGTAACGCAAAGAGAATGGAATACTCCACATAGCAACCAGCTCTTAAAATATTTGACTATAGCTTAAAGCCTACCATATTCACCTTGCATCTACAAGAAAATTAGCAATAAGATTAACATCTCGATATGGTGAACCATATTCGACATATTGCTTGTTATTCCCTTAAATTTTCCAATACTTGTACTTATTCTCAAATTCGTTATTCATCTTTTTTGTCCTGGTAGTGCAAAGAGAATGGTATACTCCACATAGCAACCAGCTCTTAAAATATTTGACTTTCGCTTAAAGCCTAGCAATTCCCCTTCTACAAGAATATTAGCCATAAGATTAACATCTCGATTAGCATGAAGCATATGGAGAATAAGCGTTTCTAAAAATAGTTTGTACAAGAGTAGAGAAAGCCATGTGAGTGTAACACATCAGATTTTTTTATTTAAAGAAGTATGTTCCTCAGTATATCCAAGTCTGTTGAGTGAATGTGTGTACCTTGTATGTGTTATTCAAGTCGCCTCTGGGCAAAAATCTGAGCACACGTGCCAAGTCCTATAGCTATGGTAGTTAATCTATAAATACCACAACTATATGGCACTAATGCATGACATTAAAAAGCCAGTAATGACGAATATCTCTGAAATGACTGTAGCCACAATAAAAGTTATTTGGATTAAATTGTTTTGAAGAGATCTACATGTTTGTGTAGCAACCTTCAGTCTATTCCTTATAGTTTAGCAGTTATGCAAAATTCTACAAAATTCCTTCCAAATGAAAAAGAAGACCGGTAATTTTTCTTAGAGACCTCTTCATCAGCTTGAGGTTCTTTTACGTTCCGTAAATCTACGACACGGGACCACCGGCTTTACTTCCCTTCCGAAGGAAGCCATGCTAAGGATTTTTACGCCCGAAAAAATACATCGCCCTCCACCGGGTCTGAACCCGCGACCTCGAGAACTAGAGGCTAGCATGGAACCACTACACCATAGAGGACGACCTCCAAATGAAGAGTACTTCATACGCTGTTTCCAGAAAATTAAAAGATAGAAGTTTTTTGTCATGTAAATATCTTAAACATATAGTATTATAATCACAATCGTTAGAGCCATTTTAGAAGGAATACAAAATTTCGTAAATTTTCCATGTAAAGAATAGTTTGAAGTGGGGTGATATCCCTAAAAATCTTTGTATTGCCTATTTGGAAAATACTTATGATACAGGGTTTTGTTAATTTAAGTTAGAGTTCGTTACTTGTTAATTCCCATTACGTTAGCGCTAGATGTTAACTATGGAGCGCTTTCGGGAGATATGTTTCCCCCATCATCAGCTACGGCCGACTTCTCACCGTTCTCAGCCCTTACCCCAAGAAGTATTTCATCAGACGATTCTTCTCCCTCAGTTGTGAATAATTGGAAACTGGTGGTGTTGGATTTGGTGCCATCTATGGTTAAGGTTGGGAAGGTTTTGGTATTTATCCGTTTTTTCGTTTTTCATTATGGTGTTCACAGAAACACTCACGACCGTTTTCAAAAAATGATTTTTTTTTCTATTCAGAGGGACTCAAAACATGTATTTCCGGTAAATAATGTGGCATTTAACGTACTTTTAGGGGAGTGGTTTGCTGTATTTGGGGAGATTATATATTCTGAAGTTGATAGTGTTGTCGGTTGTAACGCAGGTAGTAAGGGCGGAGTTATCACGTAGATATTGATGTGCATATAGGATTCTTTATCTATGGAGAATGGGGAGTCAGCGGGTCGACATGGGCAGGTAAATAGTCCTCATCAGAATAAAAGATAAAGCTTCTGTTGTTTATAACTTTTCATTTATAATAAATTTACTACGTACTTATGTTTTGAAATTTGTTGATCTTTCAAAAGTACAAACTCATCCCTTTCAGTTCCTGTAGTAACAATTATCTAAATTACTGAGATGTGTTCGCTATACCTGGATAATTTCTGAGAACGCCTTCTCCTTCGACCCTTTATTTGGCCCGGTTGTAAAGAAAATGTTGTGGATCGGAGAGGCTCTACTGTATAATTTCTTTATGCGCATGACAATATCAACTTGAATTTTTGAGTTGATTAAATACTTCCTCAACTTATTATAGGTAATTAATACAGAAATAAAAATTCTGATGTGTTACACTCACATGACTTTCTCTACTCTTGTACAAACTCTTTTTACAAACGCTTATTCTCCATATGCTGTTAATCTCATTGCCAATTTTCTTGTAGATGCAAGGGGAATTGGTAGACTTTAAACCATGGTAAAATATCTTAAGAGTTGGTTACTATGTGGAGTATTCCATTCTCTTTGCATTACCAGGAAAAAAATGAATAACCAATTCCCATTTGAGAAAAAGTATAAGTACACGAAAGTTTAAGGGAATAACAAGCAATTTCTTGAAAATGGTTCACTCAACAACAAAAAATGTATATGACATAAATTGTGTATTTTAACGCGATCTACATTTTTTCTGTAGTAAAATGTTGTCTATCTCTTATGCTTTACCAGTTATGCAAAGTCGTTCACAATAAACACTTTTGGAGACGTTACCAGAAAATTCGAGATATACATTTCGTTTGTCATGAAAGCATCTTAAATATATGATATTTTAATTAAAATAATTAGAGCAATTTTTGAGAAAATTGAAATTTTCTAAAAATGTTCCAAGTAAAGAGTAATCTGGGGTGTGGGGATTTTCTTGAAAACTTTCGTGTCGCATCTCTGGAAGATACACAGACACGCACACGGACATGTTTCAAAAAAATCTTTTTTTTGGATTCAGGAGGCCTCAAAATATGTATTTCCGGTGAAATCTCAGTATCGAATTTTTGGGTGGAATGCAATACTTCCACTACTTACTATACGTAGTAGAAAAAGTAAAAATAAACTGCTGCCTCATTGTTTTGCTTCATGGTATTCTCTGTGTATTCTGCAGTGGAAACCTCTGATCTAAGTGTAGTTTATGACTGTCTCCACTCCGCATATGACATGGCTATGTTTAGGAAGCCTGGGTTATCGACCGGTGCCGAAACTTGTTTTCATTCCACAACATATGAAGGGTTAGTTGTATACTTCAACACCGTACTACCAGGCCATCCTCGCTTTTATGGATTCCCCTGGTAGGTGGCATAGTGCTGCCGTATAGGGATAAATCAAGTTACTGCACTTGCAAAACGCAAGCTAAGCTATCCTAACCTAAACTTTTGCGGTGTCCCTGGACTGAACAAACATAACAGGCATGCACAGCACCCGTTCACATAAATCACTGCCTCATTGAACTTCCCGGAAATTCAGAACCAAATTGGGACAATGTCGCTGGCTCAGATAAGGTCATTTACTTTCTTTACTTCTAACTCAATCTGTAAGAAAGTAAACTTTAGGGTAAAATTAAGACGACGTGACCAATCAGACTGTGTTCATAGTGTGTGTGTGTGTGTTTTATTTATTTTCTTGGCCCAAAATTCGATGTGCAGATTTCACCGAAAATGCATGCTTTGAGGCACCTTGAATAAAACAATTTTCAAGAAACCTCCCACCCCAAACTACCAATTGCATAGAGAATAATTTCGATATTTGTATTTCTTCAAATGGGGAAATGTCGCTGCCTCAGATAATTGCTACTGTTCTCATTTACTTTACTTCGCCCTTCGTTCTTCAATATAAGTTAAGAAATTGTTACGAATCCCTGACTGAGTTCGTATTGTATGTGTTTTTAATTTCTCTGCCAGCTACCTTTAGTACTGTTTTCGGGTTGCATAGAGGTTGCAAAGCGAATCACCGGGCATTGACGGTATTGAATTTTCTCAATAAACTCAAACAGTGAAGGACAAAACACTCCCGTGATGGCTATAAAAAAATTCTGATGTGTTATGCTCCCATGAATTTCTCTACTCTTGTAGAAATTATTTTTACAAACGCTTAATCTACATATGCTTCATGTTAATCGAGATGTTAATCTTATTGCTAGTTTTCTTGCAGATGCAAGGGGAATATGGTAGGCTTTAAGCGTAAGTCAAATATTTTAAGATCAGGTTGCTATATGGTGCATTCCATTCTCTTTGTATGTCCAGAACATAAAATAAACTCTACTTTCTCTACTCTTGTACAAACTATTTTTACAAACTCTTATTCTCCATCTATTTCATATTAATCGAGATAAACATTTGCAGGAACGATCTTTTGACATGCAAAGAGAATTACATTTTACACATATAGAGCATTTCTAAAAATATTTGACTCTCGCTTAAGGCGTACTTTGTTCCCCTTGTTTTGTATTTGCAAAGGCAATATAAAAATACAGTTGCCTTTAAGCATAGACATGTCTTAATATCCGGTTGCTATGCACAGTACCGTTCTCTTTGCCACAGATTAATACTCATTGCATATCCAAGACAAAAAAGTGAATAACGAACTCCCATTTGAGAAAATAAATATTGAAAAATTTAAGGGAATGACAAGCAATATCTCGAATGGTTCACTCAACAAAAAATGTGTATGACATAAATTGTGTATTTTAACGCGATCTACATTTTTTGTGTAGTAAAATTCCGTCTATCTCTTATGGTTTACCAGTTATGCAAAAGTCGTTCACAATGAAGAATACTTTTGGAGATATTACCAGAAAATTCGAGATATACATTTCATTTGTCATGATAATATCTTAAACATATGATATTTTAATCAAAATCGTTAGAGCCATTTTTGTGAAAATTAAAATGTTCAAAAATTTTCCCTGTAAAGGGGAATCTGGGGTAGGGGAGTTTATTGAAAACCCTCGTGTCGTATCTCTGGGAGATACTGAACCTAAATACCAAGTTTGGTGTTTATCCGACTGTTCGTTTCTGAGTTATGCTGTTAACAAACAGACAGACACACACAGACGCACAGACACACGGACATGTTTCCAAAAATGCTTTTTTTGGATTCAGGTGGTCTCAAAACATATATTTCCGGTGAAATCTCGGCATAGAATGTTTGGGTGGAATACAATACTTCCCCTACTTACTACACGTAGTAGAGAAAGTAAAAATGAATAACGAATTCCCATTTGAGAAAAAGTATTGTAAAATTTAAGGGAATAACAAGCTATATTTAAAAAATGGTTCACTCAACAAAAAAAATGTATATGACATAAATTGTGTGTTTTAAAGCGATATGCATTTTTGTGTAGTAAAATGTTGTCTATCTCTTATGGTTTACCAGTTATGCAAAAGTCGTTCACAATGAAGAATACTTTTGGAGACATTCCCAGAAAATTTGTGATATATATTTCATTTGTCATGAAAATATCTTAAACAAATAATATTTTAATCAAAATCGTTTGAGCCATTTTTGAGAAAATTAAAATTTTCGAAAAATGTTCCATGTAAAGGGTAATCTGTGGTGGGGTGATTTTCTTGAAAACCTTCGTGTCGCATCTCTGGAAGATACTGAACCTAAATAGCAAGTTTGGTGTTTATTCGACTGCTCGTTTCTGAGTTATGTTGTTCACAGACACAGACACACACAGGCGGAAATGTTTCCAGAAATGTTTATTTTTTATTCAGGGGGTCACAAAACATATATTTCCGGTGAAATCTCGGTATCGAATTTTTGGGTGGAATACAATACTTCCCCTACTTACTATACGTAGTAGAGAAATTAATAAATAAATAACAACAGAGTTGTACTATTTTTACTCTCTACCACACACCCAGTGGGTAAAAGAGGTATTGTATTCTACCCAAAAAGTCGTTATCCAGATTTTATTCACGCCTGATAACGTACTCATCTGATTTGTAAGCCGCGCGATCGTGCAATAGTTTTAAAGCCGTATAGTTTACCTGCTTCTGATGATGTTATCTCGCAGCTCGTACCGTTATATGCGCAAGCTGCTCCAGTGGTAGAGCTATGAGTACTTTCTCAGGGTATGCGTGGGTGTGTTATAAATTGACTGAGAAATCTAATGTGATGTAATACTTGAGCTATTGAAGCGAGTTGCTACCTTTTGAAGATAAAGAATAAAACTGATTATGAATCGCAGCACTCGTAACTATAACAACTAAATTATTATACCTGCTAACTTCTGCAGTATAAATGTTGCGATTTAAAACAACAGTTTCCGCAATTAAAGACACTAGAAGAGTAATTTGCTGTGAGTCACTAAAATGCTTATCGGCAAAAGTTCCTTGCAATAGCCGCTAAATCTTACTCGTACAAGCACGTTACTGGACGCTTAAAATAACAAATGAGTCGTCACAAGTATAAAGAGTGACAAATGTATGCATGAATGTATGCACGAACGAATGTCTCTGATTAGATTGCACACCCTTATGCTACCTAAGCTGCGCCTAGATTAGAGCTACCCCTACTAGCATCCCTCCTAATGCTGACCAATCTTCAAAATCCTATGTGTGCGTCTGTTAGCTATTGTTGTGCTGTACCAGCCCAACTCTTAAAATTTCATTCCTCTTCCTCTTTTTGAGAATTCTGATCTACATGACGGTTCAAACGTACTGAACTTATAACCTAACTGCGTCCCAAGGATTTTTATGCCTAACGCATTCGCTACTTCGGCTATTACTAATGACTTTGTTCGCTAATTACCTTTTCCTTATGACCGATCTTTCTTAATATATGTAAATTATTTATTGCAATCATTTCTCTATCTTACTATTAGTTTTTTATTTAATTAATTATATCTTCCTGTGAATAATTATGGTGTCAGGTCCACTGAATAAAAACAGTTTTAGAAAAACCTCATGCAGGTCCTCAAGTAATCCACTCTAAAACCACGCCTTACATCGAAAATGTTTGGATATTTTTGATTTTCTCAAATGTGTGCTAACGAGTTTGAACAAAATACCGAATATTTAATATATATTTACGTAACAAATAAAATATTTGTCTTGAATTTTATGAAAAATACTGAAGTTCTCTTTATGTAGAAGGAATTTTGTATAGTTCTGTAAAAATCGTAAACCATAAGAGATAAACGAAAATATTTCCCAGAAAAAATGTAGAAAATTATTCAAACAACTATTTTGTGTGAGGCAGTATTTTTTAACACTTAAATAATTTCAGTCTAATTATATAATATGTAAATACAATAACAGCCCACCTTAAAGCAATATGTGTATGTAACAAGATAAAAAAGTGTATGTAACAGTATTTGTATATGTTTATATTATTGTATACATGTAATAATGTTATGTGAATATATTACGTAATTTAATAATGCAGTAGCTGTGAGAATAATAGGTTAAAAGTTGCTAACAATGATATAACATTGAGGCAATAATGAGTAAGAAAGTTTAATAATGCGAGTAGTCATTATTGGAGCAACAATAATGTACATTTTGTGACAGTTCATAAAATAGCCAATCATCAACCAGAAAAAGCTTTAGTTAAATGAAAGTATTCTATTGAATTAGGAATAGCCAATCAGAGACTTGAAATACAGAAATTTACAAATTTAGGCGGTAGAAATCAAGTCAGTTGCTTGTAGAAAGTGCTCATAACTGGACGCGTTGGTGGTAGACTGTTCCTAAGCGGACGCGAGATGCGTCCTCGAGAAATTTAATACGTATTCGTGTGAGACGAAAATAGTTTACGTGTTAAAAAGTGCAAGTAATTAATAAAAAACAAATCTTACAGCTCTCTCTCTATATCAATGAAATGTTATTTATATCGTGTCAAGCATTAATAAAAGCAGTGAAGTAAAATTATAATCTGTGTAAGCCTACATTCTTCAGTCGCACCACTCCCTGCTAAGACATTCATGTCTAAAAAATATAAATACTGACGCAGCTGAGGCAAACATAAATATATAATATTTAAAGAAACATTCAAATTACAAAGTTAATATTTTAAACTTGGGGCAGAGGCCACCGGAAAGTAAATTTGGGGCGAAGGCTGCCGGAAACTTTTTACCATACGTACGGTGGCAACTACTTCAAGTTTGGCTCCCCAACAGTTGAACTACAATGCAACTCCTACTTCAAATTGGCTTTTCATACGTGAAGCACCAACCTACTTCATTTGTCATCAACTATTCCCAAGATATCCCTTCAATACTATGCCATTTTTAAAGTGCTGTAGCTATTGAGTTGTCTCTCGCGATGTCATGGAAAGAGTATGGAACTTCAAAGTCAACACACAGCGTCCGGGTTTTAAACATCTGGGTATCGATTCTGTTTCCGCTATCCATTTTGTATCTATAATGAAATGTGTAAGGAAACTGTTTCTACAAAGGTTTAAATGTATAGAAAGTAAGCTCTTGTAGAAACTTGAGTGAGATGATGAGTGAGAAAGTCATGTAAATGTGTTCTTTAATTTATGGCTTAGGAGCACCTGTTCCAGTATGACAACTTTAAATTCTGGTGAATCCTGGCTAAGAATTCTGCTCGGGGCTCTACTGTTACGCCGTTCCAAAACGGTTAAACTCTTCTGATCTAATTCATATCTCTCAGCGCACCTTAAACTCGATCTCAATCATCGCGCACTTTAAAATAGCTATAACGCTGCTCGTATTTCTACCCTGAGGTCTGGTCCATCCTTTGTACATTTATACTGATTATATTGTTAAGGCTATAGACTAATATACGAGATACACTAGGCTTTTCATACTTGTGGCCATGACAAACGGAGACGTAGCTAATATCAGTAAGCATGCAAAACTAAGGATTACAACTTATAGGTATACAGGGAACGATAAGGAAAATTAAAGAAGAATTATTTCAAGTTTAACTTATTCCAAATTTAATAACAAAAAGATCCTTTACCTGGCTACATGGTGAATGATTTCCACAGTTACATTATCATATCTGCATCCTCGCCACGGGTGCATATCGCGAGCATGCACAACGCTCTTTACACTAAGAAAGTTCACTGAGTAAGAGGTCAAATCATGCCATACCATTTATTTTAACATCACTCATCCCCACCCTTACTCCTTACCAAAGCCTCATCAAAGCTATCCGTAGATTCTGGAAGTTATGGAAAGATCCAAACCTCACCAGAGTTGAGTAAACACTTCCGGTCCAGGACTACCAACCTATTCCTGAAGAGTCGGCCCAAGCAAACCTACCAAACTAAATATCTAGTGCTCGCCACAATATACCTGATGATACAAACTTTTGGGAATGATGGAAATGGGTAAAAACATCAATTTGAGATGACGAACCCTAGTCCGAAAGACACGGAGTCGAAAGTTGAGAGCGAAATTCGGTGTGTCTAGATGTAATACTTTTATCTACTTTTATGTATACAGTCATGGCATCGTCACACAAACGTCTGTTGTATCCGTTGATGCCTCCCCCATTAACCGCACCAGGGTGCATTGTGTCGCTGAGAGACGCACTCCCCGAGTTTTTGAAGCATATGCCACTTATGTTCATCAGCGTGTGTGGTTCCAACATGAAGAACCCCACCTCGCTTTGCACAGATGGTTCCTGAACATCTGCGTTAAACTTTCCCTGGTGGATAGGAAGCAGAGGCCCTGTATCCTTGCCAGCTCGTTCACTTGATCGGGTACCGCTTGATTTCTTCTTGTGGGATTACGTGAAACGTCTTGTGTACGAGACACCTGTCAAGACTGAAGAGGATCTCCTGGCAAGACTTATCACTGTTTGTACACCAGGGTTGTTCCAATATGTTGAACTAGAAATTCCATGCAATTTGTGTGTTGTCGTGACAAAATTGTACCTTGGCACTTCAAAAAATATTGAATAAGTCAAACTAATATTAAAGAATATCTGGGAAAAGGTTAATGCCACCAAAGAATGCATTTGACAAGCATTGTGTGTTTTAACTAGATCAATATTTTTCCTGTAATAAGTTTTTATTTGACTTATATAAAATTATACAAAAGTTCTTTAAGATAAAGTGGACTTATTGCTTATTCACATAATATTAATCTGCATTTTGGTCGTTGTGCAAATATTAGAAAGGTATGGCAGTTTATTCAAAATGGTTAAAGGAATTTCTTATAAAATAAAAACTTATGAAAAATGTTTCGTATAAAGGGTAGTTTGGGGTGAGGGGTTCTCTTGAAAGAATCCTTGAAAGGTGGTGAAATTAAATACTAATTCTGTATATTTTGAGTTTTTCTGTTGGAGTCAAATGCTTTAGTGGATTTAGAAGACGTCAAAGCATATATTACCGGTGAAACCCCGATTTCGAAGTTTTGGGTTAAATACAATACATACTTCATAGGTAAGCGATAGTAATAGAATATAGGAAAAAGAAATACATATAAAATGCCTGTGTCGAGTACGATCTCGGCTCGCTGTTTAATCTCACCGGCGTTTGTTCATCCAGG
This sequence comes from Deroplatys truncata, assembly GCA_030765065.1. NCBI lineage: Eukaryota > Metazoa > Arthropoda > Insecta > Mantodea > Mantidae > Deroplatys > Deroplatys truncata. Next base: position 73,118,445 of record CM060984.1, read on the forward strand.
ATTGTAATTTGCATTCGCTTACAAGTCTATGCTGTACATAGCCACAACAGGCCAACCTCCTTCATCGTTTCTCTTACCACTGCTCCCAGAAGGGAAACATGCTCCGACATTATTCCTTACTGACTTGGACATTCCTGTTGAGAATTACACAACGTGCTTGCTTCATAGCAGTTGGTATTGTTTGGTCCACAGGGAAATGAGGTCATCCAAATGAACTTTCAGGTAAGATTTCGTAATTAAACCTTAAATATGTCTGTATTTGCGAACCTTGTTTCAACACATTCAGTTACACAGATTAAACCATTGTAACTATGATACAAAGACAATTAACTTTCTCTACTGCGTGTGGTAAGCAAGAAAAGTATTGCATTCCACCCAAAAATTGGATATCGAGATTTCACCGGAAATACATGTTTTGAGGTGCCCTAAATCCAAATAAAGCATTTTTGGAATCATATCCGCTGTGTCTGTGCATTTGAGGCTGTCCGTTTGTCAGTCTATGAACAGCATAACTCAAAACGAAAAGTTGGATAAATACCAAACTTGGTATTTGAGTTTAGTATCTTCCAAGGATGCGAAAAGAAGATGTTCAAGAGAATTTCCCCACCCCAGACTACCCTTCACATGGAACATTTTTCGAAAAGTTTGATTTTTTCAAAAGTGGATGTAACGATTCTGATTAAAATATCATATGTTTAAGATATTTTCATGACAAATGAAATGTATATCTTGAATTTTCTGGGAAAGTCCCCAAAAGCCCTCTTCATTCTGAATGACTATCGCATAACTGGTAAACCGTAAGAGATAGACAAAATATTACTATACCAAAACTGTAGAACTCATTAAAACGCACAATTATGTCGTATATATTTTTTCAGTGAACCATTTCCGAGAAATTCCTTGTTATTTGTTTAAATTTTCCAGTAATTAAACTTTTTCTCAAATGGGAATTCGTTATTAGTTTTTTTACATCCTGGACATGCAAAGAGAATGGAAGGCTCCACACAGCAACCAGCTCTTAAAAGATTTGACTATCGCTTAAAGCCTACATATTCCCCTTGTACCTACAAGAAAATTAGCAATAAGATAGATTCTGCAAATGTTTATCTCGATTAACATGAAGTAGTTGGAGAAAAAGTGTTTGTATAAGTGTAGAGAAAGCCATGCGAGTGTAACACATCAATTGTTTTTTTACTTTGTCTACTACGTATAGTAGAGAAGCGGAAATTTTAGCGGAAATATGTGCTTTGAGGCTCCTGAATCCAAAAAGCATTTATACAAAAAGGTCAGTGTTTGTGTGTGTGTGTGTGTGTGTATGTGTGTGTATGTGTTGTGCCTGTTAACGGCATAACTCAAAAACGAAAAGTCGGATAAATACCAGATTTAGTATTAAGATTTTCCGGAAAATCATACCCCAAACTACATCGAACGTTTTTAAAATTCTGGATTTTCTAAACAATGGCTCTAGCGATTTTAAATAAAATACCGTTATTAAATACATTTATGGTAAATAAAATGTATATCTGTAATTTTCTGGGAGTAGGCTGTGAAGTCCTCTTCATTCTGAGGTAATTTTGTATACACTTGTATTTATTTATGGTATCAGCCATTTCCGAGGCATCGGTTGTTAATGGTTCCAATGGTTCAATACCGAGGCATTCTTTTAAACTCATCGATTTTAGTTGCTTCACGCGATGTCACCGAAACAGCATGGAATTTTAAGGCCAGCATATGGGTCCAGTTCTAAACATTTGACTGTCGCTGTTCCCTTTGTATCTGTAATGAAATGTGTAATGTAGGTTTATCTCGGAAAGGTTTATCTCGATTATAATGAAGTGGATAGGAAAATAAAATTTGGTAAATGATTTATTTGGTCACTAATAAACGATAGAAGGTAGAGAAAGACATGCGAATGTAACACGTGAGTTTTTACTTTATCTACAACGTACCTAATAGGCAGGGAAGGTATTGCATTCCACCCAACAGTACTACATGAAAATTTCACCGAAAATATATGTTTTGACACCCACTAAAATAATCTGATGTGTTACACTCACATGACTTTCTCTACTCCTGTACAAACTATTTTTACAAACGCTTATTCTCCATATGCTTCATGTTAATCGAAATATCGAACTGTTAATCTTATTGCTAATTTTCTTGTAGATGCAAGGGAAATATGGTAGGCTTTAAGCGATAGTCAAATATTTTAAGAGCTGGTTGCTATGTGGCGCATTCCATTCTCTTTGCATGTCCAGGACATAAAAAAAATGAATAACGAATTCCCATTTGAGAAAAAGTATAAGTATTGAAAATTTAAAGGAATAACAAGCAATATCTCGAAAATGCTTCACTCAATAAAAAATGTATATGACAAATTCTGTATTTTAACGCGATCTCTTATGGTTTACCAGTTATGCAAAAGTCGTTCACAATGAATATTTATGGAAACATTCCCAGAAAATGCGAGATATACATTTCATTTGTCTATCTTAAACATATGACATTTTAATCAAAATCGTTACAGCCATTTTTGAGCAAATTAAACTTTTCGAGAAATGTTCCATGTAAAGGGTAATCTGGAGTGGGGGGATTTTCTTGAAAACCTTTGTGTCCCATTTATGGAAGATACTAAACCTAAATACCAAGTTTGGTGTTTATCCGACTGTCCGTTTCTGACTTATGCTGTTCACAGACACACACACGGACATGTTTCCAAAAATGCATTTTTTGGATTCAGGGGGTCTCAAAACATATATTTCCTGTGAAATCTCGGTATCGAATTTTTGGGTGGAATACAATACTTCCCCTACTTACTATACGTAGTAGAGAAAGTAAAAAGAAGTATTTTTAGAAAAATATTCATTTGTGTCTCTATGAAAAACATAACTATAAAGCTAAAAGTGAGATAAACACTTAGGTTTATAATTAAGTTCATTATCTTTCAAAGATGTGACAGGAAGATTTTCAAGAAAGCCCTCTTACACAGACTACCCAATAAATGAAGAATTTTCTAAGTTTTTCCCTGCAAAGGGTAGTTTAGGGTGGGGAGATTTTCTTGAATAAACCTTGTCGTTCACTAGGTGTATTTACACACCGTATGCTCCAAGACAAGCGGTAGAGGTCGCATTCATTAGTTAAGAGTTCTTTACCAATGGTAAAAGTCAAAGGCAATGGCCTTTTTTGCTTCTACCGTAACCCCGGGAGGGAGGAATGAAGAGAGAGACGGGGTCCCTAACGTTTCCAGTTCGAATGCATCCGTCCCCGCCCGGGCCCACCTATAAGCTTTATAATCCCCAGCGGTCCGCCCCCTGGCGGGTCTGATTCAGTGGCTCGACCTAACTGAGCGGTCTCGCAACAACGCCAGGGAAGAAGCGTAAATAGGTTTTTACGGTAATGGATTATAAAGTTCGCAAATTTAACATTGGCAGTATACGGTTTTCGATAACCCTTTAAATTTAAGTGGGGCAGGAATGCTCTGATCTTAAGGAAATAAAATAATAATAATAATAATAATAATAATAATAATAATAATAATAATAATAATGTGCATATTTTAAAATAATATTAGTTTTGGTATTCAAACCATCGGAACAAATTTCATGGTTTTTTTCGGAAAGCTTTGTTCCTGTGGTCCGTGTCGTATATTTGCGGCACGTAAAAGAACCTCAAGTCTGATAGAGATACCTACGGTCTTTCACGCCCAATATAGAGCGGCCAAGAACTACAGCAGTTAAAGAGAGTCCATAAATAAAACTCAATTTAATTTAATTTTGGAATAAATCTCGTACAAAACATGAGAAAAGTGTGACATTAAATTATTTTTCTTCTCACTGACCTGGTGAAAAAAAAATTGTTTTCACACAAGGACTTTGTTTAATATACACATTAAACTGATATAATGTTACAATAAAAACAAAGGGTGAAAGTGAAGCATTAATTTATTTGGTTGTTGCCCACAACAGTGTCATTTGCAGAGCAGTTATCATTGTTTTTTTATCCCTTTTCCCTCTTGCGTATTTTATAGCGGACAGCTTCGCAATTTAATGCTGTGATAGCGATCTATACAAATGAAACATTATGTTCCAAGTGCACCATAAATGTAAGAACTGTAACAGCATTCAACTGTTCTGTTTACAGATAGTTTACTTTCTTTTACCCGCATCTAGACAAATACCCATAGCAAATAATGCATTCTACTTAAAAAGTATATATCAGGATTTCACCAGCAGAAATCCGATGTGTTACATTCACATGAGCTTCTCTACCTTCTAATGTTTATTAGTGAGTATACAAATTATTCTTACGAAAGTTTATTTTTCTATCTGCTTCATTTTAATGGAGATAAACATTTCCAGGAATAGCCAAATTACACATTTTGTTACAGATTGAGTCAGTATTTTTAACACTTAAATGATTTCAGTCAAATTATATAATATACAAATTCAATAACAGCCCGCCTTAAAGCAATATGTGTATAATATAATATAAAAATGTATGTAACGTTAATTTTATTAATGTTCATATTATTACGTACATGTTCAATAATGTTACGTGAATGTATTACGTAATTTAATAATGTAGGAGCTGTGAGAATAATAGGTTAAAAGTTGCCAACAATGAGGTAACCTTGAGGCAATAATGAATTAGAAAGTTTAATAATACTACTGGTAATTCTTGGAGCAACAATAATGTAATTTTTGAGACAGTTTATAAAATAGCCAATCAACAAAAAAAAAGCTTAAGTTAAATAAAAGTATACTATTGGAGTAGGAATAGCCAATCATAATCCTAAATAAGGCAAATTGTGCAAATTCAGAGTTCAGTTGCCAGCAGACAGTGTTCCTAACCGGACACGAGACGCGTCCTCGAGAAGTTTAATACGTATTCAGTGTGAGACAAAAATAGTGTACGTGTTAAAAAGTACAAGGGATTAATAAATAATCACACAGCTCTCTATATCAGTGAACTGTTACTTTAGTCGTGTCAAGCATTAATAAAATGGAGTGAAGTAAAATTATAATCTGTGTAAGCCTACATTCTTCAGCCGCACCACGCCTTGTTAAGATATTTATGTCTCTACAAATTAAAACTGACGCAACCGAGGGAAACATAAATGTATAATATTTAGAGAAACAGTAAAAACACAAAGTTAATATTTTTAGACTTGGGGCAAAGGCTACCGGAAACTTTTTACCATACGTGCGGTTGCAACTACTTCAAGTTTGGCTCCTCAACAGTCAAACTACAATACAACTCCTCCTTTAATACAACCTACTTCAAATTGGCTTCCCATACGTGAAGCAACAAACTCAATTCAAGATACAAAGGGAACAGCGATAGTCAAATGTTTAAAACTGGACGCTATGCTGGCCTTAAAATTCCATGCTGTTTCCATTACATCGCGAGAAACAACTGAATGTTAAAAGGACTTTAAGGGAATGACCAAGAAATGAACAATTGGAGCCTTTAATAGCTTATTTTAAATAAATTCTGTTTTTTAAAGATATCCACATTTTTGTGTAGTACCTTTTCATCTGTCGCTTAAAGTTTACCAGTTGTACAAGATTATACAACTACCCACAAAAAAACATGGGTAAGGAAATTGGGTGCGGGAATCGAACCCACGACATCCGCTTGGTATGATATCATAACGAAAAGGCTAAGTTGGACTGCAGATCCGATGAAGATGTAGGCATTTTTCCAGACGAGTTACACAGATGTTCAGCTGTTACTAAAAGGGAATGTGCCTGACAAGAAGGCGAAATTTTGAAATGGTGGAAAAACAAACAAACAAGTTGTCCACGCCTATAGAATGTTGTACGAAGGGTGATATGCGTTCCAGCTTCAAGTGCAGCGAGCGAACGCAATTTCAGTAGACCAGGTTATCTTCTGGGAAGCGGACGATCCTGTGTCGACTATGAAAATGTAAAGAGCTTAATAAAATAGCTAACAACTAGAAATATATGTTTTATTTCAAGATAAATCTGGGTAAAAAGCAAGTTAAATTCTAAAAGGCTCGTTTACAATGTAATGGGTTTACTTATTTATGTGTTTTTAATTATTGAGCTTTAATGGAATTCTTTGCTTTTCTTTTATCATCACCATCACCATTATGTTTTCCGTCTTCTTCTTGAGTTTTTCATTTGATCCACGAAAAGTTATATACTCTGAAACAAGCATTTTCATACATTACAGAATCCCATAAACAACTATACATAATTGTTTCTGATTCAAAAAGCGCTAACTTGGCCACTCACTATATACATACAGAAAATAAGCTTATCCAATAAATACATATGTCATATAACGATGCAATGGAGCAAGGAAAACAAGTGATATTGCTTTGGATTCCATCCCACCAACAAATATGAAGTAATGAGAGAGCGGAAGAAGCAGCTAAAGTGGCCATCAAAAACCAACATTCAATGCAGAGATAACAACAAGCCATTCAGACTTAGCCCTATACATCCGAACCAAAATCATTACCTCGTGGAAAAAAGTCTGATGTCTTACACTCAAATGACTTTCTCTACGCATGTAAAAACTATTTTTACAAACGCTTATTCTCCATATGCTTCATGTTAATGGAGGTGTTAATCTTATTGCTAATTTTCTTGTTCCCTTCTGAGTTATGCTGTTCACAGACACACACGGACATGTTTCCAAAAATACTTTTTTTGAATTCAGGGGGTCTCAAAACATGTATTTTTGGTGAAATCTCGATATCGAATTTTTGGGTGGAATACAAACTTCCCCTACATACTATACGTAGTAGAGAAAGTAAAAAATCTGATGTGTTACACTCACCTGAATATCTCTACTCTTGTACAAACTATTTTTACAAACGCTTATTCTCCATCTATTTCATATTAATAGAGATAGACATTTGCAGAAGCAATCGTATTGCTAATTCTTTTGTAGGAGCAAGGGGATATGGTAGGCTTTAAGCGATAGTCAAATATTTTAAGAGCTGGTTGCTATGTGCAGTATTCCATTCTCTTTACATTACCAGGACAAAAAAAATCTGATGTGTTACACTCACATGACTTTCTCTACTCTTGTATAAACTATTTTTACAAACGCTTATCCTCCATATGCTTCATGTTAATCGAGATATCGAGATGTCAATCTAATTGCTAATTTTATGGTAGATGCAAGGGGAATATGGTAGGATTTAAGCGATAGTCACATCGTTTAAGCGCTGGTTGCTATGTGTCGCATTCCATTCTCATTGCATGTCCAGGACAGAAAAAAAATCTGATGTGTTACACTCACATGACTTTCTACACCCTTGTACAAACTATTTTAACAAACGCTTATTCTCCATATGCTTCATGTTAATCGAGATATCGAGATGTCAATCTTATTGGTAATTTTCTTGTAGATGCAAGGGGAATATGGTAGCTTTTAAGCGATAGTCAAATATTTTAACGCTGGTTGCTATGTGGCGCATTCCATTTTCTTTGCATGTCCAGGACATAAAAAAAATGAATGACGAATTTGAGAAAAAGTGTAAGGATTGGAAAATTTAAGGGAATAACAAGCAATATCTCGGAAATGGTTCACTCAGCAAAAAAATGTATATAACATAAATTGTGTATTTTAACGCGATCTACATTTTTTGTGTAGTAAAATTTTGTCAATCTCTTATGGTTTACCAGTTATGCAAAAGTTGTTCACAATGAAGAATACTTTTGGAGACATCCCAGAAAATTCCAGATATACATTTCATTTATCATGAAAATATCTAAAACCTATGATATTTTAATCAAAATCGTTAGAGCCATTTTTGAGAACATTAAAATTTTCGAAAAATGTTCCATGTAAAGAGTAATCTGGGTTGGGGGATTTTCTTGAAAATCTTCGTGTCGCATCTCTGGAAGATACTGAACCTAAATACCAAGTTTGGTGTTTATCCGACCGTTCGTTTCTGAGTTATGCTGTTCACAGACAGACACACAGACAGACACACAGACACACACACGGACATGTTTCCAAAAATGCTTTTTTTGGATTCAGGGGTTCTCAAAACATATATTTCCGGTGAAATTTCGGTATCGAATTTTTGGGTGGAATGCAATACTTCCCCTACTTACTACACGTCGTAGTAAAAATATAGTCTCAAAATCAGGGAAACAAGCTACTTACTGTAATAAAATCTTCAAAAAACAAATGTATTTTACAAACTTAAACAGGAAACATTACCCGCTTAAGAACTGAACATACAAACATACATACACTCCTATCTGATCACCAAAGAAACTCAGCCGCAGTGTTCAACATGCAAAACTCCATTTACAGTTTCCCATGTACTCGCAGAATGCCAAAGTTATAACCCACACAGGAAAATATATTAAATCTCAAATAATATATTCTGTTTTAATGATTCAACAGTGCATAAAAAGATTATAATGTACTTACAAAGTATACAACTGTATAATGAAATTTAAAACAATTGTATAAATATAACTGTTCTTTAATTGTATTGTTCACATAAGAAAAACATTATGTGTTTGTTACCAAATGATATTATGTATGTATATTTCAAGAAATCTACTAATGTTCAACCACCACTGTATTAATGTAAGAGACGCGAATAGAGTTTTGTGAGTTAAAGCGGCTTAATATAAATAAAATAATTAAAAAAGTGAGAGTTCATTTAATATATGGATTTATAAATATAGAATTTATAATCATAAATTCAATTTAATTATAAGAGTGACACTTAATTATTGGAGGGCACATTGTTTTTATAATTAACATAAATAATCTACTTGTTGTAGTAAATTCCACAAAAAGAAGTATTAGTTTTTGTTTTGCAGAATCCTTCCATAATAATTATTATTACAATTAATTTACCTAAGTAAAGTTTGTGCTTTAGATTTTTCTGTTACCTTTTCCTTGTTTGTTTCTGCTTTTGCATATACACAAGTTGTGCTTTAGATTTTTCTGTTACCTTTTCCTTGTTTGTTTCTGCTTTTGCATATACACAAGTAGTAATAATATTTCCTTTTGTTCTATTAAGCTCATGGCCTTCATTGTTACGATCATTCTAAAGTCACGTATAATGTATTGTGGCTTCTGTGTTGTTTATGTTGGCGTGTTATACTCTACCAAAGTTTTATTCCGGAGGGTTACCCAGTTACGTAGTAGTGGCACCGCTAGCCCGCCTCGAGCGCTTCCTCGAATAAGGCGGCGGCACACAGCCGGGTTCGTCACCCTACGACAACAAAGTGCCATTGATCCACTACTGACCACCAACTCCACTTGAGCAGTGCGAGAACTCTGGTGAACGAAGCTCACCAAGCTCAGAGGCACCGTCCGGGATCGTCAGGTTGTTAGTGAGAGAACACGGCGGCTGGAAGGAGCATGTTGAAGAAAGGTCTTAGTGAATTAAAATAGATGGGCAATCGTGGCTGTCGCTAGTGTGTTGACAAGGCCCAGAGCAAGACTAACTCCGTTTTTCTGTTGTTTTTTTTTGTTTTTTTTGTTTTTTGTTTTTAGGGGCGGCCCCACACCCACCGCCACTGGTGACGATCATCCTCAGAGGCTACATCGTCTCCCCATGCTGTTAGTATCTAATATGCAGCTAGGGGGGTGCTTTGTTAGTAGTGACGTGCTGGTGCGTGTTGGATGAAGTGTGTTAGATGATCGGGTTCCGCGGAAGCACCCCGGTTAGTAACGTTAAACTACTATGCGAGCATGCAGAACATGCAAGCGTGCCAGGACTTTACCGGCGCAAGCCATGGCAGGCCCTGGCTGGCGCTCGGTGGTTAGTACTGGTTAGGTTATGGTGGCAATGATAAGGATGCGTTAAAGAGTTTCGGTTTAAAAACTAAATGGGATGGCGCGGTTGTTAACATCATGCAGGTGATCGAAGTGAGAGGTGTGGCGGGATTTTACCTTTGGTTACCGTGATGCTGCTGCAGTGTTGCTGTCGTGGTGGATGGCTTATAAGTGGATCCTTTATGGGCTGGCGCAGTGGCAGGGGAAGACCGTTGTTTTGAAGTTCCTGTTTGGTATGGTTTCCTGTAACTGAAGACGTATTAATAGTTTCATAAGTGCCTAGTATTTGGATGAGGGGTTTGTGCTTTTGGTGCAGTTGGTGTACAGATCGGCTGCTAATTTTTTTATGAATGTTCAATGGTGTGCATCCTGAGTTCATGGTGTAGGAGTTTGGAGGGTGCAAGTTTGGGTACTCTGGCTATAATACGGAGGATTTTGTTTTGGCGGGATTAAGCGTGCTGATGTGGCTTTTAGCTGCGTACCCCCAGACGGGGGCCGCGTAGGTGAATATGGGTCAGAGTAGCGTTTTGTAGAGGGTGAGGCCTAGTCGTATCTGAAGGGTACTGTTGTAGTTGATAAGAGGGTACAGTTTGCATAGTTGCGCATTGCATTTTCTTCGGACGTTAAGTACGTGGTCTTTCCAGGTGAGGCCCTGGTCCATCGTGATGCCTAAATAGGTGACGGTGTTGGTCCATGCTATGGGAGTGCCAAAGAGTTGTATTGGTGGCTGCGTTCGCGCAAGCTGGCGGTGCTTGACCCGCTTGGTGAAGATTATTGCTTGTGACATGGTTGGATTGACTTTAATGCGGCATTTGCTCAGCCATTTCTCATGTGCTGAAAGCGCTCGCTGAAGGCGAGAATTAATGTACTTTAGATCACTGGACTATGCCATTTCCTATAATTACATTAATAATGAACACCTTTAATTTAAAGCCAATCCTTTCCGCATCGCCTGATGTGGTAAGACACTATTTAAGCTGATTGATTTTTTTTATTTCAATGCAGCAAAATGATATGAGGCATTTGATGAGATTCTAAATCCGCTAAATATCTCCATTGTAGATGTGATTTCCATAAGTTTGCTTTTTATAGAATCAACTAATTTTTTTAAAGCATTCGCAAAACTGCAACCCATTCGATATAGTTTACGCGGTTAATAGATTTAAAACGACAGAAATAAATATATAATTACAATATAATACGTCGGATTAATCCAGATAATGGATTATGTAAGAGTGACAAAATGGGTATATAATAGCCAACGATTTCGGTATATAATACTGTTTATAAGAGAATGCAAATTTTTATTTAATTCACCACAAACAAATTTTGCCACCTCCAATAAAATCTGTACTTTTACCATATGTATGAGTCTTGAATGAGAGCCGGTTCTGCTGAATTACGAATTGCCGGTAGTTGTATTACAACTGGGACGCACCAGAGAGCAGCAGCATTATGACTTCTTGCGAGCCACCGCGTGTGCACCATCCTCGTTAAACAAACCCTTCAGGGACCTTCAGCTTACCGCGGTAAGAATTTGACCCGGGCAATCATCATATATCGGTGCACCAATGTTCACCGCAGTTTAGGTGACCGTGGTTACCTGGCTGGCACTCACTTTGGTTCAGCACACCATTCATTGCCGGTAAACTTTATTTAACGCACCCGGATGTACATCATGTCGTCTGTTTTTCACTTGTTCTAGCTATTTGCTGAAGCCCATGCATGTAGTTCAGCGTGCAATGGAGGAAAGCAAAAGCAGACTCGAGTTTCTCCGTTATGTTATTAAATTCAACATCAATTCTTAAGAAAAGATAGAAAATGCAAAGATAGAAGCAATAAGTTTAAGATGGACAGTTGGGAAAAGCTGGACTTACAATTGATTAGAAAAATATGCTGGACTATTACAGACTTTTTACTTTCTCTACTACGTATAGTAAGTAGGGGAAGTATTGTATTCCACCCAAAAATTCGATACCGAGATTTCACCGGAAATATATGTTTTGAGACCCCCTAAATCCAAAGAAAAGCATTTTTGGAAACATGTCCGTGTGTGTCTGTGTGTCTGTCTGTGTGTCTGTGTTGTCTTCTGTGTGTATGTGTGTGTGTGTGTGTGTGTGTGTGTGTCTGTGAACAGCATAACTTAGAAACGAACAGTCGGATAAACACCACACTTGGTATTTAGGTTCAGTATCTTCCAAGGATGCGACACGAAGGTTTTCAAGAAAATCCCCCCACCGCAGACTACCCCTTAGATGGAACATTTTTCGAAAATGTTAATTTTCTCAAAAATGGCTCTAACGATTTTGATTAAAATATCATATGTTTAAGACATTTTCATGACAAATGAAATGTATATCTCGAATTTTCTGGGAATGTCTCCAAAAGTGTTCTTCATTGTGAACGACTTTTGCATAACTGGTAAACTATAAGAGAGACAAAATTTTACTACACAAAAAATGTAGATCGCGTTAAAATACAAAATTTATGTCATATACATTTTTGTTGTTGAGTGAACCATTTTCGAGATATTGTTTGTTATTCCCTTAATTTTTCCAATACTTATACTATTTCTCAAATTCGTTATTCATTTTTTTTGTCCTGGTAATACAAAGAGGAAGGAATACTCCACATAGCAACCAGCTCTTAAACACTTAAAGCCTAGCAATTCCCCTTGCATCTACAAGAAAATTAGCAATAAGATTAACATCTCGATATCTCCATTAACATGAAGCATATGGAGAATAAGCGTTTGTAAAAATAGGTGGTACAAGAGTAGAGAAAGTCATATGAGTGTAACACATCAGATTTTTTACTTTCTCTACTACGTATAGTAAGTAGGGGAAGTATTGTATTCCACCCAAAAATTCGATACCGAGATTTCACCGGAAATACATGTTTTGAGATCCCTGAATCCTAAACAAGCATTTTTGGAATCATGTCCGTGTGTGTCTGTCTGTCTGTCTGTCTGTCTGTCTGTCTGAATAACAAGCAATATCTCGAAAATGGTTCACCCCCCCAAAAAAATGTATGTGACATAAATTGTGTATTTTAACCGATCTACATTTTTTGTGTAGCAAAAATTCTGTCTATCTCTTATGATTTACCAGTTATGCAAAAGTCGTTCACAAAGAAGAATACTTTTGGAGACACTCGCAGAAAATTCGAGATATACATTTCATTTGTCATGAAAATATCTTAAACATATGATATTTTAATCAAAATCGTTAGAGCTATTTTTGAAAAAATTAAAATTTTCGAAAAATGCTCCATGTAAAGGGTAATCGGGGTGGGGGGATTTTCTTGAAAACCTTCGTGTCGCACCTCTGGAAGATACTGAACCTAAATACCAAGTTTGGTGTTTATGCGACTGTTCGTTTCTGAGTTATGCTGTTCACAGACACACAGACACAGACACACACACACACACACACACACACCGACATGTTTCCAAAAATGCTTTTTTTGAATTCCGGGGGTCTCAAAACAATTATTTCCGGTGAAATCTCGGTATTGAATTTTTGGGTGGAATAGAATACTTCCCCTACTTAACTATACGTAGTAGAGAAAGTAAAAAAAGAAAAGAACATGTTATTCCCAAACAAGACTAGAACCCGGAAACTCGTGTATATGAGGCACACACGCTTCCCCGACATCACGATGATGACTTCAGATTTTAGACTTCGTATAGATGTCTTTAGACTAACGGATACCTATATCTGTGTAACTAATGTACTTCATATTCCTAAAGTTACCAATTGCACTAAATCCATACATTACTCTCCTTATTTCTGCTTTGTTCTTGGAACTATGCTTCAACTGATATAATTATGATATGTAACACCGTGATTGTGCGGATTTTCGTTATGTCTTGGATTAGGATATATAAGGCATCTGTCTCACAAAGAGGCCTTGAAGCATTAAAAATCACAAAGTACATTAAAGTAACTTTATCAGGATGTATTCGCTGGCGAAAATGGAGTGTATCTATTCGTTGGGAATTGTAACCTATACCGTTCCGCCATTTTAACATTTCAGCACAAGTGAAGGTGGAGATATCGACAAAAACCAGCCGTTCATGGCCGGTCAGATTTAACCGCGGTAAAATCCTCGATAAACTTTTACCGGCGTCGATGCGGCACAAATGACTGTTCACTGCGGCAAAGTCCAAATTTTACCACGAGACTTTACAGCAACGGACCGGCTGACTGTTCGGCTTCACGACTCGGCTAAACCTGTCTATAACCTTTTTCACTCTAAGCTGAAAGAAGAAGTAAAGAAAACCACGTGACAAGACAGCACCTCATTGGCTGGTGAGCAAACTACAACCTTTCCCGCTTAGCATGTCGTCTCTTCCTCTACAAAACACAGTTCGGTTCAGATCGTAATATTTTGTGGTTATTCTCGTACAGAGAAATTTAAAAAACTCATTATTGTAACAGTTCAATTTATGAAACTAAACGTGTTTGTTCAGATTCACCTATAACTAAATGAAGCGTTATAGCAGAGGGTTTAAGAGGCTCTGCAAAGGCGTTGCAGTTCGTTTCCGGCTGAGAGTCTTCTGCTACTGTGAAAAACATAAGCGCGGGAAATGGAAAGAAGACATTTGTGTTAATTTTCTTTTAACAAATTCTGTGAAAAATACCCACATTTAATCGATAATGAATATGGTTGGCCATTGTTTAGCAATAATTGAACTTCTTTGATAGTGATGCAGAATTGTTGCTGGGATTGTTGGGTCGCGTTTGTCTTCTGTTGTGTTTTATCCTATAGTGTTTTATTTAACTTGTTGGCCCATAAAAGGTTAAAGCAAAAGCGGTATACTGATATTAGTCATTAAATGAATGATTTCTAAAGCCTGAAGTTGAGAACAGTTTAATCCAGTAGCTTTAAACACACAAGCCGAACTGTTCAGGTACAACTTTTATTTGTCTACTCTTAGTGTTATGTGTTAGAAGTTTAGGATGTAAGGCAAAATATAGGAATAAGACATACAATGTTTAAAAGCTGATGATTCCCAAGCTGCGCAGATACTGTATTTGCATTCTGTCTGAAGCAATTTCCTCTCACGGATCTTAGTTCCCGTCATAAGTTTTGTTTTCTTCTCCTTTCAGGTTTCAGGCTGCCGTACGTGGCTACCGAGTGTGGCCCAGTGAGTCACGGTCGGTAGTTTTCATGAGAATGCAGACCTGTATTCTGTAGTATGTTTTCGTCTATGGCTTAACGTTTAGCACTTATTTAAGATTATAGAAAATTCCTTCCAAATGAGGAGGAGTTTACAGGCTATTCCCATAAAATTAAGATATACATTTTATCTGTCATGTAAATACCTTTAATATATGTTACTTTAATCAAAACCGTTAGGGCCACTTTTATAAAATCTAAAATTTCGAAAACGTTCCATGTAAAAAGCAGTTTGAGGTAGGGGGATTTTTGTTTTTTGGAAAATATTCGTATTGCATCTTTGGAAGGTGTTAAACTTAAATATCAAGTTTGGTATTTATCTGACTTTTGGTTTTTCAATTATGCTGTTCAGAGCACAGGCACACACAAGGACCTATTTCTAAAATAATAGATTATACTACAAGGGGTAAAAGTAGGGTTTTATTTTGGGAGTAGGAATGTTTGCGAAACGACGAGCAAAATAAAACCCTACTTTTAACAAGTGTGACATATACTATTTATTAGACAGTGCTCGAATTTGTAAAATATCCCCAACTTTAAAGTGAAACTAACAGAGGTTACGTTTAGAACACGGTTCTTGAAACAAAGACAAACTACGTTGAAAAAGGCGAGATGTAAGATGTTTTTTCTGTTTTCTTGATTCGCTAGCAGTCTTTTGAGGCAGTATTTTTAACACTTAAATGATTTCAGTATAATTATATAAGACCCAATCTGGTATACTGATGGTTCTAGAACCTAAATCGGGAACGGGGCCTGGGCTTTACGGTAATGGCACCAAGATTTCTTATAGTCTTGGTACCTTAGCTACAGTTTTCCAGGCTGAGGTTTATGCAATCCTAGCCAGTGTCATGGAAAGCATTAAAAGGAGATATAAGAATAGAAGTGTTCTTATCCTCTCAGACAGTCAAGCTGCTCTTTAAGCACTTGAATCACCATCAATAAAATCAAAGTTCGTCTCAGAATGCTGGAAATCCTTAATGATACTGGCTGAACACAATAAGGTTCAACTTATGTGGGTGCCAGGACACATAGGTAACCAGGCAATGAGAAAGCAGATGAAGCAGCCAAGATTGGCAGTGAAATCCCATTTTTGGGTCCGGATCCTGTACTGGGGGTGTCCTACAGACCAGTGAAACAGGCTATTAAGTGCTGGGCTCAAGCAGAATACAAGAACTACTGGAACTCCATTGAGGGTTGCAGACATTCCAAGTTGTTTATTACAGACCTGGATAACTGCAGGGCAAAGTACCTGCGCGGTCTAAGTAGAAGAAGGCTTGCATGGGTAACAGGATTCATTACAGGACACTGTGCCCTAAAGTTTAATCTATACAGAATGGGATTGTTTAACAACCCTATTTGTAGTAGATGTCTAGAAGGAGATGAGACTGTTACTTATCTACTATGTGATTGCCCTGCTCTTGCGAATCAAAGAGCAAGTATTTTTGGCAATCACTTTCCAAAGATAAATGAACTATCGAAAGCCTCAGTTAGCAGTCTGGTTAAGTTCATATCGAGCAACAGACTACTTAACTGATGAAAGGGAGGATGCGCAATAGATCTTAAGGTCGCAGTGCTTGGGCATAAAACCCACCCCTTTTCAAACTAGAACTGGAACTAGTATAATTATATAATATAGAAATTCAACAAAAGCCCGCCTTAAAGCAATACGTGTATGTAACAAGATATAAAAAGTGTATATTACAGTCATTGTATATGTTTATATTATTGTATACATGTGTAAAAATGTTATGTGAATGTATTACGTAATTTAATAATGTAGGAGCTGTGAGAAATAGGTGAAAAGTTGCTAACAATGAGGTAACCTTAAGGCAATAATGAATTTGAAAGTTTAATAATGCTACTTGTGATTCTTGGAAGCATTAATGAAATTATTGTGACAGCTTATAAAATAGCCCATCAACAACCAGAAAAACCTACAGTTACATGAAGGTATTCTATTGGACTAGGATTAGCCAATCAGAAACTAAAATGGAGCAAACTTTACAGATTCGGAAGTCAGTTGCATGCAGACAGCGTTTCTAACCGGACACGAGATGCGTTCTCGAGAAATTTAATACGTATTTTGTGTGAGATAAAAATATTTTACGTGACAAAAAGTGTAAGTAATTAATAAAAACACCTCACAGCTCTCTCCCTATATCAGTGAAGTGTTATTTAAATCGTGTCAAGCATTAATAAAAGGAGTGAAGTAAAATTATAATCTGTGTAAGCCTACATTCTTAGCCGTACCACTCCCTGCTAAGACATTCATGTCTCTAAAAAATATAAATACTGACGCAGTCGATGCAAAAACAAATATATAGTATTTAAAGAAACAGTCAAATTACAAATTTAATATTTTTAAAACATTTTTTAGGGTAAGGCCACCGGAAAGTACATTTAGAGTATAGCGGGGAAACATTTTACTATACGTGCGGTTGCAACTTTCTTCAAATTGGCTCCCCAACATTTGAAATACAATACAAGTCCTTCAAGAAAAAAACTTCTCAAATTTCAGTGAAATTATTTCAACATGTTTTACCTTAACCAGCCAATGAATCCAAGAATCCTATTGATTTCAGGTTTTGTTTTGGTAAGTACTTCCAGTGTTATTCTTTCTGCTACTTCTGCGATTTCACCTGTCTCTTCCATTTCAATTTCTTGTTAATTTATAATTTCTGTCATTTACGTTTTATGTCAGTTATACTAAATAAAAGAATAACGTTTTAGATCAAAGAAAGCAGAATGCTGCCAAATATAACGTAAAGATTAACTCTCCAACGAACTGCTATAAATTAAGTATGACAATTTGTGTTGTGAACAGATAATGCAAGTGCCATGAGAAATTAATCATGTAAAAACATATAATGAAAATTAACATCTATTCAAACCAAATCGAGTTATTAAACGTGTGCAAATACAAAGGATAATTGCCAATGATTGGACTTGAAACCAAAGTTGGTCAAAGCTTTTAGGCCGAGTGGTCTGTGTTAGAAGTTCTACTTTTAGGCCATACTGTCTAAAAATGCTTTTTGGGGGGGTTTAAGGGCCCTCAAAACATGTATTTCCGGTGAAATGTGGTATAGAATTTTTGGGTGTAATTCAGTACCTTCTCTGTCTACTATGTATGTGGTAGAGAAAGTAAAGGTTTTTCATTGGATTCAGGGGTTTTCAAAACGTGTATTTCCGGTGAAATCCCCGTATCAAATGTTTGTGTGAAATGCAATATTTGCTCCAGTTTCTATAGGTAAGTGGTAAAGAATGAAAAACCGAGAAATCAATTATATATATGTATATATGTATATATAACATTTATTCCTCGGTTTTTCATTTCAAATATATATATATGAACGTATGATACTAGAAATAAAACGCGCCGCTGGAGATAGATTGCTGCAGTGATTCTAAAATGGACCCTGTTCTGCCGAGCCATTTCCCTCGCCCCTCCCCCACCCCATCTTGTGTTTACAGATAATATGCATAATAATTTTAGTCGTCACCCCATCCGTGACGCAATCCACCCCATGAAACATTCAGTCGGTTGACATTACCAGCGAATGCAATTAAGTGAAAATAAACACCACGCCAAAATAAAATGGTACGCAAGTAAACAGCGCTACAATAAAGTAAATAGCATTTATATTGCTTTCCCTCGAAAAAAAAGAGGCACTCTGCAATATTACATGTTTCAGCGCATATTTGCTGTTGGAAATTTTCACAATAAATTAAAAATATGATACGGAGTGAAGCCGTTATTGGGGAAAATATGGCTCAGCAAAAATTAGAGCGATGGACGTAATGCACACACGAGTCAAATAGATTTGCTTTTGGCGAAATTTATTTCTAAATCGTATACAGTTATAATGATACTATGTTTAATATTCTGCTACAAATCATTTTCTATTATATGAGCAATTTCTGTGGTTGTGCTATAATTGTGATAAATGACTAAATAATAAGAAGTAACGTAAAAAATTTCAGAGCGATTGCTATTTGAAAGATTTACTAGCTTAAAAAAAATTGGTTAGTGTCAGGGAAAATCTTATGAGGAGCTATTAAGTGTATATGGATTTAGCAGTAATGTTAGATAAAATGAAATCATTTATAATAATTACTGACGAAATTCAACAGTATGACAAAATCCAAACAAATTATGAAATACCGAGCGGGATGGCTCAGGCGGTAACGGGGGAGGTCCCGGGTTCAAATCCCGTGGGCCGACCAATCTGACTGAGGTTTTTTAGTGGTTTCCATCAGCCACCAAGGTAAATACCGGATTGGATATTTAATACTACGTCCCAAAGTTCCACCTTAAGTCTAAAAACAATAGTAAAATGAAAAATAGATGGTGATAGCGAATTCTATGCCATCTATTCACAGACAATGCAAGTAGTTGTACTGGACGGCACCCTCGTGCCATCTGCATTGCGCGAAGCAGAAGATCCGGCTTCCATGTGCTGGGGTCTCTGTGGGCACGTGACGAAGCAGGTTCGCAGTTCCAGGGATGAGATCTAGAAGGCTAACTGTCCGCCTTTCTGTGTGAGGGCGGCGGTTGGACTGGATGGACAGGAGTTAAAGCGACGTAAAATAAATAAAGTAATAATAATAATAAATTATTAAATATATAATCCTTAGTATGAAAGAAAAAGTCATATGGAATATCATAATCTATTTCAACTTTGAAGTTAGGAGGGACATTAGTGCAATATTATAACTTCTACACAAAAATGTTATTTTTATCACGCAGCTGCTTATTTAGTTACAGTACATAACTATTTATTTTGAAATTTGAGATATTATACAGCACTTTTCTTTCATACTGTGGCCATAGCACGGCGTCTCGCGCGCCAGCCGCAACAGCTCGTACTCTGGCCGAAACAGTTATAATATCCCCGTCTCAACTTCTTATATTTATAGTTAGTCACAATCATAATAAGCACATACATTATCATAAGAGATGTTGGAAATGTCCTTTATTCACATATTTTGGCGTCTTCTCAGGAAATTTTCATTCACTATCCGACATTGAGTGAATTTCTCAACTGAGGTTTTCTCTTAGTTTTTCCAATGTATGGGGTTTGTTGTGCACATCTTAGTTTTCAAGTTCTGCTATAGATAAAACCACATACAGTAAAGTCATGTGACCGTATGGCCTATATTATTTTATTTTTCTACTACGTAAGCAAGTAGGGAAAGCTTGCATTCTACCCAAAAATTCGGTACCGAGATTTCCCGGAAATACATATTTCAAGGCCCCCTGAATCAAAATAAAGCATCTTTGGAAACATGTCCGTATGCGTATCTGTATGCGGTGAACACCATAACTAACAAGTCTGATGTGTTACACTCACATGACTTTCTCTAATCTTGTACATACTATTTTTACAAACCCTTATTCTCCATACGCATCATGTTAATCGAGATGTTAATCTTATTGCTAATTTTCTTGTAGATGCAACGGGAATTGGTAGGCTTTAAGCGATAGTCAAATATTTTAAGAGTTTGTTGCTATGTGAAGTATTCCATTCTCTTTGCAATACCAGGACAAAAAAAAAAATCTGATGTGTTACACTCACATGACTTTCTCTACTCTTCTACAATCTAATTTTACAAACGCCTATTCTCCATATGCTTAATGTTAATCGAGATATCGAGATGTCAATCTTATTGCTAATTTTCTTGTAGATGCAAGGGAAATAGGGTAGCTTTTAAGCGATAGTCAAATATTTTAGCGCTGGTTGCTATGTGGCGCATTCCATTCTCTTTGCATGTCCAGGACATAAAAAAAATGAATAACGAATTTGAGAAAAAGTATAAGTATTGGAAAATTTAAGGAAATAACAAGCAATATCTCGAAAACGGTTCACTCAACAAAAGAAATGTATATGACATAAGTTGTGTATTTTAACGCGATCTACATTTTTTGTGTAGTAAAATTTTGTCTATCTCTTATGGTTTACCAGTTATGCAAAAGTCGTTCACAATGAAGAATACTTTTGGAGACATTCCCAGAAAATTCGAGATATACATTTCATTTCTCGTGACATTACCCTAAACATATGATATTTTCATCAAAATCGTTAGAGCCATTTTTGAGAAAATTAAAATTTTCGAAAAATCTTCCATGTAAAGGGTAGTCTGGGGTGGGGGGATTTTCTTGAAAACCTTCGTGTCGCATCTCTGGAAGATACTGAACCTAAATACCAAGTTTGGTGCTTATCCGATTGTTCGTTTTTGAGTTATGCTGTTCACAGACACACACACAGACGCACACACAGACACACACACAGACACACACACACACACAGACACACACACGGACATGTTTCCAAAAATGCCTTTTTTGGATTCAGGAGGTCTCAAAACGTGTATTTCCGGTGAAATCTCGGTATCGAATTTTTGGGTGGAATGCAATACTTCCCCTACTTACTATACGTAGTAGAGAAAGTAAAAAAGAATAACGAATTTGAGAAAAAGTATAAGTATTGGAAAATTTAAGTGAATAACAAGCAATATCTCGAAAATGGTTCACTCAACAACAAAAATGTATATGACATAAATTGTGTATTTTAACGCGATCTACATTTTTTGTGTAGTAAAATTTGTCTATCTCTTATGGTTTACCATTTATGCAAAAGACGTTCACAATGAAGAATACTTTTGGAGACATTCCCGGAAAATTCGAGATATACATTTCATTTGTCATGAAAATATCTTCAACATATGATTTTAATCAAAATCGTTAGAGCCATTTTTGTGAAAATTAAAATTTTCGGAAAATATTCCATGTAAAGGGTATTCTGGGGTGGGGGAATTTTCTTGAAAACCTTCGTGTCGCAACTCTGGAAGATACTGAACCTAAATACCAAGTTTGGTATTTATTCGACTGTTTGTTTCTGAGTTATGCTGTTCACAGACACACACACACACACGGACATGTTTCCAAAAATGCTTTCTTTTTTGATTCAGGAGGTCTCAAAACATATATTTCCGGTGAAATCTCGGTATCGAATTTTTGGGTGGAATACAATACTTCCTCTACTTACTATACGTAGTATGGAAAGTAAAAACGAAAAGTCGGATAATTACCAAACTTCCAAAGATGCGACACGAAGATTTTCAGCAAACTCCCTCACCCCATACTAGCCTTTACGTGGAACATTTTCGTAATTTTTTATTTTCTAAGAAACAACTAATGATTTTGATTAAAATGGCATATATGAAATATATTTATACGACAAATAAAATGTAGGAATAGTCTCTGGACTTCTCTTCATTCGGAAGGAATTTTGTATAATCATGTATAACTTGTAAACGTCAAGCCGTAGACGAATACTTACTACAGAAAAAATTAAGATCTCCTTAAAACGCATAATTTATTTCACATGGTTTTTTGGGTTTTTTTGTGGCATAAGCCGCTTATGAGATATCCGTTATTAAAGGTTCGAATTGTTCATTTCTTGAAGTCCTGTCAACATTCAGTCGTTTCTCGCGATTGCATGTGAAAAGTTTGAATTTAAGGCCTTGTCATTTGACTGTCGCTGTTCCCTTTGTACTATAACAAATGTATATTGTAGCTATTTCTACAAAGTTTTATTTGGATTAAAATATAGTAAATAGGCAAATAAGCTTGAGTAAGCATAATTCGTATACCCACTACCAAAAGACAGAGAAAGAAAGTCATGTAAATGTATCACATAAGATTTTCTACAAATTTACTTTATCTTCAGAAATTTCCTGAATTAAATTTAATGACTCACACCTGTATGCTCGATCAGCCAATCAAAAGAGGGTGTGAGCAAGTTATTCGTGTACCTCTCTGCATTTGCTGTTTGTTCAAAAAATGTAGGTCCTATTAGTCTGTATGCATTTACTGTACCCACACACCAATTTTTACTTCATGCAAGGGAATCTCTTGTGTAAAATCGGGTTTCTATGTGATCCATATCTGTAATGTTGCAACGAAACATAAGCATACAAATGAAATCATGCGTCAGAGCAGAATATTAAGTGTGAGTCAATTACTCTATCATGGGCATTTCCCAAAATACAATTACAGAAATTAACCCCATTCTGATGATCTCGTGAAAAATAAAATGTATGCAGCAAACCCGCATACATTGGAAGACCCAGAGTAGAGTGGTGTATTATTGCTCTTAAACATTTTACACGTTTAAACTCACACATCGCACCGGTCAGACAGACCGTTCGTGCTAATAAAATACACTATAGTCCATATGTTTTAGGCTATATTGTTCACACTGTACTTTAAACTTAATGATATTTTGTAAGAATTGGAAAGAAAAAACAACAAACAGGCAAAGTAACAACAAAAAGCACAAAAACTAAAGAGAAGAAGAAGAAAGAAAAAATAACTTGTTGACAAGCATACCTATTTTTTACAAAACAAAAAACACCGCAATCAAGCTATTAACCCTCCCCCCATGCAAGTTCAAACTCGGCGGGGGGCAATGGATTTTTTCGGGCGCAAAAATCCTCAGCATGACTTCCTTCGGAAGGAAAGTAAAACCGGTGGTCCCGTGCCGTAGACTTACGACTCGTAATTGAAGAAGTTTATTTTTACGTTGTTTGCTCCACGCTTTGGGCGTCAATTTAAAGTAACGTTAATTTGTTGTAGGACTTTGCTCCACATTCTGGACGCCAGTTTGTAGAACTAGTTTGTTTTCTTTATTATATTTCAACTGTTGGGGATCCGAACTTAAAATTCATTGCAATCGCACGTATAGTAAACAGTTTCCGGTAGCGTTCGCCCCAAATATATTTTCAGGTGGCCTTTACCCCAAGTTTAAAAAAATATCAACTTTGTAATTTAACTGTTTCTTTAAATATTATATTTATTTTGCCTCGGCTGCGTCAGTATTATTTTAGAAACATGAATATCTTCGTAGGGCGTGATGCAACAAGAATGTAGGCTTACGCAGATTTTAACTTTTAATTTACTCCTTTTTATTAATCCTTGACACAAACTAAATAGCACTTTACTGATATAGAGAGCTGTGAGATTCTTTTTATTAATTAATTACACTTTCTACCACGTAAAACTATTTTTCGTCTCACACGAATACGCATCTTGCAACCGGTTACTATCACTGTCTGCAGGCAACTGACTAGATTTCAAGCGTCTAAACTTGTAAATTTCTGTATTTCAAGTCTCTGATTGACTATTTTTACTCCAATAGAATACCTGTATTTAACTAAAGCTTTTTCTGGTTGTTGATTCGCTAGTTCTAAACTGTCTCAAAATTTACATTATTGCTGCTCTAATAATGACTAGTAGCATTTAAACTTCCTTACTCATTATTGCCTCAAGGTTACCTCATTGTTAGCAACGTTTAACTTATTATTCTCACAGTTCCTACATTATTAAATTACGTAATACATTCACATAACGTTATTACATATGGATACAATAATATAAACATATACAATGATTGTAATATACACTTTTTAGATATTGTTACATACACATATTGTTTTAAGGCGGGCTGTTATTCAAATTTACATTTATATAATATGATTAAAATCCATAAGTGTTAAAAATACTGCCTCATAACGGAATCTCAAGCTTGATAAAGAGGCCCCTAAGCAAAATTTTACGCCCAATATGGAATGGGACGCTAAGAACCATGTGGTTAAAGAGCGTCCATAAATAAAACTCAATTTATTTAATTTCTCCCCTCTCACCCCTGTCCCTCTTCCTTAAGATCTTTTGTAAAATGTACTAATCGCTTCCACCCTCTCCCAACCAGCAAGGTCCAACAAGGTTGTAGCCCCCTCCCCAAGCTAACAAAGGGGTCTGACAGGTGCTTTCTCCTCAGCTGTTCTTTCTTAGCCAGTGACCCCAAGTTTCTTCCTCTCTACACCAGGGTCAGATTTTTAGCCTTCTTCGTTAATAAGGCATGATCCTAGTCTCAACCAAGCAAGCTCTTATTTGCCGACTCTATTTCCGTACAAAATATATTTTTCTACACCCCGATCTGCTTTTATTTTCGACTGTATGCTTAGTGATACTTTCTCGTTATAATATAACAGTGTCTGATGTCTAACTATATGGTTTAGACATTTCTGTACATTTCCTAACACATTCACTCTATTTCCAGGTCCTTCAAGCCAAATACATATTACCCATCCCTATTCTTTCCAGCCCTCTCTTGATTTTCGCTGCCAATATTTTGTCCCCTTCATTCCAATCTGTTCTCATATGTGATTGAACCCCTTTCATAATTCTAAACCAATAAAGAAAGCACCAGGGAATAAATTCACTCAATTTCGGATTATCAACTTTCCAGTGTGAATGTAAATTTCATAAGAAGATGCCAGAAATATTCGGATAGATAACATCCCTTATGAAAAGGCATGTGCTCACTAACAATTTAATTGTAGCTGTCACTATGAAAGCGTGAAGCGGTTTCGACGGGAGTAGGTTTGCGGTGGCCGGCCACAGTTTCAATGAAAAGCATTATAGTAATAATCGGATTTTGTAATCTATAGTGTATTTGCTTTAAGTTGAAACATGGAAAGTAGAAAGAGATAGCACTATATTCCACACGACAGTTGGTAATCCTTAACTGCCTAATCCCAAAACCTTTACTATTGAAACTTACTATTTAAAATCTGGGTTAGGTTGACACATGAAATTTAGAAGAGAAAGTGTCGCGGTAACGTTCGTGTTATCTTATTTGCTGAGCGTCTGTTGTTGTTTTATTATTTTGAATTTTGAGTTTTTTGTCCTCCGGCTAGCTATTATTACCCAGTCGAGCAAATCTCTTAAACAGGGTGTGTAAACGGAAAGGAGCTGTTACTAAAAGATAACACTGATAAAAGAATTTATTTTTACACTTTTATTGCCGTCACTTTATTCATTTCACATAATTACTCTTGATACACGCCCGACTGAAACTGTTGTATTTTCGAATGTAACTATTATCACTAATTTGCCGCACATTATTAATTCGCGTATTTCACATCTTTTAACTAACTTTACGACGCGAGAGATTCTATAGAACTGCGCGACGTGTAACCCGTGAATGATTCTGTTGAACTGTGCGACGTTTGTCTTGTGAATTATTCTGTAGAACTGCGCGTTACCCGTCTCTGGCTCGGAATTTATACTCCCTCACCCCGATATGCCTAAAGATTATAATCGAGCTGCTATTGGTTAATAAAACGCGTCAACATTAGCGTCTATTTTTATATCCAATCAAAATTACGAACACTTATGCTCTAGGGAGGATATTTCCTCCATTTCTAAAGAAAAGCGCGGTACTCAGACGTCATTTGTTTGTCTCTTCTAATTGATAAACAACTCACCCCCTCGCTACATTGTTACCCGCTCCTATTGTCGGTTTCAGTGAGGCCGTGTAAACTTATTTCCTAACAATGCTTATAAATAACAAACATCTCAAATCATTGACATGCAATAATGTTAATTTACACTACAATCACTCTGGCATTTACAGTGTTGTGATATAATACTGCCTCAAAAGAAACAACATCCGCTTGTACCAACATGAAAGCCAGAGAAACAAGGCCGGCCGAAGATATCATGATATTTTCCATATTTCACTGGCAAAAGTACAACTGACAACAAAACTACTACAGATACAGATGATACTGAGAGATTAGGCAGTGAAAGGTGACTTTGACAGGGCTTCTCAGCACTGGATCGTCGAGCGCACCTCCCCCCTCTTAGACTGGTCAGGTAGCGTCAAAAAGTAGTAGCGTTAAGTTTCAACTTAAACGTCATGATTTGTACAAATATAACAAACTATAACCTAAGTGCTTGTGGTAATTTTTGGTTTTTGATAAACAACTGATACAAACGTGTTTGAAGGACAACCAAGAAAACACAAGTTGCGCTTTTTAAGTTTTTCTTTGCTTGTATGTACGCGTGTATAGATGGAAATGTTTTGCTTACTCATTCAGTTTATTGAAAATATTTTTAAGCATAATATTTCTCAGAAGTTTTGATATTTACAGCATTTAGATAGGACGAATGCATGTTTAAGAGATTACACTAATATTTAATTCCTCTATCACGTACCTAATAATTAGATTTCATCGAAAATATATTTTTAGGTCTCCTGCATAAAAGAAAAGTATTTTCAGAAAAAACGTCCGTGTGCATGTGTGTATATGTCTCTCTTCTGTGTGTGTGTGTGTGTGTGTGTGTGTGCGTGCGCGCGCGTGAGCAGCATAACTGAAAAACGAAATATCGGATGAATAGCACACTTGGTATTTAAGTTCAACATCTTCCAAAAGATTCGACACGAAGATTTTCAAGAAAATCTTCCACGCTCAAACTTCCTTTACGTGGAAAAAGTCTCATTATTTTATTTTCTCAATATAGCTCTCACAATTTTAATTGAATACTATATATTTAAGAAATGTATATGACCAATAAAGTGTATATTTTCAATTTTCTGAGAGAAACCTATGAATTCCTGTTCACTATGAATGTATTTTATATAGCTTGTATGCCATAAGGGACAAAAACTTACTGTACAAAGCTGCAGATCTCTTTAAGCACAATTCATTTCAAAGAATTTTCATTTTTGCGGCATTAGCCATTTCCGAAATATAGGTATCTGCTATTGGTTTGAAGTTTACAACAATTGATGCTATGGGAAGAGACTTTTCCAGACTTGCATATAGCGACCGATTTTTAAACGGTTGTCTATCGCTATTCCCTTTGTGCTGGACTGCGCCCCCAGCATTCACAGAGCTTTTTCACTAGCCACTCGTTAAATAAGTAAACGGGAGTAATTAACTACTAGAGGTCCGTACAAAATAGAAAAACGGGAAGGTACAAGTCTCTGCAGTATTTACCATAGTGTTACATGCTGGGGTGAGGACCAAAAGGTTTCCAGCAAATTATTAAATTTCGATCACCCCAAAATGCACATGGGGGAAGCGTAGCTCACTAACTGCAAGAGGACTGAGATCCTGGTGTTTAAATCTAGATGAAGACGTGAGGTTTTGACATTATGCAATAATATTACATAATACCATTACCTGTAATTTATTGACAAATATTTGGCGGCTCTACATTCACTTAGGAAAACAGGATGAGGAGCGTTGCCCCGAAGTCGAGGACTGGCCACACACGCGACTTGCTGCTTCAACTGCACTTACGCTAACACTCAAAGTGACGCTATCTACATTCCCCTCTCCAATCCTGTCTAGTCACGCTAGTCAGCCAGGGTTGGTGTCATACCAGACGGAATTCAAAAAAAGCCTTCTCTCTGGCGTTTTCCGCGCCATGAGGGGATCGCTAGGCCGAAAGATAATCAAAGTAACCCAATAATGCTATCGACAATGCAACACAATAATGTGTCTGGTATGACAGTGCTTACTGATACGCCACAAAATCAACGTCTGATTTACAAAGTCTTGAACATACATTGCACAGAAACATTTTACATATACTGGTCCAAAAGATCATGAAGTATGTTCGTAGTTCGTTTTGAATATCACATGAATAACATATTGTACCAGGTTAGGAACTTAAGAAGTTGCCTGGATACGAGTATAGTACTTACATAATTCATTTATACAGGTCTGACACAATGATAACATTTTACACAATTATCACGCCCTACTTTACCTTCAGCAAATTACAGTTATACACGCCCAATATCTAGAATTCCCGTAATTCAGAAATGGATTCCCACAAATTGAAAGTACTTGAGCGCACACGGCAATTGCAAACGGTCAGATTCGGCCAATTCTACGAGGGCTGATCAACAAAGACTGAGACTGATTTTTTCCTGTAGCTTCCATGATAGTTTCGTATCTGTAACATAAATATTTGAAAAGAGCGGGTTCTTATGTATAATGTTGGTAGGCGGCAGCACTCTTGTATTGGTAGGTTGGTAGTAATGCCCTGCTACGTGCATTTCGCATACCAGACAATGGAGGTGGTGAATTTTTTAAATCGATTATCACCGGTGATGAGTCATGGCTGCATCATTATGATCCTGAAGGAAAACAAGCCAGCACAGTGTGGAAATCGCCAGGTTCTCCAACACCA
Source organism: Deroplatys truncata (assembly GCA_030765065.1). Classification (NCBI taxonomy): domain Eukaryota; kingdom Metazoa; phylum Arthropoda; class Insecta; order Mantodea; family Mantidae; genus Deroplatys; species Deroplatys truncata. The sequence continues at coordinate 73,147,471 of CM060984.1, forward strand.
AAAAAGGCAAAAGTTGTTCCATCTGCAGGGAAAGTGATGGTGATCGCATTTTTTGACTGTAATGGAATGATTTACCAGCATGCAGTTCCCCCTCACACTACTGTTACAGCAGCATACTACACGTCAGTATTGGCTACACTGAGGAAGCACATTGCAAAGAAACGACCAGAGCTTTCTCGGACTGGGTGGCGACTTCATCATGACAATTCACGGCCTCACGTCTCAAATCAAGTCATGCACTTTCTGGCTCGATTCAACATTACCTGTGTACCACATCCACCTTATAGCCCCGATCTTGCACCCTGTGACCTTTTTTTATTCCCATCACTTAGGGGTATTCGATTTGAGAACTCTGAAGCAGTGCTCAAGAAAAGTGAGGCGATTCTCAAGGACCTGACAAAGAATGGTCTGCAGCACGTGTTCAAGGACTGGCAGAGACGCTATAAAAAGTGCATTGAAGTAGGAGGGGACTACTTTGAAAAAGATCATGTATACATTGAATTGGAGTAATAAACATCTGTGAAAAAAAAATCAGTCTCAGTCTTTGTTGATCAGCCCTCGTATTATGTGTAACAGCCCAAAAACCCAAAATACGATATGCAGGACACTTACCAAATACACAATCCCCCTACGGCCATAGCGGCCCGAGCTCAAGAGGGAGAAACCTGCACTCTGGGCCTTTCTCGTGTACAGTCTCTAAGTCTCTCCCCAAATTCTCCCCCATCCCCTCTATAGTCAGGAACGACTATTGAGCCTACCCGACACTAACTAAACAGCGCAGTAGCGCCCACGGCATAAACACAAATTAACTGTAACGGTGGTAAATACGAAATATACTTGTGCCGAAAGAAAACAAGTATCTATAACGAAATTTATATTTTTGCAAAGTAATTAGCTTGAAGTACATAGAGGACTAAGTTTTTGCGGATTGTCTCTGTGGTCTGGTGGTTAGCATGATAAACTCCAAATACAGACGTACGGGTTCGATTCCCAGCTGGAGGATGGGAATTTTTCACTAGTTAGGACTACTCCCCCTCCTTCCTAGAGTCTAGATGTATTAGTGAGAGTGTAAATTTGTGTGAATTTATTCTTTAGAAAGAAAACCCAGAGATAACACAATAGCGAGAGAACATCACTGCCAACCCGGACGCCCCTCAAGACAGTTCGGTATCCCCGGCAGCCAGTCAAAACGCTGAAGAACGGAGAGAGTCACAAAGAGCAGCCTTTTCCACTGCCATACTCCACAAAACACAACACAACCACCGCACTACCAAATCTGAAAGTGACCAACGGTGAAGTGAAATGAGAATAGAGATGAAATGGAGGGACAGGAAATTCTGGGAATGTGAGAATCCTTCCCAGCATTCGCCTGGGGACCCGGGAAAATCCTCGAAAAACCCATGGGTCACGAAGGTTGGCCCCGGGAATCAAACCCACGACCTCCCAAAAGCTGGCCACAGGCGAAATCGCCTGAGCCTTCCCGCTCAGTCAACTTAGATGTTAATTACGGTAAATAAATGGAAAGAAAAATTTGTATTACAAGAGTGGGTTACAGAAGCTCTATAAAAATAGAGGATAATGCATAGAGAAAGTCATGTGAATGTAACACAATGAAGTTTTCAGTATCGATTTAATTCAGATTTATAAATTTCACGATATATTTTAATCACCATTCTGAAGAATAGCACAATTTAAAATCAACTGGATGAGGTAAAGTTGTTGATTTCGTATTTTCGTGTTAGTTTTTTAAGAATTAAAACACGCCGATTTTTCCTCTTTCAAATCATGCAGCGTTTTCTTATCGCTGCAGACAGACAGTTATGGTAATGATATACGTTTTCGCTTCAGTGAAGATAATGAAAGTAAACAAACGTCTGTCAGGTGGAAAGATATTTCTGGCTTTCATAACAACGGCAGACGGCGAATTTAACAATGAGAGGGCAGGGATCATCACAATGCAAGCCCGGGCGATTTGCACCATTGCATTGCCGGTTTACTTTATGGATGTCATTGTATTTAGACAACACGAGAGCAGAAGGGTGTGCTTTACGGTCTGCCAAGTCTGAGAAAACCTAAATGCCTACACGATTCCCTCTATTTGTATAGGCTTCACCAAAAATTGCACTTAAAATACAAAAGCTGCCTTATTTATTTACAGGACTGCAAAGGACAGAAACGAGGTACAAGTGGTATAGGTAAGGGTGAAGCATAATGAAATGGAAAATTTAAAATGTATGGCTTCATTCATTTGCCAACCCCCAAGGTCGTTTTAAACTTTCTGCTACTATGGTAAACTGTATCCACGAAAGAAAGGGTTTAAGGGGAAAGTAGAGGGTGTCCAGAAATTACCTCTAGAGCTTCTAACTGAGTAGTTAACGTTTTGAACTGGAATGTAAAGTGAGTTCAGAAAGTGTTCGAACCAACTCTAAAATATTTGATGTGTTTCATCATAGCCATATCCAGTCTAGACTTTCTCTACTCACTCTTTGTAGCGTGGATACTGGTGCATCAATATAAATATCAGCATTAAAGCAAATAATATTTGATGTAGGTGGTTTGTTGTATTTGATTTCGAATTTTGGGCGCCAATTTGAAGTAAGTTTGTTGTATTCTTATTTGCCCACGTTTTGGGAGCCAATTTGAAGAAGGTTTGTTGCTGCTACGTATGAGAAGTCAGTTTGAAGATGTATTATGTTGGGGAACCGAACTTGAAATAGTTGCAACCGCACGTATAGTACCCGGTAGCCTTCGTTACAAAAAAATAAAAATATTAACTTTGTAATTTGAGTGTTTCTTTAAATATTATATATTTATGTTTGCCTCGGCTGCGTCAGTATTATTGTTAGAGACATGGATTTCTTTGTAAGGCGTGGTGCGGCTGAAGAATGCAGGCTTACACAGATTTTAATTTTTTTATTCACTCCTTTTTATTAATTCTTGACACGAATTAAATAACAGTTCACTGATATAGAGAGCTGTAAGATTTTTTTATTAAATACTTGCACTTATTAAATACGTAAACTATTTTCTCACACAAAATAAGTATTAAATTTCTCGAGGACACATCTCGCGTCCGGTTAGGAACACTGTCATCTCGCGTCCGGTTAGGAACACTGTCTGCAACCAACGCGTCCAGTTATGAGCACTGTCTACAAACGACTGACTTGATTTCTACCGCCTAAATTTGTAAATTTCTATATTTCAAGTCTCTGATTGGCTAAACCTAGTCCAATAGAATATCTTCATTTAACTAAAGCGTTTTTCTGGTTGTTGATTGGCTATTTTTATAAGCTGTCACTAAATTTACATTTTTGTTGCTCCAATAATGACTAGAAGCATCATTAAACTTTCCTACTCATTATTACTTCAAGGTTACCTCATTGTTAGCAACTTTTGACCAATTTCTAAACAGTTCCTACATTATTAAATTACGTAATACATTCACATAACATTATTACATGTATACAATAATATAAACATATACAATGACTGTAATATACAGTTCTTATATATTGTTACATACATATATTGCTTTAAGGCTGCTATTATATTTTTGTTATATAATTTGACTGAAATCATTTAAGTGTTAAAAATACTGCCTCATATTATACAGAGTGGCGGAAAATTTTGAATTAATTTTGAATAATTTGAACATGATACAATGCTACTAACAAATTACAGCAGACATCACTTCTTATTATGTTCAAGCTGTCTCCCTTCTTCAGCACATCGTTGAAGACTACCTGGAACACTTGAAACACGCAAACACAGCTGAATGTTGTCCAGTTTGTGGAAGGCTAACAAATTACAGCAGACATCACTTCTTATTATGTTCAAGCTGTCTCCCTTCTTCAGCACATCGTTGAAGTCTACCTGGAACACTTGAAACACGCAAACACAGCTGAATGTTGTCCAGTTTGTGGAAGGCGTCCTTAATGTAACCAGTCGGCTCTTCAAGAGTTTTCCTTCCATAGACTTCTTCTTTAACCATACCCCAAAGGAAAAAATCCACTGGGGTAATATCAGGGATCGTGGTGGGAATTTAATTGCAGCACGACGTCCAAGCACTCTTCCTTTGAAAACGTTGACAAGGTACGTCCTACAAGCTAATGCATAATGTTGTAAGTAGGGTTGATAATACAGGATGAGCCAAAACACTACGAAACGCCTATGCGGTGTTTTTTCTTCTCTCTTGTAATTGATTGGATCAGCTACATTAAGTAGTCTGTAGGCGGTATTTCAATATATATAGAACCAAAAGGACTTTTAAAATAAGACTAAGTGAACACCAAAGAAATATAAATCTGAAACAAATAGATAAATCAGCAGTGGCTAACCATTTTTGGAACAATAACCATGAAATAGGACAAGAGATAAAACTATTAAACTCTATACAGATTCCTTCACACTTGGAAATTTGGGAAAAGATTTTTATTCATCTCAACATTAAGAATGCTTTGAATTTCGAAATATGGCCTACAGACTACTAATGCAGCTAATCCAATCAGATTACAAGAGAGAAGAAAGAAGACAGATGGGTTCCCAACCTTCACTACAGATGGCAACAAATCCAACACCACTAGTTTCCAATTCTTCACAACAGAGGGCAGAAGAATCGTCTAATGAAATACTTCTTGTTTTAGGGGAGAGAGCGAGTCGCCAGTCGGCCGAAACTGATGATGGGAGAAACATATCTCCCGAAAGCGCTCCTTAGTTAAACTCTAGCGCTAATGTGATGGGAATTAACACGTAACGACTCAGTTTAAATTATCATATGATAACATCACAATAAAAAGTACTTCCGTTCATTTTAAACTCGATACTGATGAAGCATAAATTCACAAAACTGTAGCCGCCTGTCTGAATCATCTTCGAGCAACATATGTATCAGGCGTGAAATTTACACTTTGAAGTTTTGCTGATGTAATATCAGTAGTAATAGAATAGCGACTTGAGCCCACAGAGAGATGCCGACAAGCGATAAAGTTCTTTGATCTATGCCGCTAGCCCCGCCCCCTCCCTTTGTGTGCTCACATGCCGCCAGGTCTCGTGTCGTTAGGCCCCGCCCCCTCTCGCTTTGTGTGCTCACCTAATGCCGGCAGTATCTGTGCTAACAGGTTCTACCCCCTCCCCCATGCGTTCTACTGTGGCGTCATGACTTGATGGAATTGTTTTCTCGAGTCCTGCCGCCCCTCGGCAAATTAATTAGGTAATGTTCGTCAAACATTTTTTTTATGACTACTAAGACCTGCACATTGCATCCTCGAGCAATTAAGTTTTTTGATTAATGAATTGTTGACTGGAGCTTGAGTATAAGTAGTCTGCTCACGGTAACAGTCTGTCATGTAATGAAACACTGCAGCCTTCTTGTATCTGGGGGAAAGCGCTTGTCCATTAGCTGAACATGTTAGACGCTTTCAACACATTAATAGACTTTTAAGTTTACATTCCGGATCTGTTTACATACATTAGCGAACGACATACTTCCGCCAGGCGGTAACGGTGACCTCAATTAGCTGACCCGTTAGACGCTTTCACTCCATTAGCGAACAAGAGCCGGGCATGTAATGAAAAAACCCGTAACCTACTTCTGTCTGATGGTAACGGTGACCTCTATTAGCTGACATCTTTAGACGCTTTCAACTCATTAGCGAACAATGCCAGTAATTGTTTTCCTAAGTGCTCTACAATCTCTCACTACTTCAGCTTTAGTGGGGGGAATTATATAAAAGCAGCAGTTTCTCCAATGATTTTCACAGTATCGTAAGAACACTGCGATCTAAGCACTCTGCAAACTTTATTCTTTCAACGTGGAAATTACATCGAACAGCATGTCTGGTAAGTTGTATCACCAATTCATCTTCATTAAAAAGTTAACTTATTACTTAGTACATTTAACTTATATTTGCGTTCTTGTTTTTAATGACGGCCCTTTTATTTGTAAATAGCTGAGTATTCTAAAAGTTAATAGCTAGACAGTTGAATTTTTTCTGAAATGTGAACAGTTTAGTTAAGTATTCATTTTAGACAAGCTTATTCTACATTTAATAGCTAACTGCGCGAATTCTCAAAAAATGTGAACAATTTAGTTAAGTATTCATCTTGTTGAGTAATTATTATTCCAGATATTTAAATACAGGGTTTCACAGAGTGAATTATATTCCTTTCTAGACAAAATACAATTACTTGATTACCCTACGATTCGAATAAATAATGTTCTGTATAAATATTCTTCCGAGGGTAAGCGGCGGTATTCGATCCGGGGACTTCATGTTTGCATGCATTGATCGAACATTCATCAGTTAATGTTTCATTCCTCTTGTGCATTTTATTTAGTAAAAACTTCCAGTCTGTTTCCATCACATTAAAAATTAACGTTTTTGCTTTAGAATATTACAAAAAGTCTGTTGCGCGAATCATTCACTCTAACAAAGTAAATGTTTACATTATATTAAAACATTTAAATCGGAAAATATAGTACTTAATGAACTTCATTAGTGAATCAGAACCTCAATTATATTTACACATATTATCATTTTTATTATTATATTATACAGAAAAAGTTAATAATTTTGTAACTTTCAAATAAATGAAATTTAGTTATGCAACACATTCTCTAATAAAGAATATGTTTTTTCTCTTCCTAATGCAGAAAGTTTGACATCTCAACTTAACACATTGGCTGAGGGTAGCACTTACCCGACCGTTCAAAGACTACAAGATCTTCAGCCAGAGGAGCCTTATAATATAAAATCTATAAGAAAAATTGATACGAGATACGGTGCTAGAGTGGTTGCGGTTTTAGACAATAAGCAAGTGTTTCTTCCGACAAGATATTCAACCCTAACAAGCCAACAGTTGGATGAAATGCCAGGAAAGTTTCAAATGGTATATCATGGTGTAGTACCATCCGGCAAGTTTAAGACATGTAAATTGTCTTTTCTCCCTGTTAAGGTTTGTAGAAATAATTCAGCTATCCTTTCAAAGCTTCATTTAGAGTTACATTTGTTGAGTTTATAAATTCACACTTCCTAGGATAACATTCATCTAAAGTATACATCACCGTGTAAATAACGCTTAGGATGTAGTCTGGGCGAGGACCTGCAGAAAGAAGTTTAATAGTCTATTCACTGATTCTTTACCTCAAAGCAGATACCTACAGCAAGTTGCAAATAATTTCCATTAGGGTAGCAGTTGTCAAAGCAAGCATCACTGTATTAAAACAAATATGTGTAAATAATGTCTAGATTGTAGTCTGAGTGATTTCGTGCAGAAAGAAGTTTAATACCACATTGCATTGATTCTCCGCATCGAAGTATATACCTACAACAAGCTACAAATAATGTGAATGTTTGTTACAGGAATGTCCAGATGAATGTAAATGAAGAGGAAGAATGAGATAGCTTCAAACAACACGAACAGAAATGTGATAGGAACATCCTCAACATGAAGAATTGCAGCACCGTCCAGCATGGAACATTCGAGTGTGTAGAATATAGCAATAATATATAAATTATGTACTCATTATTACTGCTATACATGCCAATACCATTGATTTCATAAATAATTTCATAATTGTTTAAAGAAGAATGTATTATCTTAAAACATTGATGCTACATGAAATCTAAACAAAAAAGTTATTGAACTATTACTGAAAGAGACCTGAATAAATGGGAATCTAGAAGCCAGAACCATCTTAATATTGGACTGTATGATATGAGGTGTATAAAAAGATTAATAAAAATGAGGGCTATGTAATATAAACAACATTTATTTTTTATAAAACATTTTCCTATTACATTCCTTCACAAAAAAACCCGAACATATTTCCCAAAGACAAAAGTGATAGTCTAGACCTTCTAAACATGCAGTTATAGGGGGAAAGGATGCTCTCCTGAAACATTAGGTCTCTAGACAGAAGCATTTATAGGGGAGAGATAGGGAATACCAGGGCTGATGCTAGGCTAGTCAGATGCTAAAGGAGGGAGGGATATGCTTTATACGAGAGAGATAGGGAACACAAGGAAAGATGCTATACTAAACAGGACTTGAAGGGTAGAATATGAGCGATATAGCAAACCGAGGAGAGGTATTAGGATAGGAGTTTTGAATGATGGAGTAGGCGTTTATATGCGAGAGATAGGGAATACGAGGTTCGATGCTAGGCTAGACGGTGTTGAATGAGGGAATGCATCTTATATGAGAGAGGTAGGGGAATATGAGGAGAAGTGCTAGGCTGGTCGGGAAGGTCTGAATGAGAGAGTATACGTCTATATGTGAAAATATAGGGAAAACGAAGGTAGGTGCTAGGTTGAGAGAGTCTTCAAGGAGGAAAATGCATTTATATGAGAGCGTTAGGGCATACGAGGAGAGGTGCTAGTCTAGACATGGTTTGAGGATTAGAGTATACGTTTATATGGGAGAAATATGGAAAACGGGAGAGATACAAGGATAGACAGAGATTGAAGGAGGAGGAATGTAGGTTTATACTGTAATATAGAGAGTAATTCGATTATAAAACTTTTCTCATCCAGCCTTACAACACTTTTATATACTTATTTTCTAAACCTTACAAACTTTATATTTGTTAAACAGTAGTGCGCGAGACGGAGAGGGACAAACAGTATATCGGTTTACAGTGAAGTATACATCCTAACCTATTCCCACCTTGTTTGTTCTGGATCTTCTCATTGTCTATCATCTAACGTAAACACGTAACAAGACGTAACACAGGAAATCATACATATGGCACATTAAAAAAATAAAGGTATATATAATGAAACATAAACAAGTAGACAGAGGGTCGTCGATACATAGAAAACCAGGAGTTGTATGTACTGAGACCATAGATTAGTATAGGCAAACAACAAAGAAGTGAATTTATAGTGTAAATAGCCAAATATTTTCAAATATTATTATAGTCTAAAAGTATATAACTTAATTATGTATCGAGTATTGAGAAATAAACGTTATTCATTATTCACTAATCTCAGATCACTGCAATTGTATTGAATCAATTCACAATTGCTAATGCGATTCAACTTTCATTCGTCTCTGATACATAAACAAATTGCAAAATGGAGAAGGACGAAAGTAATAAAAAGACTCAGGCAGCAAATTTTAAGAAAGAAGAGAAAGATATATGATCGACATTGTTTTGGAACACAAATTAGTCTTGAAAATAAAATGACTGATAGCTCTGCTAAGCGTAAGGAAGAGACATGGAAATAAATTGCAAATGAATACAATTCTAGGTTGGAAAAGAAGATAAACAACATTCATGTAAACCAATTTTTAAAAATCAGTTTAACTGAATACATGTAAAAAAACATATCACTTTACAAAAAGTAATGCAGACAACATTTATTTTTATAAACATTATCCTATTACATTACTTTACAAAAAACCATACATATTTCCTAAAGGCAAAGGTGATAGTCTAGACATTCTAAACACTCAGTTATATAATCATATACATCACACAGAAAGAGACCTGCATTATCAGTAAAAAAACTAAACATCTCAACAATGTCTGAATGATGTATTTTATAAGTACAAGTTTTTTGATATTTCAAAGTTCCTGTTAACCATGGCAGTAATTGATTAACACAATTTCTCGATCCTGTCATGCTATAACTTTAGATGCTTTCAGCTTACTTATAATTTCCTCAATCTCTTGTGTGTGACTATTATTACCAGCATCCCTCGACGCAATTAGTAACCTCAATATATTTACTAGTCTATTCGGATTTTCAAGCGTTGATATCACTGAATCATCATCATCTGAAGATTTCATATTCTCGCAACTTCCGATGTATCCAGATTTTTCACCAACAGTAGTCTCCAGTGAAGGACAGAGGCTTGATCCGGTATAACATTCCCCTCTATACATCTTCGGATCTTCAAGTGCAGGTGAGAGAGTCGATTCAGTATAACATGTTGCTCTATGAAACTTAAATCTTGACAAAGAACGATTCTTAAAAATCCGCCCGCATACACAGCATCTAATAACGCGTTTTCCTCCATGTGTAATGTATGAAAAATCGTGTTTCTCATTCGTCAGTTGCACAGATTTTCTCGGGCAGTAGTTCATGCTAAAACTAAAAGAAATTAAATGAATACGTGAATGCTAACGCTCGAAGGAATTAAAAGCGAATGAATGAATTCATAACACGCACCTATGTATATATCCAGGATGAGGACGACGGAGGGAATTGCGATCAATGCATAGCAGGGAGAAAGGATACTCTCTTGAAACATTAGTCATCTAGACAACTATTGTTCACGGAGCCTGTAGACGTCAGGTTGAATGGGAGAGACCTCAGGTTCAAATCTTTAAGGGCACGGACCCAGCCTTTTGCCTGTCATGTATACTAAACCATCCTAACAGCGTAACATTACGTTACAACGACACGTAACCAGAACATGGCGAGTGCGAGCATGGAAAAAAGGATGCTCTCTGGGAACATTACTGGAAAAGGATGCTCTCTGGAAACACTAGTCATCCACACAACGGGTTGTCCCTAACATTTCCAGATTTCGGGTCGTTCAACATCGTGACGCGCCCCTGTCATCTACATTTCGACGAAATTTTACCTCCTGAATTAAAGTTTGGTGATCTGTATAGACCTGTACAACATGCATTACGCTATGTAACAGACACATCACGTTATGTAACAACACGATCACGCTAGGTAACAACATGTTCACGCTATGTAACAACATGATCACGCTATGTAACAACATGATCACGCTATGTAACAACATGATCACGCCATGTAACAACATGATCACGCTATGTAACAACATGATCACGCTATGTAACAACATGATCACGCTATGTAACAACATGACCACGCTATGTAACAAAACGATCAAGCTATGTAACAAGTGATCACGCTATGTAACAACATGATCATGCTATGTAACAACCTGAGCACGCTATGTAACAACATGATCACGCTATGTAACAAACTGAGTACGCTATGTAACAACATGATCACGCCATGTAACAACTGATCACGCTATGTAACAACATGCTCAAGCTATGTAACAACTGATCACGCTATGTAACAACATGATCACGCTATGTAACAACCTGAGCACGCTATGTAACAATCTGATCACGTTATGTAACAACTGATCACGCTATGTAACAACATGATCACGCTATGTAACAACATGATCACGCTATGTAACAACATGATCACGCTATGTAACAACATGTTCACGCTATGTAACAACATGACCACGCTATGTAACAAAACGATCACGCTATGTAACAACATGATCACGCTATGTACAACACGATCACGCAATGTAACAACTGATCACGCTATGTAACAACCTGATCAAGCTATGTAACAACTGATCACGCTATGTAACAATATGATCACGCTATGTAACAACCTGAGCACGCTATGTAACAACATGATCACGCTATGTAACAACCTGAGTACGCTATGTAACAACATGATCACGCCATGTAACAACTGATCACGCTATGTAACAACATGCTCAAGCTATGAAACAACTGATCACGCTATGTAACAACACGATCACGCTATGTAACAACCTGATCAAGCTATGTAACAACATGATCACGCTATGTAACAACCTGAGTACGCTATGTAACAACATGATCACGCCATGTAACAACTGATCACACTATGTAACAACATGCTCAAGCTATGTAACAACTGATCACGCTATGTAACAACATGATCACGCTATGTAACAACCTGAGCACGCTATGTAACAATCTGATCACGTTATGTAACAACTGATCACGCTATGTAACAACATGATCACGCTATGTAACAACATGATCACGCTATGTAACAACATGATCACGCTATGTAACAACATGTTCACGCTATGTAACAACATGACCACGCTATGTAACAAAACGATCACGCTATGTAACAACACGATCACGCTATGTACAACACGATCACGCAATGTAACAACTGATCACGCTATGTAACAACCTGATCAAGCTATGTAACAACTGATCACGCTATGTAACAATATGATCACGCTATGTAACAACCTGAGCACGCTATGTAACAACATGATCACGCTATGTAACAACCTGAGTACGCTATGTAACAACATGATCACGCCATGTAACAACTGATCACGCTATGTAACAACATGCTCAAGCTATGTAACAACTGATCACGCTATGTAACAACACGATCACGCTATGTAACAACCTGATCAAGCTATGTAACAACATGATCACGCTATGTAACAACCTGAGTACGCTATGTAACAACATGATCACGCCATGTAACAACTGATCACACTATGTAACAACATGCTCAAGCTATGTAACAACATGTTCACGCTATGTAACAACATGATCACGCTATGTAACAACATGTTCACGCTATGTAACAACATGATCACGCTATGTAACAACATGACCACACTATGTAACAACATGATCACGCTATGTAACAAAACGATCAAGCTATGTAACAACACGATCACGCTATGTAACAACCTGATCAAGCTATGTAACAACTGATCACGCTATGTAACAACCTGAGCACGGTATGTAACAACCTGATCACGCTATGTAACAACTGATCACGCTATGTAACAACATGCTCAAGCTATGTAACAACATGATCACGCTATGTAACAACATGTTCACGCTATGTAACAACATGTTCACGCTATGTAACAACATGATCACGCTATGTAACAACATGACCACACTATGTAACAACATGATCATGCTATGTAACAAAACAATCAAGCTATGTAACAACATGATCACGCTATGTAACAAAACGATAAAGCTATGTAACAACCTGAGCACGCTATGTAACAACATGTTCACGCTATGTAACAACATGATCACGTTATGTAACAACATGATCACGCTATGTAACAACATGATCACGCCATGCAACAAAACGATCAAGCTATGTAACAACCTGAGCACGCTATGTAACAACATGTTCACGCTATGTAACAACATGAACACGCTATGTAACAATACGATTACGCTATGTAACAATCTGATTACGCTATGTAACAACTGATCACGCTATGTAACAACATGATCACGCTATGTAACAACCTGAGCACGTTATGTAACAACATGACTACGCTATGTAACAAAACGATCACGCTATGTAACAACTGATCACGCTATGTAACAAACTGAGCACGCTATGTAACAACATGACCACGCTATGTAACAAAACGATCACGCTATGTAACAACTGATCACGCTATGTAACAACCTGAGCACGCTATGTAACAACCTGAGCACGCTATGTAACAATACGATCATGCAATGTAACAACCTGATCACGCTATGTAACAACCTGATTACGCTATGTAACAACTGATCACGCTATGTAACAACATGATCACGCCATGTAACAACCTGAGCACGCTATGTAACAACATGATCACGCTATGTAACAACATGAACACGCTATGTAACAATACGATCACGCTATGTAACAATCTGATTACTATGTAACAACGGATCACGCTATGTAACAACATGATCACGCTATGTAACAACCTGAGCACGCTATGTAACATCATGATCACGCTATGTAACAACCTGATCACGCTATGTAACAACATGCTCACGCTATGTAACAACTGATCACGCTATGTAACAACATGATCACGCTATGTAACAACCTGAGCACGCTATGTAACATCATGATCACGCTATGTAACAACATGTTCACGCTATGTAACAACACGATCACGCTATGTAACAACACGATCACGCTATGTAACAACATGGACACGCTATGTAACAACATGAACACGCTATGTAACAATACGATCAAGCTATGTAACAACCTGAGCACGCTATGTAACAACATGATCACGCTATGTAACAACATGAACACTCTATGTAACAACCTGAGCATGCTATGTAACAACATGATCACGCTATGTAACAACCTAATCACGCTATGTAACATGATCACGCTATGTAACAACATGATCACGCTATGTAAATAGGGTGGACCATTTAAGTTGAGGCTATACAATATATCCAAAACTAAGCGTTGTAGAAAGAAATGTCTTTAATAAACTTGATTGATATTATGGCGAAAGTAAATGCTGCTAGTCGTATTTCGTTTGGAGGCCGTTATGAGGGTCATTTTGGGTCAATTTATTCTTTTAAATGGGAACCTACAATTAGGGTCCCATTTAAAATGACCCTGAAATGACCCTCACTACGTCCTCCAAACGAAATACGACTAGCAGGATTTACTTTCGCCATAATATCAATCAAGTTTATTAAAGACATTTCTTTCTACAACGCTTAGTTTTGGATAAATTGTATAGCCTCAACTTAAATGGTCCACCCTATTTACATAGCGTGATCATGTTGTTACATAGCGTGATCATGTTACATAGCGTGATTAGGTTGTTACATAGCGTGATCATGTTGTTACATAGCATGCTCAGGTTGTTACATAGAGTGTTCATGTTGTTACATAGCGTGATCATGTTGTTACATAGCGTGCTCAGGTTGTTACATAGCTTGATCGTATTGTTACATAGCGTGTTCATGTTGTTACATAGCGTGTCCATGTTGTTACATAGCGTGATCGTGTTGTTACATAGCGTGATCGTGTTGTTACATAGCGTGAACATGTTGTTACATAGCGTGATCATGATGTTACATAGCGTGCTCAGGTTGTTACATAGCGTGATCATGTTGTTACATAGCGTGATCAGTTGTTACATAGCGTGAGCATGTTGTTACATAGCGTGATCAGGTTGTTACATAGCGTGATCATGATGTTACATAGCGTGCTCAGGTTGTTACATAGCGTGATCATGTTGTTACATAGCGTGATCCGTTGTTACATAGTAATCAGATTGTTACATAGCGTGATCGTATTGTTACATAGCGTGTTCATGTTGTTACATAGCGTGATCATGTTGTTACATAGCGTGCTCAGGTTGTTACATGGCGTGATCATGTTGTTACATAGCGTGATCAGTTGTTACATAGCGTAATCAGGTTGTTACATAGCGTGATCAGGTTGTTACATAGCATGATCGTATTGTTACATAGCGTGCTCAGGTTGTTACATAGCGTGCTCAGGTTGTTACATAGCGTGATCAGTTGTTACATAGCGTGATCGTTTTGTTACATAGCGTGGTCATGTTGTTACATAGCGTGCTCAGGTTGTTACATAGCGTGATCAGTTGTTACATAGCGTGACCGTTTTGTTACATAGCGTAGTCATGTTGTTACATAACGTGCTCAGGTTGTTACATAGCGTGATTATGTTGTTACATAGCGTGATCAGTTGTTACATAGCGTAATCAGATTGTTACATAGCGTGATCGTATTGTTACATAGCGTGTTCATGTTGTTACATAGCGTGAACATGTTGTTACATAGCGTGCTCAGGTTGTTACATAGCTTGATCGTTTTGTTGCATGGCGTGATCATGTTGTTACATAGCGTGATCATGTTGTTACATAACGTGATCATGTTGTTACATAGCGTGAACATGTTGTTACATAGCGTGCTCAGGTTGTTACATAGCGTGATCATGTTGTTACATAGCGTGAACATGTTGTTACATAGCGTGATCATGTTGTTACATAGCGTGAACATGTTGTTACATAGCTTGAGCATGTTGTTACATAGTGTGATCAGTTGTTACATGGCGTGATCATGTTGTTACATAGCGTACTCAGGTTGTTACATAGCGTGATCATGTTGTTACATAGCTTGATCAGGTTGTTACATAGCGTGATCGTGTTGTTACATAGCGTGATCAGTTGTTACATAGCTTGAGCATGTTGTTACATAGCGTGATCAGTTGTTACATGGCGTGATCATGTTGTTACATAGCGTACTCAGGTTGTTACATAGCGTGATCATGTTGTTACATAGCGTGCTCAGGTTGTTACATAGCGTAATCATGTTGTTACATAGCGTGATCAGTTGTTACATAGCTTGATCAGGTTGTTACATAGCGTGATCAGTTGTTACATTGCGTGATCGTGTTGTACATAGCGTGATCGTGTTGTTACATAGCGTGATCGTTTTGTTACATAGCGTGGTCATGTTGTTACATAGCGTGAACATGTTGTTACATAGCGTGATCATGTTGTTACATAGCGTGATCATGTTGTTACATAGCGTGATCATGTTGTTACATAGCGTGATCAGTTGTTACATAACGTGATCAGATTGTTACATAGCGTGCTCAGGTTGTTACATAGCGTGATCATGTTGTTACATAGCGTGATCAGTTGTTACATAGCTTGAGCATGTTGTTACATAGCGTGATCAGTTGTTACATGGCGTGATCATGTTGTTACATAGCGTACTCAGTTTGTTACATAGCGTGATCATGTTGTTACATAGCGTGCTCAGGTTGTTACATAGCATGATCATGTTGTTACATAGCGTGATCAGTTGTTACATAGCTTGATCGTTTTCTTACATAGCGTGGTCATGTTGTTACATAGCGTGATCATGTTGTTACATAGCGTGATCATGTTGTTACATAGCGTGATCATGTTGTTACATGGCGTGATCATGTTGTTACATAGCGTGATCATGTTGTTACATAGCGTGATCATGTTGTTACATAGCGTGAACATGTTGTTACCTAGCGTGATCGTGTTGTTACATAACGTGATGAGTCTGTTACATAGCGTAATGCATGTTGTACAGGTCTATACAGATCACCAAACTTTAATTCAGGAGGTAAAATTTCGTCGAAATGTAGATGACAGGGGCGCGTCACGATGTTGAACGACCCGAAATCTGGAAATGTTAGGGACAACCCGTTGTGTGGATGACTAGTGTTTCCAGAGAGCATCCTTTTCCAGTAATGTTCCCAGAGAGCATCCTTTTTTCCATGCTCGCACTCGCCATGTTCTGGTTACGTGTCGTTGTAACGTAATGTTACGCTGTTAGGATGTTTTAGTATACATGACAGGCAAAAGGCTGGGTCCGTGCCCTTAAAGATTTGAACCTGAGGTCTGTCCCATTCAACCTGACGTCTACAGGCTCCGTGAACAATAGTTGTCTAGATGACTAATGTTTCAAGAGAGTATCCTTTCTCCCTGCTATGCATTGATCGCAATTCCCTCCGTCGTCCTCATCCTGGATATATACATAGGTGCGTGTTATGAATTCATTCATTCGCTTTTAATTCCTTCGAGCGTTAGCATTCACGTATTCATTTAATTTCTTTTAGTTTTAGCATGAACTACTGCCCGGGAAAATCTGTGCAACTGACGAATGAGAAACACGATTTTTCATACATTACACATGGAGGAAAACGCGTTATTAGATGCTGTGTATGCGGGCGGATTTTTAAGAATCGTTCTTGGTCAAGATTTAAGTTTCATAGAGCAACATGTTATACTGAATCGACTCTCTCACCTGCACTTGAAGATCCGAAGATGTATAGAGGGGAATGTTATACCGGATCAAGCCTCTGTCTTTCACTGGAGACTACTGTTGGTGAAAAATCTGGATACATCGGAAGTTGCAAGAATATGAAATCTTCAGATGATGATGATTCAGTGATATCAACGCTTGAAAATCCGAATAGACTAGTAAATATTTTGAGGTTACTAATTGCGTCGAGGGATGCTGGTAATAATAGTCACACACAAGAGATTGAGGAAATTATAAGTAAGCTGAAAGCATCTAAAGTTATAGCATGACAGGATCGAGAAATTGTGTTAATCAATTACTGCCATGGTTAACAGGAACTTTGAAATATCAAAAAACTTGTACTTATAAAATACATCATTCAGACATTGTTGAGATGTTTAGTTTTTTTACTGATAATGCAGGTCTCTTTCTGTGTGATGTATATGATTATATAACTGAGTGTTTAGAATGTCTAGACTATCACCTTTGCCTTTAGGAAATATGTATGGTTTTTTGTAAAGGAATGTAATAGGATAATGTTTATAAAAAATAAATGCTGTCTGCATTACTTTTTGTAAAGTGATATGTTTTTTTACATGTATTCAGTTAAACTGATTTTTAAAAATTGGTTTACATGAATGTTGTTTATCTTCTTTTTCTAACCTAGAATTGTATTCATTTGCAATTTATTTCCATGTCTCTTCCTTACGCTTAGCAGAGCTATCAGTCATTTTATTTTCAAGACTAATTTGTGTTCCAAAACAATGTCGATCATATATCTTTCTCTTCTTTCTTAAAATTTGCTGCCTGAGTCTTTTTATTACTTTCGTCCTTCTCCATTTTGCAATTTGTTTATGTATCAGAGACAAATGAAAGTTGAATGGCATTAGCAATTGTGAATTGATTCAATACAATTGCAGTGATCTGAGATTAGTGAATAATGAATAACGTTTATTTCTCAATACTCGATACATAATTAAGTTATATACTTTTAGACTATAATAATATTTGAAAATATTAGGCTATTTACACTATAAATTCACTTCTTTGTTGTTTGCCTATACTAATCTATGGTCTCAGTACATACAACTCCTGGTTTTCTATGTATCGACGACCCTCTGTCTACTTGTTTATGTTTCATTATATATACCTTTATTTTTTTAATGTGCCATATGTATGATTTCCTGTGTTACGTCTTGTTACGTGTTTACGTTAGATGATAGACAATGAGAAGATCCAGAACAAACAAGGTGGGAATAGGTTAGGATGTATACTTCACTGTAAACCGATATACTGTTTGTCCCTCTCCGTCTCGCGCACTACTGTTTAACAAATATAAAGTTTGTAAGGTTTAGAAAATAAGTATATAAAAGTGTTGTAAGGCTGGATGAGAAAAGTTTTATAATCGAATTACTCTCTATATTACAGTATAAACCTACATTCCTCCTCCTTCAATCTCTGTCTATCCTTGTATCTCTCCCGTTTTCCATATTTCTCCCATATAAACGTATACTCTAATCCTCAAACCATGTCTAGACTAGCACCTCTCCTCGTATACCCTACGGCTCTCATATAAATGCATTTTCCTCCTTGAAGACTCTCTCAACCTAGCACCTACCTTCGTTTTCCCTATATTTTCCCATATTGACGTATACTCTCTCATTCAGACCTTCCCGACTAGCCTAGCATTTCTCCTCATATTCCCCTACCTCTCTCATATAAGATGCATTCCCTCATTCAACACCGTCTAGCCTAGCATCGAACCTCGTATTCCCTATCTCTCGCATATAAACGCCTACTCCATCATTCAAAACTCCTATCCTAATACCTCTCCTCGGTTTGCTATATCGCTCATATTCTACCCTTCAAGTCCTGTTTAGTATAGCATCTTTCCTTGTGTTCCCTATCTCTCTCGTATAAAGCATATCCCTCCCTCCTTTAGCATCTGACTAGCCTAGCATCAGCCCTGGTATTCCCTATCTCTCCCCTATAAATACTTCTATCTAGAGACCTAATGTTTCAGGAGAGCATCCTTTCCCCTATAAAAGTTTATTTGGTGTCTTTATCTTAATTAGTTTAGGAGTTATTAAATTTATAATTAAATTACATTTTATCGGTATTCGAACCCTGGACACCAGAACCAATATTATTTACAATATTAGTTTGATATGTTTAAGGGTGCTGTATGCATTTACAGCATCAATCTAAGTGATATATTCTAGAGTATAGAGAAAAATAAGTAAGTGATTGAAAGATCGGGATTCGAAGTAAGGACAGCTGATTGAAAATTATATACAGTATTAATTGCCCCTCATAGGAGCTATCAATCATGCTTTGGTCAGTTCCTCTACCTCTCTTAGTTTCTGAGATAATGACGATTTAAACATTAGGCTCGAACTCAGAACGTCAGGTATCTAATTACACATCCACAAGATACTACCTAGTAACATAAACGCAATAAAGTTTATTTGGCGTCTTTATCTTAATTAGTTTAGGAGTTATTAAATTTATAATTAAATTACATTTTATCGGTATTCGAACCCTGGACACCAGAAACAAAATTATTTACAATATTAGTTTGATATGTTTAAAGGTGCTGTATGCAGTTACAGCATCAATCTAAGTGATATATTCTAGAGTATAGAGAAAAATAAGTAAGTGATTGAAAGATCGGGATTCGAAGTAAGGACAACTGATTGAAAATTATATACGGTATTAATTACCCCTCATAGGAGCTATCAATCATGCTTTGGTTCACTCGTCTACCTCTCTTAGTTTCTGAGATAATGACGATTTAAAATTAGGCTCGAACCCAGAACGTCAGGTATCTAATTACACATCCACAAGATAATACCTAATAACATAAAGGCAATAAAGTTTATTTGGCGTCTTTATCTTAATTAGTTTAGAAGTTATTAAATTTATAATTATACTATATTTTATCGGTATTCGAACCCTGGACACCAGAAACAAAATTATTTACAATATTAGTTTGATATGTTTAAAGGTGCTGTATGCAGTTACAGCATCAATCTAAGTGATATATTCTAGAGTATAGAGAAAAATAAGTAAGTGATTGAAAGATCGGGATTCGAAGTAAGGACAACTGATTGAAAATTATATACAGTATTAATTACCCCTCATAGGAGCTATCAATCATGCTTTGGTTCACTCGTCTACCTCTCTTAGTTTCTGAGATAATGACGATTTAAAATTAGGCTCCAACCCAGAACGTCAGGTATCTAATTACACATCCACAAGATAATACCTAATAACATAAAGGCAATAAAGTTTATTTGGCGTCTTTATCTTAATTAGTTTAGAAGTTATTAAATTTATAATTAAACTACATTTTATCGGTATTCGAACCCTGGACACCAGAAACAAAATTATTTACAATATTAGTTTGATATGTTTAAAGGTGCTGTATACAGTTACACCATCAATCTAAGTGATATATTCTAGAGTATAGAGAAAAATAAGTATGTGATTGAAAGATCGGGATTCGAAGTAAGGACAACTGATTGAAAATTATATACAGTATTAATTACCCCTTATAGGAGCTATCAATCATGCTTTGGTTCACTCGTCTACCTCTCTGAGTTTCTGAGATAATGACGATTTAAAATTAGGATCGAACCCAGAACGTCAGGTATCTAATTACACATCCACAAGATAGTACCTAATAATATAAAGGCAATAAAGTTTATTTGGCGTCTTTATCTTAATTAGTTTAGAAGTTATTAAATTTATAATTAAATTACATTTTATCGGTATTCGAACCCTGGACACCAGAAACAAAATTATTTACAATATTAGTTTGATATGTTTAAAGGTTGTGTATGCAGTTACAGCATCAATCTAAGTGACATATTCTAGAGTATAGAGAAAAAATAAGTAAGTGATTGAAAGATCGGGATTCGAAGTAAGGACAACTGATTGAAAATTATATACAGTATTAATTACCCCTTATAGGAGCTATCAATCATGCTTTGGTCAATTCCTCTACCTCTCTTAGTTTCTGAGATAATGACGATTTAAACATTAGGCTCGAACCCAGAACGTCAGGTATCTAATTACACATCCACAAGATACTACCTAATAAAATAAAGGCAATAAAGTTTATTTGGCGTCTTTATCTTAATTAGTTTAGGAGTTATTAAATTTATAATTAAATTACATTTTATCGGTATTCGAACCCTGGACACCATGTACCCAAATATACATTCACAAGAAACTATCTAATGACATTAATGTAATAAACTTTATTTGATGTCTTTATCGTAATTAGTCTCTGAGTTATTAGAAGCTGAATTTGTAATTCGAACCCGGGCATCCTGGTCAACTTGGAACTCGTTGGAGAAGCTGCTGCTTTTTATATCATTTCCATCGCTAAAATCTAAAGTGTTGAGTGTTGGGCAGAGCACTTAGGAAAACAATTACTGACATTGTTCGCTAATGGGGTGAAAGCGTCTAACGGGTCAGCTAATGTGTGTCACCGTTACCTCCAGACGGAAGTATGTCGTTGATCGCTAATGTATGTAAACAGATCCGGAATGTAAACTTAAAAGCTTATTAATGTGTTGAAAGCGTCTAACATGTTCAGCTAATGGACAAGCGATTTCCCCAGATACAAGAAGGCTGCAGTGTTTCATTACATGACAGACTGTTACCGTGAGCAGACTACTTATACTCAAGCTCCAGTCAAGAATTCATTAATCAAAAAACTTAATTGCTCGAGGATGCAATCTGCAGACCTTAGTAATCATAAAAAAAAATGTTTGACGAACATTACCTAATTAATTTGCCGAGGGGCGGCAGGACTCGAGAAAACAATTCCATCAAGTCATGACGCCACAGTAGAACGCATTGGGGAGGGGGGGTAGGACCTGTTAGCACAGACACTGTCGGCATTAGGTAAGCACACAAAGCGAGAGGGGGCGGGGCCTAACGACACGAGACCTGTCGGCATGTGAGCACACAAAGGGAGGAGGCGGGGCTAGCGGCATAGATCAAAGAACTTTATCGCTTGTCGGCATCTCTCTGTGGGCTCAAGTCGCTATTCTATTGCTACTAATATCCTTTGGGTTGATGTAATAGTTCTGGGAACTCTGCCCCTAATCATCTTGTAGACTTCTTGGGATCAATCATAACAGTCAAACAGATATTGAGTTCATTGTTATTTCGTGCTGTCCTAGGTCACCCACTGCGAGGTGCATCCAAAACAGAAACTTCAGTTTCAAATTTACGAATAAATTGTAAACAGCCTTACGTGTTGGAGGATTTCATACGAAATGTTCTCTCCACTCCCTCAGTACAGCACTTGCACCGCTGTCTTCACAACGAAAATTCTTTTTGTGAAAACTGTTATTTGTGTCGTCAAGACGATGTTATTTATGGTTACGATTCATTTATTAACACTATGTGTCATTTTCTGCTTTTTACCAATCATATCGACGTAATAATACGCCCTACCAACCTAGATACATACAAATCCCTCAGTGTGTAGTGTCTTTTGTGCCAGCCAGTATAAGTGTAAACTATGGTATATGATAAATGTAAAGAAGCTAGCTATCCGTGCAACGTTGTAATTTAGGTGGCTAGAGCGAAGCGGTACCAAACGGAGATATCTCCATGCTTGGCCAAAGCACAGGGAATCGGCTAAATATAACCAAGAGAGACGCTTGAGTGAGAGAGAGAGGCAGAGGTTGAAAAGAGATAAAGAGGCCGGAACAGAAACGAGAGTCTAATTCGTCATGGAATAGAAATGCGGAAGATAGGAGAGCACATGTTTCTCATATGACGTCAATGTGATCCGTCAATCACAACATTACTATAGGGTGGGAGGTACAGATTGATGGATAGGTCCCCATAACCCAGTTAAATAACTGGGGGATTGAGTTCACGATTTCGCTGCGAACAAGTATGCAAATAAATGAAAGTGAACTACAACTCTTTTGTTTCGTCTCCTGTATCCACTCCTGAGATAAGAATTAAAAGCATAGACCAACACAGAAGTGTTATAGGACGCTCTTTTACAGCAATTCACCAGCTCAGCAGAAGAAAGTCGACGAGGCAACCGGAGGGAGGAGCAGGTCTGTCGCATCCTATATGGCTTTGAAATACCATACTATTTGTATGTTCACGAGAAAAAAGGAACAACGATTTACTACTTTAAAAATGAGAAGCATTTGAAAATTCAAACTGATAACAAAGAATATCTCGAAAATGGTTAACGCCACAAAAAACCTTGTATTTGGCATAAATTGTATGTTTTAGCAAGATCCACATCTTTTTGTGCAGTAAGATTTGGTCCATCTCTTAGGGTTCAATTATACAAAAGTCATTCAGAATGAAGAGGTGTTTATAGGCCATTTGCAGAAAATTCGAACCTTCAACATACAGAATTTTAATAAAAATCATTGGAGCTATTTTTGAGAAAATTAAAAGTAACAAAAAATATTTGCGGTGGGGCGATTTTCTTGAAAATCCTTGTGTCGCGTTCTTGGAAGACGCTTAAATTAAATACCAAGTTTGGTATTTAACAGACACTTCATATGTGAGTTGCTATAGTAAGTAGGGGAAGTACTGTATTCCGTTCAAAAATTGCATGTTGATATTTCACCGGAAATACATGTTTTGAGGCCCTGAACCCCAAAAAGCATCTTTTAGAAAAAGGCCTGTGTGTGTGTGGACAGCATCATTCAAAAACGAAAAGTTGGATAAGTACCAAACTTAGTTACTTAAGTTTAGTACTTTACAAAGACGTGACATGAAGTTTTTCAAGAAAATTTCCGGAACCCCCAACTATCCTTTAAATGGAACATTCTTCGAAATTCTCTATTTTCTTTAAAATGGCTCTAACGATATTGTTTAAAATATATTATATAAAATATCATGTGACAAAATGTATATCTTGAAGTGTTCTTCATTCGGAAGGAATTGTGTATAGTTTTTTTTAAAATTAATTTAACATTTTATAGTCACTTTAACCTAAATTCATTCGTGACTTTAAGATTATCTGTACATAGAACACTGGAATTAGTACAAAGCATTATATATTTTTATGCACCTGTATACTGTATAATCTTGTATAATTGGTAAACGTTAATCGATAGACGAAAACGCCTTTAATAAAAATGTAGATCTCCTTCAAGCACACAATTTATTTCAAATAACTTATTTTGTGGCATAAGCCGTTTCCGAGATATCCATTATTAGTGGTTCGAATTGTTCAACAATTTGTAAGTTCTGTCGATTTTCAGTTGTTTCTCGCGATTTCGCGGAAAGAGTACGGAATTTTAAGGCCAGCATATAGAGCCTAGTTCTTAAACATTTGACTATCACTATTCCCTTTGTATTTATAACGAAATGTGTAATACTGCTGTTTCTGGAAAGCTTTGTCGCTATAAAAACGAAGCAAATAACAAAATAAACGTTCCTAAGAATAGTTTTTATACTCGTTAATAAATGATATAGGATAGATAAGGTTATGCGAATGTAATACATAAAACCTTTTGATTAAGTGAGCCTCAAAACGTGTATTTTGGGTGAAACCTCAGTATGGAGTTTTTGTGTGGAATACAACACTTGCTATAGGTAAGTCGTTGAGAATGTAAAAATCATTATAAAGGACTGTGCTCTCTGTATATAAATCTGAAAATGCCGGCAATAAAATTCGTAGTTTGCACATTTAAATAACAAAACAAGAAGTAACATATCAGAAGACTGGTGAAGTTGTTGTTTGTTAACATCGTCTGGTCTCCCACATTTCCCGAGATGTCTCCGCAGCCCAATTTGCAGAGAAGACAGTTGACTACTAACCTAGAAGGGTAGGGGGCGCGGCGTCACGTCGGAAACAAATAATATGTGAGCGCCGCCAACTCCCCGCGTTGCCTGTCGAGCTTGTATGTTTACAGAGACATTGTAGGGCGCTCGCCCCTTCCTCGCGGTGGACTAGAATTTATCACCTTGTTTACCCCACCCTCTACAACCTCTTGCGGCCTCGATCCCTTGCCCACAAACCAAAACTAGCTTGCCACAGCACTTAGTTTGCTTGTCGTTTGATAAGGTATAGCAACAGTGGGGCCCTTTAAACACTTAGGTCAATATCTATTTATTGTATCCTGTAATCGAAAAGAAAGTACTGCAGAACGAAGGAAAATAGAGAGGGAAAAGAATTTGCTATTTTACGCTCGTGGCCTACATATTGGGAAATACCTATAAAGAACCTTCTTGCATGTTCCTCAACTCAATTTTAATATTATAAAGAGAGAAAATGTGTGTATGACAGATTATGATAATTCTTGAAAACCCCAATCCGCTCTGATGGACTTGCGCTATGAAACACTGTTTAATTTCATTTCATAAATTACTAAAAGATTAAAAAGTCCTTTTGCCTGAATACACACACATTGGAGTTATCAAGAAAATGCTTGCAAAGACTGACTCTGTAGTCTGGTGTTTAGCATGTTAGCTTCCAAATCCAGAAGTTGCGGGTTCGATTTCCGGCTGGTACACTTTTCTTTAACCAGGATAATTCCCCATCCTCCTTATAGTATGGAAGTATGAGTGACAAAGTAAATGTGTGTGTGAACATTTAATACAAATAGGACATCCTGATGTCTAAATGGTCCTTGACAAGGTAAAGGAAACAAAACGCTAAGAGTAGACAAATTCTGATATGTTACATTCGCATGAGTATCTCTACAATCTATCGCTTATTAGTGAATATACAAATTATTCTTACGAAAGTTTATTTTCCTATCTATTTCATTTTAATCGAGATAAAGCTTTCCGGAAATAGCTGCATTGAATATTTCGTTATAGATACAAATGGAATAGAATGCTGGCCTGGTAGTTCAGTCGGTAGAGTAACTGCCTGCTGTGCGAGGGTTCCCGGGTTCAATTCCCGGCTGGGGATAGGAACTTTTCTCTAACCAAGATTATTCCCTATACTCCCCAGAGTCCGGAAGTATGAATGGGAGTGTGAATGTGTCTGTGATCTAATGAATAAAAAATCCAAAATTACCGAAAACCAACGACAAGAGAATACGAGTTAACAGCATTGTCTATAGGCAATAGTCTAAAGAAAAGGACGCCTGCAGTTAAAGGCGGGGTAAAAATGGAACTTAAAAAAATCTGATGTGTTACACTCACATGACTTTCTCTACTCTTGTACAATCTATTTTTATAAACGCTTATTCTACATTTGCTTCCTGTTAATCGAGATATCCAGATGTTAATCTTATTGCTAATTTTCTTGTACATGCAAGGGGAATTGGTAGGTTTTAAGCGATAGTCAAATACTTTAAGAGGTGGTTGCTATTTGGAGAATTCCATTCTCTTTGATTACCAGGACAAAAGAAATGAATAACGAATTCCCATTTGAAAAAACGTATAAGTATTGAAAAATTTAAGGAAATAACAAACAATATCTCGAAAATGGTTCACTCAACAAAAAATGTATATGTCATAAATTGTGTATTTTAACGCGATCTACAATTTTGGTGTAGTAAAATGGTTTACCAGTTATGCAAAAGTCGTTCACAATGAAGAATACTTTTGGAGACATACATTTTATTTGTCATGAAAGTATCTTAAATATATGATATTTTAATCAAAATCGTTAGAGCCATTTTTCAGAGATTAAAATTTTCGAAAAATGTTCCATGTAAAGGGTAATCTGGGGTGGGCGGATTTTCTTGAAAACCTTCCTGTCGCATCTCTGGAAGATACTGAATCTAAACACCAAGTTTGGTGTTTATCCGACTGTTCGTTTCTGAGTTATGCTGTTCATAGACACACAGACACACACACACACACACACACACACACACACACTGACATGTTTCCAAAAATGCTTTTTTTGTATTCAGGGGGTCTCAAAACATATATTTCCGGTGAAATCTCGGTATAGAATTTTTGGGTGGAATACAATACTTACCCTACTTACTATACGTAGTAGAGAAAGTAAAAAGAGAATGACGATATTTAAATGTTTAAGAACTGGATGCTATACGCTGGTCTTAAAATTCCATACTGTTTGCATGCAATCGCGGGAAACAGCTGAAAATCGGCAGGACTTTAAAAGAGTGACGAAGTGCTGAACAAATCCAACCATTAATAACGGATATCTCGGAAATGGCTGATGCCACAAAAACAGTTGTTTGAAATAAATTGTGTGTTTTAAAGAGAACTGCACTTTTTGTGTAGTACGTTTTCGTCTATCGCTTAACGTTAGCAGTTATACAAGATTATACAAAATCCCTTCTGAATGAACAGGACTTTAGGGACTATTCCATGAAAATTGAAGATATACATTTTAGTTGTCATGTAATTATATTTAGTTTATGGTATTTAATGAAAATCATTAAACCTTTTTCAAATCAAAAGTTTTTAAAAATGTTCCATGTAAAAAGTAGTTATGGGTGGTGGAATTTTCTTGAGAATCTTTGTGTCCCATGTTTGGAAGGTACTAAACTTAAATCCAAGTTTGGTATTTATCCAACACCCACCCGGGCCTTTTTCTAAAAATACCTCTTTTGGATTCATGGGTCTAAAAACATGTATTTCCGGTGAAATCTCCGTATCAAATCTTTGGGTGGAATGCAATAATTTCCCTGCCTACTTATATTTATACGTGGTAGAGAAGGTAAATATAAGAAGGAAAGAAAAATCCAAACGTTTGTTCACTTTCTCGTCTTCTTCATACATCCCTAAGGACCTTCAAGGGGACCTCAAAAAAGGCGAGAAAGTTTAATGAGCATACGGTAATTCATCGACATGAAAAACCTAGGTCTATGGCTTCAATGGCGGCATTGAATTCAACTCCCCAACTTTAAGGCCAGTGTGAAAGTGCAATTATTATAACACAGAAAATTAACTTCAATTTTGCCAGTAACATTCTCACTATCGCTGCTGTCGTACAAATAAAATTTAGACATGGCATAGGTATCTAGAAAATGTAGTTTGTACTTGCTGTTCGATCAGCTCAAAGAACACAATCTTCAATATTTAAAAGCTCTTTTCTTTTGTACTGCTAACGTCTGGCTTTTTTTCTGTTTTATTTTCCTTATTTATTGCTGTTGAGTTTTTCTTATTCATTGTTCTTTGTGCATTTTTCAACTCGTATCCCATATCCCGCTGCTCACAAGAACAGAAATTGCATTCCACACAAAGAACGTACGTGCGCCAATGCCCTCAAACAAAAACTTGGTTTTACCCTGATTTGAATTTTTCAGGCTGAGGCTGGGATACCATATGGTAATGTGCGTTATCCCTTCCCATCTGGGCTGAACGTGATCCATGCGAAAATATCGATAAAAAGCTACGCCTATGAAAAGCGCATAAACATCTTGGTTTTACGTGTGATTTACCCACTTGAGCTGCCGCGAAGAAGAATCCCAGCATTATTCCATCACTTATGAAACTCCTAGAGAAGCAAAGACGATTTTGATGGATTTATAGCCTGCTTTCTTTTGCAATCAGAACAAGATATACCTTAGCTTTATCACTTGCCTGACAAAAAGAAAGCTTGTTCCTTCTTCTTGTGTCATCCAGATGCTTACAAATGTATAAAAGCAGTATAAATCCTTACTGTTTACCTATAGTATCAACTAATCAATTTTATTGAGTTGAAACATCGAGTTGGAGGTTATAAACATTGTTAACATACAAACATTATAATTAAAATTAGAAATATACAGTAAAATTTGAATAAAAGTATTCATAAATGAAATAAAAAGAATTTGAAATTAGTCAGTTATGAATAAAGCTTTAGAATCTGGATAAATCTACATTTTTGGCTGCATGAGGTAGTTTATTAAATAATTTTAAAGAATTTTATAGCTTGTGAATGGAATGGAACCAATTTAGCCAGTCTTACCTTCCGTGGAAGAACTAAGTAAATATTCCTATTTGGATAACTATTTGAATTTGCAATGGACGAATTGACTTCATTTTTTATTTTAACTAGACTGATATAATAGAGGACTTTCAAATTTTAAATAGAGTTGAATCACACCACTCACCCATCTTACTCACTCTAAAAAGACACTCAAACAACGTCGGGGAAACACATGAAAAAAAAATTGCTTTGTCATCTATGGTGAGATACCGATGGACCCCAGGGGGAAGCGAGGAATTTCTTGCCGTTTTGCGTGATCGGACAGGTAAAACTGAAGTGGGGGAAAGAAGCGGGGAATATGTTATTAAAACAATAACAAATAATTTACAAATAGCTGGTAGAAGCATGAGAATACGAAATAACAAAAGAATCTCGAACGCTACAGGCTGGTACAACGGTAGATGTAAAGAAGCGAAGAAAAAAGCTGAAACAGCCCTTAAGGTGTATAGAAGAGAAGGTTCCGAGGAAAAGCGTCTTTCGTATACCCAAATTAGAAAGCAGTATAAAGATGTATTAGTAAGTGTAAAGACGGAATGGCAAAACAAAATGGCGACAGATTTAAGAATAGCGACAGAACGGAGAGATTCGATATACATGTGGAAGATAATTAAGAAAATTAAAGTGCGAAGACGGGATAACGTAAGCATCAAACCAGGAACATGGTTAGCGTATTTTAATAGTGTGTACGCTGAAGTTGGTGGGGATGAGTGGGAGGGACCCCGGATGTCTTTCGCTGAACTATGCTTAAATTCTACAGTACCAATTCTAGATGGGGAATTAACTGACGGGGAAATTGTTCGGGCAATAAAAAGCCTAAAGAATCACAAAGCACCGGGAATAGAAGGAATTCCGAGTGAATTTGTTAAATGCTCCATAGAAGTCCCTAAAATATTATACCTTCTGCGGGTGGCATTTAACAAATTATTTAACGGAGAGAAGTATCCTGAAGCTTGGACAACAGCAATTATTCAGCCAATATTTAAGGGTAAGGGCAGCAGTCAGCAACCAGAAAATTATAGAGGAATTGCGTTGTTATCTATACTGGGTAAGGTATATTGCAAAATTATCTATGACCGGTTAAAGGGTTGGGTAAAAGAGTTCGATATGATTTCTAAATTTCAGGCGGGTTTCAGGGAAGGGTTCTCTACTGCAGATAATATTTTCATATTAAAAACATTAATTGATTCAAATTTGAATAGAAAGAGGGGGAAACTTTATTGTGCTTTTGTTGATTTTAAAATGGCTTTTGATAGTGTGCAGAGGAATGCCCTTTGGGCGAAACTTCACCACAAAGGACTCTCTGGTAAAATGATGAAAGCTCTAATGCAAATTTACAACAGTGTGAATTTCAGCATCAAAATAGACCAAAACACAACAACTGAATCTAAATCGGCCAGTAGAGGAGTTCGTCAAGGATGTATTTTATCGCCCCTATTGTTCAATTTATTCATAGACGATATAACAGACGTGTTAATAGCAGAGGAAATGAATGGCCCAAAAGTAGACGATGTCTGCATTCCTGTACTTTTATACGCGGATGACATGACAATTTTGTCAGTGACGACAGAAGGCTTACAGAAAGGTATTAATAGGTTGGAACAATATTGTAAACAATGGGGTCTGGTGGTAAACATTAACAAAACAAAAACAATGGCTTTCAAAAATGGCTATGTGTATGGCAGGGATGAGAAATGGTATTACAAGGGGCTAGAACTACAAAACGTTAAACATTTCTCCTATTTAGGAGTAATGTTTAATATGAGAGGAAAATGGAACAAACATCTATCTGTAACTAACTACAAAGCACGAGGGCAGTTAAATGAATTATTACGTACCCTCTCGCGGATACCGGATGTACCTGTAGATACATTAGAAAAGATGTATAACTCCATGATAAGGCCTGTTCTGTTATACGGCAGTGAAATCTGGGGATGGGAAAGAGCAGAGCATGTAAATAAAACACAGGTAGCATTTTGGAAAAGAGTTCTTGGAGTTTCACAAGGCACATCAAATTCGGGGGTATTGAGGGAGGTAGGATGCTATGAAGACACAATACACTGCAAAATAAGAGCAGTGAAGTACTGGCTAAGGCTGATGCATGGAGATAACTCCACACTACGATCCAAATGTTATAAATACCAGCGAGAAAACCTGTCTCCTAAGTTTTGGGCAGCTGATTTGGAAAGGGGTTTGAGGAGAATAGGAATGGGATCAGTATGGCTAAGAGCTGAAACAAATGACAAAAACATATGGAAAGGTGTTAAAAGAAGACTAAGAGACATCAACCAACAGGAAATAGAATCGGACTGTAAAATTAAACCTTCTCTAAGTCTAGCAAATGAAATAAAATTGAACTGGGGTAAAGAGGCATATATACTTAATTTAGGAAGAAAGGAAAGATCAGGAATGGCATGGTTTAGACTGGGGGGCTGGAGAGCACAGAAAATGACCGACGATTCTGGCAGGAGAATCTGCCCATTCTGTGAATTGGATGAGGACTGGGTACATATTTTGGCGGAATGTGCACAGTGGGAGAACCAGCGAACGATTAAACTCAAAGAAAAATTCTTAAGTCCCTTAAGAAAGAGATTGGCATGTTGGGATCTACTGGCTGACCAGAGGAACTGGCAAAACATGGGCAATTTTCTGGCTAAAGTGCGCGAAGCTAGGTCAAATTTGTTCAGTTAGACAAAGGTAATTTATTTCTATTTCCCTTTTTCTTGTTCCTTTTGTTGTGTTTTCTTTATCTGTTGTTTATTTTGTCACCCTATTGTATCTTAAATATGCATGTACGGTCAATGACCCATGCACTAAATACTTGTGTAATAACTTCAATAATTTGAAACCAATAAAGATACCTTATCTATCTATATATATATATATATATATATATATATACAGGGTGGACCATTTAAGTTGAGACTGTACAATATCTCCAAAACTAAGCGTTATAGAAAGAAATGTTTTTAATAAAAGTTACTTGATATTATGGGGGAAAGTAAATGCCATTAGTCGTGTTTTAATTGGAGGACGTTGTTATGGTCATTTTAGGACCAATTTTATTTTTTAAATGGGAACCTACCTTTTTATATTGTTTTCTCACTCTTCATAAAAAGCTAAACAACATTTATATAAAGCACTTTGTAACTGTTCTTATACCAACGTAAATAACAAACGAAAATTCTGAGGAGAGCAATGAACGGTTGAACCATCCAGGGATGGTCATTTGAGGGTCAAGTTACGTTTCGTAATTGGGAACCAACGTTTTTGCTTTGTTTCCTTATTGCTCATTACAAAATATACAGCCTTTTATAAACCGTTTTCTAATGAAAACTATGTCCGGAAACTTACCATATAAACAGGAATTTCAAGTCGGTATGCCTGGTATGCAACCGGCTAGTAGCGACGAGCGGTGTTTACGTCAGACGAACAGTTGATGTCATTTGACCTCTAGCCTACCTCTCTAATCTGGTTCGAGCCCTGTAGAGTTAGAAGAAGAAATTTTGGCACGAATTATGGTCGCTGCACAACAAATTGCAGAGATACCAGGAGTGATGAAAATACTTTACCACAACAGTGGATACAATGTGTGCAACAACTTTAGTGGTCGTCACATCAAATCGGAGTTGTAGCGGGTCAGAATGCCAACCGCCTGTGACGAAGAGAAATACAGATTGTTCAGTTTTACTGTAAACAAAAGTTTTGCGAAAAATGATTAAATTTTCTTTTTGTTTCATAAGACTTATTTCCTAATGGGTCGTAGTGAATCAGAAGGGTAACCATCCTGTGAGGAAGACAAAAACAAATTGTTAGGTTTAACTGTAGATAAAAGTGTTGGTGAAAATTGATTAAGTTTCCTGTTTATTTCTTTAGTAGTGTTACCTAATGAGTTGAATGGTAAGAAAAGTGATGTACTGTGTCACGCTTAACTAAAATACTTAAGCAAACGTGGTCGCCTTAAACACCTGTTTTCAATAGCACGGAAACCGTACATTTCCGAACATGGGTTCCTATTCAAAATATGATTGTTCAGTCCCCTCTAAGTCCTAAAAGTTTGTAAGGGAAATTAAAAACAAATAGTTTACGTGTTTTAGGAGTTTTTCAGTTTTATAAAAGTTTGAAAAAATATGCCAAAGTTATAACATTTTGTATGTGGTGTTTTTAAAATAATTTTTCATGCATTGGGTAGAGGGTCTTTTTGTGCATACATCCACACACTTTCATCGAGAGTGACCTGGTGAAAAAATCAATTCGTGTATTCGTAAAAACATAAGCCGGAAATTAGGAATTAAGGCGTTGAAAATTCCCAAATTGGCAGTTTATTCCGCCGTCAAATAAAATCCTATTTTCACCGCAAAATGAATTAATACAAAAAGATTACTCTACTCAACGTATGTAAGATAATTTTGAAAACACCAAGTACAAAAAGTTCCAATTTTGCCACAGTTTTCAAAAACTTATAAAACTGATAAAATAAATGTTCTGATAAACCGCCAAAACATGTAAACTGTGTTACCATTTGATCTTTATGCCCAAAAAATATATTTTTCCTCCATTAAGTTGGCTGCTAGAATTTTTTAAAGTGCAGGCTAATACTTTCTTGAGGGGGTGTATGTCCTAATACAGGCACTCTAGCAAGAGCAGTCCTTACAGAAATAAACAACTTGTCTGTGCTACTAGGGGATTAAAGCAGAAACAAATTACCATTCCGTCACAGGATGTTAAAGTGCAGGCCTCATCAAAACTGTGTTTAATTTTCACTGTTAGCACATACACACACATCGCTGTCACGAACTGCAATTCACGCTTAATTACATGAGAGTGCAGGTAAATTTACGCCTCTCAGCTCCCTCATTTTCTGTTGAACCATGCACTATGTGAGCTATGAAACGTGAAACACTAGTGTAAATGCAATATATATACAAATTACATACGTACAAAAAGAGCAATTGTATGCCATGTTCACAAGTCAGCAAGTAGGATAAGTGGTAACTGTAAAACACAAAATGGCATTTTGTAGTTATGTATCATGTTTCTCACGCACACAGTACCTATTTATTTATTATAAGTCGCAGTGTTAAGCTATTATATAAAATACAAAACAAAATACAAATCCCAAGAGATACCACACGCAACCAAGCTAGGTGTGCGACTCGCATTCGGGAGATCCCAAGTTCAATCCCAGGCGACCACTCTGACTTTTCGTTTTTCGTGGTTTCCCCGGGTCGGTAGGCGAATGCTGAGATGGTTTCTTCTCTATCCGATTTCCTTTCCATCATTTCCCTTTCATTTCATTTCCTTGTTAACTTTCAGGGGTGCTTCTAGGTTTCGTGACGTATGGTAGTGCATGCCGTGGATACCAGGGGGCTACTTGTTCGTCGGGTCATTCATCGCCCTCTCTGAGCAGCTTCAATAGTGGGACGGGTTTTCGAGCTAGAAATGTGAAGGACTTCCGCGCAAGTCTGTGGCATGTAGCCTCATGTGATTCCTTCACCTCATACCTTCCTGTGGTAGCCGCAGTAGATTTATGTAGGCCGCAGTGTACGATGTGTCTACTCCTTTGAGTAACCTATGCCAATACCTATATCACGTGCAACATACAACACTGGACCCAGGGAGGAGGGCGCCAACCGAGTGTAGGCCGGCACCTGAAAACTTGAAACCACCCACTAGTACAGGGTGGAAGTGGATACGCCGCTTATGCGCGTCAACTCCCGAAGGGGAAGACTAGCGAACAACCTCGATGGCCCATAGCATTCTAGCGGACTGTCTACCGGCTCTCCAGGTCGGTACCGGAGGACTTTGAGGCGTCTCACAACCCCGCCTAGACGTGGACCGACCAGACATACCCAATCTCCCAGGGGTATCGGGAACTACTGCTCCGTCGAGTCCAACCCAATTCAAACAACACCCTTACGGGAGGGGTTCGGATGTTTGACCCAGCGTGCTTCTAATATCGTCAGAAGTACTGTGAGGCAGTATTTTAACACTAAAATGATTTCAGTCTAATTAATATATAAATTCAATAACAGCCCGCCTTGAAACAATATGTGTATGTAATAATTTGTAAAAATGTATGTAACAGTCATTGTATATGTTTGTATTATTGTATCCATGTGTAATAAAGTTATGTGACTATATTACGTAATTTAATAATGTAGGAGCTGTGAGTTGCTAACAATGAGGTAACAATGAAGTAACCTTGAGGCAATAATGAATTTGAAAGTTTAATGCTACTAGTCATTATTGGAGCAACAATAATGTAAATTTTGAGACAGTTTAAAAATAGCCAATCAACAACCAGAAAACGCTTTAGTTAAATCAATGCATTCTATTGGATTAGGAATAGCCAATCAGAGACTTGGAATACAGAAATTTACAAGTTTAGTCAGTTGAAATCATTTCAGTTGCCTGCAAACACTGTTCCTAACCGGACGCGAGACACTTCCTCGAGAGATTTAAGGCGTATTCGTGTGAGACGAAAAATAGTTTACGTATTAAAAGTAATTTAATCTGCAAGTATTTAATAAAAACATCTCACAGCTCTCTCTCTCTCTCTCTCTATCAGTGAAGTGTTATTTAAATCGTGTCAAGCATTAATAAAAGGAGTGAAGTAAAATTATAATCTGTGTAAGCCTACATTCTTGTCGCATCTCAACCCTGCCAAGATATCCATGTCTCTAAAGTACAGGCCGAGGCAAATATAAACATTAAATATTTAAAGAAACAGTTTAATTACAAAGTTAATATTTTTTAAACTTGGGGCAAAGGCCACCTGAAAGTACATTTGGGGCGAAGGCTACCGGAATCTGTTTATCATACATGCGGTTGCAACTACTACAAGTTCGGGTCCCTAACAGTTGAAATACGATACAACTCCTGTAAAATACACCTTTCACAACTGCAACTGCTCAGGATCCGCACCACGGCAGCTGAAGGGGTCGGAACCCCCCCCCCTTACGGGATACTACATGCAACAAAAAATTTCTAAACATTCCAAACAGGTTCAAACGATTTTCGAAGCTTTAGTTACTACACTAGTAGCATTTGAGAGGTGCCGAGTCCTATTTCCATCGCCCACTCTGACCTTGGATTTCTCATGATGGGGTAGTTTCTCATAAACCACGATTTCTGTTCCCTAATTTCTCTTTCATTCCGTTTCCTTCTCATATTTCAGGTGTGTTGCTAAGTTTCGTGTGGTGAAACGCGCCGCCAGACAAATGGCGCGGATGCTTGCTGCAAGGAAAGAATAGACACTAGAGGGCTGTTTGTTTGGACTGGCTGTTCATCTCACCTATGGGCAGCTCCGGCATTGGGGCAGATTTACGAGCTATGAATGTTAAGGACTTCCACGCGTCTCTGCCTGCCTGCGACCTGTAGCCACCTTTGGTATCTTCACTTCACCCCTTCCTCCTGGGAGGGAGGTAGCCGCAATAATCACCAGATCGCAGTGCGCGAGCTGTCCCTTTCCATTTTTTATTATTTTTATCAATAGTTTATTTATGATTTGTTTTTAATTTTATATTATTATATTTTTTATATTTTATTTTTCTGTTAAATTAATTTTACCCAATTAATTCTATTTTAAACATTTATACAAACATTTTATTTTACTTATTTACTTTAGCTACTTAATTTAGAATTAGTTATTAGTTTTATATACGTATATATATATATATATATATATATATAAAATATTGAGTTGTGAAATTATTTAGAAAAGTGAATAAATTATAAAGTTCTGGAATATAGACCCTGGTTTAAGGAATAAGGTATCAGGGTTTGTTTATTTATTTGTCCCCTTCCGTTGAGAACCCTACACCCTGTTCTGCATCGTGCCCCAATGCTAGGGAGAATTGTGGACTTAATATAAATGTTTATCTAGGAATGAAACTAATAAGGAACACTGTAATCATTCGAAATTGGGATTTTAATTGGAGTGTAAGTTTAATTGGCTGAGGAATTTGAAATAGTTTAACCCAGGGTGTATTTCAGGGGCTTTGGTATAAAATTGTTTCAATTCCTGAGAAGTATAGCACCTTGACCAGCTAATCTTGCAATCCGAACTCAATCACAATGTTCATTGAAAACTGGTAAGCATAGTTGTTTCCAAAGCTGTACTTACGATCTACAAACAACCTTCGGTGAAACCTCGTTCCAGCAAGCGATGAATGCATCCGCTCATTAGCTGGCGACACCCAGCAGACGGTATGCGTTACCTCTGGTGCTAAAATGATATTGAGGATGCCCTGGGGATATTTACCATGACATAAAATACAATGCGACTGTGTTCCAGTGGTCAGAGTTCTGGCTTTTCAACCCAGCGATCCTTGTTCGATTCCCGCCTAGAATGGAATGTTTCTTTAACCAGAATAATTACCTATCCTCCGCAGAGTCTGGAAGTATGAATATGTTTAGGTGTAAAAAAAGTAATAACACATAAAGTAACCTACAGTAACCTAACAAACTAAAAATCTTATGTGTTCAACTCACATGAGTTTTTCTACTCACTCTTATATGAACCATTCTTACAAAATCTTATTCTTTTATCTATTTCTTATTAATACAGATACACCTTCATTACACATTTTCAAATTTCATTGTAGGTATAAGAAAAATGTGGTAGGATAAAGCGATAGCCAAATAATTTGGTCCCTATGTAATCGCTTTGAAATTCCGTTCTATTTGCATGGGGTAAAAAGTGAAATGCGATTTGCAGTTGAGAAAAGCATACAGCACTTGAAAATTCAAACCAATACCAAAGAATATCTCGGAAATGGTGAATGCCACACAAATGTTTAGTTAATGCTAAATTGTTGTTTTAACGCGATCTGCATGTTTTGTGTAGCAAAATTTTGACTAGCTCCTATAGTCTACCAATAATTATACAAAAGTCATTAAAAATGAAGAGGAATTCAGAAATTATTCACAGAAACTTCAAGATACCTATACCTCTCATTTATAATGCAATTATGTTAAACATATCGTATTTTAATAAAAGTCGTTAAAGTCTTTTTTCAGAAAATAAAGAATAATGAAACTTTTTCCATATAAAAGGTAGTTTGAAGTGGGAGATTTTCTTGAAAATCCTCACGTCGCATCCTTAAAGACCGACATAAGTTTTTATTTAGCCAACTTGTCGTTTTTCAGTTATATTTTTCAGACAGACACAGACATACACTCAAGAAACTTTTCCTAAGAATTCTATTTTGGATTCAGGGAATCTGGTGAAATTTCAGGGTGAAATCTGTGTGTCGAATTTTTGTGTGGAATACAATAACTCATCTATCTACCATCTACCGAGTGGGATGGCTCAGGCGGTTACGTCTGTGGCCCGTATTCAGGAGGTCCAGGGATCGATCCCCGGCGACCGCCCACTCCGGCCCATGGGTTTTTCGTGGTTTCCCCGGGTCGCCAGGCGAATGCTGGGGTGGTTCATCTACCACGACTCTCCTCCATCTCATTTTCTCCACCCGTCATCTTCCTTGGCATCTTTTTCAGGGTTGTAGGATCAGACGAAGGTGTTCGGCGGGTTGCGGCTGGGCGGTGTCTTGAGCTCTGTAAAGGTTTCTTCCCTGGCATCGCTGCGGTACCGCTCACTTAGGTCTCTTCTCAGCGTGGGACTCCGCTCCGGAGACCCTGGATGTTGGTGGCTTGTAGGCAGGGACCGTGCGGCGTAGGATGCGTTCTATCTGGAACCGTCTATGACAAAGCAACAGAGAAGGAAACCTCGCTCTCCTCGACCTAAGTTGGATGTTTGCTCGCTCCTCCCGCTAGGAGGAACGGACGAAGTAAAGGGAACGCAGGAGGCTATA
This sequence comes from Deroplatys truncata, assembly GCA_030765065.1. Classification (NCBI taxonomy): domain Eukaryota; kingdom Metazoa; phylum Arthropoda; class Insecta; order Mantodea; family Mantidae; genus Deroplatys; species Deroplatys truncata. Next base: position 73,186,610 of record CM060984.1, read on the forward strand.
GGCCGCAGGCAGACTGGTCGCAGAGACTCACAGAGGTCACTAACGCTTCTAGATCGCCTACCAACCCGGGGAAACCACGAAAAACCTTTGGTCAGAGCGGGCGATTGCTGAGATTCGAACGCGGCACTTCTCGAATATGAGTCGCACACATTACCACGCTCGGTAAAATACAATGTAAAATACCAAGGAATTAGGAAGAAAATTTTGTGGCTAAGTGGGCGGTGTGTACGGTAAGAAACTGTAACCGTTTTGAACCCGGAACCTGTTATTTTATAAATAGTACAAACCAGTCACATGTTTTTGTCAACATTCTCTGGTATATGTTTTTGTTTGTATTTACTATGATTATATTTCAAAGGTGGCAGTGAGAGGCTTTGACCACCAGAAAACGCATGGCGGTTTAATTTTACGCAGCACTCTAAATACTAATCGATTATCTGGGATATCGCTTACCCTGACACTATCGATCACCAAATAATCTACTATACCTGAGTGTGGCAGAGGCAGTGATCTGCTCGGGGACTGTACCGGGATCGCGCTTAATTTGAAACATATAGGGCACTGGTCCGACTTGAAAACAAAGAAGAAGGAAGATTAATTTACCACATAGAACACATGCATTTTATTTGTGACGTAAATATTCTAAACATGTGATATTTTATTTTAAAAACAGTGAAATTTTAGAACATAAAAATAAAAAAACATTTCCATTTAAAGGGAAAATAAAGACGAAAAAAATTGATTCCCCACAATTTTTGTTTAGATGCCCAGAATCGGAGCATCCACAATTCCATCGCAGTAGTACTAGCACTACAGTAGTAGTAACAGGAAATAAATGCCCACTTTGGCCGATTGCGGATAACGTTACATGGCAGTGGCAAACTACAGCTCCCTCCGTCCACCCACACCCAGGACACCTGAGCAGATCGCCGTAATAGGGGCGGCATATGCTTAGTAAGACAGTATGGTGTCAACATGCCGCTCTACATGCGGTTTCAACACCTCAACCGGCACAATGTCTGTAGAGTGGTTCCGCAAATGGTACCAAAGACCTGAGGTATTCCTGCCTCACAACAGGAGAAAAAATCTGATGTTACACTCACATGACTTTCTCTACTCTTGTACAAACTATTTTTACAAACGCTTATTCTCCATATGCTTCATATTAATTAAGATATCGAAATGTTAATCTTATTGCTAATTTTCTTGTAGATGCAAGGGGAATTGCTAGGCTTTAAGCGATAGTTAAACATTTTAAGAGGTGGTTGCTATATCGAGTATTCCATTCTATTTCCATTACCAGGACAAAAAAATCTCACATGCCTTTCTCTACTCTTGTACAAACTATTTTTACAAATGTTTATTCTCCATACGCTTTATGTTAATCGAGATAAACATTTGTAGACTCCATCTTATTGCTAATTTTCTTGTAGATGTAAGGGGAATATATATTTACAAGGGCAATATAGAAATACATTAGCCTTTAAGCATAGACATATCTCTTAATAGCTGCTTGCTATGTGCAGCACCATTCTCTTTGCCACAGATTAATGCTCTTTGCATATCCAAGACAAAAAAAGGAATAACGAATTCCCATTTGAGAAAATAAGTATTGAAAAATTTAAGGGAATAACAAGCAATATCTCGAAAATGGCCCACTCAACAAAAAAATATGTATATCACATAAATTGTATATTTAACGCTATCTACATGTTTTGTGTAGTAACATTATGGTTTACCAGTTATGCAAAAGTCGTTCAAAATGAAGAATACATTCCCAGAAAATTCGAGATATACATTTCATTTGTCATAAAAATATCTTAAATATATGATATTTTAATCAAAATCGTTATAATCATTTTTGAGAATATTAAATTTTTCGAAAAATGTTCCATACAAAGGGTAATCTGGGGTGGGGGGATTTTCTTGAAAACTTTTCTGTCGCATCTGTGGAAGATACTGAATCTAAATACCAAGTTTGGTGTTTATCCGACAGTTCGTTTCTGAGTTATGCTGTTCACAGACACACACACAGACATACAGACACACACATAGACACACGGACATGTTTCCAAAAATGCTTATTTTGGATTCAGGGGGTCTCAAAACATGTATTTCCGGTGAAATCTTGGTATTGCATTTTTGGGTGGAATACAATACTTCCCCTACTTACTACACGTAGTAGAGAAAGTAAAAATGCGGATTGTCGGTACTGGAAATTGAACCTGAGTCCTTCGCACCGCATTTAGCAATGCTTCGTGGACTGCCAATAATAATAATAATAATAATAATAATAATAATAATAATAATAATAATAATAATAATAATAGGGATGGGGCCTCGATACTCGGTGGTATCGAAATATGTCTAATACTTTAATATAGACCTTCGATACTTATTCAACACGATTAATTTTTTAGTTTTGCATTAGTGAAAGTTGTTGCGTTTAACTTTATGCTAGACAAGGAATGAAAGGAGTCGAGACCTCACGTTATTGCCTCGCATGTGTCCCCAAAGAGTTTCTGGATTGTAGTTCTGGATAGAGCTTCACTGCGTGGGTGAATGAATGCAACATTCCATATACTCTTGTGTTTAAAATAAAAACATGCAAAACAATGGGGGAAGGCATAGAGGTACTCGTGTAACATGCAGCGTTAACTGAGTTGTGAATGAATCTGATTTAGCTGAAGCACTAAATCATGTTTCTGCAATAAGTGGACTTGATGACTCACTCTCAACCATTACATTTACCTTCTTCGATGACTAAAATCTGTAAATCCAGCAGAAACAAATCATACTTAAAACGTGAGATAATACACAGTATGGATCTATGTGTTCTTTCATGAATGCTCGTGTTCTTAAACGACAATAACTTTCTATAAAATAAAGTTAGACAATCGAAACCGGGCCGGGTGGTACAGTATCGGGCTCGGTTCAGATTGGGCCGGGCCGGGTCGAAGCCAAGAATTCCGGTCGGTGCAAACTTCTAAGCAGAGGGGGGTAAGAGGAAAAGTTACGGAGGGGGCCACCGAAACCGGAAATAAGCACCGCAGGCAGGCCAGTAGGCCCCTAGTGCTTCTATTGTCCTTCGAGAGGGATGAGGTGAGAAATGCGAAAGGCTACCAGATCCGGATGAAGAGGGCCCAAGTTCAGTCGGGGTCCTTAACATTTCCAACGCCGCTGGAGCCCACTCAATAATCCTCGTGCTTCCAGGGGTCCCCGAAAGAGTTACCGCTCGAAAGACGGGTTCCAGCCGAGCAGTCCCTGGATGACATCAGGAAACTTCCACAGAGAGCATAGCCGTCCAGCCGCAACCCGCCGAATACCGTCTCCTGGTCTTGCAACCCTGAAACAGATGATAAAGTAGATGATGGGTACAGGAAATGGTTGGCAGGTTAGACATGCTGGAAGATGAATCACACTAGAATTCGCTTGCCAAGCAGGGAAAACCATGAAAAACCCACTGGTCAGAGTGGGCGATCGCCAGTGAGCGAGCCCGGGAGCTCCCGAATGCGAGACACACACGTTACCAGGCGCCACCTCGTTCGGTTCAGAGAAAGGGGAGGGTTTAAATAACCTCTGCCACATTAACGCGACTTTGTCTGCACATCGCATTTTATATAAACCCTTGTATATCATAATACTTATAATAAAAGGGTATTCTCCTATTCACGAAGTTTGCGTTGAACTGATCTCATATTACGTTGTATGTAGCTACAAAATGTTCACATAGACCTCAATTCCGTTTTTATTACTAATGAAACAATCTGGAGCAAAAACAGCAACCGCATTTATTTCCTATTAATGGAGATATCTAAACTATCGCAGAATTAGTTCCATTACACAGTTCATTGTAAGATACAAAAGGGATAAAGGGATTCATTGGAACTTTAATATACCCAAGTTTCGTATACACTTTATTTTTCTTCCTACTTTCGCTAATACTTTATGTATCGTAAGGAAAGGAAGTATTGCGTTCCACCCAAATAGTTCAATTTTTCACCGCAAATACACGTTTTGAAGCTCCAGGTTAAAACAAAGTAGTTTTATAAATCGGTACTAGCGCGCGCGCGTGTGTATGTCTGTGAACAGCATAACTGCAAAAACGAAAAGCCACTTAAATATCCAATTCGGTATTCAAGTTCAAGGGCTTCTCAGCATGTGAGACAAAGAATTTCCAGATTAGCCTACACTCAAAACTACCCTTTACATGGAACATTTTTAGTTGTTAGTTATTTTTACTTTCTCTACCACGTATAGTAATTAGGGGAAGTATTGTATTCCACCCAAAAATTCGATGCCGAGATTTCACCGGAAATACATGTTTTGAGAGCCCCTGAATAAAAAAGGCATTTTTGGAAACATGTCCGTGGGTGTGTCTGTGTGTGTGTGTGTGTGTGTGTGTGTGTGTGTCTGTGTGTCTGTGAACAGCATAACTCAGAAACGAACGGTCGGATAAACACCAAACTTGGCATTTAGTTCAGTATCTTCCAGAAATGCCACACGAAGGTTTTCAAGAAAATCCCCCCACCCCAGACTACCCTTTACATGGAACATTTTTAGAAAATTGATTTAGATTTTGATTAAAATATTATATGTTTAAGATATTTTTATAACAAATGAAATGTATATCTCGAATATTCTGGGAATGTCTCCAAAAGTATTCTTCATTGTGAACGACTTTTGCATAACTGGTAAACCATAAGAGATAGACAAACTTTTACTACACAAAAAAAATGTAGATTGCGTTAAAATACACAATTTATGTCATATACGTTTTTTTTTATTGAGTGAGCCATTTTCAAGATATTGCTTGTTATTTCCTTAAATTTTCCAATACTTTTTCTAAAATGGGAATTCGTTATTCATTTTTTTATGTCCTGGACATACAAAGAGAATGGAATACTCCACATAGCAACCAGCTCTTAAAAGATTTAACTATCGCTTAAAGCCTACCATATTCCCCTTGTACCTACAAGAAAATTAGCAATTAGATTAACATCTCGATTAACCTGAAACATATGGAGAATAAGCGTTTGTAAAAAGAGTTTGTACAAGAGTAGAGAAGATCATGTGAGTGTAACACAGATTTTTATACAAGAATAGCTTTAATGCTTTGGACTAAAATAATATATATTTATGATATTTTCATAACAAATGAAATGTAGATTTTAAATTTTATGCAAATAGTCTTTGAGGTCGTCACGTTCCAAATGAATTTTGTATAACTTGTGAAACGAAAGAGACTCATAATAACCTTTTTTTTCAACTGCTAAGTCGCAATTCTTCCCTCCCGCTCTCACGCCCTTTCTCTCCCTCCCGTGGTGAAGCAAAGAGAACGGAATTTCAAAGCCATCACATAGCTAACTGCTTTTAAAAGATTTGACTATCTAAGCCAACTGTATCTCCCCTTTACCTATAAGAAATGTATAGCAAAACAACATTTCTGGTTGTCTCGACATCAAACTTTTGGGCAGAGGAGCTCTTCTCCTTCTTCTTTAACTGATTACCCTCCTCCTTTTAGGACTTACACCCCCAAGGACTTCAAGCAATGTCTGTCGAGAAGCAAACTAATGCCTGGTAAGATGGTTAACAAAAACGAAATGAAATGTAGTGATGAAAGAGATGAAAGAAAAACAATCTGATGTGTTACACTCACATGACTTTCTCTACTCTTTTACAAACTATTTTTACAAACCCTTATTCTCCATATGCTTTATGTTAATCGAGATATCGAGATGTTAATCTTATTGCAAATTTTCTTGTAGATGCAAGGGGAATATGGTAGGTTTTAAGCGATAGTCAAATATTTAAAGAGCTGGTTGCTATGTGCAGTATTCCATTCTCTTTGCATTAACAAGACAAAAAATTGTGTAACGAATTCCCATTTGAGAAAAAGCATAAGTATTGGAAAATTTAAGGGAATAACAAGCAATATCTCGAAAATGTTTCACTCAACAACAACAAAAAAATGTATATGACATAAATTGTGTATTTTAACGCGATCTACATTTTTGTGTAGTAAAATTTTGTCTATCTCTTATGGTTTACCGGCTATGCAAAAGTCCTTCACAATGAAGAATACTTTTTGAGACATTCCCATAAAAATCAAGATATACATGTTCTTTGTCATGAAAATATCTTAAATATATGATATTTTAATCAAAATTGTTAGCGCCATTTTTGAGAAGATTAAAACTTTCGAAAAATGTTCCATGTAAAGGGTAAACTGGGGTGGGGGGATTTTCTTTAAAACCTTCGTGTCGCATCTCTGGTGCTTATCCAACTGTTCGTTTCTGAATTATGCTGTTCATAGACAGACAGACAGATAGACACACACACACGGACATGTTTCCAAAAATGCTTTATATGCATTCAGTGCACCTCAAAACATGTATTTCCTGTGAAATCTCGGTATCGAATTTTTGGCTGGAATGCAATACTTCCCCTACTTACTATACGTAGTAGAGAAAGTAATTAGCTGCTCAAACTATACAAACCACTATTCGCCTAGCGAAGAAACCTTCGGTCAGTTTGGTCGGCCCCGGGTATTTGAACCCGGAACTTCGTGAGTGTGTGCCACAGAGTTAGCACCTGAGCTATGCCGGTCGCTTAAAATGTTCATAAAGTGAATGACTTCCTTGACCACTGCAAGTCGGTTGTTATGTGCTTGTGTATGCAGTAAACAATTTCAGCTTACTCAATGCCCAGCCTGTTGCTTGTGTACAGTTACGGACCACGAATACTGTGGAAAACAAACACCAGGCCTCCATTCCAAAATCAAGATCAGCTGTAGATTCTGATTATCTTACGTTTTCGCATAAGACCGTTGTAATAGGGGAGCTAGCTCTTCTAGGAGTGTGACGTTTTATAGAACATACTATGTATATTTGTGAACATTTTAACACGCCGTTATTCCTTTCTCTACTACGTATAGTAAGTAGGGGAAGTATTGTATTCCACTCAAAAATTCTATACCGATATTTCACCGGAAATACCTGTTTTGAGATCCCCTGAATCCAAAAAAAAGCATTTTTGGAAACATGTCCGTCTGTGTGTCTGTTTGTGAACAGCATAACTCAGAAACGAACTGTCGGATAAACACCAAACTTGGTATTTAGGTTCAGTATCTTCCAGAGATGCGACACGGAGGTTTTCAAGAAAATTCCCCCACCTCAGATTACACTTTACATGGAACATTTTTCGAAAATTTCAATTTTCTCAAAAATGGCTCTAACGATTTTGATTAAAATCTCATATGTTTAAGATATTTTCATGACAAATAATATGCATATCTTCAATTTTCTGGGAATGTCTCCAAAAGTTTCTTCATTGTGAAGGGCTTTTACATAACTGGTAAACCATAAGAAATAGACAAAGGTTTACTACACAGAAAATGTGGATCACGTTAAAATACACAATTTATGTCATAAACATTGTTTTGTTGAGTGAACCATTTCCGAGATATTGCTTGTTATTTCCTTAAATTTTTCAATACTTTTCTCAAATGGGAATTCGTTATTAATTTTTTTTGTCTTGCATATGCAAAGAATATTAATCTGTGGTAAAGCGAATGGTGCTGCACATAGCAACCAACTATTAAGAGATATGTATGTGCTTAAAGGCTACTGTATTTCTATATTGCCCTTGTAAGTATATATTTCCCTTGCACCTACAAGAAAATTAGCAATAAGATAGTCTGCAAATGTTTATCTCGATTAACATGTGAAGTAGATTTTTTTGATGGTAGTTGGAAGATGCTTCATGTTTATCTGCCCCACGTATGGGAGTCAATTTGCCGCAGTAGCTTCGTGTTATCTTATTGCTGAGCGCCTGTTATTGCTTTACTACTTTGAAGTTTGAGTTCTTTGTCCTCCGGCTAGCTATTATTTCTCAGTCGAGCATATCTCTTAAACAGGGTGTGTAAACGGAGAGGATTTATTACTGAAAGATAGCACTGATAAAAGAATTTGTTTTTTACACTTTTATTACCGTCACAATTAATTAATTTCACATATTGACTCTTGATACACGCCAGACTGAAACTGTTATATTTTCTAATATCACAATAATCACTTATTTGCTGCACATTATTAATTCGCGTATTTCACATTTATAACCAACTTTACAACGCGAGAGATTTAGTAGAATTGCGCGACGTATAACGCGTGAACGATTCTTTTAAACTGTGCGACGTGTAACCTTTGTATGATTCTGTTGGACTGAATGACGTATTACCCGCGAATCCTTATCTTGGACTGAACGATGTGTAATGCACGAATGTTTCTGTTGGACTGAACGTTACCCGTCTCTCGGCTTCATAATTTATACTCCCTCACCCCGATATGCCTAAACATTATAACAGAACTACTATTGGTTAATAAAACGCGCCAACATTAGCGTCTATTTTTTATATCCAATCAAAAGTACGAACACATATGCTCCAGGGAAAATATTCCCTCCATTTCTACAGAAAAGCGCGCTACTTTGACGTCACTTGTTTGTCTCTTATAATTGATAAACAACTCACCCCCTCGCTCATTGTTACCCGCTCCTATTGTCAGTTTCAGTGAGGCCGTGTAAACTTATTTCCTAACAATGCTTATAATTAACAAACATCTCAAATCATTGTCATACAATAATGTTAATTTACACTACAATCACTCTTGCATTTACAATGTTGTGATATAAAATACTGCCACACATGAAGCATATGGAGAATAAGCGTTTGTAAAAATAGTTTGTACAAGAGTAGAGAAAGTCATGTGAGTGTAACACATCAGATTTTTTTTAATATTTAACGTTTTTACTGATACTAAACTTTTTGCGAAACTTCAACTTTTTCAAGCAAAAAATCCGACATTTTGGTTATAACTTCCTAAACAAATTTTAAATTTCCAGAAAGCTCATGTTAAAATATTTTTGCTATATTAACAATAACCGGGAAAAGTTTTATACTTCTGTCTTCAATAGTTACTGAAAAAAGATAGTAAGCATTAAATTTGCGCTGTCCTTATGTTTTGTTTATGATTTACCTGGAGAATGCAGTCAGTCGGTCACCTCCGGATGACGTGTTGCTCATCACCTCGGCTACTCACTGAAGATCTTGTTATCTGGGTTCCAATACCTGTTGTAATCATTTTTACTTTCTCTACTACGTATAGTAAGTAGAGGAAGTATTGTATTCCACCCAAAAATTCGATACCGAGATTTCACCGGAAATACATGTTTTGAGACCCCCTGAATCCAAAAAAAGCATTTTTGCAAACATGTCCGTGTGTGTGTCTGCGTGACTATGAACAGCTTAACTCAGAAACGAACAGTCGGATAAACAGCAAACTTGGTATTTAGGTTCAGTATCTTCCAGAGATGCTACACGAAGGTTTTCAAGAAAATCCCCCACCCCAGATTACCCTTTACATGGAACATTTATCGAAAATTGTTATTTTCTCAAAAGTGGCTCTAACGATTTAATTAAAATATTATATGTTTAAGATATTTTAATGACAAATTAAATGTATATGTCGAATTTTCTGGGAATGTCTACAAAAGTATTATTCATTGAGAACGACTTTTGCATACTGGTAAACCATAAGAGATAGACACAATTTTACTACACAAAACATGTAGATCGCGTTAAAATACACAATTTCTATCATAAACATTTTTTGTTGTTGAGTGAACCATTTTCGAGATATTGCATGTTATTCCCTTAAATTTTTCAATACTTTTTCTCAAAAGGGAATTCGTTAATCAATTTTTTTTACGTCCTGGACATACAAAGAGAATGGAATGCGCCACATAGCAACCAGCTCTTAAATATTTGACTATCGCTTAAAGCCTACCATATTCACCTTGTACCTACAAGAAAATTAGAAATAAGATTAACATCTCGATTAACATGAAGCATATGGAGAATAAGCGTTTGTAAAAATAGTTCGTACAAGAGTAGAGGAAGTCATGTGAGTGTAACACATCAGATTTTTCTGGTAGAAACATGTTTTCGTTGTTCTCCAGGGGGTGATACGTAAAGGCTCAGCTGAGTAATAAAATAACCGTAGACGACACTGCATATGAAATCAACAAACATTTTCTTTTTGCTATTCCGAGTGGTAACAGGAATCCCACAACCAACCTTTCAAGTTGTGTTAAACAAAGTACATAGTTACACTTCCACTTCCATCAGCTCATAACATAATCACTTGTCAAACAGCATATAACAAGACTTCTGCATGTTTAGTTACTCCCCCCCACGAATTTCTTGTTTTTTTTAGTATATACAGCTCGCGGGGCTATGCTCGAAACTGAGTTACATTCTGAAAGTAATTTCGGCGCGGAAATTTTGTTGCGTGGAGCACAGGTTCCTCCAACAGTCCAAAACTGCGTGAGTTTTCCACAGACATCTCGTATAGATACAGTTCGGAGAGGCTTGAATGTGAGGCTTACAAACTAATTCTATTGGTCCTCAACCTGGCACGAATTTACTTTACATTTAAATGCTAATAAATTTCTGTTAACCTGAAATGGCCAACTCGGAGTCACATGATAGAATACGTGAAAAATTCTGTTTTTGGACTATTCCGTTCTTTTCCTAGTGTCAGTTACTTCTGTCCTGTTTGCACGCCAACTAACAAATACTTTTACGAACATGCAACACAAAGTGCAAAAACCTTTACTCCTGTTCTTTTCAAGGCTTGTTACATTTCTACTGGAGTGGAAGTCTAAAGTTACCAAAAAAACTGATGTGTCACACACATGACTTTCTCTACTCTTGTACAAACTATTTTTACAAACGCTTATTCTCCATATGCTTTATGTTAATCGAGATATCGAGATGTTAACCTTATTGCGAATTTTATTGTAGATGCAAGCGGAATTGGTAGGTTTTAAGCGTTTAAGAGCTGGTTACTATGTGGAGTATTCTATTCTCTTTGCATTACCAGAACACAAAAAATGAATAACGAATTTGCATTTGAGAAAAAGTATAAGTATTAGAAAATTTAAGGGAATAACAAGCAATATCTCGAAAATGATCACTCAACAAAAAACAAACAAAAAACGTATATGACATTAATTGTGTATTTTAACGCGATCTACATTTTTTGTTTAGTAAAATTTTTTCTATCTCTTATGGTTTACCAGTTATGCAAACGTCATTCACAATGAAGAATACTTTTGGAAACATTAACCAGAAAATTCGAGATATACATTTTATTTGTCATAAAAGTACCTATCTTAAATAGGTATATGATATTTTAATCAAAATCGCTAGAGCCATTTTTAAGAAAATTAAAATTTTCGAAAAATGTTCCATGTAAAGGGTAAACTAGGGTGGGGGTATTTTCTTGAAAACCTTCGTGTCGCATCTCTGGAAGATGCTGAACCTAAATACCAAGTTTGGTGTTTATCGGACTGTTCGTTTCTAAGTTATGCTGTTCACAGACAGACAGACAGACACACACACGGACATGTTTGCAAAAATATTTTTTTTGGATTCAGTAGGCCTTAAAACATGTATTTCTGGTGAAATATCGCTATCGAAATTTTGGGTGGAATGCCAAACTTCCCCTACTTACTATACGTAGTAGAGAAAGTAATAAAATATAGGTACAGACACATTTCTATACATTGCAAATGTGAATGAACCCTGATATATAGTAAAAAAATCTGATGTGTTACACTCACATGACTTTCTCTACTCTTGTACAAACTATTTTTACAAACGCCTATTCTCCATATGCTTCATGTTAATGGAGATATCGAGATGTCAATCTTATTGATAATTTTCTTGTAGATGCAAGGGGAATATGGTAGGTTTTAAGCGATAGTCAAATATTTTAACGCTGGTTGCTATGTGGCGCATTCCATTCTCTTTGCATGTCCAGGACATAAAAAAATCTGATGTGTTACACTCACATGACTTTCTCTACTCTTGTACAATCTAATTTTACAAACGCCTATTCTCCATATGCTTCATGTTATCGAGATATCGAGATGTCAATCTTATTGGTAATTTTCTTGTAGATGCAAGGGAAATATGGTAGCTTTTAAGCGATAGTCAAATATTTTAACGCTGGTTGCTATGTGCCGCATTCCATTCTCTTTGCATGTCCAGGACATAAAAAAAATGAATAACGCATTTGAGAAAAGGTATAAGTATTGGAAAATTTAAGGAAATAACAAGCAATATCTCGAAAACGGTTCACTCTACAAAAGAAATGTATATGACATAAGTTGTGTATTTTAACGCGATCTACATTCTTTGTGTAGTAAAATTTTGTCTATCTCTTATGGTTTACCA